>JAAGEH010000125.1:8949381-8996677 GCA_011751065.1 Lasiurus cinereus
ACACACATACCACCCACTCCCACACCACCACACATCACACACACACACACAATTCAGACTCAGCACACACTCATCATTCACACACACATCCCACATATACCCCACACACACACACACATACACACCCAGAGCTGGGTAAGCTGGGCTCCTCAGCTGCCCACCTGAGAACTTGGGGTTCTTACCTGCCTCCCTTAGCTCCGGGCCCCACCCCTCTGCTGCTGTTCTGTCTCCTGCACGGCCTCCCTTCCGCTCTCTGCCCAGATTTCCTCTTCCCCTGGATCTGCACCACCAGGCTCCAAACCCGGAGCTGAGCCCAGGAGGCTGGGAAGGTGGGAATGTGGAGAAAGAGAGCTCACTCTCCCGAAGGGGCGGCCCCACCCAGCTGCTCAGGAACTGTGGGTGTTGGCTTGCTGGGTAGTCTGGTTTTTGAAGGAGGGGTTGGAGGTTTATGTGGAATTGCCCAGTTTTAAAACATTGGTAAATAAATTTTAAAATGTGAAAACATGGTTGAGCCAAACAAAAACAAACTTGCAGGCAGTTGGTCTGGAGTGGCTTCCACATGCTCCTGGGAGACCTGGTCTCCCCACGAGGATACCAAGTCTCCAAACAGAGGCTCCGGAGAGGGTCTCTTGGGCTCGCTCAGTCCCTGGAACCCACCCTCTGGTGGGACACCCCACCCACCACCCCCCACCCACGTGGGCCTTCAGGACCTCCAAGGCCCCCGCTCTTCCTCCTGCTCCGCCCCCAGCTCCTCGTTGTCTGGACCGTGTCCTGCCTCTCCTCTTGCTCAGCGTGCTCTCCCTGGGCCTCCTTGTCCAGACCCGAGAGCCATCAGGCTGCATGGCTGACCTCCTAGTCTATGTCCGGGGCACTTCCTTCAGCCTTCAGCACCCGTATCCCATAGGGACATGAGACGTTTATGTGAACGAAGGTGTGAATGCATGGGTGAAGGAAGCATCTGCTGAACTACCCGAGCCAAACTCCTACGTGCTCCCACGTTGCCTCCAGCATTATCCACCCACCAGCCTCTGAACAGGTAGCCCCAACATTGTGTTCACTGGACTCAACCCGGGGGCCTGTTATGAATGCAGATTCTGGGTCCCACTCATACCAAGACTGCGAGTCCTGCAGCGAGGGATCCAGAAGGAGCTCTCTCTCTTTGTTTTTGGAACATGCATTCTAACAAGCTCCGGAGCCACTCTGATCAGGTGCTCAGGAGACCCCACTCTGGCCAATGCTCTACCAAAGTGAGGCCTTTCTAAGACACAACTCTGATGGTGTCGTCCCTGCTTCAGCGGCTCCCGAATCCCCAAGATACAATGTGATGGTGGCGGTGCCCTGGCCTGTGTCCACTGTCATAGCTGCACACACAGGTGGCTGGCCTCAACTTCCCTTGCTCTGCCTTTGCATCCCCATCTCCTTCCGCCAGAAATGCCCATTCCAGCTTCCTCCTTGGCCAACTCCTACTCATCTCTCCAGAATGAAGCTCAGATGAACCCCTTCTGGAAGTCTCCTCTGACCTCCAAGGTTAGTTTCTTGTCCTCTACCCTCCGATCTCACCCTGCCATAAATTTCTCTATTCCATTTTATTTAACAAACACGCATACAGTGATTACTGTTTTAGACGCTATTCTAAATGTTTTATATCACTTTAATCCTTTGGCGACCTCATGAAATGGAATGCTCATTAACTCCCTTTTACAGATGAGGGAACTGAGGCATGGAGAAGGGAAATAAGTGGAAGACAGGGATTTGATCGAGGCAGTCTGGCTCTGGAGTCCACATTCTTTCTCACGCTGCCGCCTCTGACTGGTCCTAGCACATTGCACACCGTGTCCCAGGCACCTGCTCCTGACTCTCCACAAACAGGGAGCTCCTGCAGGCCGGGGGAGATCAACCTCCCAGCCCAGGGCCTCGCAAACTGCACCTCAAGGAGCCTCCGCTGAAGGACACAGCTGGGCATGCTCAGGACCCTGGATCCACAAGGAACACACAAGTCACAAAACCTCAGCGTCTGGAGTGACTTCAAATGGCACCAGGTGCAATGAGCTGCCTGAGGGTCTGCTCTTCAGAGAGCGACCCTCCAGGGGTGGCACACCACCCGCTCCACCTCCGAGTGACGCGGACACTTGACTGAAATGTGTCTCCGTGGCCACACGGAACAGGCCTGACTCCTCCTGCAGAAAGGGCTCCTGCTCCTGCAGACAATCCCGGCTCTCACTTCTGCAGGAAATTGCCTGGGGATTGGATTCTCCCTTGGAACCTGCTTTGGTCAACTGAGCCGGAGAAGGCAACCCCAGACATAGGTGCCATGTGCCCGTTTAGATTAGCTCCTACCACGTCCAATGCGCTCTAATAAAAAACAAATAAAAGTATGATGTATTACACACACACAGTGCACACACTCGGCTAAAGTAACATCAGCCTCTGCAGCCTCTGAAACGGCAAGAGCCCTGGTGTCTGAGGACGGTGCATCGCCCAGACTCCGTACTGTTCCTGAAAAGGTTTATGCTGACTAAGCTTCCAGAGCCAAGGGGTTTCCCACAAGCGCTCTGTTCTCTCACCAACACTGCAAAGCAACAACCATGATAACAGCAACAAGGATCAACTCCATTTTACAGGAGAAACAGAGGCTCCAGGAGGTCAAGCTTGCCCAAGGGCATTGCCCAAGGGCCCACAGCTGCTAAGAGGCAGAGCATCCTTCAAAGCCAGGGCGCTGATGCCAGAGCCTGCCGGCTCCTGTCCCGCTGCCCTTTGGGGAACGTGGGTTGGAACAGTGAAACGGACATGAAATAAGCGCCCAGGAAAGGCTGCGTGCAGGCAGGAAAATGGACGATTACACATGACCAGAAAAAAGAAAAACAAAGACTTGTTCACGAGTCTTCACAGCCCGATGGCCTTTCCCTGTTGCGCTCAAGGAGTCCCTCAGTCTGCGGTGTTATTTTTTCCCCCTTGGCTCATTTTAACCGGAATAACTAAAGATCTTCATGCCTCGTTGCTCCCTTCTACAATTTAAAAATCAGGAATTTCGGAATGTCCCTATTTCAAAACTCAAAAACATCAAGGACTTGAAAATACAAAATGAATGATTTTCATCAAAGGCTATTGGCGTATAGCAAGATATTAGTACCACTTAAAAAAAATAAACATATTTTGAGAAACTATGAACTGCATCTGATGCTTTTTTAAAAAATCCTTTCTCTACCACCTCTACCTCTAACATTGTAGAGAAATGCCCAACACACGTAAGCACTTAATAGACATTGTGGGTTCACGGACATACTCTCTGCATCAAGGGAGAGGAGAAAGCTTACTTGAAAAACCTGATTTTTAAAAGTGGAACCTGTGTCATAACTTTCTCATGTTCAGAACATCAGAAGAAAATTACCGACAGGACAAAAGGAAACACACAGCCATTTGTAGAAGTAAAACTGTACTGTTTACTTAAAGCAAGAGAAAACCAAGTTATAGCTGATTGCCTCAACCGTATTCCTTAAAATAATTATAAGTGCTAATTTGATATTCAAAAATTAGTCAAAAGAAACGGTGAAGAAAAAGTCCCTGCAGTTCAGGATAGGAATAAAAATGTAACTGGAACTCAAGAGTCTATCTTTGTATCATAAATTAGTGAAGTTTCTAACACCAAAAAATGAGCAACCAACCAAGCAACTAATAAAGCAATCACACTCCACTGCCACAGACATGGGTAAACGCCAAAATCACATGTTACCTAGCAGTAGAAGAGCAGTCAGAGCATCCATATCTCAAGAGCGTTCCGAACCGCAACGCATCCACGAAGGAGAGAGCTCAGACCCACGCAGGCTAATTTACCCTGAAAAATTTTCCTTTCAGAAAGTATGGCTGAAAATTGGCTCTCCTAAAACAGAAGGGACTTTCACAAGAGTTATATAAGCAAAACACACAGGCCAATTCAGTGACGTGGGAACCACCTCATGCAAAAGCAACGCGGCGAACACAAGGAACCCCCATTCACGTCCCAGATCCCGGCAGCTTCTCAGAATAAAAATCCAGGCCGACTGGAACCTCCCACCTCTGCTGCCAAAGGATGGAAAATTTTTAATGAAAGGTCATACGCAATTAAACAACCGAGAGTCCTAGCACACTCTTTGGAAGGGATTCCTACTTCGTGGCTCGTTAACCATCTGGAGTATCTTTAAAACTTCTAATGTGCGCCTAATCTTGGAGGCTTTTCCCGTTCTGGATGGATAAATGAGTACTTTAAATTCTTTCTAGGGTTAGAAATAGGCTGTCACAGGCACCAGATGGGTACACGGAATCTGTCACAAACTGGGGGTGAACCAGGGAAACGTGCTCAAAGCCTCCTCTCTTCACACCCCTTTTTCCACATGCCAAGTCTTTCCCACGTTCCCCGGCTCATGTGGAACATCCCACTCTCCAAGCCACCTGCTCATCTTCCATCCTTCAGACTGCGGCTGAAACGCCACCTCCTCACAGAGCCCTCCACGGCGGTGATGGGTGCCAACCACTTGTCTCCCACCATGAGGGTGAGAAGGGAAACAGAGGGAAGGAGGGCGACAGCAAGAACAACATTCCCAGCGTGAGGCAGACGGGGAAAGGGAAGCGGGGTCAGCCTGCTTTTCAGAGCTGGCGGAGATTCATTCATTCCCCTAACAGACATCATGAAACACCTACTGTGTGGTGGGCCGTGCAGTCCTCGGGTACCGAGGGAAACAAGTGTGGACCCCTCTCTCAGAGAGCATACAATCACATAGGAGGAAAAGATATAAGAACTGAAAATGAGGACAGTGCACGGTTAGTGCAAGAAGGAAACAGGGTCAGCCATTGTGCTCAATTAATATTTGACAAAGGCGGCAAGAGCATACAATGGAGTCAAAACAGTCTCTTTAATAAATGGTGCTAGTAAATTCGGTCAGATACATGAAAAAAAAGAAAGAAAGAAAGAAAGAAAGAAAGAAAGAAAGAAACTAGACCACCAACTTACACCATACACAAAAATAAATTCAAAATGGCTAAAGAACTTGAATGTCAGATGAGAAAGCATAAAAATCCTACAATACTCCATAGGCCGCAAAATAGCAGACATATGTCATAGCAATATCTTTACAGACACAGCCCCTAGGGCAGTGGTTGGCAAACTCATTAGGCAACAGAGCCAAATATCAACAGGACAACGATTGAAATTTCTTTTGAGAGCCAAATTTTTTAAACTTAAACTTCTTCTAACGCCACTTCTTCAAAATAGACTCGCCCAAGCCATGGTATTTTGTGGAAGAGCCACACTCAAGAGCCCAAAGAGCCATATGTGGCTGGAGAGCCACAGTTTGTCGACCATGGCCCTAGGGCTGTCAGAATTGCTATCATCAACAAATCAACAAACGACAAGTGCTGATGAGAATGTGGAGAAAAAGGATCCCTCGTGCATTGCTGATGGGAATGCAGACTGGTGCAGCCACTATGGAGAACAGTATGAGTTTCCTGAAAAAGTTAAAAATGGAACTCCCACCTGACCCAGTAATTCTACTTCTAGAACTATAATGCAAGAAAACAGAAACATCAATCAGAAAGGACATATGTACCCCTATGTTCATAGCAACACAATTTACAATAGCTAGAATTTGGAAATAGCCTAAGTATCCATTGGCAGATGAGTGGATTAAAAAATTGTGATATCTCTACACAATGGAATACTACACTGCTATTAAAAAGAAGAAACTTTTACCATTTGCAATAACAAGGATGGAACTGAAGAGCAATGTGCTAATCGAAATAAGCTAGTCAGAGAAAGATAAATATCACATGATCTCACTCATATCTATACTAATAAAAGAGAAAGATGCAAATTGCCCATACCTTCATGACACCCACCAGCCAGTCAGGAGTGAGTATGCAAATTAACCCAGCAAAGATGGTGGGTTGATTTGCATACACAGGCACCAAGCGGCTGGGATAGGACACTTGTGGACACAGACATTCCGCACTGCCCCAGCCACTCTGGACCTCCTGGCAGTGTGGGAAGGTGGAAAAAGGCTCTGGGCTGGAAAAAGGTGGTGCCGGCAGCCAGGGGAAAGAAGGCCCATTTTTGCACAAATCTTTGTGCATTGGGCCTCTAGTGTAGGATATAATGATCAACATAATTTGATGAACAATAATAGATCGATTCTGGAGAAAAATGGTAGAGGGCAACCAAAAAATGGTTAGAGAGCAACCAAAGGACTCATATGCATGCATATTAGCATATCCAATGGACACAGACACTGGAGTGGTTGGGGCTTGCCTGGGCTGGGAAGGGATGGGGGAGGGGATCAATTGGGGGAAAAGAAGACATATGTAAAACTTTAGACAATAAATAAATGAATAAAGCTCTAGCAAAAAATAAAAGAGGAAACAGAGTCATGACGATGTACATCAAAGAAGCACCCGACTCACCTGGGGGTCATGGAAGGTTCCTGGAGGCGAAAAGGGCTGAGTGAAAGGGGAGAGGGGGAGGAAGGAAGTGAGGAGGACAGCACTCCAGGCAGAGGAGCCAGCGGGATCTGGGCACAGAACAGCTGGAGATGGAGAGAATGCCAGGCAACTGGGCAAAGCTGTGTCATCAAGTCCAAGGTGAGAGAGGCCACAGGATGGTGAAGGGCCGCTGAGACCATGGGCCACCACTGAAAGGTTACAACCAAGGGTTGTAGGGCCGGATCTGTGTGTGAGGATGGTGCGTGGACCTGGGCCCAGCCTGAGCACGGGCTCCCCGCGAAGGGCAAAGTGCTGGGCAGGGAGGTCTGGGGCCTGGCTGCACCCACAGAGCTCTTGCTTCACCACAAGCCATTTCCCTGCTGCCCAGGGGGCTGAGTTTCATACCTAATGCCCCCACCCTCCCCAACAACTTCAACCCACTGCCCCCTGAGCATAAAATAGACACAACCTGCAAAGGACCAGCCAGAAGGTCAAATGCCTCAGCTCTGAGTGGCCTGGCCTGACGAGAAAACAAGCTGGGCCACGCAGTGTCTCCGGGAATCTAAGAATCCGGGAATAACCAGGCAGTTTAGGAATCTGTGCAGAAGCCAAAAACAGGTCACAGGGCCTAGTGAGCGCGATTGTCCCTCGGCCAAGAAAGATGCCAGAACAATTCAGGGGTTGAGGATTCCTGCTCCCAGTCACCCGCCATTAGCACCAAAAATAAAAAGACGTGGTTGTTTTCAACCCCGCTGACCACTTGGAGGCCAGGGGCTGTGGACCTACTTGCTCATTGCTGGCCTGGAGAGCCTTCTATTTCAGGGTGAGCTCCCATCCCCCCACCCCCAGATACTCACAGAACTGCAGGCTGAGGCTCAGGAGGGCCAGCAGCGCAGCGAGCGCCAGCAGCAGCAAGAAGCGATTGCGGAAAAGCATTATTATTTGTTCTGTCTCCTCCTCATGGTTTCACCTCAAATCGGGAACATGCCCTGTGAATAAAGCAGAGGCAATAAGCATGTGTTCCGAGCTGGAAAACCAAGTTTGGCCACTGATTAAAATAATCCAATGAGGCCAGGTCTCAGGCAGGCAGACGTGAGTCCTAGCGGGAAAACAATGGGGAGTGTTGGATTCCGTCTCTGCCCCCAAATGAGGCCGCCAAGAACGGGTGTGTCAAATTAATAAGAGGAAACCAGTTTGTGAATGGTTCGTTTATCTGATATCAACAGGGAATGAGACTCTACAGCGTGACCTTTCCAAAGAAAAAGGTAAAGGAAGTTTGTTGAGCACTTATTAGTACAGTGTGCCAGACAGTGAATGTGTCTGGGACCAGCTCATGCTCACCCCATTCTGACCCCCCAATTACGCTCTCTCTCCTTTTTTTTTTTTTTAAACTACCCTAGCTTCCAGTCTTATGTTCTTTTTTAAATATATTTTTACTGATTTCAGAGAGGAAGGGAGAGGAAGAAAGAGATAGATAGATAGATAGATAGATAGATCGATCAATGATGAGAGAGAATCATTGATTGGCTACCTCTTCCACAATCCCTACAGGAGACTGAGCCTGCAACCCAGGCATATGTCCTTGACCGGAATTGAACCCGGGACCCTTCAGTTCACAGGCCAGCACTCAGATCCACTGAGCCAAACCAGCTAAGGCTGCCTCTTTTTTTGATGTGTTGCTAAGATGACTCTGGCCTTCTTTATTTTTAACATTAACCTGAACGCCAATCACTGCGATGTATGTCACAGTGATGTCTTTAGGGACAGGTGGGGTGTACCTGGGGACTTGTTCCTATAAGCAGCCCTTTTTGCTAATTAGAGACCTTCCCCCAACTTGACCATTGAGCTATTTCAGCTGCATCTACAGGTCTTCCTGCCGCCCCACCCACCTCAGAACTGTACACAAGAGCTCTAAAAAAATGTTGCATAGCTCCTAAATCCATGGTCAGCAAACTGCAGCTTGCGAGCCACATGCGGCTTTTTGGCCCCTTGGGTGTGGCTCTTCCACAAAATACCATGGCCTGGGCGAGTCTATTGTGAAGAAGTGGCATTAGAAGTTTAAAAAATTTGGCTCTCAAAATAAATTTCAATTGTCGCACTGTTGAAATTTGGTTCTGTTGACTAATGAGTTTGCCGACCACTGCACTAAATGACCCTGCTGTGAAGGAAATAAAAAGTGAATGTCCCCCATATGTTTTTCCCCATCACTCTTAGATACCAAGTTTATTTCCTGGTCTCATTTGCATATGAAGTAAAACTTGAAAAGCATACTCTTTAAAAAAGTGTCTTCAACCAGAATAAAATTAGAACAGTCATTCCCAACTGGATTTCATCAGCAGAATCTTTTTTACCTTTAAGCACAATCTCCTTCAGAGCCCAGACAGACACAGGTCAGATAAAAGCTCACCTGCTGATGTGGTGAGTGTTGCACCACTTTGTGAATATACGAAAAACGAATACATTGCACACCAAGTGACTTGTACACGATGTGGATTCTAGCTCAATAAATCTGTTTTCTTTTGTTTTGTTTTTAAAGCCTATCTGCAGGGCATGAAGCAGCAGCAGCCAGAGCCCTGGAGTCCCCTGGTCCCCATTCCCACCCCCAAAGGACCCTACAAAGGAGTTTGAGAACCACTCCTTTCAGGATTATGTCAGAGAACATTTGTTCAAAGATTGACCTAAATACACACATACCTCACAACTGGGTCTGGACATCTGGCAGCCAGCATTTCTGTTAACAAATAGATCCCAATTTTACACCTTCAAAGGAACTCTGCTTCTGTCCTTGCAGTTACTGCCTCCCCCGCCACCCCAAAGGGCCAGAGCCTCGTGTCCCAGGACATCTGCACCTCTTCCTGGGACACTCCCCTCCTTGCCCTGGTGGTGTCTCTTGCTTCAGCCCTCAGAGAGCAGACCTGCCTCTTAGCTGCTCTGCACTTGGGTGTGGGATGTCAGGGCCTTCCTTCTGGTGCTGGGCCACTTCCTGCCTCCAGTCACTCAGGGGATTTTTTTCCACCACACTTACTGGCAGCTGCGGCTATTAGACTAACTACTAAGTCTGCACCCTTTGGTTTTACCAGACACTGCCTTTGCATACGAGGATGAACCGCCAGATGGTTCAGAGTTGTCTTCACGTGGGCATTAGGTGGAAACAACTGCTACTTGCTGAGTAAAATCTCAGGCTGATAGCATGGTGGATTCATTGCTGTGTTGACTCCCAATTTGTTTGTGCCTTTCTGGATCAATGGCCTTGTATAGTCTCCTCCCACATTGACTCTAAGCTTAAAACAGGTATTGGCCTTGGCCAATGGGGCAACAGTTAGTGAGCAGCAAGCAGAGGCTTGAAAAGTCCTCCTGTATTGGGGCTTGTCCTCCTTTGCTGCTTCTGGAACTCTAAGACCACCATGTGAAGATGCCAGACTAGCAGATGGTGGATGACAGACCAGGTGCAGGCAGGGCTGCAGACAGCCAGCCTGCCAATCACCACACATGTGAGGAAGGCCATCCCAGATCATCCAGCCCACAGCCACACCACTGGCAGATGGATATGAGGAGGGTCAGCCCAGACTAAAAGAACTACGTGGCCAACCCACACAGCACAAGCAAATATAATATATTTAAGCCACTATATTCTGGGAGCTTGCTATAAAACAAAAAAACTGGTACAATAAAGAGGAAATGCCTAGCAACTTTACTAGGAATTTCTTCTTCTTCTTCTTCTTTTTTATTGATTTCAGAGAGGAAGGGAGAGGGAGAGAGATAGATAGAAACATCAACGATGAGAGAGATTCATTGACTGGCTGCCTCCGGCACAGCCCCTACTGGAAATCGGGCCTGCAACCTAGGCATGTGTCCTTGACTGGAATCGAACCCAGGACCCTTCAGTCTGAAGACCAATGCTCTATCCACAAAGCCAAATCAGGTAGGTCTCTAAGGATTTCTGAACCAGGATCTAGTCCCCACATCTTCATCTGCAGGTATCGTTTGCAAAGCTCCCTTTTGCCTGCATCCTTCAATATGCTGAGCGCTATTTGGAAAAAAAAGGGCTATATTTAGTTCTAGACTTAAAATACTGAGGACATGCTGGGTTAACCAGATGGCTGGGATCACGTGACTGCCTTACTGCTTTTAGCTTTCAGGCTACTGACATCCCTGCGTATCTGATGCTTTGCATTTGATGACACAGGCCTCGATCTGGGAGCACCCGCCCCTCCCCTTGATGCTGTCTGGGTTTCTGTGCCCCACTCCCCTTCTGACTCTCCCTGGGCAGCTGCCAAATGCTGGGTGACGGTCAGCTTGTGCTAGGGACCAGCTTGGCGTGATGATCACAGCCCCGGGAGTGACAAACACATGCTTTATTCTGGAGACTACTTCTTAGGTCAGTGGTCGGCAAACTGCGGCTTGCGAGCCACATGCAGCTGGGCAAGCCGAGGTTTGCTGCTCTGTTGACTAATGAGTTTGCCCACCACAGCCTTAGTAACTAGGAGAGGAAGGCCATGCTTTGTTCTTATTTTTAAAAAAATGACTATAATGATGACATAACCCAAAATTCACATGCACTGGAAGACGTTTGTGTTTGCAGCTGGAAATAGGACGCCTTCCAGTGTGTGTGTGTGTGTGTGTGTGTGTGTGTGTGTGTGTGTGTGTATGTACCCTACCCTTGTTCGTGACCAACGTGGGAACCGGGGACACGGTTCTGCCCTGGGGTGTGTCTTCACGGGGAACAAGTCCTTGGTGAAAGAGACTGACAGGAGCCCTGACAGAGTGCAAAGGGAACTGGCACACCTGTGACAATCACCTGCTTGGCCTCTTGGTTTCTGGGTGCCCTCCACACAACGGGCTGACTTCACTGCTCAGGCTCGAGGATCGGCTCTCTAACAAAGAAGGGGTGGAGAGTATAAACAAGCAGGAGGGTGGTGAGGAACAGCGGTCGTCACTTGCAGAACCGTGGCACAGAGGTGCCGTGCTGTGCTGGAATCATAGGGACCCGGGGACTGTGTACCATCCTCAAAACACAGAGAGCTGCCCTTTCCCCTGAGCTGCTGCTTCTGTCCCAGGCTGTTCCTCCTCCAAATCCCGGCCACTGGCCACTTCCCTACTCCCCGGCCCAGCCCCAACGGTCAGGGCCGGCAGCCACATCTGCAGCCGGCTCCTGGCAGGAGTTCCCCGGGGCTGACTCAGCTGTGGTGCCCCAACATTGCCACAGCTTCTCCTGCCTGGCACATCCGTGTCAACTTGTGTTGGGCCCATCCTCAGAAGAAGAGATTGCCAATTAAAACCCTACATCCTGTAAATGGTGTACAGAATTTAGGGTTTTAAAGATGACCATAACTGCTTGTAAGAAAAATGTACATTCAATTACCTCCCGTTTGTGTCGTTAAAATGCCATTACCAAGACAGAAAGCTGGCACTAAAGAAAATGCTTTACGTGTATTATGCACATTTTACTTTTTTTCTCTCCGTCTCTGGCCCAAGCTCGGGCCCCACTCTCCACAGACCCCTTTCTCGTTTTCCACCCCTAGCAAGGAGGCTCAGGCCGCCCTACAGGAAGCCACACCATCTGTGGGTCCCTTCTGGCCATATTCCTTCCACCGGGAAGCCGCAGCTCCTCTGAGCACTCCATCAGACCCGTCCAGTCATGCGAAGCGACAGCCACGTCTCTGGGTCCCCAGCCTGCTCACTGGCAGCGCAGAGAATGCAGTCCCGGGAAGACGCACTGGCCCCGCAGCAGGCGGACGCTGGGACCGCCACCTCCCCCGGCACGGCTCCCTCACCTCCGATCCCAGCACCCATCAGGCCCCAGGGCCTCGCATGCAAAAGGTGCTCTAGACCCAATATGGCATCACCACCGAACCCAACCCTATAAATACTTCCGTGGAGACAACTATTTTGTGTCCGAGGCTGAACATACAACAGTGGCCAGTCATCAGATGTGTACGGAGCACTGTCTTAGTCTGATGTGCTAAACCCACGCGGTAAAAATATCTCAAATCCAGAAATAAAATTGTTACTCTGAATTCCCGAAGAAACGGCCAACAATAAAACAGCCAACTGCAATGCAACGTTACAACAGATTTGAACAGTTAAAAGGAAATCTTTTAGAATATAATTTTTTTTTTGGGGGGGGAGTACTAGTTAATAGGCATTTCCCATTATATTATGGTAAGTAGTATTTCTGAATTAAGAGGGAAAGGAACACCTCAACAGCATTTGTACAAGCTACCATTCTGCCACCAGAGATGTCCACAGCCCGAGCCCTGTCCTGATTTTCACCATGACAGAGCTAGACATGCCACGCCTTGTGACTGGCTCAGGGTCCCCTTTGATGTGTACAGAAGTCGGGTTTGAAACATAACCATAACTGCTGGAAAGAAAAATGTGCATCCAATCATCTCCTCTCGTTTGTGTCGTTAAAATACCGTTACCAAGATAGAAAGGTGGTATTAAAGAAAATGCTTTAGATATATTATGTACTTTTTTGTGTTTTTTTGGTCCCAAACATTTTGGCTTAAGTAAATACAGTGTTATATATTTTTTAAAAAACCAAACCCAAGTCTATAATTGTGAAATAAATATGAACTTAGCAAAGGTAAAGTCTATATCTTAATAGTCCTCCCTGTCCAAGATCACCTCACAAAGTAGAGTTTAACTACAAAATCGAAGATGCCTGGCTAAGAATAAACCAACTGTAAAGTCTGCTGAATGACAGATTCCAGAACCTCATGAAAACCCCAGGCAGTGGACAGGCGGTCGTGGGCTCCCAGCAGTTACTCACATTCCAGCTATTCAAATCCCAGCTCATTTGCAGGCTCAGTTCTAGCAGCTGAAAGTAATTTGTTCATCTAGTCAACCAGTGGATTCAAAAGCATGTACAGTGGTACCTCGAGATACGAGTTTAATTCGTTCCGTAACCTAGAGGCGTGGGAAACTATGAGATGCCGATCTGCGCAATTACTCGTATCTCAACTGTTGCTCGTATTTCAAAGCAAAAATCACTCGCTCGATGGCTCATATCTCAAAAATCTCGTATGTTAGGGCACTCGTATCTCGAGGTACCACTGTATTTCCCAAGAGATGGTATGTGTCGGGCAGCATCTCAAGTGCTGAGGACACATGCCGAAACCGGTTTGGCTCAGTGGATAGAGCGTCGGCCTGTGGACTGAAAGGTCCCAGGTTCGATTCCTGTCAAGAGCATGTATCCTGGTTGCGGGCATATCCCCAGTAGGGGGCGTGCAGGAGGCGGCTGATCGATGTCTCTCTCTCATCGATGTTTCTAACTCTCTATCTCTCTCCTGTTCTCTCTGTAAAAAATCAATAAAATATATTTAAAGTACATATATATATATATATATATCTCGAGTGCTGAGGACACAGGAAACAGGACAATGAGCACAGGTTCTGCCATCTTAGAGGGCACAGCTGAAATGCACAAAAGTATTTATGGTAAAAAGTACATGGGAGCTAGGAATTGCTTTAAAATATTGGGAAGGGGGTGAAGGAGGCATTAATGAAACAAGATTGGCAAAATGTTGACAACTGTTGAAACTGGGTGAACATTGAGGGTGTGTATACAGATCTCTGCTTCTGTATACATTTAAAATTATAAATTATTTTTAAAAAGATGTAAAAAAAAAAAGGAAGCTCACAGTCTGATCAGTGGAACAGCGCGTTAATATAAGGAGACCATTAGGCCTTATGAAACCAGTGGTAATGGGGAGCAGGATGGGGGAGGGGAGGAGGCCTGCCCAGGCCCAGAGAGGGTGGTAGGTTTCCTCGAGGCTCCGCCAGAGCTCAGGCTGGAAGAGCCGATTGGAGCGACCACATTTGTAATTGCAGTTTAGAGACACAGAAGGAACCAAAGAAACAGCACTGAGTAAGACTGCACTGATGTACTGGCTGTTGGGGGAGCGGGAGAGTTTGCCTTGTTTGTGAGTGAGAGGAGCCGGAGCAGGGAGGTGGGTGAGTTCAGATGCCACGCAACCGCTGCATGTGCCTTGAGTCTGCCATGTCAGGGGAGAGATGGCTGCCCAGAGGCCCCTTGGGACTGGACAGGGGAACCACACCTGGTCTGGGTCTGCTTCCCCATAGGAAGCGTTTACCTTTAGCCTGGCACCCACAGGCAGGGGAGCTGCAAAGTCTCACTCCCCCTGCCCAGGCCAGCATGCACACTGACCCCACCGAGTGGCATTACTAAGGGGACTCAACACACCTTTTGGAGTCCCCTCAGGACACAGAGCCACTGACCTCCAGGTGTGAGCGGGGACGGGGGACTGATCCTAGGATCCGTGCCACCAGGCAGTGCCAGCTTGAGAGACAGAACCACCTTGTGGACCGACCCTCATTTTCTAGCCAAGGTTCTGTCTCTTCTCTCACCATCCTCCTTCGGGAATATTGGACAGGAGCAGGCCCAGAGGGCTCCCTGCTCCTTATCATGGGGGGCTCCCCTTGGACACGCTGCACTGTGCCCCACAGCTGACACGCCCAGGGCTTCTCTCTCACACGTGTCCTCGCTCCTGCGGAACAGCCCATCTTCTGGGCTAGTGAGAGGTGACGTAATCCATGATAGGAATGGCAACAACCACCTCCTTGCTATGGGGTAACCACCCCAGGTGGGGGTTGGGGGGCATCACTGCTGCAGATCAGTCCCAAAGCTGGCTTAGGGCAAAAGTAGCATCAGGCCCAATGCTCTTTGGTCCTGCTTTTTAGGGCTCATGATCTGGCCACACCCCACAAACCCCACTCCATGTCCCAGTCCTTCCTTTACCGCACAGTTAGCACACGGGCTCAGGGTTCAGCTGGCTAGGCCGAAAGCCCATCTCTAACCCTTACTGAGCCACAGTTTTCTCATCTATACAATGGGAACAAGCATAGAGTCCGCCTCAGAGGTTGTGAAAGGGGAGGTTAACATCTATACGGGACACAGCAGAGGACCTGGCTCCTAAAAAGCACTAAGTAAAAGTTAGCAATGATTTCTCTTATGGCTCTAACACCCACCACCCACGTGTGAAATGCTCACCTTTCTTGCCCCCGTCTTTACCCCCATCCAGAAACAGAATGGCTGTAGGGCCATGACAGGCAAAGTCAGATTCTGAGTTTCTGAACACCATTTGGTTCAAGCTCCCTGACTGACCAGGAGAGCGGCCAGGACAGGTCCGAAGCAGCACAAAGTTCCAGGTGGCCCCGGGAGCCTGGCTCTCACGCTGAGACCCTCGCTGCACACCAGCGGGTGGCACCCAGCACTCTGCCACGCTGCTCCTCTTCCCTGTAGAGGACACGCTATCCACCCAAGTCTGTTCTCTCCTCCTTCTTCCTAACAGAGTCCTCTAGGCTTTAGCTGGGTACAGGGCCACGCCACGCGAGAGGGCATTTCCCAGACTGCCTTGCAACTAGTGAGAGGGTTAGCTTGACAGCCAGGCAGGCAGGGCCGGGGTCCAGTGGGAAACAAAGGCAGATGGAGCACAGGCCGGGGCAGACACGGCAGTCTGAGCAGCCTCACCACAGACACCAGCCATGCAGGAATAACAAAATGTTTTCGGACTCCAAGCGGGAGGAATGTGGAACGAGGGAGGGACTGCAACAGTAAGGTGGACTGGCGCACCGAAGCAGGGGAGTTCAGGTCCCTCGCTGGGCAAGGACAATGAGGGGAATCCATCAGGTGGCGCGACACAGGTGGCTCTAGAGCAGGCTGGTAGCAAATACATACCCCTAGACCACAAGGCTTCAGGGGGGGCAGCCCATTATTGGGGACCCCCTTCCTGCGGGAAATCTGAATCTGCGTGTAATGAATTTTCCACGCTTTGGCATAAGTCTGGTCCATGGAGCTCACTCTTCGGCGTAGCGAGACAAGACCCAGGGGGGAAACACCACAGCTCACGGTTCCGGGCGTCACTAGTTGTGTTATCTGACCAAGTCCTGGCCAAGGAAGAGTGACTGGAAGAGGAAGGTCAGAATCCCACTCTACCTTCCTCTTCCCCTTCCCACCCTCTGAATCACTGGGGTGGGGCTGGGCCGGCTTTCTTGAAGCACATGAAAGGCATCCCGATGGATGACCCCGCGGCGCAGGCCACCCATGTCCTCCTTGACCGCCTACGATCTCAAATTGTTTTGCGAGGGAACAACCCATCTCACAACCTTTTTAAGTTGTTATTTCAACTTACGTTACAGCAGCCAAACCAGCACCCTCACCGGAACTGGCCTGAGCACGAGGAGCACGGTCTACTCCTGGGCCCTCCTGGGTAGTGGTGGATGAGCACGTACACAGTCACGAGGAACTGCGCTAGGCAGGGAGCCCGGTCCCTGGCCAGGCTGAACGGCACTCTGAGATGAGATGTAAATGAGACACGGTCATGGTAACCTTCGTTCTTTGGGGGTTTTGTTTTTTGTTTTATTTTAATGCATGCATCTGGTGATGGCCTAGCTCCAGAAACCAGCAAACACCAGCTAATGTAATGGGACTGGGTCAATGTTCTCACAGCAGGGGCCACAGTATTAGCCAGAGCAGCTCTAGGGTCGGGGAATTCAGCAACTCGAAGGCATCATCACCGGGGAGCCAGGCTCCGTCCATCTCCGGCCTCTGCCAGCTGCTGTGTGTGCGCTACCCTACGAAGCTCCCCTCCAGGATCGTAAGACAGTGGCCGCACAGCCACACTTGGCGAGCTGCACGTTCCCACTGGGAGCAGGAAGGCCTTCCAGAAACTCTCCAGCGGACTTCCCTAACATCGAAGGGCCAGCGCTGGGTCATGGGCTCTTGCCCAAACCAATCACTGGCCCCGGGAACCAGCCACAACCATCGGGTAAAAACGATCAGGATTCACCTCCTGGCAGAGGCTCGCAGGAGAGAGAGGGGGGTGGAGACCTGAACGGAATGGGAGGTCTGTTAGAAAAAAGGGGACGAGGGGTTGTCTGCAACAACCCGCACGTGGAGAAGACTTGACAACACACACAAGTATTCTAAACACTTATCCTCAAAACCAGCCTGCTGATGACAGCCCCAGTACTTTGCAGACCAAAGCGCATGCAGTCATAATTATATGTTTAAGAAACACCAGTGCTGGTTTGCTCAGGCAGAACTCGGCAGTGACAAACGGCAGAGCAGCATCCGTCAGCCTATTGATGGTGTACATCCTACTAACAAGGCCTTCGATCCCTATCTTACATGTGTTTAAGTGGACGGCATGAATTATTTACCAACCGTTTCTCTCCAGAAAGGAGTGGAGGCTGATCATCTGCAGACTTAGATTTTTTCAGATCTCTGAAACATTAATGTCTCTTCCCTTCATGTGTGAATGTCACGTTCCTACCGCTCTCTCCTTCAAGGTTTTTTCCCAGTTCAAGGTGGCTGAGCATTTCTTAGCACCAGACCAGACTGAAATAACTAATTCATCAAGCTCGGTTTTCCACTTTTATGTACTTCAGTGTTTTCCCCCCATCCCCCCACACCCCCTGACATTTTGAGAGAAGCTGTGTTCCATCCAACTTCACTGCTTTGTTCTTTCTTAACTTTTAGAAATAACTACATATGAAACTGACATTCTTATTTTAATATGCTGAGAACAACTATGAGTATGTCAACAACAAAAAAGAAGAACACGCAGTTGGCAGGATTTACTCCCCACAAAGCCACTTTAAAAATATGGCTGATTCCACCAATGGACACAAAACACGGGGCGGGGGTGGGGGGGAAGAGGGCCAGCGGCAGGTGGACGGGGGGGCCGGGGGAAGGTCAATGGGGGGAAAAAAGGAGATACATGTACTAATATATGTAATATTTTAAACAGTAAAAAAATAAGCCGAAACCGGTTTGGCTCAGTGGCTAGAGCGTCGGCCTGTGGACTGAAGGGTTCCAGATTCAATTCCGGTCAAGAACATGTACCCTGGTTGCAGGCACATCCCCAGTGGGGGGCATGCAAGAGGCAGGTGATCGATATTTCTCTCTCATTGATGTTTCTAACTCTCTATCCCTCTCCCTTCCTCTCTGTAAAAAAATCAATAAAAAATAAAAATAAATAAATAGACTGTAAAACATAAAAAATATATGGCTGATTCTTCTTATTTTGCCAGCAAACTGTATCAAATGTCAAGGAAAACAGGCAGGGATGAAATAGGCAGTGGTGTACAAATACAAGTGGTGTGCACTGAAGGCCCATGTGGTGAAAGCCAGGTTTTGAAAGGCAAAAACAAAGCGCTTACTTAGCAGGGCCTGAGAATCACAGCTGTGCAACGAGAACCAGGCACACCTGAAAGGCCAGGTCGCCAAGGCCACACTGAAAGCTGCATTTCCTATGTTAACAATACCACACCGAAACGGGACTGTGCTCTGGATGGATACGTGATCGGGAGCAGTCATGTACACCACAGATCAAGGCATTGTGTCTGATCGTTTCCAGGCTGGGAGCACACTCAGCTACAGAGCTTTGGCAAAACCCTGTGCTCCCTGCCAGCCCATTCCAGGGCTTGATCACGACAAAGCCAGGGCTCAAGGTTGTCTATGGACAGTGGTCAATGCTAATGCCCGTGGGCAGGAGCTCCATGCCCTTAAAACACCTCTTAGCGAACGGCTGGATGGTTCGGTGGGAGGCTGGCAGCATCGGCATCAGTACGGAAGGAGCCCTCCTGCCCAAAGAGGTAGTGTGAGCAGCTACTGGCTGGGGGTGCTCTAGGGAGCTGACATGGGTGACCTCGAGGAGCTCTCCATGTGCTGAGATCCAAGGGTTCTCTGATTCAGATACCAAAGCTTCTATAACCTTTCCCCCTGCCTTTGCACTTATGAAAAGACAGGTAGAACAAAGAGAGCTAAGAGAGATGTCAAATAGGAATCACAGGCATTTAGCTCGGGAAGGAATGCAAATTACTATCTAGCTCCAGTCCCTTACGGTAAAGCAGGGAAGAACCCTGTTATAAGCTCCAAAGCTCTGATTTAGCTTAGGTTAAAGCTGTAATGAAACACAAGCCTCAAAAATCAGCGGTTCTGATCATACATAGCGGTGAAAAAATGAAAGCTTTTCTTCTAAGATCAGGAGCATGACAAGGATGCCCCCTCTCACCACTTTTATTCAACACTAGTGTCCCGGTGCATGGATTCGTGCACATTGAAAGGAAATTGATTAGAAGAAATATTTCAATATTGCTACTTTCCCTTTTTTCTATAATAGAAGTGTCAACTAAATTCACAATCAACAATGACAGACTGAAACACAAGCATGGGTCTGGTGCCAAAGAGAGCTTTATATGTATCACACATGTGCAAGTCAACTTAGCCTTTTATATATAGAGAGAGATAAACTTGCTTAATTAGACCAGCTTTTTGATTTAGCTAAAGCTTTCCCAGCCCAACGAAGCACCTCAACTTTTCTTTCAGGTAATTGTCAGCAACACAGCAGTAAATATCAACACAAAGCAGATTATTATTGTAGATCACTGAGGGAGAATAAAGGGTAAAATACTTAATTTCAGCAGTGTTCGACTATATTTTGTGTTGTTAGAAAACCTGAAGTCATTTTCAAGGCCCAGCATTTCTTACTTCTTTTCAGTCAGGTCAAGTTTGTAAACTTTCTAAATCTCTGTTTTCTGGCTAATGAAAAGAAAACAGGATTCTACAGAGTCTCCTACCTACCTACTCCAGGACTTCTGTGAGGATCAAATAAGATGAGGCACATCAAAACACCACACAAACATTTGGTTAACCTGTAAAATGTTTGCACCTGGCTATAGGAAGCAAGTTGGGTTCCTGGGCTGAAGAAACTCCAAGGATCTAGTGGCTAGGGAGAGGAAGCCAGGTGTTGTCATGTGATGTCATTACCCAGTGCCCACAGCGACTGTTTCCAGCCTGGGCTGCACTGTGGGCCGCATCTGTCCCAGGGGGTCTTGGCAGCATTGGCTGCAATTTGAGGGGAGGGGTGAAGCTCCGGGGTGGTGGTGGGGACTGTGTCCCACCTGGGGGAAGCTGAGTGTTGGTTTGTCAGCACAAGGTCTGTGGTGCCACTTATTTTTAAATGGCCAGTGCATGTCAGAGCAGCTCCTGTGTTAAGCATCTGCTACCCCTGGTGGTCAGTGCGTGTCATAGATAGATAGATAGATAGATAGATAGATAGATAGATAGATAGAACTGGAAATAGGCAAGATAAAGAAATAAAAGGCATCCAAATCAGAATGGAGGAAGTAAAAAGGTCTCTACTTGCAGATGGCATGTTATATACAGAAAACTTTAAAGATTACCCCCCACACACACACACACCTGTTAAACAAATTCAGTAAAATTAGAAGACAAAAATCAATTGCATTTCTATACACATTTCTAACAATGAACTGTTAGAAGAGAAATTAAGAAAACAATCCCATGCCTGGCCGACATGGCTCAGTGGTTGAACATCGACCTATGAACCAGGAGGTCATGGGTCGATTCCCTGTCATGGCACATGCCTGGGTTACAGGTTCAATCCCCAGTAGGAGGGATGTAGGAGGCAGTTGATCAATGATTCTCTCTTATCATTGATGTTTCTATCTTTCCCTCTCCCTTTCTCTCTGAAATAAATGAAAATGCATTAAAAAAAAAGAAAGAAAATAATCCCATTTATAATAGCATCAAAAGAATAAAATACTTGGGAATAAATTTATATAAAGAGTTGAAAGATCTATACACTGAAAACTATATGACACTGAGGAAAGACATCAAAGACACAGGTAAATGGAAAGATGTTCTTTGCTTATGATTTGGAAAAATTAATATTAAATGTCCATACTAACCGAAGCAGTTCTATCAAAATTCCAATGGCATTTTTCAGTGTAATAGAAAAAAACAAAAACTCTCCTGAAATGTATATGGAACCACAATCTTGAGAAAGAATAAAGCCAGAGGCCTCATGCTTCCTGATTTCAAACTGTATTACAAAGCAAAAATCAAAACAGCATGGCACTGGCATAAAAACAGATACATAGTCCAATGGAACAGGATAGGGAACCCAGATTAAAAAAACAACAATACACGCATATGTAGTTAATTAACTTATGACAAAGGAGCCAGAGAGATATAATGGAGAAAAGACAGTCTCTTCAATAAATGGTTTTGGGAAAACTGGACAGCCACATGCCAAAGAATGAAACTGGACCCTTATCTTGCACCATAAACAAAAATTAACTGCAAATGGATTAAAGACTTGAACGTAAGACATGAAACCATAAAACTCCTAGAAGAAAACATAGGGGTAAGCTCCTTGACACTGGTCTTGGCAATGATTTTTGGATTTGACACTTAAAGCAAAAAGAAACAAGTGGGACTACAGAGCTTCTACAGAGCAAAAGAAATAATCAACAAAATGAAAAGGCAACCCAAGAAATGTGACAAAATATTTGCAAATCATATGTTGGATAAGGGGTCGATATCCAAAATATATAAATAACATATACTATTCACCCACTCTGTGCGGTTCAGTGGTTAAGCATCAACCTATGAACCAGGAGGTCATGGTTCAATTCCCATCAGAGCACATGTCTGATTGTGGGCTCAATCCCCAGGGAGGCATGTAGGAAGCAGCCATCAATGATCTCTCTCATCACTAATGTTTCTATCTCTTTCTCCCTTCCTTTCTGAATTAAAAAATATTAAAAAAAAAACTTATACTACTCAACAGCCCCCCCCCGCAAAAACAACAACACTCTGATTAAAAATGGGCAGAAGAACTGAATAGACATAATTCCAAAGATGGCATAAAAATGGACAACAGGTATATGAAAAGATGCTCAACATCAGTAATCATCAGGGAAATGCAAATCAAAACCACAATGAGATACCACCTCATACCTATTAGAATCCTATCTAATAAAAGAGTAATATGCAACCGAAACCGGTTTGGCTCAGTGGATAGAGCGTTGGCCTGCAGACTGAAGGGTCCCAGGTTCAATTCCGGTCAAGGGCATGTATCCTGGTTGCAGGCACATCCCCAGGAGGGGGTGTACAGAAGGCGGTTGATCAATGTCTCTCTCTCATCGATGTTTCTAACTGTATATCCCTCTCCCTTCCTCTCTGTAAAAAATAAATTAAAAATATTAAAAAAAAAGAGTAATATGCAAATTGTCACTCCAACACACAAGATGGCTGCCCCTATGTGGTCAAAGATCCTACCCCCATGTGGACACAAGATGGCAGCCACAAAATGGCCAGCAGGGAAGGGTAGTTGGGAGAGACCAGGCCTGCAAGGGAGGGCAGTTGCAGGCAATCAAGCCTGCAGGGGAGGGCAGTTAGGGGTGACCAAGACGGCAGAGGAGGGAAGTTGGGGGACCCAGGTCTGCAGGGGAGAGCAGTTGGGAGTGGGAGTTGGGGACCAGGCCTGCAAGGGAGGGCAGTTAGAGGCAAACAGACTGGCAGGGGATCAGTTAGGCATCAATCATGTTGGCAAGGGAGTGGTTAGGGGGTGATCAGGCTGGCAGGCAGAAGTGGTTAGGGGCAATCAGGAAGGCAGGCAGGTGAACAGTTGGGAGCCAGCAGTCCTGGATTGTGAGAGGGATGTCCAACTGCCCGCTTAGGTCCGATCCTAAATGGGCAGTCGGACATCCTTCTAGGGGTCCCAGATTGGAAAGGTTTCGGGCTGGGCTAAGGGACAGCCACAACCCCCCCCCCCCCGCCATGCACAAATTTCGTGCACCGGGCCTCTAGTGACTATTATAAAAAGCAACAAGATAACAAGTGTTGGTGAGGATGTGGAGAAAAGGGAACCTTTGTGCAACTCCTGACGGGAATGTAAATTGATGCAGCCACTATGGAAAACAATATGGAGATTCCTAAAAAAAATAAAAATAGAAATATCATATGGTCCAGCAATTCCACTTCTGGGTACAGATCTGAAGGAACCAACATTACTATCTTGAAGAGATGTCTGTACCCCATGTTCACTGCAGCATTGCTTCTAGGAATAATCACTCATCCCCATCCTGATATAGTAATTGTCTTGGCACCAAACTGGACTGTTTTTATGAAGGAAAAATAATTATGTTAAGCCACTGAAATTTGGGGATTTATTGGTTATAGTAGCTTAACATCAATGCTAATACTTGTCCATATATAGGCTTTTGATGAAGATTACACAAAATAGTATATGTTGTAATATGTTGTTATTTTATTATACCTGAATCATAACAGCACAATAACAGTTAATTCCTTCCCATTCATGGGTCTTCCAATCAAGTCAAAATACACCAATAAAATCAATTTTGTTGCTTTGGAGTGACAGCTTTCTAGTACAGATTTAAATGTAAAGATTGAGGCTACCCCTTTAAACTTATTATCAGGCAGCATTTGGGAAGAGTTCTGATCATTGACATCTTTAAATCACTGTGATCTGGGCTATGATGCTAACCTTGAAGGCTAACTTGAAACTGAGATAGGTAGAGATCCTGAAAAGAAGGAGCCACCCTACTCAGGGGATGGTGGGCCCTTTCGAGTTTTCCAGAGCAAGTCACACTGACCTGTCAATGACCAGGAGTTCTAAAAAAAAAAAAGTCAACAGAACTTAATGAGAAATGTGGGGAAGAAGCTGTTGATGCAAGTGATTTTGAGAATGCAAAGCCCTGGGGTGAGTGGTCATGATCCTTGTTTACACACCGTTTCCACAAACCTAAGCTAAATGAGCAAGTGCGGACTGTGCATTACCGCCATAAAATTTAGTTTCTAAGTCGTGTTTCTGAGGATGTGTGCTAACTAGGGTAAAGAGTTATCCTGCAATATTTAGCAGGTGTTTTGTTTACATAATCATCTTCCCAGGTCTGTTACGGTGTTCACTGGGCACTATTCATTGTCAACTGCTGCATTATCAGTTGGGTGTTACAGGACATCATATCATAGATCATGTCTAGGAACAGTCTGGGCCCAGTCCACCTCCAGACCAGGAACAGAACAGTAAAATGCTGGTTGTTTGAAGCCACCAGGTTTGGGATGATCTGTTATATAGCAATAGTGAGTTCCATGATGCAGGAACTTTGTCAGTCTTGCTTCTTACTCTTATATCCCCAGTGCCTGGCCCGGAGCAGAAACTCAATATTTGTTGGATGAATGAAGAGAATGGGTGAATGAACAGAGGAGAGGCTCACTACAGTCAACTGCAGTCCCTCTTCTTCGCCTTCCCCCAGCTAACATGCTACTGACCCTCCACCTTTCCTGTCTTGCTGACACTGATCAGCCCTTGACCTCAGCTCAAAGACCACTTTCCCCGGGAAGCTGCCCTTAAACTCCCCTATCTAGATCAGCATTCTGCCTGACACTCTCAAGTCACCTTGTATTTCTCCTTCATGACACTTCCCAGGACTATCATTACACAAGCAAATAATCACGTTGAAATTCTTGGCTGGCTGCCTTCTGCCATTAAATCATAAGCCACCTGACAGTGGTGATGATGTTGGCCTGGTCACAAGCATATCTCTCCAGGCCTGGACAAAGCCTACACCGAGCTGGCTGACCACGTCAGAACATTTCTGGAGACCAGCAATATAGAGTTCAGCTGTTTTTACTCACAACAATGCTGACACCAAATGTGTGGGTTTCCTCTGTCTCACAACAACTGATTTTCCAATTTTCTGGGCGCCAGCTGGGTGCCCTATAATTCAATTAAATTCTGACCCTGACTACCCCAACTTAGCATCAGACTCCACAGGTTTAAGGGTTCAGTCCCAAAGACAGCCCCCACTTCACATGCCAGTTGCAAGTATGGGATCCTCAGGCTTCCCATTTCTGTCAGCGTGGCTACAAAGTTTGTGGAGGGAGCGGGGCGATTTCCCACAACCCCCACCTCTTTCAGGTTCAATAATTTGCTAGAACAACTCTGTGAGACACTTTACTTACTGTTGGTGTAGATTTATTATAAAGGATACAACTCAGGAACCGCCAAATGGAAGAAATGCACAGGGGAAGGTGTGGGGCAAGGCAGAGCTTCCATGCTCTCTCTCCTGGCCCTCAAGGATCACAGCCCCAGGAGCTCTCTAAACCCTGCGGCTTAGAGTTTCCATAGAGGTTTCACCATGTAGGCACCATGGATTCAATCACTGGTCATTGGTGATTGAACTCAACCTCCAGCTCCTTTTACCTCCCTGAGATTTTCTGGCAACCAACCCCCATCCTAAGGCTGTTTGGGGGCTCCTAGCCTGCAGTCATCTCATTAGCATATAAAAGACACTGAGGACTCTGGCGATTGCAAGGGTTTTAGGAGCTGTGTAAAATCAGGAACCAGGGACAAAGACCATTATTTTATATGATTCCACAATAGCCAATTCCATATCAGAAGGTGCTCATTCTTAGAATTCTCATTAATGTTGAGCTAGAATTGGTCTCTAACTCCTTGCCTACCCTCTCCCAGGCTTTCCAAACCTACACACTGGTCATCCTCACCACATAGAACCCAACAGGGTGAGTGTCTTCTTTAGGCTTACACCACAGTCAGAATACGAGCTAGAATTTGAAGCCAGCTCTTCTGACTTGCCAGTTCAAGACTGCTTCCATCACACCACACTGCCTCCTGAATATTTTTGTGGTAGGCAGTTAGACAGACATGAGCAGAGCTCATCAGGGTGGAAAGTTCCAGGTGCATAGCAATGGGCAAGACTGGGAAAACTAGGACCTGGCCGCCAGAGTAACCTTTCCTCCCCTAGCATATCATTGGTCATGTGGCTTGGACCCTCCCCTGACCTTTCTCCCCTGGCATGTAGCTAGTCATATGGTAGACCCCAAAGGAGGAAGGACAAGGTGCCTATGAGTGGCCTCTATCGACTCCCGAGCAGGCCCTTGCAAGACCATTCTCTTAAGCATTAACCCCTAGGAATAACATCTAGGCCGCAGCTGTATTTCAGCCCCAGGCCCAGAAGAGCAGTAAAATCAGAGAAGCGAAGCCATGGCTGACATCAGGACCAATATCACTGACTAATGACTCACTGCCCTGGTGCCGACCAATCAGCAGAGACCCTGAAAGGCACCTCTGGAAAGTTGATGAGTAGTCTATTGGGATCCTCTCCTGGGACTTCCCCTGGGATTTCCCCTGAAGTCCCCAACCTTAAAAGCCCTTAGGACAGAGGATGCAGCCCTCTCTCCCTCTCAGGAGCATGCTCATGCCTTTCCATCCTCCTCCTCTTCCCCTAGGTGTGTTACCTTAATCTCTCTCTCTCCCTAAGCTCCAAGGGCCCCTTCTTTTGTCTCTGTCACTTGTTTCCTGAACCCATTTCTTCTACAGCTCACTTCTACCTCTGTGACTTTCTTTTTTGTTGTTGTTGTTAATCCTCACTCAAGGATATTTTTGAGGAACGCCCCCTCCCCGAGTTCAAGGATATTTTTTCCCATTGATTTTTAGGGAGAGTGGAAGAGAGAGGGAAAGACAGAGAAAAACATCAATGTCAGAGAAACACATCGACTGGTTGCCTCCTGCACGCACCCAGACCAGGTCCCAGGCTGGGGAGGAGCCTACAACCAAGGTACATGCCCTTGATCAGAATTGAACCAGGGACCCTTTGGTCCGAAGGCCAATGATCTATCCCCTGAGCCAAACCATCTAGGGCATTAGCGCTGTTACCTTCTAAGTAAATGTTTGCTTATAGTTTGAGTCTTGGCTCTGATTTCTTTCCTCAAGTACCAAGATTGTTCCATGTCTATGGATAACAGGAGTTTGAGGCGATATTCTAGGCACGTCCCTGACAAATGCCTAGAAAGCAGAAGGAGCATCCTCTGTCCAGTAAATAGGAATCAAATTAAAATCTAAATTAGATGTTTGCTCAGGGACCTTTCCTAACATCTAATTCAGATTTTAATTTGATTCCTATTTACTGGACAGAGGATGCTCCTCCTGCTTTCCTGCTTTCCTGTGACTGGTCATTTGCAGGATCTTTGAAGATTAAAGACATAAATTAAGGTAAAGAATACTCCAGGTGATTGCAACAGTTCAGTAAGACAGCTGCCCTGAACAACTGTGTTTTTAAAGACAAGGCAATGACCTGGAAAAGAAAATGTGAAAACTTTTATGTGACAAAGAAAAAAAAAAAGGACACGGAACCATGCACTGCATGACTATAATTTTTAAAAATGTGTTTATGTAGCTCTAGCATGTTTGGCTTAGTAGTTAGAGTGTCAGTCCGAGGACTGAATGGTCGAAGTTTTGATTCCAGTCAAGGACACATATCTCGGTTGCAGGCTCCCCAGGTCAGGATGCATGCAGGAGGCAACCAATCGATGTGTCTCTCTCCATCGAGTTTCTCTGTCGCTCCCCCTCCCTTCTGCACTCTTTAAAAACAAAAACAAACAAACAAAAAACAATGGAAAAAATATCCTCAGGTGAGGACTAATAACAAAAATAAATACATAAATAAATGTGTGTATGATTAGAAAACTAGAATGGAAAGATATATAAATTTTAAAATGAGCCCTAACTGGTTTGGCTCAGTGGATAGAGTGTTGACCTGTGGACTGAAGGGTCCTGGGTTCGATTCCAGTTGAGGACATGTACCTTGGTTGCAGGCACACCCCCAATAGAAGGTGTGCAGGAGTCAGCTGATTGATGGTTTTCTCTCATCAATGTTTCTAGCTCTCTATCCCTCTCCCTTCCTCTCTGTAAAAAATCAAAATATATTTTTAAAAAATTTTAAGATGACATTTCTCATGTTTCAGATTGGCAAAAAATAAAAACATCATTCATGTCTAGTGAATATTAGTATCAATGAGCATGAATTCTTTCATGCACTGTTGGTGAGAGAGTCGTGTGGGAAGGGAAAATTTCCTTCATAGTTCTTCTGGCTAGTCTATAATTAAACTGACACGAGAGAGATTAACAGAAGAAAATAACCAAATTTAATTACGTATGTACCTATTGGGGGGCTCTGAAAATATGGGGCCCTAGCACAAATCAAGCAGTTGGAGCTTCTAAGCCATCTTGAGCTAAGGAGAAAGGGGGGTAATGGCTTGGACTTCAAAGGGAAGGTCGGCAACTCACAGGTAGATGAACGAGAAGGAGCAAACATTTGGTGAGCAAATTCTTTCTGGGCCACCCAGAAGCATCGGGACACCGAGAGGGGTCTAAGAACAGACTGTGTGAGGTCACTCCCTGATGGCCACACTTAGTCCCTATTATGCTAAGGTGACAGATAGTTCCCTTGCTTGAAAGCGGGTTTTTCTATCTGAATTCCTTTAGGCAGGTAAGGGGGGAAGCTCTTCGTAAGTCTGTTAGACTCTGTCTTTCGCTGGAAATAACCTGCCTGCTAGGGTGACACATTCTGGGAGACGCGTTCTGAACCTCTACAGTGTCTTAAAAGTAACCAACTTCAAAGAGTCAAATTCCCAAAAAAGGTCTATCTGTGGCTGGCAAACTGCTCCTGATAGGGAAGGGCTCATCAGAAGAACAGAGCCGCAGTTACTTAATTGTTATTCACTTCAGTAACTATAGATAGGTTTTCCTACAGACCTTAGGAACCCGGAGGATGTGCTGTGAGAAGAAAAACAGAGCTGGAGGAAGATAAGGGACACCTTGGGGCCAGATGGGTCCATTGCTCAGAAATGAAAATACATTTTGAGAACAGACACAGGCCAGGAGATGCTCTGCTATGGTTGCTGTGCCTGGACACTGACCCTCTCTGGGAGTTTGCTTCAGGAACACCGACCATTCCTGAGCTGGTTTTAACACCACTGAAAATTAACTACCTTGTTACTGGACTTCAAGATCCTGGGAAGAGACAGATGGACCACAGATCCTGCAACTATTCTTCCCTCCCCCTCCCCCGACCCCTCTCTCATCCCCTTCCTCTTTCCCTTTGCATATAGCCTCTCTCTCTCCCTTCCTTTTCTCTACATAAACAGCCAGCTAGTAGGAGGAGTAGAGCAGATTTTCGTGGGTGACCTGCTGTTCATCCATACTGCTGGCATTACTGGAATAAATGCTCATATATGATTCAACCCTGTTTCTGCTTAAATAGTGACAGGCAGCCCGCACCCATTAGTTGTCGGGTTTCACTCCCCCTCAGGGTTAACTAGAATAAAATTCATGAAAAAGTGGTGGTCTCATTAAAACAATGAACACACAAAAATTCACATTCTGGGTATCCTCAAAATATGCCCACTCATATGTACAAAGCAGAAATGGGACTAATTATAAAAATGTTCAACCATAGGGGAAGGGTTGAAAAATTAAAGTTTGTCCAAACAATGAAACATGACTCAGCCATAAAAAGAACAAGGTGGACTTAGGTGAGCACGTGGAGAAACCTTCAAGAGATACTACCAAGTTAAAAATACATGAGGAGACTCGGAATCCAAGATGGCGGCATAGGTAAACACCTACACTGCTGCCCCGCACAACAATTTCAAAACTACAACTAAAAGACAGAACGGACATCATCCAGAACCACAGGAAAGCTGGCTGAGTGGAAGTTCTGCAGCTAGAAGGAAAGAGAGGGGCTCACAGAGACCCAGAGGAGCTGCAAAAAGCTGAGGTACGGAGACGTGCGCGAGGAGAGAGCGGGCGCCAGAGGACCTGGCTGGCTTTCTCTGGCGGGAGGAAAACGGAGACTCCCAACGGCATTGAACCCCTTATCTTACGACACTAAACCCCAGATCCAGCCGAAACTCATAGGGGGGAGTTTGGACTGTGAAAAGGGAGAGGTGCACGGAAATTTAGGGGAGTTGCAAAGGATCGGAGGTCTGGTCGCGCACGGCACTACGTGGAGGACAGACTGCTGATTGTGCCGCTGGCTTTTGCGAGTGGGCGGGAGACAGACCCTCCCAACTGTGCCACTTCTGACTCCACTAAGCCCCTGTTTCGGGCGAAACCCTGGAGATCTAGACTCGTGTGGTCCTGGTGCGCAGGGGAGCTGGAAAGGCAGCGGTTAGAGGCACTGCGGGTGCTCGCGCACAAGGACTGCTCCAGAGATTACCCAGTCACGTGAGACTCAGGAGCCGTGGAGGGCGGGGCCGACTGAAAGGCAAGGCGGTCCCTTAAGCCCTGAGACTCCACCCATCCCAAGCTCAACAGAGGCTTCTTTGGTTTTGCAAGTCTGCTATCATAAGGCTGAATTCAACACAGAAGTTTCCCCGGCATAGTGAAAATGCCAAGACAAGGGAAGGGATCACAAACAAAAGAAATGGAGGGGAAAAAACGACTGGATATAGAGTTCAAAATCACGCTTATAAGGTTTTTCAAGAATATGCTAGAAAAATTGGATAAACTTAGCAAGAGCCAAGAGGAGATGAAAAAGGACCAACTAGAGATGCAAAAGAGCCAACTAGAGATGGAAAAGGTCCAACTAAATATGAAAAAGGACCAACTAGAAATTAAACATACACTGACTGAAATAAAAAATATTATACAGAGTCCTAACAGCAGACTAGAGGAAGGCAAGAATCAAGTCAAAAATTTGAAATATAAAGAAGCAGAAAACATTCAACTGGAAAAGCAAGAAGAGAAAAGAATCCAAAAATGTGAAGATAATGTAAGGAGACTCTGGGACAGCTTTAAGCGTACCAACATCAGAATTGTGGGAGTGCCAGAAGAGAGAGAGCAAGATACTGAAAACCTATTTAAAGAAATAATGACTGAAAACTTCCCACATCTGGTGAAAGAAATAGACTTACAAGTCCAGGAAGCACACAGAACCCCAAATAAAATGAATCCAAAGAGGACCACACCAAGACACATCATAATTAAAATACCAAGAGCAAAAGACAAAGAGAGACTATTAAAAGCAGCAAGAGAAAAACAGTTCATTACCTACAAGGGAGCACCCATACAACTATCAGCTGATTTCTCAACAGAAACGATGCAGGCCAGACGGGAGTGGCAAGAAATATTCAACGTGATGAACAGCAAGAACCTACAACCAAGAATAATCTATCCAGCAAAGCTATCATTCAGAATTGAAGGGCAGATAAAGAGCTTCACAGATAAGAAAAAGCTAAAGGAGTTCATCAACTCCAAACCAGTATTATATGAAATGCTGAAAGGTACTCTTTTAGAAGAGGAAGAAGAAAAAGGTAAAAGACAAAAAATTATGAACAACAAATACATCTATCAACAAGTGAATCTAAAAATTAAGGGAATTAAAAATTTGATCAACAGAATAAATTGGTGAATATACTAGAATCAGGAGCACAGAAAGGGAGTGGACTGATAATTCTCAGGGGGAAAAGGGTGAGGGGTGTACAGGGAGAGACTGGACAAAAATCATACACCTATGGATGAGATCAATGGGAGGGAGGGAAGGGTGGGAGCTGAGTGGAGGGGTACTATGGAGGGGAAAAAAGAGAAACAAATGTAATAATCTGAATAATAAACATTGAATTAAAAAAATACATGAGGAGAAGAAACCTAAGTGTCCATCTTAGACAAATGAAGAAAGATGTGCTGCATATATACAATGGAATATTACTCAGCCATAAAAAGAATAAAATCTTAGCATTTGGGAAAATACGGATGGGCCTAGAGCAGTGGTTCTCAACCTGTGGGTCGAGACCCCTTTGGGGGTCGAACAAATCCTTTCACAGGGGTCGCCTAAGACCATCGGAAAATGCAGATATTTACATCATGATGCATAACAGTAGCAAAATTTCATGGTTGGGGTCACCACCACATGAGGAACTGTATGCAAGGGTCATGGCCTTAGGAAGGTTGAGAACCACTGGCCTAGAGGGTATTGTGCTAAGTGAAATAAGTCAGACGGAGAGAGACAAACACCATATGATTTCACTTACATGTGAAACCTAAAAAACAAACAAACAAGTAGAACAAAAACAAACTCATAGAGGCAGAGAACAAACTGATGGTTGCCAGGTCAGAGAGGAATTGGGAGGATGGGTGAATAAGGTTAAAGGATTAAGAAGTATAAATTGCCTATTATAAAAATAGATGAGGGGATGTGACGTACAAATTAGGAAATATAGTCAATAATCCTATAAAATAAAAGTCTAATATGCAAATTCACCGATTAGCAGAACAAACGGTCACTATGCGCACACTGACCACAGGGGGAGCGCCATTCAGCCAGCAGCTCTGAGCCGGGCTCACGGCAAGCACAGTGGTGGTGGCGGGAACCTCTCCCACCTCCGTGGCAATGCTAAGGATGTCTGACTGACGGCTTAGGTCTGTACCCTGAGCCATCAGTAGGACATCCCCTGAGGGGTCCTGAACTGCGAGAGGGCACAGTCCAGGCTGAGGGACACCGCTCTCCGAGTGCATGAATTTCATGCACAGGGCCTCTAGTATTACATAACTATTTATGGTGCCAGACGGGTACTAGACTTATTGAGGTGATCACTCTGTAAGCTATGTAAATGTCTAATTCACTATGTTATACAACTGAAACTAATATAGTATTGTGTGACAAATGTAACTAAAAAAAATATTTTTAAAAAGTGGAAAAAAATACATGAGTGTATAAGCGGCAGCATAACAGATACAGTATGATCTCATGTAGGTAAAACATACACTTGCATATCTTGATATATACATGGAAATTTTAGGGAAACATATAAACTTATAGAAAAGGTCTAGAAGGAGAAAGCCCCCAAATTAACAGTGATCATCTCTACTATGGACCTTTCAGAATTTCACTTATATGTTTATTAATACCTTGTTTTTACAAGATGTTGTATACAAATAACAAAAAATAAGGTTTGTAATGACAAAAGAAAATGTTATATTGTTAAGTCAAAAATTCAAGCTACAATACATCATGTACGGTTGAAGCTCAATTATGTTATGAAAAGATATATTACAAAACGGGACTGAGTGGTTTGAAACAGGTTGGGAGTGGGACTTTTTATTCTATACTCTTCAGAATTTTGAACCTATTACTATTTTTTAAGGTGAGTGAATGTAACAATTCTTTTAAACTGGAAAGAGAAAATATGCCCTTAATGTTATGCGTGGTTATGGCTAGAATTACAAGTAATTTTAATTTGCTTTAAAACAAATTACAGGATGTAAGGTTGACTTACAACCCTTAAGCAGGTGATAGGATCCTGGGAGATTTATTTTCTTGTTCATAGATTTCTGCATTTTCCAAATTTTCTTAAATAAACGCATTCCTTTTATTTTTCCATTTTTTTTTTTACTTTTACAATCAGAAAAAAAGAAAGCTGTAAACTCATTTAAATTATTTTTAAAGAATGTAGACAAGCAAGAAGTCACCGGACAGGTACATGATAAATTATAAGGAGATCAGATGTTTTAAAAGAGCACCTCCTTTCACAACTCAACCCAACATGGTATCTGATGTGTAAGAAAGACAAATGCAGAGTTTACGGGGAGGGGCCCCGCGTGCCCCACTCACCTACAGAACCCAGGGTTCCAGGACACCATCAGAAAGTGCACTGTGTGAGATAGACTGAGGCTACAGGGGCCGGGGGCAGGCCCTTACTGCTGGGATGGTCAGAGAGGGCGTCAGGGAGGAAGCAGAAACAGTGTTAAAGCGAAAAGGATGTCAGTGGGCATGCCTGATGTGAACAGGCGTTTCGAGGAGGAGAAATGATGTGCACACCAGTACAAGCCCTCCCCTCCCGGCACTGCTGACTGACACCAGGTTTTAGGCAGTGACTCATCTGTGATCAGGGCGGAGAACCGCAGGGGCCACACTAGGCTCCCTCTAGGAACAGGGAGTCACAGGAGGTTCCTGAACACATGCATGGCAGAACGAAGGAGCGAGCTGCTGATGAACACGCTCCTGCATATTCATTCTCTCCCCTCGAGCGATAGCCAGGCACTGGCAGCAAGAAGACAGGCCACCTTCTGGGCCTTGATATATGAGGGCCTGCAGCTCCCTGCCACACGACTGATGGGCTTTGCCCAGGCTGTGCTGCACGTGGTCAGAACGACAGGCCAGACAGGCTAAGGACCTTCCCACAGTCCTAGCCTCAGGCAACCTACATGCTAAGGGCAACCAGACTGGGTACCTCGAGTTACAGCTCATGGCACGTACCTCACTGGGACTGAGACCAAGGCCTTCTACTCCACTACTTAGCAGCTGTGGCACCGTGGGCAAGTTACTCTCTCTGAGCTGCAGTTTCTGCTCCTGTAAATGGTGATTCAATTATTCATACAAGAAGTATTTACTGAGCATCTGCTCTATGCCAAATACAGTTACAGAAACGGGGGTTCAGTAGTGACCAAATCATTCCCAAATTCCTACCCTCATGGAGCTTATATCCTAGTGGGAAGCAAACAACCCACTTCATGGGGCTGTGGAAGAGACTAGATGGGATATTTCCTGGAAAGCAATGATGGCAGCAATAATTCTGCACCTAATTCCAACCTGTGTGAGCTTGCCCCCACCCCCCGAACCCCCACCCCCGACATCACCACCACCCAGTTCTCTGACGCCAGACGGGGGTCCTGCAGTTCAACTCAATTCTGACACATTCTACCTGGAGTCGGTATCATGGGTAAAGGGCTCAGTCCCCCAAGACTGCCCCCTCACAACAAATCCAGTTGTACCTGTACTTCTGACCAGCTAGCTCTCACCTGGAGTCTCCAATAACCCTCTCCTTGGGTCTGATTAATTTGCTAAGGTGGCTCACAGAACTCAAAGCAACATTTACTTACTAGGTTATTGGTTTACTATAAATATATATATTTTATTTATTTTTCACAGAGAGGAAGGGAGAGGGATAGAATGTCAGAAACATCGATGAGAGAAAGACATCGATCAGCCACCTCCTGCACACCCTCTACTGGGGATGTGCCCGCAACCAATGTACATGCCCTTGACCGGAATGGAATCTGGGACCTTTTAGTCCGCAGGCCGACGCTCTATCCACTGAGCCAAACCGGTTCTGGCAGATTACTGGTTTATTATAAAAGGACATAACTCAGGAGCAGCCAGATGGAAGAAATGCATAGGGCAGGTATGTGGGTAAGGCTGCATAGTCTTCATGCCCTCTCCTGGGGTGCCATGCTCCCTAAATCTCCACGTGTTCACCAACCTGGAAGCTCTCCAAACCCCATCCTTCCATCCTTTAGGTTTCTAAGGAGGCTTCATTACGTGGGCATGACTGATGAAATCACTGACCACTGGTGACTGCTTCAACCTCCAGCCCCTCCTCCCTGGAGCTCCGGGTGTGCGACTAAGTCCAACCCTCTGATCACAAGCCTGGTTTTCCTGGCAACCAGCCCCATCCTTAGCTTACCTGAGGCCTTGCCCACAGTCACCTCATTAACATAAATTACACCGTTACTGCTCTCATCACAGGAAATCCCAAGGGTTTTTGAAACTCTGTGCCAGAAACAGGCATGAAGAACAAATATATCCTATATCAGTGGTCAGCAAACTCATTAGTCAACAGAGCCAAATTTCAACAGTACAACGATTGAAATTTCTTTTGAGAGCCAAATTTTTTAAACTTAAACTTCTTCTAACGCCTCTTCTTCAAAATAGACTTGCCCGGGGCCGTGGTACTTTGTGGAAGAGCCACACACTCAAGGGGCCAAAGAGCCACAGTTTGCTGTCCACTGTCCTATAAAATAAAAGCCTAATATGCAAATAGGCCCAAGGGTGGAATGACCGCTTGCTATGACATGTATTGACCACCAGGGGGCTGATGCACAATGCAGGAGCTGCCCCCGCCCGCAGGCCACAGGCTGGCCAAGGTGAGTGCCAGTGAGGGTAGGAGGGAGGGGGGCCTCTGATTGTCCCACCCATCACCCCACAGAAGGAGATAACTGGCAGAGGCAGTGGGGGGGGAGGGTGTGAGGCAGTGAGTGGGCAGCACCAGGCCAGCCAAGGCAGGTGCCAGTCGGGGAGGGGGAGGCCCAATCGGGCACCCCCGATTGGCCCACTGGTCACCCTGCAGAGGGCAGCAACCAGTGGCGGCGTTGGGAGTGGGGCCCGTGAGCGGGCAGTGCCAGGCTGGCCAAGACGGGTACCAACGGGAGCCCTCGATCATCCCACCAGTCACCCCACAGATCGGCCCTGATTGCCGGCCAGGCTTAGGGATTCTACCTGTGCATAAATTTCATGTATGTATGTGTATGTATATATGTGTATATATACCTAACTATAAATCACAATATCAAAGTAATTTGTTTTATGCATTCCCTACAGCCCTTTGTACCAAGGAGGCACCCAGCAAACACCAGAGGTCAGAAAGTTTTCTACCCAGACACAAAGTGCCCTACAATTAGCACGGGCCCTCCTGAGACTAGCCCGATGGGCCTCTCTCTGCACCCGCCTTGCCCCGACCCTAGTGCTGTCAATTCCACATTAATATAAACAGTGCAGGGCACTGGGAATGAAGGAGATCACCCTTGTGGCCATTCATCACAATAAATGCTGCTGCTGAGTCTTAAAAACCCTCTCAGCCCTCAAGTCCTCAGGGAGAGAGAGTAAAACTCAACTCACTGACAGAGAGCCTGCATGGACCCAGGGCAGCACCTCGGGGCCTCATGCAGGTGGCCTGGCCCGTCTGACCAGCTGGCCCCCGGCAAGGCCAGCCCTCGGTTGGTGGATGCCTGCGTGAAAGGTTCACTTCAATGCCCTCATGGAGTGGGTCACAGGCACAGGCAGCACATATTCTGAGCCGAGTGGTCAGAATTATTGGTGGGAGTTGAAAGGAAAAAAAATAAATTGTGCGCCAACTTCAGAACCTTGCTTGGGCTTCCAAGAAAGCACTCCATCAAACAACTTGCTGGCACATATGGTGATATGTAATGACAGTTTCAGCTTTCCCCACCAACTACATGCTGGTGTTCTGATGCCAGCCTCTATTTTTACAGCCTGAGTAATGCCTGGGCAAAGGACCAGATGAGAATCGGAGACGGGGGGGCAGGGCAAAAGAGGTGATGGCACAAGAGATGGGGCCTCCAACGAACGGCCAGCTCTTTGGAGCATGGTTTGGGACAGCAGCCAAGGGCTCCTCCGGTCCTGGCTAACTTCCTCCGCAGCCTCTCGCCCTCCTAGCCCCAGGGCCTGAGTTCCCTCTTGGCTGGCACCTCATCTGCCTTGTTCAGCACTGTCTTAAACGAGTGAATGACCACACCACAGCAGCCCGACTCCGAGACGCCGTTCCCTGAAACCCCACATTCCCTTCTCCTAACTTAAGAGTCCGAGTCCACTTCCCTCTCTTAGCCCCGATGCCTTCTTGATCTGGTTAACTCCTGCTCATCCTTAAACTCAGCTCAAATGCCACCTCCCCTGGGAAGTCCTCCCTGACCCTGAGGTTGGGTGAACTCCTCCAACAATGAGTAACGACAGCTCTCCCACAACCCTCCTCAACACCACGGGCTCCAGTGAGCTTCTTTGCTTGCCTCCCCTATGGCTGGGTGGACACAGAGCTGAGTAAACGGCAGATGCTCAATAGGTGTGTGTGGGAAGGAAGGGAGGAAAGAAGGGCACCAAGAACGAAGCTGTCACAGAAACCTACAACAAACTCAGTAAGAACTAATCATTCAAACCCAATAGATCCATGCATCATTCATTAATGTCACTGGGGAAAAACAGCAGGAAGCAGCCGGGAAAACATTTCTCAATGAATTCGAGTGGGAAGCGGAGGTCACTGTTTGCTGTATCCTCACCTCTGAATCCCTGTACCCTGCCCCCAGATGTGGGCTGGGGCTGGGGCTGGGGCTGGGGCTGAATAGCACGAGAAACTCTGGGTGGCTGGATGAGGAAGGGCACTTGCAGGCTCACGAGCAAGGAGCTCTCACAGGCTTGGCGCTCTCGTAGGCTCCTCTGGGCTTGGGGTGCTGGAGACTTTTTTTTCCCCCTGGGGTAATCTACAACTGCTGAGGGACATCAATTAGAACTCATTCCCACAAAGCTGTTAAGAACATGCCCTGGTTCAAGAAACGGGGATCATGAGGACCTTCCATTGTCCTGCTGACCCAGTTCCCCAAAGTGGGAACAGAAGCAGGGATTGAGGACAGATGGTCTGGGAATAAAGCCTGTTTTTTGGCTGGAGCCTAGTTAGCACAGTATTTCCTTCTAAGACAGGCACCCATTTGCCCAGCAGTATTCATTTCTTCTTCCTGGCTAACAGAATCCTGATTTGGGGGTGGGGAGAATGATGTAACAGAGACTGCCAGCCAATCATGAAACGCATATCCTCTTTCTCCTAAGCACAGGGCCGGGCCCACCTTTCACAGCCTCTGCTGCAGGTGTGACCGTGTGAAGGAGCACTGGTTAATGGAATCATTCACCACCGCCACGCCTGGTCCATAACTCCTCCCCTGCACCATCCTCCAAGCGCCTTCCTCTTGTGCTGATTAATGCAAATGGGCATGGCAGCCTTCAGAGCCTGGGTCCCTACTTCACCTCTGGAAGGAGCAGCCATTTTGAACATTACGTGAACAAAAAGTAAATGTCTATCATATTTGACCCATTAAGCATTTTGGGGTTGCTTTTCAGCAGTGAGTCTACCAAACTGGCTAAATACTCACAGGGCCCCTTTTAATTAGGAATGGTCATGGGACAGTTCTGACCATGCAATGGCCGGGGAAGTCCGCTGGGTGTTTTGAGGAGAATGTCTGCTTTCCTGATCAAAGGTACCACTGTGGCTGGAGCCTCCTTGCTGCTGCAGTCATTCTGCCATCCGGAAGGAAAGGCCAAGGCAATAGCAGAAGTGCCAGCCCAGACAGACGTCAGCTGCTGAAACCAATGCCAGACTTCCTATCACAGGAGGAAAATAAGCCATGAGGCAGGGCTTTCGGTTACTTGAAGCCAAACACAGTCCTAACTGTGTTGCAGCCGCTCACTCATTCACCCAACCTTTACCAAGGCCTATTTCATGCCAGTCCTGTGCTAAGGATAGAAGACTTAGAGATGAGCTAGGGTGGCCCCTGCCCTCCAGGAGCTCCCAATCAAGCTGGGGGGGGCAGGACAGGCCCCCTGAGTGGACAATCCTAATGCGGTGGGAACTGGATACTGTGAGGACACACATGGTCCCAGGAAGTGTGAGCATTGGGTGGTGGGCGGGCAGAGGCAAGGAGTTCCCAACTCCCTTTCTGGCAGAGCAAACAAACACTCCTCAGGCTAACGAGCAAGTGAAAAGAATGTGCTATGCTCCGTCAAGCCAACTGCGCTTACTCTCTGTACATGGAGCTGTTAAACACCACCAATTAATGCAGCTGTTTCAAAATAATCAGCAGTCATTAGAGCCAGGAGAAGAAGAGGGAAAAAAAAAATCACACACCATTAACTAAGAGATTATGTGAGCCGTGGAGGCGGCAGCCCTGATTAGATCTTGCCTGCTGACGTTAGCCATCCTCTGAAATACAATTTCTTTTTCAAAGAAGACACACTGGATTTTCACTTAGAAGTCAGAGCAAACAAACAAACAAAACACACACACACACACACACCACAAAACAACCAACTGTTCGTGCCATGACCTTTGACCAGAAGTGTCCAAGCTTTGATCATTCAGGTCTGTGTTCCCATTAGGGACTCTGATGGAGACAAACTGGCGACAAAAGATGACCTGTTTGGGAAATCAAGAGGCAACCGAGACCAGAGAAGTCAGAGCACCTTGGGAACTGTTTGGAAACTAGAGAAAAGGTTTTTCTCTTTTTAATTCCATTATGCTTTCACAAAATAAATGTGTGTTTTTTTAAAAAAAATGAATGGCACTATTTGTCATTTTTTAAGAGATTTTTAAAAATGTGACGTTAGCCGAAATCGGTTTGGCTCAGTGGATAGAGCATCGGCCTGTGGACTGAAGGGTCCCAGGTTTGATTCCGGTCAAGGGCATGTACCTTGGTTTCGGGCACATCCCCAGTGGGGGGCGTGCAGGGAGGCAGCTGATAGATGTTTCTCTCTCATTGATATTTCTAACTCTCTTTCCCTCTCCCTTCCTCTTTGTAAAAAAATCAATAAAATATATTTTTTTAAAAATAAGATATTAGAGAGAGGAAGGGAAGAGAAACATCAGTGGTTGTCTCCACCACATGCCCTGCCCAGGAATCGAACCTGCAACCTGGGTATGTGCCCTGATTGGGAATCAAACCCACCACCTTTTTTCCCCCCAGTTTTTTATTTTATTTTATTGATTAAGGTATTACATGCGTACGTATCTTCCCATTGCCCCTCCCATCCCACTCCCACCACCTTTTGAGGTACCCACCTTTTGGTGTACAGACGATACTCCAACCAATGACGCTACATCGACCGGGGCCGATTTGCCATTTCTTTATTTTCCAAGTGTGGGATAAGTATTAAAAAAAACAAACAAAGACAAAGCCCTACTGAGTTCAAAGTCCAGTAGATTAAACACGAATAAAAATAAGCTGGCTCCCCATTAAGAGACCTGATCTGACTGCTCACTCGCTGGTCTGAAGCACTCCAGGGCCGAGCAGAGCAGACAAGTGCTAACCACACTCACAAGGCAGAGCAGCGCTCCGGTTCCCGAGGCAGCGATCACGGGAGGTCTCTCTAGTCCTCAGCCCATCGCCGAGGCCCTGTGCCAGCTCTGCGATGGCAGGGCCAGCTGGGCAGGCTGCCATCGGGAGTGTCTTTGTGGCACCATGGAACAAGCGAGGGTAAGTTCTGAGGAGGAAGGACCTCCCTTTCTAGGACCAGTTTATGAAACGCACGCCTATCAACACAGTTTCCCAGGGACCTTCATGTCAAGGAGGTTCCGGCTAGGGCAGACCCAAGAAATGTGGTTGTCTGGCCTTCCGCCTCGGGCCCCTACCTGCACCCGGGAGCAGCTGCGCCATCCCTCACTCAGAGAACTGGGTCTCCGGTGGTCTCGTGGGCTTCTGGGGCTGTTGAAGATAGGTCATCTTTTGTCGCCAATTTGTCTCCAAAACATGGTCAGACCAGCATGTTGTTGACCAGGACCAAGAACAGTGCTGGCAAACCAGGTAAGTAAATATTGAGTTTATGGTCTCATATTACACTTCCCACTAACAACTTTAGGCCAAGAGGGATAGTTAAAACATTAACAACCAGCATGTGTCAGACACCTTCCAATCAAATGAGGGCCTGTCTTAAAGAGCTGGCAAAGCCACATCCTATTAGTGTGCACCAGGTAAAGATCATCACACACCACCCCCATGTCAACCCTCTAGAGGCCACGCCCTAGCCTCTAATGGCCATGACAGGTGGCCAAGAGCCGGCTGAGTGCCTGGGAAATGTCTGCACTACCGTTCACGTCCTGTGCTATGAACTTAAGTATAACGACCCGCTGTTCCATGAGGACAGAGACTGTGTGTCTTATCCATTGTCATATATGCATGATATCAGTACAGTTGGTCGCACCAAGGATGTATTTGTAAGGAACAAATAAATAGTAGTAACAGCTAACATTTTTTTAAGCACATACCATGTGCAAGGTACTACTCTAAGTCCGGTCATGTACAATCTCATTTTAGCTTCACAATACCATGAGGTAGGTATTAGTATCATCATCCCAATTTTATAAATGAGGAAACTGAGGCATGGAACGGTTATGTAACTTGCCTACTACAAGATTAGTAATGGCAGATCCAGGATTCAAAGCCAGTCTAGCTTCAGGGTCTACACTCTCAACCCCTGCAATGCGCTAAATGCACGACCAAACGCAGGTACTCTAGTACAGTGGTACCTCGAGATACGAATGCCCTAACATACGAGATTTTTGAGATACGAGCCGTCAAGCGAGCGATTTTTGCTTTGAAATACGAGCAACAGTTGAGATACGAGTAATTGCGAGGATCGGCCGGCTGCACACGACCCACCAGTTTACCTCGACTCGAGTGTCTCATAGTTTCCCACGCCTCAGGGTTACAGAACGAATTAAACTCGTATCTCGAGGTACCACTGTATTAGGAAGTCATCAACGGAGAACATCTGACAAGCCACAAACCCGGAGACGTCCTTCCAGGAGGTTTCACACACACTGTCTCTGTTTGTTTGGCTCTGAATGAAAGCCTGTACCTAAACAGGAGACGACCTGGAATTTTCAAATAACTATTTTAAAAAATATATATCTTTATTAATTTCAGAGAAGAAGGGAGAGGGAGAGACAGGTAGAAACATCAATGATGAAAGAGAATCACTGATCAGCTGCCTTCGGCATGCTCCACACTGAGGATCGAGCCTGCAATCCAGGCATGTGCCCAGGAATCAAATCAGCAACCTCGTGGTGCATAACTCAACCACTGAGCTACTCCGGCCAGGCTCAAATAACTATTAAGTATATTTGATTATCAAGCCACATTAGCAGGAAGATCTAGGTTTACATAGCATTTGCTGCTCGAAATACATGAATTCCAGAGGAAGTCTTTTAAACACCCTGTGGTCCTGTTTTCCTATCTCTAAGAAGGTCCCAGATTTGCTGGAAGAATTGAACCAGATCACAGAGATGGCGGCCTATTTATACGATAAGGTATTATAGAAGCATGATGGATGATCATAATAATTAGTATATTTCAATCCAATGGTGGATCAAAATTTCTATACTCATCAATCTATACTTGTCAAAAGTCTATACTTATCTATTCTACTCTGAAAGTTCCTATTTATCTCTCCACTTTTTAGTAACCATGTTTAAAGCTTAACAATTTATTTCTACAAGATGTTTTCCCTTTATTATTATCTCTGAGCTTCTGTACATTTCTACTATAACTTTAATAATTTTTCTCTACCTTAATACAACTGCTTCATTCACTTAAGAAGCATAAAGAGCTGAACAGCATGGCTCAGTGTTACCTAGGAACCAGGAGGTCACGGTTTGATTCCCCATCAGGACACATGCCCCGGTAGGTTGTGGGCTTGATCCCCATTAGGGGGCCTGCAGGAGGCAGCGAATCAATGATTCTCTCTCATCATTGATGTTTCTCTCCCTCTCCCTTTCTTTCTGAAATCAATAAAAAGATGATTATTTTTTAAAAAAAGCATTAGGAGTTAATAAGCCAATACATGTTTTAGTTTTACTTTAGATTCTCCTATATTAGCAGATGACAAAATTAGCAAGCAAGAGCTTCATTTTTTTTAAATATAATTAAAAGGCTCAAAGCTCAAAATGATATTGCTGAAGCTCTGAAGGCCTCGTTTGGGGTTGGACCCAAGAATGTGGTAAGTCTAGGAAAGTCAGCTGTGGTTCTGTTGGTTGGAAAGACATGTCTCCATATAATTGAGGGGGAGGAAAAATCATATTCAAACTATTCATAAATTTGATATAAATGATACATCTAACCACGTTAAGGAGTGCAGAAGAGGGGAGGGAGTGGGTATCAAAATTAGGTGTGATAATTTTCAACTTAGTCTGTTCTCTAAAGCTCTGATTTCTAAGGAAGTCATTTATACACGGAGGCAGAGAATGGCAAGCAGATGACAAAGGGATGCCTAGTGTTACAAAAACATGTATGTGTAAATTGGGGAAGTGACTGTGCAAACAAACAGAATTTTCAAGTTCCTACCGTTGCTACCACTAGGTGTTTGAGTCGCCCAAACTCTCCCCTACCCTGAGCACCAGCACAGAAATGGCTCCGCTGATGTGTCAAGTGCAGGTGGAAAGGGCTGGGGGAGGGGGAGGAAGAGAAGGGGGAAGAACAGAGGGGTGCACAGGTGACCCAGCCAAGAGGATATGGGTGCAGAACTACTTCACAAGGCTCCTCCGAGTTCTTTTCTCGGTGCCTTTGTTGGATATTTTTTCCCATTGCTCTTCAGAGAGAGTGGGATGGGGGAGGGGGAGAGAGAGAGACAGACACACACACATTGACCGGCTGCCTCCCACTTGCTCCCTGACGGGGGGAGGGGGGAGGGGGTGGGGCAGGGAGCAAATCCGAAGGCTGAAGCTCTAACCACTGAGCGACTGGTGGGGCTCTCAGTGCCTTTTTAATCATTAACTTCCTCCATGCTCTGGAATAAAGCTGGCCGGCCTGTTCCTTTTCCAAAAGCCAGTAGCTGCCCCACTGAAGGCCCTAGCATTCAGAGCCAGGGGTGGAGGCTAGCAGGCCAGAGTCCATGGCTCAATTAGGCTATCCTGGCCTCCCTACCTTTTGGACTCAGAGCAGACCCTGCCATTTTATTCCTGCTTCCTCTTAGCTGCTTTGCAGTCTCTTCAGGCCATAGTCCATCTACGAAGCTCCCCCTGAGATTCAAGAAGGGGCTGTGGGAGAGGACTTCTGCCAAAATGCCATAACTCTAGCAGAAGGCAGCTGGTGTCTCTTCTTCACCCACTAAGTGCAGATGCACAAACCCTACTGGCTGCTTCTTCCCTTGCCCATCCCTGGACTCCCCCTTTAGCATCTTAGGGGTAAGGTGGTTCCCCCAGACCAATGTTACACAAGCCATCGCTTCCAAAGGGGCCACGGCACTCGTTCAGTGCTCTCCGCCTTGCTAAGCTCAACTCTCGGCTGGCCTTTCACAGCCTTCTAGAAACCAGGATGGTGGGCCCAGCAAACTTTATTTCAGGTCACTGCAGGGCCATTTGCCCCCCTCTGTTACTTTGCTCCTAGTGGTAAAACCCTTACACCGGAATGTGGACAAAGCCCTAATCCCCCAACCAAGATCCTTGTTCCAGGGTTGAAGTCTTCCCCTCTCAGTGTGTAAGACCTGCCCACCTCCAGATAGCAGTGTCAGCCTCTGCTCCTCCCTCCCTCTCTTCCTCACCCACAGCTGCAGGCATTAATTAAACCTCTTCTAGAAAACAGCTTTTCACCGGCTTCAGGAATCCTGGGTAAGAGCCAGACCTGGAGACAGAGACGGTCTGGGTAAGAAAGATAAGCCCACCACAGCGTGAGCCTGTGGGCATGCAGGTTCCCGCATTCAAGGGGTGGTTCTGAATTCCAGCTCTTCCTGGATCTCTGAAAAAGGGGGTATAGGGGGCTCTGGCCCCCTCAGCCTCTGGCTGTATTCTCCAGAGCTGGACAAGGGCAGAAGCGCTGCCAGTGGTCACAGTCACCTCTGACAGGAACACCATGCAAAACCGCCTGCCTCCTCCCCCCAACGGAGCTGCAAGCCACACTGCAGGCCTGCACAAGAAGGGGCACCCCGGGTCTGTGTGGGGAGCAGTTATTTGGGGTGGGCAGTGCCCATTGGAGTTGAAGATGGTGCAATCTGAAGCAGCCCGCAGGCTCCACAAGCACACCACATCTCCGAGTGCTTCCTCCATCATGGGCAGGGATGAGGGATGCAGAAGGGGGCTGTGGCCACAGTTCACGGCCCTATGGGTTAAGCTGTGGAGGACTCGCCTCGCAGCAAACAGCTTTAGCTCCCCAACCGGCCCAATTCTGTGATAAGGACAACTAAGTTCCTTCCTGGAAATGATGGAGCCCCCATTCAGACCGGGAGAGACCCAGCTCACAGAGCCTAACCCATAAATTGAGCTCTCTGCCCCAAACACACACAGGAATGGAATTTGTCTCTAGTAAGACTAATATGTGTGTGTGTGTGCATTTGATTGACTTAAGGATAACATTCTGAAAAGAGTGCAACCCAATGGAAAAACATGGGCTCTGGTCTCAGACTGGACTTAAGAGGGTGACCCATTTTTCTAGACAAACACTGAGAACCAGCATTTAGAGGGTGCCAGGGGCTGGGTGCAAGGGCCAAAGAGATAGTTTCACTCCAGCTCTGGCCAGGGGGCATCCAAGAGTCAACACCTTATCACACAGAGGAGTGGTGAGGGCTGAGGAGGTGCCCACTGGAATTTGTGGACACTCAGAGGGAGTCTTCTGCATCACATTGTGATCTGGGGCGAATTACTCTTTTAATTCACCATTCAGGGGTGAGTGGATATTGAGCTAATCACTATTCAAGCCCATCAATAAAAATAAAAAATAGTTGCTGATTCTGCAGTTTCACAGATGCTGGGAGTAGTACGGTGCTCCAGAGGCAGGTGGGCCAGCCTGTCCCTGGTGCCCAAAGGCAGCCTCCCACGCCTCCGCCTCGGTGAGGGTGGGCTGGCCAGGAGCCAGTCCCTAAAAGAGCTGTACCCCCTGCATGCCATTTCTCTGCAATGGGCAATTAATTCCATCCGAGACCTAACGAAAGCCAGGAGAAGGGCGGGGGCAGAATCAGGCACTGGCTTTCGGGCTGCACCCCTGCATCTGCGCCTCTCTCTCCAGGCAGGGAGCGCGAGGCTTGTCAAACCACCCGTGGTAAACTCTTGCCACAGAAGTCCAGGCTGGGCACCAACACCTGAGGGGAAGGCGGGGTGGCCAAGCCCCGTCTGCGGTCACGGCACGTTTGTAAGGCCGGGCTGGGCACTGTCAGCTCCACAGACCGGGGTGGGCCCGAGGGCATTCTGCAAAAACGTCCCCACGACGCGAAGCCCTCTGAGCATCCCCCCCCCCCACCGTCCTGGACCGTTCACCGCACACTCCCCCGGCGCCCTCCGCACCGGCCTGATGCCACACCTCTCTCGGTGTCACTTTTGGCAAGCTTACAAAGCAGCCCTGCTTCCCTGCCAGGACCCCGGACACGCAGGCTGCATAGCCTCGCTCCCTCGCTTAGCGCCACGCAGCCGAAGCGGGAAAACATGGCTCCCAGTCCGCTCCCACCGCGGGCCCCTCTCCGCCCACAGGGACCGCCGCAAAGACCGCGGCAGCCACAGCGCGCAACCCGCTCGTCGAGGCAGATGCAGGTCCGTGCGCGAGAGACAAACCCGGCTTCTTCATAGAGGGTTCGCGACACATGCGAGTGCGCCCACCGGCCAGAGCCGCGCAGGGGGCTGACCTGAGCTTCCCGGCGCGTCCACCGACCTCCCCGCGGGGCCCCGGGACGCCGGCCGGCGCGGGGCGCAGGGAGCGGCCGGGAAGGGCCACCCCCCGAGAGGCCACGGAGAAGTTGCCGCCGCCTTTTCTCATCCGGAGGCGAGCGGGCGGGTTGGGGCACTGCCCGGGCAGGGGTACCGGGAGCTCGAGGTGGGGCTAGAACCCCGCGGCGGGAGGGCGGGGGGCCGAGCGGGAGAGGGTGGGAGGGGCGG
>JAAGEH010000125.1:8996777-9028093 GCA_011751065.1 Lasiurus cinereus
GGGGAGGCGGCTTAGTTGCGGGTTCAGACCCGCCTGGCTGGCTCTGCCACGGGAGACACGGGTCGTCCCGGCCTCGGCGCGTCCAGGGGAACCCCGCGGTCTCCCCACCCCGGGCCCGGGGACGCCTGCCCGCCTCCAGCCGCCGCGCCGCGCCGCTCCACGGCGACCGGCCAAGCCCGGCCCGGCCCGCGCCACGCTCACCGCCCACAGTCCCGGCCCCGACTCCGTCGCTCCGCGCCGATTCAGCGCCCGCCGCCCGGCCGCCTGGCTCCGAGGGAGGCTCGGACCGCGCGCCCCGGCCGCGGGACAGCGCGGCGGCCCACCGCGCCCCCTGCCGGCCTCGCCGCGCCCGCGTTCGGCCCGCCCCGCGCCCGGCGTCCCCGAGCTCCGCCCCGAAGGCGGGGAGGCGGCCCCGCGCTGCCCGGCGGGCGAGGAGCGCGCAGAAGTGCGGGTGGAGAGGAGCACGAACTCCTGGAAGCCACACGGAGCCGCCAAACACGGTCCAGTCTGCAGACTCCCCGCTCCCCCCTCTCCCCGGGGCCTGGGGCCTCCGTGCGGGTGCCTTTGGGCCGTGCGTGTGGCTGGCGCCGCCCGGGTGCCGGTGCCGGGTTTGGCGCGCACGTTTGGGTGATTGCTGCCGCGTGGACTCAAACTGCTCCCAGCCTCGTCACCGTGTCCCCATTCCCCTTTCACCTACCCCACGTTCTCTTCCGGCGCCAGCCACATCCGGCCGCGAGTCCCCCGGAGGCCCGCCTGCGGCTCTGCCTCCGGACCGGCTGCGGGCGCCGGGGAGGTCGCGGCTGCAGCCGGCCTCCCCCCCTCCCCGCTCCCTGGCGTCCCCCGCGGCTACCGAAGACCCGCAGAGCATTTGGCCTATTTCTGTAACTACCTTGGGCATCCGGGAGTTGAACTTGTTTGATTCCATATTTGTGGGTCATTTCTTCCTCCAAGTGTAGGTCTTCGGTGTCGGTGGGAAGCCTGCAGTGGCCCTAGGTGCCCAGCGCAGCAGGCCTTGAGCAAAGGCACTCATCAGCCTGCCTCCTTTTCCCCTTCCAGGCGCCCTTTCTGGAGGAGGTAGTCCTTGGCCCCCCAATGCCACGCCTGTATTGATGGCTCCCAAACCCACACACTCCCCCTGCATATTTGACCCACATTCCTACCTACCTACTCTGGTTGTCTACTATGAATGTCCCATCTCAAGTCAGAAAATTCTCTCTCTTCCCCAACACCCCACTGCATCTCCCCTGTGGTATCGCCATTCGCTCTGCCACCTGGGACGCTTTCCTCACCTCAGGGTTCAAGGTCCAGTCAGTGTTTGCTCCCCAACTCCGCTAACCCCGTGGTGCTAAGCCGTCCTCAGCTCCTTCCAGCCCTGACTACTAGCACCCCCTCCCAGGGAACCCTGTATCTCCCAGCACAAAATTTGTCACTGTCCCTTTAGCCTCACCCCAGACTTGCCCAGCTGGCTCTCAGTCCACCCACCACACCCAACACTTCTTCCAAACAGCCTTCTCCCCAGTGTCCTCCCGCTAATCCCAGGCTCTGCCCCGGGCTGGCACTGCCTCCCGCTCCCCTCCAGATGTCAGTCAGGGCACCTTCTGCTGTAGATGACAGACAACCCAACTCACACTTGCTTAACAAAGAACTGGTTGGCGCATGTAAACGAAAGGCCCCAGATTTAGTTCCAGGGACTAAGGATTTCAGGGACTCTCCATCTCTCAGCTCTGCTTCTTTCCATGTGAGCTACACTCTCGGGCATCACGTGAGAGCCTGGCAGATCCAAGCTCCCAACCCCACAGCATCAAGTCCAGCAGAAAAACAGCTTCTCTTTGCCAACCATTCCACAAGCCTGGGGCCTGGTTCGGATGGCACCTGTGAAATCACCTGTCCATCCTGTTCCCCCAGCCACTGTGACCCCATGGTGAGTGGTCCCCACCCCCCCACCCCCTTCTCTCAGCTACCTCTCATCCCTCACAGGGAACATGTGGCTGCTCCTGGAGCCCTTCTCTGTCACGGGACTAAAGGTGACTCAGGGACACCATCTGGAACCGTTCCCCCACGAAAACTGCCACATCACCACTTCGCTTTGGTGAGGACAGAAGCCTGTGCTGGTACAGGGCATCCTGGGGTAGAGTTTCAAACAGGAGGTGGGGCCCAGGCTCTCCCTGCTTTCATCTTCCTCCTCAAACCACCTGGGATGTCTGTCTTTGCACCACATGGCTCCCTAGGTGGAGACCTAGCACAGAGGTGTCCTCGGCCCCTTAGGGAACCTGGCAGACTCTCCCTAGACTCTCTCTCCCCAGTCTCTTTCCTCGTCACCCCTATTCCCTGAGAGCTTCTATGCCCCTCCCATTCAAGAGGAAGTGTCCACATCCTCTGCCCTGTGGACTTTGGGTTCTGAGTGGTACCTACTCTGCCTTGCCCCTTAAGGCAATAACACCTCATTGGCTGAGCCATATAGGAGGAAGGGGCTATCAGAAAAAGTTCCTACAGGGAAATAAATAAATAAATATTTATCTCCCAAGACCATCACCTCTGTCAAACCTCTTTTCTTTGTGATTATTGAGGAGGTAGGTAGCCAGTGACCATCTGCCTAGCACCTGGGGAAGCTGTGTCAGAGGTTGTCAAGAGACAGGCAGCTTCCTGTCATGCCTGAAATTAGGACCTGGGTTTTTCAATTCCATGTCCAACAACACCCCCCCTCCCTCCATATGATTTAGAATTGGTTTTCCTGTCACTTGTAGGCAAGAAAGCCAAGAGTAGGTTAAGCCCATAGCTCAGTGCCTGGCGCATGGGTTCCTGCAAAAATAGTAACTATCATCATCCTCATTCATCTGAGAAAGGAGCAAACATGCCCACAGATGATGTGAAATAGCAGCCAGGAAAAAGGACAGTGTCTTTTTGGCTTATCGCCATGGTCTCTCCTTCCACCCCCAGCCTGCTGCTTTGTCCTTTCCGCATGCACATGTTGGCCCCAGGGAAGATCTCAAAACTCATTGGAATCTGAACCCACCCATCTTGTAAAAATAGTCCCAGGCTCACCCAAGCCATGCCTATGCCTTTTACACAAGCAAACCTGCCTAGACAGAGAGCAGCGAGGAGCAGGTGCCCATCTTCAATTCAGTTTCAATCCATTGAGCAAAAATTAAGCAAATATTTGCACAGCCTCCTCTGATTTGTGCTGTCCAGTTAGGGAAACAATGGGCTTCTGTCCTCACCATGAAAGGGATTTTCCTACGTGGGAAAGCAAGTAGTCTAGGACACAGATGGAGGTAACAATACCAGCGGGTCCTTTGGGGGAGGGAGTGGGGTGCTTTATTTGGACCAGGCTCTACGGTCCAAAGTCTGTGCTGCCTGCAACCCTGCCTCACAACAAAAGTACCCATCTGCACAAAACATTTTGTTTGTGTCTCCTACAGTATTTAGGTGAAAAAATGTTTTTAAATCCCATTTACCATGGATTTCGTTTCTCTGATTGTAAAAGGAGTGCCTATTCCTTATTTAAAAAAAAAACACAACAACACCTGGAAAAATACAAAGTTCACAAAAATAAAGGTGAAAATAAAAGTTATCCAAAATAAATTTGTGTTGATTAATAGAATAGAGAATATCAAACCAAGATATTCTTCCACACCACTGCTGGCAAACCCAGGGTCTTAGGGGAAATAGATATCTTGTAAAAGGCTAAAGGTCATTTCTTAGGTTCTTGCAAAAATGCCGGATTCTCCCTGGCACATGTATATGATTAAAGACTGCAATCTGAGCCTCCCAGCTCCAGGGTGGTCTGCTCTCTATTATTTATGTATGCATGATTCATTTTCCCAGCTACCAGCTGCAATCCCTTCTCCCCACCCCCAGCAGGCTTATTATACTAGCCCCTTCTCCTCCCGAGAGCAACTAGGGAGGGCAAACTCATTTTACCATTTTTTTCTGGATGAAATTTAATTAGAAAGGCAAATACAGAAAAACAGAACACAAAATGACCATGTTAAATAGAAATAAAAGATGGCTTTCAAAACTGACCCTGAACAAAAAAATAAATAAAAATTATAAAGAACTGAAGCAATTTGCTGAATCATAGGTCTAAATATTCATTTTTTGCCTCTAAACTCAGCCCAACCAAAACAAAACAAACAAACAAACAAAAAACCCACACAAATGTTTCTAAGGAAAAAAGAAACAAGCACTTGGTGAACTCACAAAAATCTCATTAAGAAATCATAAAAGGACAACAAGGATTTGGGCAATTTCATTAACAGTGCCTGGCACATACTATATAAAAATTGGCTGAACAGATGAATGAACCAAGAATCCATCCCTCTCATTTTATAATTAGAAACCAACCAGAAAGGAGACAAGAGGAGAGTGGGGATCTGCAGTCTCATGGCCTCCTGAGAGACAAAAACTGGAGTTCCTGTTGATGAGAGAGCTGGGAACCAAATAACATCCCAGACTTCCAGATAGGACCCAAAACCGAAAAGATGGAAGCTTGAAAACAACCTTAAAATGCTGAAAGTCATTGCCAATGCAGAATTCTAGAGAAAACAAAAAAGAGTGGGTAATCTACTTGTTCAAAATCCATCACAGTGACATAATACAAGAGCCAGGACTAGGATCCAGGCTTCGTGAACACTTCAGTAGCCTAGAGAATTGCAACATCCCCTTACCAACTTAGGTAGGTCAGTATTTTCAATCTCAGTCATTCTGATGGGTATGATTTCTGACTTGGGAAGGGGGTGCATGTAATTGTCAGGCACTGAGATAAGGGAGACAAGTGTCCTCTGAAGAAAAAAGACATAACAAGAGGACAGATTGAAGCCTGGCCAGCATGGCTCAGTGGTTGAGCGGTGACCTATGAACCAGGAAGTCATGGTTCGATTCCTGGTCAGGGCACATGCCCGGGTTGCCGGCTGTATCCCCAGTAGAGACAGCCAATTGATGATGTTTCTCTCTCATCGATGTTTCTATCTATCACTCTCTTTTCCTCTCTCTCTAAAAAAAAGCAATAAAATAAATAACCCATTTGCAGGTCAGAACTGTCCAGTATGCACATCATGACATCATGATTCTCCCCCAGGGTCCTTCATTCGGGTCCCAGGTGCCTCAGGGTCTGCACCACCCAGAGGTCAGCACCCACCTGGCTCACGTGGCTGTGACTTGTCATCACTCTGAGCCTGTCAACTCCTCAGACGACTCTCTGCATCCTGCAGAGTGCCTTGCACATGCCTGGCGATCAATGTCTGTTGATCAAGTCGCTGTTAATGAATAGAGATGGCTTCATCAGTGAATATTGATGAAATGGGACTGCTGCTCCCTCTGGATAGCAAGCCAGGGCTTTTGCCAACAGAGGCAGCAGAGAATACCCAATAAGCTGGCTGTGTTCCAGCAGTCCTCTCCGTAGACAAATCATTAATCAGATGTGGGGTGCGGGGGGTCTCTCTGTTGTCATGGTGATTCTTAAAAAAAAAAAACAACCCAAAGGCTTCTTCTTTATCAGCATCCCAGACATCAAGACTCTGAAGTAATGGCTCTTTGAAAAGGGAATCATATTAATAAGATCTCCTCGACTGAACAATGTGTTTCTTTCTTTCTTTTGATTAGATGCATTATTAACTTGGCGAGCAGCAAGACCTCATCAGTGCAAAGTGCCCATTCATAAAGAACACCACTTCCAGCATGGAATGAATAAGGATGCAGCTCACCAATGTCAGAGATGCTGGTGGATAAGAAAGAAGCTCTGTGAATGGTGGTCTTGGGGCTGTAGATACTTGAAGGGCTTGGACTGTATGGGGGTCATTTCTGTTGGATGCATCTTCAAATACTGGGGCAGCCCACACAGGCCAGCGGATCAGGCTGGTCACTACGCCTCAGAGGAAAGCTGAGAACAAGGAACTCTCACATTAGCTTTACATTGTGCAAGAGCTGAATTGCAAGAATCCTGGAATTTTACTCCTCTCCTATCTTGGTATCACCTTTTGATATTTGGATTTGATAATATTCAGTGTCTTTTGTGCTAATAATGTGGTGAATAGACTTTAAAATGGCCCCCAATGACCCTAACTACTGGTGTTCACACCCTTGTAAACTCCTCTCCCCTTGAGTGTGGTCAGGACCTGCACTTTTTTCTAACCAATAGAATATGACAAAGGTGATGAGATGACACTTCTGTGATCACAATACGTAAAATCTAACTTCTGTCTTATTAGCAAACTCTCCCCCTTGCTGGTATAATGAGGTAAGATACCATACTGTGAGCTATTCTATAGACGGACTCCAGCCAACAGCCAGCGAGGAACTGAAACCCTCAGACCAACAACCCACAGGGAACCGAATCCTGTCAAAATCCACATGAGCTTGGAAGTAGATTCTTCCCCAATCAGATCTCCAGAAGAAACTCTACCCCTGACCAAAACCTTGATTGAAGCCTCATGAAAAATCCTGAAGCAGAGTATTCATCTAAGCCAGACCTGGACTCCTGACCCACACACACAAACATGAGATGATAAATATGTGTTTTTTTAAGCCATTGTCTTTGTGATGACTTGTTACACTACAATAGATCTTTAATACTAGCACCCACTGATGTTCAAATGCCATGGACACACCAGTGAACAAGATAGACAATTCTCAGCCTTTATGGACACTCCCTTCTGGTTAATTTATCTATACTAATAAAAGGGTAATATGCTAATTAGGCTGGGAGACCTTCCGGACAAAGCCATGGTGGTGGGCTGAGGCAGAGGTGGTTAGGACTGGGGGGTGGCAGTTGGGGGCAAGCAGGCTGGTGGGAGGGGGCAGTTGGGGGTGACCAGGCCCACAGGGGGGGAAAGTTGGGTGTGATCAGGCCAGGGGGGGTGGGGAACAGTTTGAGGTGAGCAGGCCAGCGGGGGGACAATTGGGAGTGAGCAGGCCAGTGTGTGTGGGGGCATTTGGGGGAGATCAGACTGGCAGACAGAGTGGTTAGGGGTGATCAGGCAGGCAGGCAGATGAGAGGTTAGGAGCCAGCGGTCCTAGATTGTGAGAGGGATGTCTGACTGCTGGTTTAGGCCTGATCCCTATAGGGGATCTCGAGGGGTTCCCAGATTGGAGAAGGTGCAGGCTGGGCTGAGGGACACCTCCCATGCACGAATTACATGCACTGGGCCACTAATTTATCTATAAATCATTGCCAAAAAAAGAAAGAAGAGTGAAGGACTAGAGCAGAAGATGGGTGGTATTTTAGATAGGATTGGTGAGATGGTTCTCTATGAGGAGGAGGCATTTGGGCAGAGAACTGAAGAAGTGGAAAATCAGAGGACATTCAGGGCAGAGGAAATGGCAAGTCCAAAGGTCCTGGAGTGGAAGCAAGCTGGGCAAGTTGAGTCCCAATTAGTAGAGGGAATGTCATAAGAGATGAACTCAGTTAGTAGAGTCAGATCCCAGATGATCCTGCAAGGCCATGAGAAAAGGTGGCAGAAGCTTCAGAACAGCCGAGTGACTTACAGTATGTTTGAAATAATGATTTTCATGTAATATCCACCATACGAATTACACAGAGGCTGCACGGGGTCTGGAAAGTGACCAAGAGCCTCTCATCGATTTTCTTCAGGGATTCTTTCAGAAACCCTCTGACGTAGATGGGGCAGGTACAGGAATTCATTCCCAACTTTACATCCCTCTAGTTCCAAATGCTGGTCTCTGTGGCTGGACTTCTGGGTCCTTTCCCCACACTCAGGAGTTATGAGTATGGAAGCAGGACAAACAGTGATTCATCCAACTCATGACTGATAATGATGTCAAAGAGGCTTGGAACATTTGCATGGGAAATGAAACAGATGACAAACAGTGATTCTCAGATGCACAATATTTGCAGCCAGGATACTTAATGGGTGAAATCCTTTATTTTATTTATTTTATTTTTTTGCAGGTATCCTTTTAAAAATTCTTTTTTTTTCTTTTTGCTGTTCTGAATGGGTGTTTTCTGCTATCTTCTCTTCTGAATAGTTTATTCAATTCTTTGCTTCATCTGATATATTAATTCCTTCTAGTGTACTCCTCATTTTGGATATTGTATTCTTCATTTCTGACTGGTTATTTTTTTATAATTTCTATGTCATTTTTAATGATTACTATGTCTTTGTGAAAGTTCTCACTAAGTTCCTTTTCAGCATCTTTATAATCAGGGTTTGGAACTTTGTATCCAGGAGCTTGCTTGTAATCCCATTTCATTTAGCTCTTTTTTTGTGGTGATTTCTTCTGTTCTTTCATTTGGGGCATGCTTCTTTGTCTTCCTTCTGTTCAGCTGGTCTTAAGATGGTTATCCAAGTGGATTATTCTATAATTTAGTTGTAATTTTGCTGTGGTTGTGGGAGGAGATGAGTACAATATCTACCTACTCTACAATCTTGATTAGATACTTAGTCAGTAGGAACCTTTTTGAAATTTCAGAGAAATAATATCTTGAAAATATTTCTTATGAATTATATTGGGTCCATTACTATTAACCTAAAATGTTTCAAATACTATTAAGATATTGGATTGTTGTGTGTGTGTGTGTGTGTGTGTGTGTGTGTGTGTGTGTGTGTGTTTTAGTGGTACTCTATACAGGGTGAGGCAAAAGTAGGTTTGTAATTGTATTCGAAACACAAAGTTTATTCTTGTGTTATTATTAATTATTGTATTATTTTCCATGTGAACAACTGTAAACCTACTTTAACCAACCCTGTATCATTCTTTTACAGGCTATATATTATAACTTTTACATATTCACATATACTATTAATTCTTTGCCCTTATTTTTTTGTAATATTTGAGTCCCACATGTACAATATTTTTTATCAATGTAAACCTCAGGTTTAAAAGAGACACCTGTATCTCTGAAGTTCAAGAGATTAAGTAAAGTGTCTCTATGTTTTCTTAGTGGGCCACAGGAGAGGAGGAAACCAAATCTAACCTCGGTGGAAGATAAGTGACTGAAACTTCACATCACTCTCCATCTACTCCCTCATCCATCCATTTACCCACTTAATTCATACATCCATTCAACCATCCATCCAGCATCCATTCACCCATCTCTCCATCCATTCACCCACCCATTCAGGCAATAAGTATCTATCAAGAACCAAATAGAGCCAGATAAGAAACAGAAAACATTGTAATAGAAAACTGGAGACAAGGCTGACATGGCCTCTGTCCTCAGATAGTCTAATCTTTGTTCTCCACACCAAGCTGGGAACCTTCCCTAAAGAACCATTTCCTCCACTGCCCTTGAGCTCCCACTTATGCAGTCACACATCTCAGTCTTGCTAGGTCACTCCAGGTAAATTTGCTCCCCAATCTTTGGGAAGCAGACAAGAAGAGATTCCTTCAAAGCACTCTGAGTTGGTTGTAGTCAGAGTGGACAATCAGAGATCTCAGCATCTGGTCAAAAGTCCTTCTGGTGCCTAATGAATGGAGAGGCTTTTCCAGGTACCACAAAGCCTTCCAAAAGAAATATTCACGGATGTTGACTAATTGTCACATATTGACAGGATGGACAGGAATGCTCTTATTTTCAAAAAGCACATGGTTCTCTATCCACTCTGCCTTAGAATTTTGGTATGTTCCCAGAGATGAAGGGTTCTGTTTTATGGACCCTGAGCGATCTCATCCATTTCCTTTACCAGATCTGAGTCCTGGTCTGACCTGATCTCCTAAGCTCTGGATTTGTGTTATCTATTTTCCTGCTGGACTCACATGTCCCAAAGGGGTTAGAAACTCAATCTTCCCTAAACCAAACTCTTATGGCAAGTATCCCAGAACTCTAAGATCTGATGAATGTAATCCACTGGGGAAATCTTTGGGGCTGGCCAGATTAGCATAGAGAGACCATAGCTAATTCAGGAACAAGAACCTTTCTTCACAAGCATACAGCAGAGAGAGGGTGGGCAGCAGAGAGAACCCAAGAGAAACGATGTTATTGTCAAAGGAAGACAGACCCTGGATAGAGGGGTCCTGGGCAGTGCTGCCCCTGGAGGTGACCTCAGTCCTGCAGTGGGAGGTTATTTTAGGACTTTCTGGTTCAGGGTCGATGCTTCCTAAGCAGCTGAATAATGAAGACTTTGCCTTCCCAGCACATGGACACGTTGAGAACCTTCCCGATTCCATATCAGGATCCTAGTGCTGTGAAAACATGATTAGTGTGAGCCAAACACGGAAAGACATCGTTCTGAGAGGCCTGAGAAGCTGAGCTCAGGCCTGGCCTGAATTCCCCGGGGCTGCGGGGAGCCACTGTCCATGGTAGAGGGCGCTGATGCCACCAATTGACCTGTGTTTATACCGGTGGGCACACCCACCTTCTTGCTGTGATTTCCAGGTCCACTCGTTCTGGCACTTCTCTCGCTTACTAATTAACTCCTGTGAGTTCACCTTTAGGAGCCGTCACTCCAGTAATTCAGGTTTTCATGCCATTTAAATGAAGTTTGTGGATGGGGTATAATAAATTCAATACTGGGAAACTGATTGGCAGAATTTACGCAAGATAAATACCTACTCCATGATCCAGAAATCCCAAATCCAGGTATCTATTCAAGAGAAATGAGTGCATACATCTGTCAAAAGACATGAATGAGAATGTTCACCACAGCCGTTTCCACTAGAGCCCACACTGGAAACACCTCAGATGCCCGTCAATAGGAGAATTGATTTAAAAACTGCCTCAGCTGTTTTGGACTGGAGCTGGAGAGCTCGTGTTCTCACAAATGCCCCCGTTGTCCCAGTCAGTCCTGATGCCCAGTAGGTCTAAGATTGGCTCTGCCTCATTTTTTCTCATCTATCCTGCACAGAGAAGCCACGTTAAGCTGCTGTGCACAGCATCTGCCCTCATCCTTCCACTTGAACACTTTCAGGGGCTCCTTTCCATCCAGAGGTGAAACGCCTGGCCCAGGCTGGCATGGCCTGACCGCTGCTCCTGCCTCTTCTCCAGGTGGTCTCCTTCACAAACCCCTGGAACCTTGCTCATTCTTCCCTTTCTTACCTGAGATCTTCCTTATTCTATTCAGATCCTACCTCAGCTTAAATATCCCCTCCTCCAGGGAGCCCTCCCTGACTGGCTTGGCCCAGAGTCCTTCCTGGAACACTGACTGTTGTTCTTATCTCCTGCTGTGTCCTGTGACCTTCACACATCTGAGTCCTAACAACAAGCAGGGGTCACTTCTCAAGATCATCAGGCAGTTCTTGAGTGTCTTCTTGATTCCTTACCTACACTCCCCCGCTATGCCCCTGGATTGTCCTAACAATACCCTTTGTCCTTCTTGACCTGCCCTCAAAACTGAGCTGCTCAGTGGCCCTTTACTCCTCTATGATAAGCCAGTATGTAATCATTTAATCAGGCTACTTAATTTTTCATTTTATTAAAAGAGGAACTAAATTTTATGGATCATCTGCTTTATGCTATATGTCTTACCTCAGTTATCTTATTCATTACAAAAATTCTCCATGCCCATTTTATCAATGCAGAAACTAACCCCCGGGGGAGTTACGCGATGTGCCCAAAGCCGCACAGCCCTTGAGTGATGGAGCAGGAGAGTGAGATCTAAGCAAGGCATTGTCAATTCTTTCCTTCCTGCTCTGCAGAGTTCGTAACAGTCACTAGATGGCGCCGCGAGGCAACCAGGAGCCAGGCTTCCTTGGAAATATGGCAATGTTGATGGGATGCTGAACCTGAGGTGCCCATATTCACCACCAGGGGGCAGGCGGGGAAAAGAAATGGCACGTAGGGTCACCAGGGTCAGCCTAGCTGCAAATAGTTAACTAGGGACCCCATTACCTCCCAGCTGGGGAAGGCCAGAGTAGCCACTGATGATTTTATTCTAAACATCCTTCTCAAAATGTGTTCTTGAACTCTTCCTTACATCTAACGAAGCACCAAAGTCTTAGGCAGGATTTAAATATTTTTTCTTAACTTAAAGTCATCAGTGTGGTTAATAGAAAAAAACACAGAACCTCACTGTGTAACTTCTGGCTGGAGCAACAAAGAGCGCCATTAATGACCGCCCAGTGCCAGAGACTTTACATGTGTTGTCTCATTTAATCTGTACACCGTGGAAAGGTTCTGAGAGGTGAAGAAACTCACCCAAGTTTACACAGCAGAACCAGGATTTCAATCCCAATCGGTCCAACTTCAAAGTTTCTTAGCCTCTTTGAGCCTCAATAGCCTCATTTGTTAAGTGGGCATAATCATAATAACACACATCCCAATGTAGAATAAGATAATGTAGATGAAGTGCCTCAGGGAGAGATGTGGCTGCTAAGGAGGGTGAAGTAGAAGATGCTAGTTGCCTGAGGTCTGTCATGTAGTGAATTCTAAAACAGGTCCCCAAGCAGTATCCCTTCTGCAGCACCAGTAGTATTATAAATTCTGATGGCAGGTGTTTTCGTACCTGACTTACATAGAGAAACTGAGGCACAGAAAGGGAAAGATTTGGCTGAACTTTCTGAATTGGAGGTGTTCATAATTCTCATTGACTCACATACTTGAAGACTACCATGTATCAGGCCTGGGCTAGGCACTGGAATACAGGGATGACTCACATACTGTCCTATCCTTTCAAGTGTTCTGGGAAAAGATGATTGTCATCATCAGGACTATGTTCTCATCCCTACTGCCCTCTGTAATGTCACCTCACTCATACATCCATTTATTTGACCTGTCTACCAACTCATCCACTCACCCATCTTCCCACCTACCAGTCTATCTATTCATCCATCTCACCTGAGGTCTTCATCTATCCACCTATCTATCCATCCATGCATCCACCTATTTTTAAAATATTTATTGATTTCAGAGAGGAAGGGAGAAGAAGAGAGGGACAGAAACATCAGTGATGAAAGAGAATCATTGATCTACTGCCTCCCGCATGCCCCCCACTAGGGATTGAGCCTGCAACCTGGGCATGTCCCCTGACCCGGAACCAAACCATGACCTTCTGGTTCATAGTTCGAGGCTCAACCAATGAGCCATACCAGCCAGGCTCCACCTATTTTTTCATTCATTCATTCATTCATTCATTCATTCACTCATCCATCCATTCATCCATCCACCCACTTGTCTGTATATCCTTCTAAACAATTGTTTGGGTATTCTTTCCTCTGAGTGAAGTCTCTCCTTAATGCTCCCACAGTCACTTATGCTTACCCCTATCACATCACTGATTACTTTGATTATAATAGTCTGTTCTCATGATTGTATTCCCTTCTAAATAGCGAGCTACCTGAGAACAGGAGACTGGGGCATGAGACAGTCAATGCTGTTGAATAAAGCAGAGAAGCCCCAAGTGGGAGGTGGCACCTTAGGGTTTGTTTAAGATGATCCACTGGAATGCAGGAGGACAACATTAGAACTTCCATTTGCATTTCATTTTTGAGTAAATAACAAGAGCATAATTAATCATCTCCTGATATTTAATATCCTGATTGGTAGTGGCACAGCTGATATATTGGATAGTCCTGCCTCGCTGGCTTTCAAGCAATTGCAAATGCAGTATTTCTTCAGCCATATTATGTCACTGATGTTAATTTTACAAAAGCAAGATTTTTAAATATTGGAATATTTATGTGACTTTGTAACAAGATGTCAAGTGATTAACATTTTTTAATTAGTTGGTGTTTAAATGTATTTAACATCATCCCCTGAATTGAATATCAAAGGGCAAAACTGGGAATTATATTTACCCACACAAGAGGGTAAACCAAGACAGAAAACGTGGAATTTAGGACACAGCATAGCAGGGCAGGGGAGTCCAGAATGGCCAACTACTCGGCAGCAGGTCCCAGAAAGCAGCCAGTTCAGACAGAGCTGATGGCCGGAGAACTCAAGGAAAAGGGCTTTTGGCAAGCCTGCTGTTTGGACAGGACGTGCCAAATGGAGCGCTGCTGAATGGGTTGTTAAATAGCAGCTAACATGAGCCACTCTTCTCCCACTGCCAGGTCTTTTCCCACAGTCCCCTGGACTTCACCTCCACGCAGACCCTGAGGAGTTAATGCCTGGCAGAGCAGGGGGCTTCCCGCACTCTGCCCTGTGCTTTGGTGGCCAGTGCTTTGTCCGTTCTGGTTGTTCTCTGCTATAAATCATCCAATTTAATTATTGAATTAATTGGGTTGGTTGGTGATTAAATATTTTTAGTGTGATTCCCTGGTGGTTAGAACATCTGATACGATGGCAAGTTTGAAGAAAAAATGAGGATGTCTTAGAGGCAAGTAGGAGAGGTAAACAAAGAGAAACTCCAGGACAAACAAAAAGCTTGCAAGAAAGTCAGTGTGTAGCCCTAACCACTTTGGCTCAGTGGATAGAGTGTCAGCCTGTGGACTGAAGGGTCCCAGGTTTGATTCCAGTCAAAGGCATGTATGTTGGTTGCAGGCACATCCCCAGTAGGGAGTGTGTAGGAGGTAGTTGATTAATGTTTCTAACTCTCTATCCCTCTCCCTTCCTCTCTGTAAAGAAATCAATAAAATATATGTTATTTTAAAAAATAAAGACAGTGTGCTCATAGTATGGTACCCTACCTTGCTGAACCCCCATCGATATGTGCCTAGTTGTAATCATGTGAGCATTGCTCCTGGATTTTCAGTTTTTAGACTCAAGCTGTAAACAAAGAACAGAAACCATTCTTGTAGTTATAGAATGAAACATTAATCTTGAAATCATAAAGTAAAGCTGACCAGGCTTGGGAGGAAGAGAAATTAAATAGGGAGAGAAACTAATATCTTCATCTCACCAAGGGAGCGTCAGAGAGATACTGTGGGAGGATGGTGGGCCTGTGAGTAGAAAGATGAGTATTTACACTTACAAAGGAATGCATATGATCATTTAAATTCAGGTTGATCAGTAAGCTAACCGATAATGCCTAACATTGATGAGTCTAAAAAGCATCTTAAAATTGTGTTTTCTGGGGATATGGAGTGAACCACCAGCAAGAGCTCAGAGTGGCCCCACTGGGAGCTGGTTTGGGGGGTGTGGGAGGAGGACCTTTCCCTTACAAGCTCTTCTGTGCTCTTGACTTTAAAACTAACCTTGTGCATGTGCTAAAAATTCAAAACTGGCAAGGGCTTTCTTGTGATTAAAGTGGATGAAGTGGAGGCTCTTTGACAACACTCCATTCAATGGTGGTTCTTGAAATCTAAAACGTATTGACGCTTTGCTTAGAAGTCGGTTGCAACTCAAAACTCTCCCCTTCCCCCCCCCCCCAAACCTTGCCCTCTCTCTTCCTGTTGGGCCTCATCAAGTGAGGTCTGACAGAAGTGGCCAGGTGGGGTCCCAGTGCTGGAAGGTTTCTGCTGAGGTCAGAAAAGAATTGAGGGCTCTTCTCTGGTATGCATACTGTGTGTAGGGGGGACGGGCGGGGGGAGGAAACAGGGAAGGAATCAGACCAGATCCCATACAGTAGTCACTCAGCAATCCTGCCTCTCCCCTTCACCTGCACCCCTCCCACCTCCTACACACCCCTAATTAGAATAAAGGGCAGGGAAATTACAGGGTGAGGGTCATTCCTGGCCAGTGAACAAGGACTAGGGCTACTTGCTTGCTGGACCTGCTGCTCCAGCCCCTGTCATGTTTTGCAGCCCCAGCATTCCTCCCTGGCAGTTGTCAGCCAGACACATGCACACGTGAGACAGGCCTGTCCATCTGCAGGGGGGGGGGGGCAGGCCCCAGGAAGGCCTGCTCCTTCTCCTCTCCTCTCCTCCCCTTCCACCCCAATGTGAAGAGCTGAGGACACTAGTCGGTACTCATCCTCCAACCCCTCCTACTACCCCCCTTCTGCCCATCCCAGGCCCCGCCCAGACACCCAGATTCCGCCCAAGGACAGGACCCCTGGTTTTAAAGTACTGCACCACTACTCCCCACCAAACCCCGATTCTCAGGGTCCTGCTCCTAGTCATACAGAAACGTGCTCCACAAAAAGTGGTTCCTGGACCAGCCGCACAGGCCCCAGCCGACATCTTATTGGAAATGCAGACTCTTGGGCTCCATTCTAGACCTCCGGCATCAGAGTGTGCATTAAAAGCGACACCCATGTGATTCACAGGCACATTAATGTCTGAGAAGTAGTGAGCTAGAATACGCCATCCGATACATCGACCTGCGCTGTTACAACCAGCTAGCGTTTCAAAGTGCTTCCTGTGTGCCAGGCTGTTGCTGAGACTTTTCACGTCTTGTCATGTTTAGCTTTTACACAGCTTCACACAGTAGGGACTCTATTGAACCCACCTGGGTTTAGCTTCACAGGTGAAGAAGCTGAAGTTTGAAAAAAAAGATCAAGCAACTTACCTAAGGTCACACAGCAAAGGGCAGGGATCTGAAGCCAGGTGAACTGACTCGAAAAAACTCATAAGGCTCAAGGCTGATGGGAAGCCTGGCCAATGTGGCTCAGTGGTTGAGCACTAACCCATGAACCAAGAGGTCACAGTTCAATTCCTGGTCAGGGCACATGCCTGGGTTGTGGGCTCAATTCCAGTGGGGGAGTGCAGGAGGCAGCCGATCAGTGATTCTCCCTCATCATTGATGTTTCTATCTCTCTCTCCCTCTCTGAAATCAACACATACACACAGTGGCCAGATTATTATGACCACCTGACATTTGTAGGCAAATTAGCTATAATTTCACGCTGAAGTTGCTAGAGGGTCAGACCATTATAAATAGGTACACAGGTTGTTGACCAGGACAGTAGAAGTGATTTTTTTCCCTTGAAGATATGAGTAAACAACACGATTTAAGTCTTTGAACATAGAATGATTGTTGGCGCTTAGAGACATGGAGCGAATGTCAGCAAAACAGCTGAATTCATTAAATGTTCAAGAGCAGCTGTTATTAAAGTGTTTACAGACTGGACTGTCAGCTGAAAATCTGTATCTGAATGTGCGAACTGTGGCTGTCAGCAACCAGTCAATGTTAGGGCAGAACGGAGAGTGGCAAGACTGGTACAAGACAACAGAAGGAGGGTGACTTTGGGCATGTCAATAGCCTCATCTGTAGAATGAGAATGATAGTATCTACCACGGGGTGGGGGTGGGGGGTTATTTTTCAGTGAGAAGATATGCAAGTCCCTAGCCCAGTGGTCAGCAAACTGCGGCTCATGAGCCACATGGGGCTCTCGAGCCACGGTTTGCCACTCTGTTGACTAATGAGTTTGCTGACCACTGGACTAGACTAAATGTTACCATGAAGTTGGAAGCTGTGAGGATTAGGCAATTGTGGCATATTGTGTGCAAAGAGGTAAAGGGTAGTATATGACAGTGGTAAACAAACTCATTAGTCAACAGAGGGCAAACTGTCTCGCGAGCCACATGTGGTTCCTGAGCCGCAGTTTGCCGACCACTGGCCTGACCCAACGGCCGTTATGGGCTGTCACCGTGGAGGCCTGGGCCAGGGATGTAGACGCTGAGACGGGAGATGACTTCCTGCCCTGGGAGAGGCCAGAGCCCTGGGGGAAACTGACGTAAGGGCCGGTTCTGGCTGGGGCCTTGGGGTCAGAGCAGAGGGGCGACTGGTCTGGCGGGAGGAAACCTTGGCCTAGGGGAGTGATGTCTGGGCTGAGCTTGCAGAAGGTAGGCTGGTGGAGAAGGGAGAGGCAACGGCCAGGGCTGGAAGGGCAGCGAGGGAGTTTGCAGACAACAGTGCCCAGCGGCCAGGCCAAGAGGATCAGGTGAGGCGGTCAGGGCAGGGCAGGCAGGCAGGCAGGCAGGGCCAGAGAGCAAACGGGCATTTGCCGGCCCTCCCCCACCAGCCTGCTTCCAGGCTTTCTCGCTTCTGGTTTTTAAGACACACATTTGCTTTCTCCTCTTCCTGCTGCTGGATTCGGAGACGCTGTTTTTGGGGTCAGTGCCTCGGACCCCCACGGTTCCGCTTTCCAGCTTCCTCCTCATAGCTGACGCTGGTCTTGGGACCATGGCCCCTCCCCTCAGGGCTGCCTGCTTGGCGGGTTGGTACCTCCTTGTCAGGGCAAACCCCGGGCCAGGGTTCACAGATGAGCAAGCTCCTCGGCGGGAGCCTTTGTGCTGAGCCAACCTCCCCAGCCACACCTGGCATCCTGATGCCCAATCTCCCGCCCCCCTCTCTGCTGGGACAGGGAGCACCATGAGGGCAAATGGCACGGCTGTTGACCTTAAATAGATAGCCGGCTATTTCTCCAGCAAAATGAGTTGTAGGTTAGGGACATGCGGCCCATTGGCAAACCTGGCAGAAATCCAGGCTAACCCTCCTCTTTCTTTGTCCACAGAAATCCAGGAGAAGAGCGCTCTCCTGTGGACTTGGGAGAGGTTGTAGAAACAGAGGCTTGGAGGAAACAGAAAGCTGGCAGTGTGGCGACTTTCCATTGGCAGAGGTATGGCATCTCCCATTGGCCCAGGTGTCGGCAAGGAGGACTCTCCTTTTCCTGCCCAAGGAGTGGAGCACCACTTCCTGTGGGAGATGCACCGCTAGTCCCCTCCTGTTGGGGTCAGCGGTTGCACTGAGTGACAGGTGTGTGGACGTTCCCTTTTAGCCTCCCGACTTCCATTCCACCCCCGGCCATGTTCATTCCTGACGCTCAGTGTCCAGGAATGGGGCCCGGCACGCAGGGGCATGAACGGACAGCCTCACGTCCGCATCGCAGCCGAGCAGCCAAAGTAAGGGAAAGAAAACCCGTGGACGCACCTCCCGGCCGGCCGGCCTGCCCGATGGTGCCAGGGCCACCGTGGTTCAGTCTCCAGCTCGCCTCAGTCCCGGCTCAGAGCACCTCAACTCCCCACTTCTGTCCTCCAGGAGGACCCGGTCTAGGCAAAGTACCCGAGGCTGGAGGTGGCAATGGGGTGTTCCAGGCCTTTCTACCCAGAGGAAGACCTGCTCCCCACAGCACAGGGAGGATAAGGGACAGGCCCTGCCAGAGGGAGGGACAGCCGGGGGGGGGGAGATAGATTTGTGATGAGAATACATATTGAATGTATAACGCAAACCTGCTGGTCGTTTCAGGGCCAAACCCTCTGATTCCGGCCTCCCAGACTCCACCAGTGAGGTGTCTCCTGAGTTCCTGCCTGGGGACCCCTGGGGAGGGCCTGGACCGCCTGCTGGAAGCTGGAGGGCTCTTTGAAATGACTTGTTTCAGCTTAAAAATTCATGAGAATTTTGCACTCTCCTGGGCTTGTTTTAATGCCACATCGTGCGTTAAATTACTTTTCCTCGTGAATGAAATAGAAGCTGTAGACGGGTGCCTGAGTATCACCCTTCCTCTCCCCCCACCCCCAACCCCCACCCCGTGACTTTTCAGTCTGCTGGCACAGGCTTGGTGAGGAGACAGCCATTCTGTTGTTCTTCCTGCCCGGCTTCCATCACTTTCTGGTACCAAGGTCCACGTTCCTTTTAGGGGAATTAACCCTTCTCTTTCTTTGTCCACAGGCCAACTCTGCCCTCTGTCCCGGGGGTAGACCCATAGCTCAGCGTACATTCCTCTGAGCACAGTGATTGACGGCTTCAGCAGTGAACACCTGAGCGGCACCACGGAGCATCAGCCCTAGGGCTTCTGCTGCTTTATATCAGACCAACTGTCCCAAAGGCCTGAGCAGCGAGGATGGCTAAACTTCTGGGAGACAGCCTCGAAGCTTCAAGGCCCCACAGTACAGGAAAGCTGCCTCGGGAAGGAAGCAACCCAAAGGAAAGCAGAACTGAAACAGGGAAAGAGACGAGGTCCTCACAGGCCATGTAAGTCCCTGAGTCTAGCTGTCCCCGAAGCCACGTAATTTGTTTGTTTGTTTGTTAAACTGGTTTGCATTAGCTTTCTTTCCCTGGGAACCAAGAGCATTCTAATTCAACTGGTGGACACATGCACCCGACTGGAGGCCAGGTTGTTGGAAAGAAGTTTAGAGCTTTGGCAGGGGGGCCAGAAGACTGGATTTGGGTCCTAGCTTTCCCACAAACTCGCTGTGTGACTTTAAAGGTTGGATTTGATCATCTCCAGGTTTTTGTTTTTTTTTTCCAACTGTAAGATCCTCTGCCTGCAAATTTCATGAAATTTTAGTGAAAGGCAAATTCACCCTAGACTTGGGATGGGATTCCTAGGCTGCAAAACTGGAAATTCTGACTCTGCATCTGGGTGGGGCTTAGAAATCTGGCACTTTAATGCCACGTCCAGGTGGTTTTGATACATAGCCATGTTTGGAAACCACGCAGATGCTTACATTCTTTTTCTTAAGGCAGCCATTTAAAGACCCATCCAAAAGGAATTTACTTAGCACATACTATGTGCGAGTGGCACCTTCTTCTGACAATGGTCTTCTTGTTGTATGGGGAGGGTGACCTCCTTCCTCAGGCTGGACTTTCTGTAAAATCCCCAAGCTGGCTCTGAGAAAGAACATACTTTACTGGCACCACACTTCCTCCAGTCATTCAATTGCTTCATAAATAGCATTTAAGACTTTTATTGATGAATAAGCTATTCACTGTCCAGTTGGTTCATTTATAAACAGCAAGTAGGTGAATGTGTGCATTTATGTCGCTGTTGCTGTTGACGTCTCATTTAAAACCTTAACAAGACTGTGCCATGGCAACCGCTACTCCCATATTACTAGAATTCAAATGGCTTATTATCAAGATAAACATTTATTATATTAAGGTATGCAATATTAGTGTCATATTTTATACATGGTTACTTGTAGCATGGTTCAGCTCGGGGCCAACACCATATTGAATTATTTAAAGCCATTTCTCCTTGGGTTATTAAAAAGTTCAGTAAAATATATATTAGTGTATAAAATTTTAATGCATAGTTCACATTGCAGTGTTTGCAAGCTCTTGGCCTTTAGAAGAAGGAAAGTGAGGGAAACCAGGCTCCAACCAGACGGTGGGATGGAGAAGGTGCTCAGTGCACTAGCCCTAATCCCCTCAGTCTTAATCCCCGCCGTTTTCCCAGTTCCCCGTACATCAAAGCCATGGAGCCAAACTCGGCCTGTACTTGGTCTCAGCAATGACCTCCAACCTGCCAGGCCCTCTGATACAAGCAAGTTACAAGTGAGGAGGTTAGAATAAGGGGACAGTCACCAAAGATGGTTCTGAGATGCCTTCAGGTCCCTCCCTAATCTCAATGACTTTGGCCCCTGCTGACTTGAATACAGAGACGTGTCCACCAATTCCCTCTGCTATGTTTGACCCTGTAACCCCAGGGTCATTCAGGTGGGCAATGAGGCAGGCGTTCCCCACAATGCTGTTTGCCCATTTCACGAGTATTCCTTTTGTCTTCCCTGAACCACACCTCCCCTAGAAGAGCTAGGTGGGTTTGGAGTACATGTTTTTAAAAAGCTAGCAAATGGGGAGCCTGCTATTGCCACAGTCCCCTCCTATTAGAGACCTCAGATCAGGATAATAAACTCTACAAATGCCTGGTCACACCAAGGTTGGAGCTGGTGGCCATCAGCTTGAGCAGATTACTGCCATCTCTCTGAGCCCCAGTTTCCCCAGTAAGTACTTGATGCTGTGAATAGAAGACACACCACACAGACTAGGTGATCCCCAATCATTCATTCCCACTCCATGAATGTGGATTCTCTTCTCCTGAGGTCTGGGTCATCAGCAACTTCTCTTTATTTTTCTTATCTCCAGATGGCTGTGGATTGAGCTGGACCTGCAGTGAGTATTCAGTAAGTAACTATTCTGTGGCAACAAAATGGGTTGTGTTGTTCATTTCTCGTCTTCTCTTCACACTAGGAAACTCTCAGGAGGAGGGAAAGGTAGTTTTCCTTTGGCAACAGATGAGGGCAGGCTGGGTCTGCACGCCTCTGCCTCTGGACTTGCACATTAAGAGCTTTGGGGATTCAAAGCTGGAACAGAAACTCCCAGGAATATTAGGTTGGATCCCCAGAAGTAGATCCTGAGACAAGCATTTGGGGACAGTCTAGGAGGTGACCCCAGGAGTCACTGACAGGAAAGTGGTGAAGTGAGAACACGAGGAAAAGGGAGCCAATGCAGGTGTGTGAATGAGCAGGTTACACACTGCAGGCTCCATGCTGCTTGGATGACTGGGAGGTTATGGGAAACACAGCTCTGTGTCATCCGACCCAGACGCCAGGAGCTGGTATATTTGTCAGCCAAGTGCTATTCATCATCGGTTGAAGTGGCTCCCAGCATCAACACATATTAAATACTTAGAGGTGAGTCTCACAAAAAAATATGTAACACTTATCCACTAACACTACTAAACGCCTGTGAGGGAAATTAAAGAAGACCCAAATAAGTGAGGAAATCTGTTTTTCATGAGTGGGAAGATTCGGTATTGTTAAGATGTCAATTCTTCCCAAACTGATTTACAGATTCAATGCAATCTTTAGTGAAATCCAAGCAAATTTTCTTTTCAGAAAAAATTAACAATCTGATTCTGAAATTCATATGGATATACAAAGGAACTAGGATAGTCAAAATGAATTTCATAACGAATGAAGTTAGAGGACTAATACTGATTTCAAGATTTATTATGAAGCTATAGGAGTCAAGACAATGACTACTAAGGTATCAAGGTAGACATCAAAATAGACAAAGAGATCAATGAAAGAGAATAGAGTCCACAAAAAGACCACACATATTTGAACAACTAAGTTTTTACAAAGATGCAAAGGCAATTTGCTGTTGGAACATTTAGATATCTATATGCAATAATATGATTTCATCAATGCCTTATACAATATACATAAATTAACTTAAAATGAACCAAAGAACTAAATGAAAAACCTAAAACTTTAAAACTTCTAGAAGAAAACATAAAATAAAATATTTGGGCAAAGCAGAGATTTCTTTAATAAGACACCAAAAGTACAGTCTACAAAAGAATAGATTAGTAATTTGGACCTTATTAAAGTTAAATACATTGCTAAGAGAATGAAAAGAAAATCTACACACTGGGAGAAAATAAAGCATACATCTGATAAAGAATGTGCATCAAGAATATATAAAGACAAAGAGAGAATATTAAAAGCAGCAAGAGAAAAACAATTACCTCCAAGGGAGCACCCATACAATTGTCAGCTGATTTCTCAACAGAAACTATGCAGACCAGATGGGAATGGCAAGAAATATTCAAAGAGATGAATAGCAAGAACCTACAACCAAGATTACTCTACCCAGCAAAGCTATCATTCAGAATTGAAGGTCAGGTAAAGAGCTTCACAGATAAGAAAAAGCTAAAGGAGTTCATCACCACCAAACCAGTATTATATGAAATGCTGAAAGGTACTCTTTAAGAAGAGGAAGAAGAAGAAAAGGGTAAAGATAAAAATTATGAACAACAAATACATATCAACAAATGAATCTAAAAATCAAGTGAATTAAAAATCTGATGAACAGAATAAACTGGAAAATATAATAGAATCAGGAGCATAGAAAGGGAGTAGACTGACAATTCTCAAGGGGAAAGGGGTATTGGGGGGGGGGGTGAGAGAAGAGATTGGACAAAAATCATACACCTATGGATGAGGACAGTGTGGTGGGGAGGTAAAGGCAGAGGGTGGGGTGGGAACCGGGTAGAGGGGAGCTATGGGGGGAAAAAAGAGGGACAATTGTAATAATTTGAACAATAAAGATTTATTAAATTAAAAAAAAGAATATATAAAGGACTCTCAAAAATTAATAATGAAGACACACCAATTAAAAATGAGCCAAAGATTTGAACAGATATTTTAGCAAGGAAGATATATGGATGGTAAATAAGCACATGAAAAGATGCTCAGCATCATTAGTCATTTGGGATCTATACATTAAAAACCTTAATTAAATATCACTTCAGCCCTGCCTGTGTGGCTCAGTGGTTGAGCATTGACCTATGAACCAGCAGATCACAGTTCCATTCCTGGTCAGGGCACATGTTGGGGTTGTAGGCTCGGTCCCCAGTAGGGGGCATGCAGGAGGCAGCCAATCAATAATTCTCTCTTATCATTGATGTTTCTATCTCTATTTCCCTTCCTCTCTGAAATAAAAAATATACTTTTTAAAAAAGAAATACCACTTCATACCTAAATTTCTAAAGGCTAAAGGCTAATCATATCTAATGTTGGCAGGCTGTGAAGGAACTGAAACTCTCACATAGTAGAAACGTAAAATGACCAAATAACTTTGGACAACAACTTGGTAGTTTCTTTAAAAGTTAAATATACATCTACTATATGATCCAGCATTCTACTTTTAGGTATTTTTACGCAAGAGAAAAGAAAGCATATGCCCACATATGAATATTTACAGCAGCTTTATTTGTAAATCCAGAAGCAGCCTAAATGCCCATCAATGGTGAATGGACAAACAAGATATAGTACATCCATCCAATGGGATGCTACTCAGCAGTAGAAAGGAATGAATTATGGCTGCCCAATAAAAATATGGATGCATTTAAAATAATTATGCTGACAAAACAAGAAAGCTCACTGCTATTTCAGATAGGAGTTTAATCTCCAAAATTTACAGAGAGTTCATACAACTTAACAAAAGGAAGATAAACAACCCAATCAAAAAATGGGCAAAGGACCTAAGTAGACACTTTTCAAAAGAGGACATACAGAAGGATGAGAGACATATGAAAACATGCTCAAAGAGATGCAAATCAAAACAACAATGAGGTACCATCTCACACCTGTCAGAATGGCTATCATCAACAAATCAACAAATGACAAATACTGGAGAGGATGCGGAGAAAAAGGAACCCTCATGCACTGCTGGTGGGAATACAGACTGTGGAGAACAGTATGGAGTTTCCTCAAAACTAAAAATGGAACTCCCAGTTGACTCAGTAATCCCACTTCTAGGACTATATCCCAAGAAACCAGAAACACCAAACAGAAAGGATATATGCACCCCTATGTTCATAGCAGCACAATTTACAATAGCTGGAATTTGGAAATAGCCTAAGTATCCATTGGCAGATGAATAGATTAAAAAACTGTGGTACATCTACACAATGGAATACTATGCTGCTATAAAAAAGGAACTTTTACCATTTGCAATAACATGGATGGAACTGGAGAGCATGATGCTAAGAGAAATAAGCCAGTAAGAGAAAGATTAATATCACATGATCTCACTCAGATGTGGGATATAATGATCAACATAATTTGATGAACAAAAATAGATCCAGAAATAAACGGCAGGAGAGGTAGAGGGGTTAGAGAGCAACCAAAGGACTTGTATGCATGCATGTTAGCATAACCAATGGACACAGACACTGGGCGGTAGGGGCTTACCCAGGGTGGGAATGGTTGGGGGAGGGGAATCAATTGGGGGGAAAAGGAGACATGTAAAACTTATAATAAAAAAATAATAATTATGCTGAATGAGAGAACCTAGATAAAAAGAGCACATTAAAATCCAAATATGTTCATTAGTGATCAAAAATGGAAATAACAAGATACTAAATTCTAAGCTTAAATACCAGTCACTGGAGAGCACAGTGACCTGGATATCAAATCAGGGCATTTTATTTTTATTTTCAAAGGTTGGTGAGAAATGGCAAGTTGATTTCAATAGTCAGAATCTTTTTGATTATTAACTCATGTGGTCAGATGGAAATACTTATCTTTCCAAATCAATTCACCTGCAGAGAACTCATTCTTTTTTCCAATTTTAAACAATAAGAGTAGAATGAACATCTCTGAAACTCTCATGCTCCCCTTCTTCACCTTCAACAATTTCCAGCTTATTGCCCATCTTGTTTTATGTATATATCCCCACTCACGCCCTGTCCCTGCCGGCCCGACATCTTGCCATTTCACCTGGAAATATTTGTATTTCTACAAGAAACAGATTTTTTTCCGTCTTTGTTTTAAATTTCTAATAATCCAGAACCAGTTCTGGCAACTTCATCTGAAAATCTTGGCGGGGTTTAGAAAGAATGTGGGACTCTCTTCTCTCCCACATTGATAAAGAAGAAGGGTTTACCTGCCAAGAAATTGTTCTTAAGGGAAAAAAAAAAAAGGCTTATCTTCTCTGTTTACAAAAAAAAAATTGTTTTTTCTGTAGCTATGGCCAGTGATATCCTTTCAGGCTCTCTGTGAAAGTCCCAGGGGCCGCTGTGTAACACGACCATTATCCAGGAAAGGAATGTGCGTTTTTAGATGGAAATTCGAAATTCTAGAATCTAGTCCCTGTGCGCAGCCGTCTCGTAGGGGCATCCGCACTTGCTGAAAGAGGCCACCTGATACGGGAAATCTCGGACCAGATGTTGTGCTCCTGTGAGTGCTTCTAGGACATCGACTCTCTGGAGATGTTTTCAGAGACACTGGGATTCTTTGTTCTTCAAAACCTTCAAATCTCTCAGCTTCCTTTTTTTTTTTTTCTTTCTGCTGTGGAACCATCTCTCTTCTCAGATGCAATAACTGTGCTAACGTTGCTGCCAAGGGAAATACTGCATTGCATCCAAAGCCTTTCTAGTGAGAAAGCAGCAACTTTTTGAAAACAGAAACTTAGGGATCCTGCTCTTTCCTTTTTTTGTACTTTTAGGTATGTGTACATGAGGGGCGCTTCAGGAAAGAAACCACTTAAATCATAGGCCAAGTGAAATGTGTTCAAAGTTGATGGAGCACCCAAGGGTGATCAGAATTGAACTGTAACCGGTTAATTCCAATCCCAACAGTCTGGTTGAGATCCTGGAGCTGGCCTTGCAACAGCTGACGGTTAACATTTCAGAAATTTTGCAAGTTGGTTACTAATTACATTAAAAATTAAATCATATAAACTCACAATTAAATAAGTGGTATTAAAAACAAAAGGTTAAAAAACACACAAAGGTAATACTCAAAATTCATCATGTTTCGATGCATTTACTATCGTCTTTTGCCCTTCAGGTAATTTCCATTTATTGACTCTATGGTGAAAATACCACTGATCGCCTTTTCCCGCCTCTGCATTTAGTGGCATCCCAGTGGAGCTGGGACTTGGCTGTGGTGGGAATATTCACACTTGCCACGGCTCCTGCAACAGCATTTTAAAAACCTAGTTCCAGGCCCGGCCCTGCTGCTGCTTGTACACCGCTGGATTATACTTGGGAAGAATGCCATCGTGATGGTAGCTTAAGGCACCTTGGAGAGGCTTCAGGTCTTCAGCATCTGATGTTCAGATTGGAGAGTTACAGGGCCCTTAGTACACATATTTGAAACAAATTAGCTTTTACTTATTTATACTCTAAAGTTTGGGATCTTGGCCATTAAAAAAAAAAAAAGTAAACATAGCAGATCTATAGAATAAAGTCCACCACGTATTCTTCTCTTGATAACCAAAGGTCTACTTCCTTCTCTGCCCTACCTCTATGGATGACACCAATTAGGGTCCCTGACCTGCTATGCTCCCAAGGGTTTCAGTCAATGGGAGGTTCTGAAGGAAGAATGGGAGGCGGGACAAGAGACAGGTCAGGGTATTTATGCCTGGCTCCCTTCTTGCCAGGCCGTGGTTGGCACTGGCTGTTGAGTGGCTCTCTTATGGGTACAGTTTCCTTTTACTAATTACTGCTTCCTTCTCTTAGCCCTCTGCCCCTAGGGAGGGTAAGTTTTCCCCTTCCACGGGTCCCAGCCCAGGTGCTTCACCTGTTGTTGGTTTCCTGAACCCTGCCCATGCCCCTGGCCATTGCCCCTTTATATTAAACCCTCCTCAGCCTCCCTTTTGAGCAGGCTGCCTGTTTCCTCCTGGATTCTGGCCCAGACCAAGCCTTTATTCTTGTGTGGCTTACAGGGCCCCCATCCTTCCTCATCGCACCCTTTCTCCATACAGCTTGTCTCCCATCACCTGAGACTGGTCAGCGTTCCTCTCACACTCTCAGCCCTTCTCACCTGTATGCATGGCTTCTGCTGTGCCTTCGCTCCTCTGGGCCCCGATGCTCATACTGGCAGCAGGAGAGAAATACCCCTTGGGTCTGGCACAATCCTGGTACAGAGCCATTTTCTGGCTTCAAATGATGGCTGAAAGGCAATTCTTTCCTTCAAATGGCATCCCTGTGCCGCAAGTCATTAACGCATTTTCTACCTTGGATGGAAAAAGATCAGGCACAGACAGCATTACTGAGGCCTCTATGCTGGTCAAAGAGTGGGCAATACTCACCTTGCTTCTCCCACAGTCGCTGACTGGACTGGGTGTTCAACCAACACCATGGCTGCTTCTAGGAAAAGAGCCCTATTTGTTGAGTTGACAAAGAAGGTGAGGACAGCTGTCAAGCCAGGGCTGGCTTGTCACTGGCTTATCTACTCCCAAATCTCATCAGAGAAGGGGTGGGGCAGCCTCCAAATCCACCATCCTTCTTAAGGAAGCAAGGTTTGGAAATACCAGGAACCAAACCATTCCTGTAGTCAGGTCTCACAATCTCAACTTCTACTCAGAACAGGACATTCAAGGGCAAACCATTTGCAGTCTGCTCTGTACTCACCAGTCTAGGTTATTCGGACACTGCCATTTAGAACCCACCCTTCTCTGGGGATGCTGGGTGGGCTGGGGCGGCTTTCTCACTAACAGCCACTGCATCCCCACTGGCGTGACTTACTTAAGCAGCTCATCCCGCAGGGGCGCCCATTAGAATCACCGGGGGAGCTACCAGGGCTGGGCCCCACCTCCAGAGGACGGCCTTTAATTGGCCTGGGGAAGGGCCTGGGCACTGGGACTTTTTTACAAATGTCCTTATGGGATTTTAATGTGCACCTGGGCTTGTCTAACCTATCAGCCAGCTCATAAAAGAGGGCCCAGGAATCCTTGTTCTTGTCTCGTGGGAGTTCACGGTTTAAGCAGAGACACAGACAGTGTGGTGTGCAGGCAGAGATCTGGGAGACTGTGAACTTCTCAGTGTCTAAGGCTATGAGATACTTCACAGTCAAGTCCATAACAAGCAACTCCCCCTGAACCCTCCCTGGGTGTGTGTGTGTGTATTTATTACACTCTGATGTGTGTTATGGTTATAGTCTAGAGCAGCGGTCGCCAACCAGTAGTCCACCGATCACTGGTGGCCCACGGGTCACTGGTGGCCCACGAGGTCTGAAAGGTCGGCAACCGCTGGTCCAGAGTCCAACTCAGAAGCCTGACCCAGACCAGGCAATTAAAGCCCATGAGAGGTTGACTATGGGCTGCCCTGATGCTGTGCCGTGAGGCCAGGCCTCTGCAGGAAGCTGCTTCCCACAAACCTAAAGGCAGGACACCCACCCCCAGAGGCTGAGCCCAGCCTTCAGCCCAGATCAGAAGGTGGGAGAACATGGCGCTGGTGGCGTGCAGCATGGCTGGCTCTTTGGGTCGACCCTCGCCAAAGTGTGGAGGTTGCTTCTTCCTCCAGGAGGCCTTCTGCGCAGGCCCTTGGTGAGCTTCCTCTCATTTTCTCAGGTGCGCTGTCTCCGCTGGGGAGGGGGCATATCTGCATGACTGCTGGGTCCTCAGTGTCCATTCTCTTGGCACAATGCGTGTTGGTGGGCCGTATGGCCGAGTGGAAGTTGGCTTCCTCCGGCCTTGAGCCTGGCTAAGCCACACACGAACGCTTCAGCAAGCCGCACGGCCCCTCGGTGACGAGGTGCACTCCCAGAGTCACACCCAGCCCCACCACTGGGCCTACTTTGAAATGGCTGTCTTACAGGGTTTACCCTGCTTGGCCCTGTGTCCCCTGCAGAGCTGCCTTTTGGACAGCGCAGCCCTGGCCTCAGGAGCAGGCCCCACTTCTCCATCACAGCCAGCTTCGCACGGGCCCAGGACCGGGCACCCTTCTCTTCCAGGGCAGCCTCTGTCAAATGGCTAGAGTTTGGGCTCAAGTGGGGACAAGACAGGAGATGAGAACAGTCTGGAGAGAGAATCACATTCCTGCCTCTGAGTGTCTGGGAAGACCAGCCAGGTTGACAGGAGAAGCCCTCTCCCCCCTCCCCACCCCAAGAGCACGAATAAACAGCTGAAGGACTGAATGACACACTTTATTAGAAACGTTCCTCATTCATCAGTCAAATTCACATTAAAGTGGGGGCGGCAGTGCCGTCTGGGGCTCTGAGATTCCACTGCTGGGACAATTTCCAGTTAAGAATGAGTCTGGGCAGAGAGAGTCGGTAACACTCACAAGATGCCCAGGGGAGGCGGTCTCAGCAGCAGCAGCATCCTTCCGGGAGAGGGCCGGGTCTGGAGCAGGCGAGGAAGGTGCCTCCTACGTCCACCCTTCCAGTTACAAGGCTGCCCCCACGGGCCCCACGCTGATAAATAAACAGCACGTCACACACACATCTGAAACAAACAAGCTCGTACAAGTCTCCTAAAGTGAAAAAATAATTTGCTCAAATAAAGCTTTGTGGCAACCAGGCTGCATCCTGAGTGGATGGTCACCCAGAGACTCCCGGCACCCCCCGGCCAGTCTCCCAGGGCATCATCCACCAGGGGGTTGCAAGGCCCCCAATCCCCCCATTAGCACCTTTGGACTAAGTACTGCCCTCACTCCTCATACTCCTCTCTTCCAATGCACCTGCTACTTAAAATAATAATAAAGAAACACTCTGTCCCTGCGGGTGAATTCGTGAGACTCAGCTTCCCTGAATAAGAGGTGCCCGGGGCCAACAGGGGTGGGTGGGGGTGGGGCAGGAAGGCAGTTGACACGGGTAAGTAAACGACTTTCAAAGAGGTAAGCCACTTTCAGAGGAGAGCCAGAGGCGGCTAACACTGCTGGGGCGCTGGCCAGCCAGGTCCGCCTCCCTCCGGGCCTCCCTGTCAAAGGGGCAGAGCCCCGCAGTGTCCGCTGCCTGACGGGGTGCGCTGCTGTCAGCATTCACTGCTCAGCGGCAGTTCCTCCCCCAGCCGGCTCTGTCCGCTCCGGGCACACACAGAGAGTCTCCTGCCCCCATGTTTTATTCATTCTCCTGAATATGGAAACAGGCTCTCGGATCAATGCGATCCGGTGGCTGCGGGGTCCAGCGGGGCCCGGCGCTTCGGCCTCCAGGGCGGTGTCCGGACGTGGGCGCGCTGCTGCTCAGGCAGCCAACACCGTTGGCAACAGACATTCATTGTTAAAGCTGGGGTACGTACTGGCCTTTCAGAGAACAAAGTCCTGGGGAATCGGGGCGAGAAGGACCCCGTCCTGAATGTTCCGTGCGCCCCGGGCCGGGAGCGGCCGGGCTGGTCAGCGCGCGGCGGCTCACTGGTACTGCAGGTAGTTTTTGAGCGACTGCGGCAGCGGCAGCGAGCCGATGTCCGGCAGGCGCTGGCGGCCCAGGGCCAGGCGGATGGATCTCCGGCACAGGTCCATCAGCGGCAGGGGCTCGGCTGCAAGAGAGGGAGCAGGTTAGTCTCGCCAGTGCCTTCTCGCACCTTCTCCCCACCCACCGCTGTGCACCGCCCACCCACCCACTGTGCACCGCCCACCCACCCACTG
>JAAGEH010000125.1:9028103-9097550 GCA_011751065.1 Lasiurus cinereus
CTGTGCACCGCCCACCCACCCACTGTGCACCGCCCACCCACCCACTGTGCACCGCCGGCCCATCTGTAAAGCGGGGCAACAGTTCGCACGTTTGCGGAGGGGGTGGAAGGGCGTGACAGGTGCACAGGGCTTGCCCGGCCCACAGAAGGCAGTGAGACTCGGGAAGCGTCGGTCCCTGCTCAGGGCCTTGTTGGCACCGAGCACCACCCCGACCGGATGTGCCCTCTTCCTCCATTCAGACCAACAGCAAGGATTTTCCGTTTCATACACTTAACAATGAATTAGTGACAAGGAGCCTGGGAACTTCCTCAAGGACGGGACCCTGTCTCCTCTGTCCCAGGCCCCAGCTGAGCCTGTTACCAGGATGACCCAGGGCATGAATGAACTGACTTGCTGCTCCGGGCATCTCTGTAGCTGCTGGAAGCCACTGAAACAAATGGCTCTTACCTGGCAGCACTTCTGTCCTGGCTCCCTCCTCTCCTCTCCTGTAAACGCCCTGAGAACAGGGCATGGTTTAGTGGACCAGAGGCGTGTGGTGAGAGTTATTAAATGAGTTAGAAAGTGTGAAGAACTTAGCACAGTGCTCAGCATATAGTAGGAGTTCCGTAACCACCACTTCTGGCTCTCCCCCTCATGCCCAGGCCTTTGTTTGGTTGCCCTGGTGAGGCAGAGCTCAGGAGGACTGGGAGCGGGACAGGCTCTGGCTGCAGTTCCTTCTCTGATGGGAGATGGGCTTGCATTTTATACCAGGGGAAAAAAATTGAGCTGTTAAAGTTTGATAATCATTGTCAAAGCTTAAAAGCTTTCTTAATCACGTTAATGCTCTAGGCACATACTAGGTCCTCAACGCCCCAGACGCACAGCCTTATCAGCACACTCAGCTCCCTGTGTGTTCCCGGCCTAATTAGGAGCTGAACAGAAGGGAAGGTGGCCTTTTATCTTCACTCCTCTGCCATCACTGAAATCAATCCAGATCCCAAACTCCAAAGGCAGAGAGAAAGGAGGGGCTGGAGTTCAGAGCACCTCTTTAGATCTCAGTGTGAAATATCAACCCCCTCTCCTCATTCCCATGACCGCACCGCAACCCCCAGTGCACAGAGCAAGGCCTGGTGCCGCTGTGGAGCTTCCAGCTCGGAGGACGCAGCATTGCTGGGCCACCCCTCCCACTCCTCGCCTCGCCCACCTTGGCTTTGGAACTTCCCACAGCTGTCAAATATCAAGGTTTAGAAATCATGGGGGAAAAGGGGCCACAGGCTAACCTGACAGGGATGGCCTGCCTGGCAGCCTTGCAGACTTAGAGACTTAAGTAACCACAAAGGATGGTCTGACATGAAAACTTTTAAAATTAAAAAGCAATTTATGGTGAGTGGTCATGTCCTAGGCTGGAATTTCCCCTGATAGAGGTTAATCTTTACTTTAACTGGGCCTATTGTCTTTTTCAATCTCTGATAACTTGGAATGTCAAAGTAATTTCCCTTTTTCTGGACCCCTCAAAGCATAGGCACCGCTCTGTGGAGACCACAAATCCCCTCATTGTCATTGAGTTAATCAGTGACTGTTAACTACCCTGTACCCACCAGAGTAAAAGAAATGTGTGTCTATCATTTTACTTTTTATCCAGTCCCAGAGGTTTCCCCACTTTGCTTTCTCTCCCTCCTCCCTAAACCATCACCAATGGATTTTGTGTAACCCACTTATGTCTCCTCTTTTGATTGTGATGTGAAAAACAAGGTGCAAAACTGCCATTCTCTGGAGCATTATCTCAGTCCATTGAGATTCTGCTTCCTGGCAATTGTTGACAGTTTGGCTCAGATAGACTCAGAAAATAATTCCTCACAGGTTTGAATGTTTCTCCTGTTAACAAAATGATCAACAAAGTGATGAGAGGCATTCTCAGAAATGTTTTCTGACCAAAGATAAAATTTAAAAAGAATCATTGTTTGCAAAAGTGAATATCCAAATGGCCAATCAATATATGAAAATGCGTTCTACTTCCTGAGCCACCAGGAACGTACAAATTAATACTGTACTGTGACTCTCCGAGAAGCCAACCAGGATGGCTAAAATGAAAACAAGAAAATAGCAAGTGTTGGTGAGGACGGGGAATTCTCATAATGCTGCAGGTGGGCTGATAAACTGGCACACTCACTTGGGAAAACTGGAGGCACACCCTAAAGCTGAACCCATGGCCTGCAATTTTACTCCCGGGTGTACACAGGTTCACCCAAATGCACATACATGAATGCTCATGGAGATAGCCAACTGCAAACAACAAGTCTACTACCCATCAACAGTGGGATATCTACATAAGTCTGTATCTTCACAGAATCAAATACTAATCCACCATGAAAATGAAGGAATCACAATTACATGCAAAAATATGGACAAATCTCTCAAACCTAAGTATGAATGAAAGAAAAGTACATTTTGTGTGACTTTATCTGTACCAAGTTCAAACACACAGAGGGATGAAGTTAGGCAGGGGTGACGTGGGGGGAGCATTGATTGGAAGGAGGCACAATGGAGCTCTTGGGGGGCTGGTATTGTTCCCCTTGATTTGATTTGGTTTCTGCCTAGACCAGTGTGTTCAGTTTGTAAAAATCATGAAGCTTACTCACCTGAGATGAGTACACTTTCTGCATAAATGTCAAAAACAAATTCACAGTAAAACAGTGAGTCACTGAGTCCACAGTGCTTCATTCAGCTCCCTGCCGGTTGAGTGTGGATACAACACCAGCCAGTGAGGTCAAAGTAGGAAGAGGGGGGCTGGCTTGGAATCCTGCCTCCTGCTCCCACCACCAGTGGGCCAGAGAGCTGGCTCACTTTCCTAGAGCCACGTTTTTCTCATCTGTGGAGTGGGGATAGCAAGGCCTCCATCATGCATTGTGACGATGGCAACACAAAGCATGCTCCTTTCCTTAAAGGCATTCTCTTATTTCATGTCCTGAGCCCAAGAAGTACCTTTAAAATAGTAATAATTTGCTTATTGTGGTTCAAAAATGCCTCGGTTCATCATACTAATTGTCGACAATGCTATGCTCTGTTTGAAGACTTATTGGAGCCGGAGCTGGATGTCTAGCTCTGTGTTAAAAATATCACCAGGCTATCATTTCCAAAGTTCTCCAGCGACCTGTATTTTCCATGATTCTCCATCACTATCTTCCTGCACGGCTCCGAATAAGCCACATTACTTCCCTGGACTCTGTTGTGCAGGCAGTAAAACGGGGGAGTTAGCTATCGGGCTATGATGGTCTATGACTGTGACAGGAACGAGGAGATCTTGGCACAGGGATTGGTAGCTTTGGCTGCTTCCCTGGGCCCCTTCTCATCTCCTCTGCATGCAGTGGGGAGATGTTAAGACATGAGTCCCCACCCTACCTTCATCCCTGCATTTATATTTTGGAAAAAATATCAACATTTTAAGATCAGGAGGTACAATTTTTATGCAACAGTTGAAGACAATGATCAGCAGATGAAGGAAGGTTTGAGCAACAGCCCTGAAATCGGAACTTAAGTAGACCGGGCCCTGTTGTTGTTTTCAGGAAAAGAAGCGAGAAGACACACATATGGGCACGCACACACACTCTATGTGTCAGACACATTGCTAGTCACTTATCCACAGCCCGTGGCTTCAGTGTCCGAAGACGGAATTGCCTGCTGGCCTCTGGGCCTCTCCTGCAGCTCCTTCAGCTGGAACTCCCTGCCCTGCACGGACTGCCGGGCCTGCCTCCTCTTTCAGGACCAAATCAAGTGCTTCCTCCTCCCCAGTGCCTTGGATCCTCTGCCCTCTGCCTGCACCTGGCAGGTGTCAACCCACTGAGGCAACTGCACAAACGGACACAATGATAAAAGGAGTGAAGATAAAAGGCCACCTTCCCTTCTGTTCATTACCCACTCACCTCTCAACTACAGCATCCCTGTACCTGTTGGCCCAGTCACGGCCAACAGAGATCTTGGCTCACGTCTAGAAAGCATTTGGAGTTTTCTCTTAACAAGCCTCACCATTTCCCCAGCAAAGCAGGTGGTAACGACAGGTGGGACACAGCAGCATCTTCGGATGAACTCTGTGCCGAAAAGCGTCATTGGCCCAGGTGGTCCCCAGAGCCCAGGTGGGGCCTCATGTTTCCCGGGGATCAAAAGTGAGCAAGTCACTTCACGTGCTCAGGAGCCCTACACAGCAAAACAGTCCAAATAAGGCATGGCCTTCGCTAGCCACCCTGCCGGGCAGGGACATGGGGAATGTCCAAAGGGTAGAACAGCACAGAGAGTGCTGGAAAATACCACCTGAACTGGGGGAGGAGGGGGGTTGTTGTGCCCCTCCCAGCCAGCCTGAACCTGAAAACTACAGATGAGATGTGTGTGTGTGTGTGTGTGTGTGTGTGTATGTGTGTGCGCGTGTGTGTGTGTGTGTGAGTGTGAGAAGGCCCTGAGAACAGTGCTGTGTAGCAGGAAAGACAGTCAGCAGGCTAGACGGCAGGATGAGATAAGAGGGTGGAGATATCGAGCAGAGGACAGGTAGCCCTACACACCAGGGGTGAACAGGGCTCTCACCAAAGGGGCCCGGGAGAAGCTCCAGCTCCAGCAGCACAGGCAGACTGGGCATGGCGCAAACACCAGGGTGAACCATTAAAGAGCGTAGTGCCGACGCCTGGGCTGCTCTCTGAAGGAGGCGGGCGGCCTCCGGAGGCCCTGCCAGTGCTGAGTGCAGTGGAGAAGCTGCACCAGTGAGCCCTGCACCCCGCAGAGGGACTGGCTGCCCGGAGCTCCCTGACCCAGGGCCCAGCAGGAGAGTGCGTCCAGCAAAACATCCTTATCCACAGACTTCCAGGTGCTCCCAACACAGAGGGAGTTACGCTGCGCAGGTCACAGAGCAGCTCCACTGTCAGATGTGCCTGTGAAAGAAGAGCCTCTGCCTGCTCAGGCTGAAAGTTCCTCGCAGGGGCACTCCAGCAAAGGGAAAAAGGAATCCTGAGAAAGGGGAGAGTTGGCGGAACGCAGAGTGAAGGAAGGTCACTGAATGATGGGAAGACCCATTAGGTCACAGTGGCCTTCATTTCTCTAAAGCCCAATCCTCCCCTCCTCTTTCTCTCTCTCTCTCTCTCTCTCTCTCTCTCTCTCTCTCTCTCTCTCTCACACACACACACACACACACACACACACACACACACATACACACACACACACGCTCTGTGCCTCCTCACCTCCGACCCCAGCCCTCAGCTTCCCGCCACTCACATCTCCCACTGTGCCACTGCACCTCCGCGTCTGAGAGCTCCCTCCACCTCCCGCCTTAACGGAGCCGCATAACCTCTGCCAGGACTCCACTGCCCTTCCTTCCACCTTCTCTGGGCTGTCTGTGCTCCCAGGCTGTGGCTCTCATGCTTATGGTACATGCCAGGCAGGCTTCTGAGGGAGGTGGAGCTGGACTCCTCGCTTCCTTTTGCCACATACAAGGCGCCTCCATCTGCTTGTGAGAAATCCCAGCCCCTCCACAGCTCACACCACTCGGCTCAGTCCTCTCTCTCTTCCCTGCTGCTGTATACTGACCTCTGATGCTAGTTTGCCCAGGCTCTGGTCTGGCCTCGCAGGCCCCCTCTCCACCATACCTGCCTCGACCGACCCCTGGACAGAACACTTCACAGACACACAATCCTGTCGCTCAGGCTCCTGGCTATAGGCTGCCTCATCCTTCAGACACTCTCCTCCTCCCCACAGTGACCCACTTCCTGGGCCACACATGGACGTCAACATCACCCCCAAACGCCCGTTCTAGTACTTTAGTCTCTGACCACCATATCAACCATCCCCACTATGACCTATTTCTCATCACAGAAACCTCTAGGCTTCAGAGCCCTCTCTTTTTGCTCAGTCCATCAGCATTCCTTTTCTCCACTTTGCCTCTCCACCCAGCCTAACCACCCACTATTCTCAGAGACACAGGCCCTGGGACAGATAGGCATGGTGGGGTGGCCAGTGAGTGGCTGAGGGCGCAGGGCTGGGGCCTGGACCAATGGGAACAACAGCATGCTGAGTTCAGATGATCTCTGTTTGGTTCTGTTTCCAGGCCTCCTTTCTCCAAACCTGCCACAAAGCTGAATGGAAAGTGGCTAAGGAGCTGGCGGCCCTGGTTCAGGTCAGCCTCAGCCACCAGCTGGCAGAGCGGCCTGCCTGCCTTCCCAGGACCTCAGAGCTGCAGTGTGGCAAGTGACTTGGCAGAGAAGACACAGGGTCCTGGCTACCAGCTGACACTTGGCAGAGCAGAAATCATAGATTAGGTTAACATCTCCATGAAAAGTAGATGGTAAGTCAGTGATATAGAGAGTGCCTGGGAAAGGCCCCTGAGCTGACTGTCCTCTGAAACCAGTGGTGCTTGGCAGAGCCATGCCCTGGAAACATACCTTGCCAGCGGCAGGTATGTTGTCAGTCTGACCTTTAGCTTAGGTGCCAGGGGATGGATTTCATAGCCAGGCACCAGGAACAACCGCCATTATCTGGGCCCACCTAGAAGTGATGACTACAAAGAAGCCACAAGAATGCACATAGTTTATCTTAAACTTTAGTAAAACTTCCTGGTATCTTACTGTGTAAAATAAATGTGCTATATTAGCTCTGGGTCCCTGTCTCTCCATCAGAGGACAGATGTCCCGCTGGGTCCCAGCTTTCCCTACTGTCTTTGTGTTTGTCTCTCTCATTTTCTCAATCCACTGTTAACCCAACTAAGGACTCCTGTCCGCTCTCTAGTCGTGCTGGTAGTCGAAAAAAGAGAAATATTTATATCTGCCACCCCAGCACGGCCAAGGATGAACCTGAGGAGGGGCGGTGAAGGATTAAAGAAGACAGAGAGAATACAGCTGGGGCTCAGCAGATCTCCCATGCCTAGATGAGGACACAGAAAAGTCCAGCCTGCAAGCCAATGCTTTATTTTATAGTCTCATTAAAACAAGGGTAGATTAACATGTATACAAATGTTCTTGTTTTGGCAACACTTGCTGCACCTCCCACAGTCCATTAGCTACTTAGGGAGGAATTAGGGAGGGCTACAAGGTCAGGTGTAATTATGCTAGGAGAGCTCTGCCTTCCAGGCTGGGACTTGTTTGTGGTCCTGCCACAGGTCAGTCTGAAGCTTAATCCTATAGCCGATCCCTAGAAGCTGAGCCTTGGAGACCCAGGGTTGTGGCTCCCAAGTTTGTGTCACAGACCAGGTGGGCTTCCTGGAGGAGGTGGTATAGGAGAAGGCTGTGGAACAACTATAGCTGGAAATATGCTGTCCTGTTCAGACATCATCACCTTATTTTCGGTTCAGGAAATGTGGTTTCCCTGCTCCTGACCTGTGACAAACCCCTGACTGCCCCGAGGAGCTGTGGAATCCTTCCCTGTTGGCTGGTGTGGTCTCATCCCTGGAGACTTTGGGCTGCCACAGGCAGCGACTAGCTCTTGTCCTTGCCAACTAGCCCTTGTGGCTCTGCCTTGACATCATGGGGCTGGAGCTGGGGCTGGGAGAGGGGCAGCGTCTCCAATGAGCCCCGTCTCTACAGAGGCAATGGCAGCTGGAGAGCCCTCCAGCGAGGTCCAGGCACCGGCAGAATTAGAAACACGGCACCAGTTCCTCCGTCTGGTGGAAGGTGCTCTTGACTCAGCTCAAACATTTCCCAGAAAATCCGACTGTTTTCCATTTGGAGCCCATCCCGCTGGCTGCACGATGGCTGGACAAGGGCAGCCCTAGTCACATGAGAACCTCAGGGAGGGGCCTCTAGCTGGCCTGCACCCCGCACCACGGGACAAGATTCTCTGCCTCTGCAGCCACGGGGACAGCCTGGCTGTGTGTGGATGCTGAAGGAAGCACAGGGACATAGGGAGGCAGGGGTGGGAGCAGATAGCCCTGTAGACCTTCAATGCTCATCCCACCCAGGGCAGGGGCAGGCCCTCAGGGATGGGACACCCATTCCTCGGGGCATGTCCCCTTCTAAAGAAGAGGAATAAGGAGTGTGGGGCCATAGGACTTGCTGACCAGAGAGCAAGACCTACTTAAAGCCACAGCAATGAACACAGTGTGGTGTTGGCACAGGAATAGACAAACTGGAAAATTCTAGAACAACTAGACCCAAGCAAGGCATTGTTCAGACACACATCTATATGTGGGAAATCTATAAGGAAACAAGCACAGGAAAAGTAAACAGGGACTTCAGAGGCGTGGTTGTCTTGAGCACAGGGTGAGTTGGCAGGGATGAGGAGGGAGGAGCACAGAGGTACCTGACTGTCTATGACTGGTCTCTGGGCTCAGGGGTGGAGCCAAGGTGGCAATGAATTGTAAAGAAGAAAACACATCTTTATAATTAACAGCAAATTAGGGGCTATGCACGGCACCGACTCTGAGACGATATCACGACCAAGGGTTATGTTTAGTCCAATTCAGTTTAAGAGACAGAGAGAGAGACAGAGAGAAAGAGAGAGAAGGAGGGATAGAGGGAGGTAAGGAGGGAGGAAGGGGGGCGCAAAAGTGAATGAGAAAAGTTACGAGTTGGTCTCAATCTGCCTCAAACAAGAGCGGGGCTAGAAGACGGGTGCGAGTTAAACGCTCGTTAATAAGCGGGAATGGAGTGCCCTTGCCTGAGCGCTTAGGCTGCTCAGGGGAAAGCATGGCGGGCCAGGGCGGCAGCAGGTGGCAGTGAGACCCGGAGGTGCCTTCTGGCCGCACCCTCCGGGAACGGGCCAGGGTGAGATGAGAGGTGGAGACCAGGTACACACCTGGCACAGGGGGGCGATCAAGACATGACAACTGTTGTCTCAGCGCAGTCAGTCCTTCAGGACAAAATGAACGGGGATCTGAGGGCGGGACACCAGGTGGGACTCCTCTGTGTCGACAGCCACAGGTAACTCCACCCAGAGGGCTGAGAGGGGCAGAGCAGCGGCGGGTCAGGGAGCCGGGTCCGAGTTCTGTTCTGTGGGGTCCCAGCTCCAGCCCTGTCCGCCAGCCTCTGCTCCGTTACAGGGTGCTCCTTCCAATCTTTTCATCAGAAGCAGGAGCTCGAGGAAACCGTAAATGTTGGCCTATTTTCAAAGTCCACGTTGGTGGTCTCACTGGGCTCCTTGGCAATAACAACAAGTTATAATAGGAAGAGTCGCGGCAAGGACTCACACAGCACCTCCCACGTCACGAGACGCTCTAAGCACTTCACGTTCTGTGCTTCTTTCTCACTGCGACCGATGAGGTAGCTATGGATATGCATGCCCGTTTACAGACTGAGGAACGGGCCCAGAGAGGTCTCAATGACCAAGTTAAAGGGGTAAGAATGGAACCGGACCTCGGGCAGCCTGGTTCAGAACCCATCCTCTGTTGCCAGACTTTCCTGGGGAGGCAGGGTGACCGTCAGCTGCAAAGGAAACCTTCCCCAGCCCCACTCATCTGTCACGCGGTCCCTGTCCCCCAGCCTGGCTCCAGGTGCTGGTGCTGGCTCCCCTCTGTGCACCGAGGCCCCGGAGTGCACTGGAGGGGGCCCCTGACCACCAAAGCCCTGCCAGGGGCTCTCAGTAAGCTGGGGGGTGGCCCGGACCAAGGACCCTGCCTGGTGGGGGACAGTGACTACTGGGTCATCCAACCCACCTGGTCCTGAGGGGCATTTGCCAGGAAGCGTTTGGAGAGGAGAAGGAAGCCAACGCAGATGGCGTGAGGGCGTCTTCTCCCTCCAGGCCCAGCTGCCCGGTCCACGGCCACCACGCTCCGTTGCTAATGTAGCCCTCACTGCGCTCTTCCCACCCATCGGGGCTGCCGGGCTCGCTGACTCCAAGGTCAGGCACACTTCCTTCCACTTGGGAAACGTCACCAGGTTAGCCTCTTGCTAAGCAGCACGAGCCCCTGGGGTCTAATATGAAGGCTTTCTAATGGATTTATTGTGTTTGTTTGACCTTTCCAAGTGTGAGCTCAGATCAGGCCCAGAGGAGGGTGCTGGAAGCTTGTTTTTCTTAAGTTAAGGAAAACCGATAAGTAAACGGAATTCTTGGATGAAGTCTGCCAGGTTTTCTCAACAGAGTAGCTTCAGTCAAAGAGACCCCGTTAGGCTCAAGAGGAGGCTGTGCCCACGGATTGCTCTGGAGGAGGGGGCGTGTGTCTACTGAGAAGTGGTAACTGAGGAGGTCTGCAAATACAGGTTTCTCAGCGTGGGGAGAGCCACACCACAGAGAAATAGCTAGCAAACTTGGGAACTACTGCTCTAGTTCCACTTCCAGTTTCAAGGCAATAGTTCCTTGTTTTAGGAGACTTTTAAAAAAGTTAATGATCAACACAGCCGGTGTGGCTCAGTGGTTGAGCATTGACCTATGAACCGGGAGGTCACGGTTCGATTCCCAGTCAGGGCACATGTCAAGGTTGTGGGCTTCATCCCCAGTGTCCGTGTGTGTGTGTGTGTGTGTGTGTGTGTGTGTGTGTGTGGAGGGGCGGGGGGCAGGAGGCAGCCAAACAATGATTCTCTCTCATCATTGATGTTTCCAGCTCTCTCTCCCTCTTCCTTCCTCTCTGAAATCAGTCAAAAAGTATTTTTTTAAAAAGTTAATAATTAGTGCATGAATGAGAATAACTTCTAATAATCACAAATACGTTTGGACTTTAGACCAGAGGCTGCAGACTCCAATGCCTTGGGGCTGGGCAGGTCACCTAAGTAACTATCAAGGACCAGGTGTACGCAATGGGCCACAGGAGAGGGTGGGGCCTGTGGTCTCCACAGGACATGCAGAAGCTCCAAGCAGGAAGGTGGGCCCGTGTTATAGATGTCCTGCTCTTTCCAAAAAGGCCAGCAATCAAAGAGTTTCATGTGCTGTCCAGGTTATTTTAATTTAGTGTGGCCAAATAAAATATTCCTAGGCCCAGGCACAGCCTTGGGCTGCCATTGCCACTTCTATTTCGGAGCGAATCTCACCTGCCTGCCACCTTTATGGCAAGTCGGCACCTGCCACACCACTTGGGGACAGCCCCTCCACAGAATCTGCCAGAAGCTCTGATCCAACCACAGAGCCATGGCTCCAGCAGATCCAGGCACCTACTCAGCGTGCTCCAGCGCTGTGGCCAACTCTAGCTGCAATCCCCTCAACTCTGTGCAAAACCCAGAAGCTGGCGAAGACCCACTCTCTCCCTGAGGTCTCCCGGTGCGGTTCTCCACGTTCAGCCTGGGAAGCGCTCCCTCTCTTGCTTTTAAACTAAAGGGTGAGGACAACTTAAGTTTACAAAGCATGTTGTCTTTCCCGAGGACTTTCACAGACATCCTATTGGCAGGGAGAGAATCATTCCACAAACAACTCCCGGGTGTCTGAGGCCCTAAGGAACCTGTACTGACCAGGAAGCCGGGAGAGATGCTGATTTCAGTTCTGTGCAAACTGGAGCATTCCATTTTCTATGCCTCAGGCTCTGCTCTCCTGGCAATCTCTCCCAAGCCATGCCTCTTCCCTGCCTCATCGGTCCATCTAGGGACCTCACATAGCCACGTACTACATGCCGGGCCCTGTGCCCAAAATCTCTGACATATCATTTCCCTCCATCCTCACTATAAGCCCGTGAGAGAGATGTACAGAGCCACAGTCCCTTATCCAAAACCCGGGGCCCAGAGTGTTTCAGATTTCAGAGAATTCCAGAGTTTAGCAATCTGGCTGCATATGCCATATATATATATGTGTTGCATAACATCCCAGTGGTCCGAGGCAGCGCCTGCAGTCAAACACCTTCCTATTTCTATAGTGAAACCCATGAATATTCATACCGAGTGAAATAAGAAATGACTATAAATAGCGTCACACCAGTTCAGGTTGCATGTGGCTGCCAAATGAGTTTGGCTCAAACTTAGGAATAAAAGTTTTGGTTTTCAGAACACAGTCCTACACGAGAATCTTCATTTTACAGAGCGACGATGCTGACAGGTTAAGTGACTTGCTCGGCGAGGGTCATCCTGGAGATGGAATTCACGCCAGAAGCCTGTCTTCAGAGCCCGTGTCTATACCCACGTCGGCACACGGGGAAAGAGCACAGATTTCTGTGGGAGACAGCTGAACGTTCCGCTCCCTGCTCTGCCACTTAGGAGCTGTGGGATTTGGGCAGATCGTCACCCCCGAGGCCCTCAGCTTCTGCGGAAGTCATTAGAACTCTTCTCAAGTCTCCCAGTTCTCGCACCCCGGGCACAGGATCAGTTTCCCCTTCCCCACTCACTTGAAGGTAGGTGTGACCATGAGACTTTGGCCAGAGAAATGTCAGTGGAAGTGACAGGTGTCACTTCAACTGGAAGTTTGAGGAGCCAGGATGTGCATTACTGCCTTTTATTTTCCGTTAGTGACCATTCGGGCCTGCTCCTTCTGCCCTGGACCTGAAATGAGGACATAGACCTTGCACAATGGAGCCTTCTGCTGACCAGCAATAGGCGTGCAGCAAGGGCAAAAACAAACGTTGCTTGAAGCTAGTGCCATTTGGGGCTTGTCTGTTACTGCAGCAAGACCGGGCCTGTGCTGACTGCCGTAGGCTCTTTCTCTATAAAACGAGTCATGTGAAGACTGAAGTGAGAGGGCACATGTGAAGTGCCAACATTAACTAGTGCCTGGCAACAGACATAATTCCTGTTCCCATTCTCAGCCAGCATTTCCCAGCTGTAAGGGTAAGAGTTAAGCTGCCCTGTTTCAATGTGTTAGACTGCTCTTGGCCTATGTGGTATTAGTGGAAAGGATTTTCCAACATCCACAAAAATGTGAATGGTTGCTTATGCATTCTGTCATTCATGTCCCTCATCTCACTCTGGTTTTGATGAAGAGGCTGAGAAAGGTGGTGGGAGGCTGGGGACAGAACCCCAAACCCGAGGATCCCAGGTTCCTGATGGATGCCACGGCGTGGTCCAAACATCCCCAGAGGCGGGACTGCGAAGGGCCCACTGTCAGGCGAGATCAGGAGAGTCAGGCAGCCTGCAGACAGCTGCCGAGCACAGAGGAAGCCCGTTTCCCCGGAAGGGCTGCTGGCTGCTAAGCGGGGGCTGTGCAGGCGGACAGATGGAGGAGTGAGGCTTCGGGGAGGAGTCTCTCAGAGATGAAAAATGTTCAGTTGCCACAGAACTTGCATTAAGACCCCATTTAGCAACACTGATTAGGGAGCTATAAATAGCACCTGGGCTCTCACAGGCCATAAAACACTTCCCTGCAGGCTCCTAGCCTATAGTCTGCCCTGCTTAATTGGGGCTCCAAATAAAGTATCTAGAAGGGCCTTGTTGTCATAGTGACCAGCTGCTGGGACAGGGATGGGGCTGAGGTTAGACACAGGGCAAAGGTGGGGAGGAGGAAGCTGAGGAGGGGGAAAGAGAAGGGGGGAAGGGTGGGATCACTGGTAAAGGTTACCCTGAAGTCTGGGATCACATCAAGGAGGCTGGTGGATGAGCAGACCGCAGCCTGTAGTGGCTGAAAGAAATGGCAGCCTCATCCATCTCCTTTTCCAACCAAAGGCTGGCTACTAAGGCAAGGCAGTGGGCCGGCTGGCCTTGTTAGGTATGAGAGGCTGAAGACCTGAGTTTGAGTCCTGGTGTGGCCACTGACCAGCTAGGAGACCTTGGTGGGCCCCACCTTCTCTGGGCCTCTGGTCTATTCCACTGTAAAAGGAGGGGTAGGTGGGGGCTCTCTAAGCTCTTCATGCACAGCTGGGGCTCGACAACTGGACCCCACCACTGCCAAGAAGAACGGAGAAGCCCTCCATGTTCCGAGTCACCTCCAAGACACGGAAGGTGAGGAGAGCAAGGCGCACGGCAGGGCGTGAGGGGAATGCTGCCGTGGCTGTGTTTGCAGAAAATCTTAGAAGAAAACTTGAGGATCTGACAGCATCTGTGTCTCTGGGTGGGGTGGCTGGGAACAAGGTGGGCAGGAGACTTGTCACTGTCACGTTTTAATTAAGCTTATGAATGTATTTCACATCAGTGTGACCTAAATTTAACAGTACTGGACAAGGCCCAGGTTTTAATGAATGAAAAATGACCTGCTACACCCAGGGGTCATCCTCCATGACCTGGTCTCTTCGCCGAGGACTCTGCCCATGTGATCCTTGAACTTCCTGAGCTTGGCTCTGTGTCTGGAAGCCTCTGTGCCTTTGCACAGGCTGCACCCACCCCGGAAATGCCTTTTCTAGCCCTTTCCGCCCAGTAACATCTTTAAATTAAACGCCAATATCCCTCCTTCTGGAACACTTCCCTGATGCTGCAGCTGCACCTGTTACCCGCTCCACTGCGCTCCTACCTCACTCCCTCTGGCCCTTTATTAATGCTCACCTCATTGTGTGGCTCCCCCAGTAAACCAGGAGCAGTCTGAGGCAGGCCCAGGTGGAACTCCAGGGTGTTCACCAGTTGCTAGCACCCAGTGCTGCTCGGTACAACACTCTGCACCCCCAGAAGGACTACACACAAAGCATCCATTCCAGATGATTCCCTTGCAGTGTATCTGCTGAAATTCAAGTCTCTGCTCTCCTACCACCTGCTCCCTCAGCCTCATTTGAAAATGCTGGGAAAATCCATTTTTAATGTTAGCCTGAGCTAAATACTCGTAGGAAGGGCTGCACCCAGCAACACACACAGTGAGGGGCCTGCCCTACTGCTCTGCCTGACAGTGGATAATGCATTTTGTGGGTTGTTCACCACAAACGTATCTTCTGGGCCTTCACCTGGGCTGCCTTCCTGCTTGCTAGCTCAGGAATCTCATGGTCATGAGGCACTCATAGAAAAGGGCTGCCAGGCAGAGGGTCTCAGCTCTGCAATGTAACCTGCTGTGGGACCTCGGCAAGACACTGACCCTTGCTGGTCCCCATCCACAGCATGGGACAAGAGTCCCTAGGACCCTACCCATTTGGACTCTCTATCTGGAATTTTAAGTATCAGCCCAAGCAGGGCCAAACAGTGAGAGAAGTCCACTCTAGATAAATAAAATCCCAAGTGAAGGTCAGAGAACAGAGGAGAGAATGTAAGGAGACCCCAGTGGTTACATGATGATATTTACGAGTAAAACACACTCCCATGGGTAAACCCAGAAACCTAAGGAAATCTCTCTTCCTCCAGGTCTCTGAATTGAGGCCACGATTGAAGTGTGTCTGCAGCCAGACTGCCCCCTATGGATGGCGTGTAGGGAGGACAGGACACAGATTACACCCAAGCCCTCTTTCTGCTACCGAATGAACTTTCCAGATGGAATAAAGCGATGCTGTGATCAGGACAGCCTTCTCACCCTGATTGATCCGAAAGATCAATTGCTTGTAAACTTCCACTCTATTAAACCTTAGGTTAGTTAATAATGGGTTTCTGATGATTTCGCTTTCAGCATCCTTTGCCTCTTTTAATTCCCTTGGGGAGGGTGTTTATCCCAGAGACTGCCCCATCTTAGCTCCGGGGGTGGAGCCTGTGTCTGGGCCTGAGCCAAACAGCACTTTCCAATCCGGTGGCCATGTTCAGGGGTAGGTATGTCACCCCAGTGGGCCCAATCAGAATGCAGGCTAGAACTTGTGCTGGATGCAGCTGCTGCAAGCATGCTGATTCCTCATGGCTAAGAAGGGCAGGGGTAGGCCCAGGGCTCCTCACAGTCACGGTGGGCCTGAGAAAGAAGACCCCAGGGTTCCCCGTCCTTAATGTGTGTCTGAGGGCCTTCTGTGGGATGCTCCGTGGGATGGGAGATCCAGGGATCAGTGTGGAAACAGTCTCTATTTTCATGTAGGTTGACAGTATGGGAACCGACAGCCCTATTAGTTACCCTTTAGGCATCATGAGACACAAAGGACGAAGAAGCTGAGGAATGCAGAGAGAAAACCAGATCCTGGCAATAGTGTTTGAATGCTGGATATAGGTGAGGCTCAAGCCAGATTCACCCCAGGACTAGTTAGAGAAAAAATTCCATAAATCTCCTTTATAGGCATTTTGGGTAAGATTTCCTGTTTCTTACACAAGAGAATGCAATTAATAAACCACCCCTCTGTGCTAGGACGTCTCTAGACCCCGAACTTGAGTTCTTAAAGTCTGATCAGAAGTAATTCCTGGTGGAGACACCCTGGTGTATGAAAGTTCAATGCATCCTAAGAATGACAACAAAGAGTTGGGGTGCTAGGTTAGAAGGGATCTCCAGAAATGCCTGTCCACGCAGACGCTGCGGAAGCAAGGGCCTGCCACTCACTCAGAGACCTGAAGTGCCTGGCATACTGGCAGTGCGGCCAGTCTGGGGCAAAGAACAGACCAGCATCCCCGATTCTCACTTCCAACATGGATTCCCTCCAGGGGCCCACGGCCGTCCTCTGGTTAAGCTTGCATTTCTCTTTTCAATCGCTCTCCCTTGCTATGCAGAAGCTCTGCCACCAGGTGGCGATGTGGAGTCACTGCATGCAGTGTGGGATTGAGGTTGTGGCCATGGATTGACTTTTAAGAAAACGTATCTTTATTCATCTCAAAAGATAATTTACATATAAAATTATGATTTATTTAAATATATCTTTGAAGGTAAATTAAAGAATTATGATTGGGGTTGTTTCAACTGTCTCTTTCCTAATTATTTGCCCCTTTCTCACCCTGCCTATGAGGGGTGAAGGCAGCCCTCCCATGAATTAGCTGGATGTCTTTGGCCTGTACCAGTGGGCTCACTGGTACTCGATATAGGGCTGTTGTGAAGGAGATTGCCATGGTTACCTCCTTAGGGACCAGCACATAGGAGGTGTTCAATGCACCTCGGGTGAGAAATAAATGTGGTACCTAGTGAAATAGTATTAAGCAACTGCTCAATAAATGACACATTATACTAGAGGCACAGGGAAGCAGGTCTACTTCTCAAATGATAGGCTATCAGCAATAGGAAGGGGCTTGGGGAACTCTCTGGGAAGCCTTAAATCTCAGTGCGTCCATGGCTGCCCACTTGCTGACCCCATGAAGCTCCCCACCACGCACCCCGGCTAGAATCCTCTCTACCTTGTAAGTTGTGCTGGAGAATTCCTCTTCCCCCTTCTCTGGGAGCTCCCTGGCCCTGCCCCACCTGTGAACAGGGGGCTAACAGGTCCCTGAAAGTGCTAAAGGTTCTCAGGGAACTAACTGGGTCTCCTCATTTCGCACTCTTTCCCGGGGCTGCCTTTCCAGGCTCAGGGAGGGCCTCATTCTCTGCATCTGTCAAATCTGCCCACATCTCACCCAGAGGGGGACCCTGGGAACACCCCCTCCTCGGGCTGACAGGCCTCCCCCGGGGCACAGAACTCCCTTAACTTCAAACCTCCTCAACTCTAACGGAACAAATTATGTGATGCTTTATTTTCCCCAGCTTGAATGGGCAGAGCTAGCACCTCATAAAATGACAGGGAAAATATTTGGCTGGTTTCGTAGACCGGGGCCACAAAGGCTCACTTGTGATGGGCGGCCCTGCCCAGATCTGGGCAGCGAGGTCTGCAGACAGCGATGCCCGCCTGACACGGGCCAGCTGTGCGCAGTCCACAAGGCCTGGGAGCCTCTGGGCCTCACCAGGCCGTCTCCTCCTGCACACTTCCAGGGCCCGAGCTGCCAAACAACCCGGTCATTGGTGCTGCAGAGGGATCCTCGTGGGCATGCCCAGGAGGCCCTCAGAGAAGCTCCTGTGGACTGGCCAGCACAGCCTCCCAGGAGGTGTCTGCAGGGTATCCGGGTCACAGTCTGGCCCCCGCAGGAATCCACCCACAGACTCCCTTCTTGCCAGACTCAAGTGCTGTCCGGCCTCCCTGCCTTTGCTCCTGCCAGTCCTCCTGCCATTCCGAGTCTTCTCCATCGAGCCTGGTCCTACCCCTCCCAGCCCCGCCTCAGGTCCTCCTCAGCCCACCCCTCCGTGATTCTGCACATGCAGGGACACACCCTTCCCTGAGCTGGCGGCACCCACTGCCTGTGCCCCTTGTCACATAATTAATCACACCCTTCTCGGGGTGCCTTTTTATTAATGCTGAGGTTACTTATTTCACTGACACCTCATTTATTTGAAACGTTGAGAAAGAGCTTTTTCAACATCAGTAACTTTTTCTGGAAAATTATCCTGTTAAGTATAAACCACTTTTAGTTTGATCTCTTAGGCTGAAATTTTTTCTAAAATTGCTTTATGCCCTCATCTTTTTTCCCCCCAGTTTTATTGACATATAAAACCATGTACGTTTAAGGTGCACCAGAGTGATTTGATATACGCTTATACTGTGAAATGATACGATGCCCTCATCTTAAACCAATCCCCCTACACATAATAGAACCCATTTTTGAAGATTCAGGATTAGGAAAGGCAATGCCACTTTTGGTACTGACTGTGTTCTGCCCGGCTCCTGTGGTGGGGGCTGTGTGCCCCTTTGCCAAATGGTTCAGACGGATGTGTCTTAATGAACAGCCGCAACTGCTGTGCCTGCAGAGCGTTGGCTGGCTGGCTGTCGGGGTCCCATGCCCTCCCTCTGAGAGTGTGGTCCCTGCTGTGGGGCTGCAGCTGGAGCGCTTGCCTCTGGCCTGCCCCTGCCCCCCGCCCCGGCCCCCACTCTCGTTTGCTGTTTCTATTCGGCGAAAGCAGTGGGAGGAAGATGACCACGCCCCCGTAAATTCAAGCAGGGTGTAGATGAACAGTGAATAGTATCTGAGATATTTTCTGAACTTCAAAACAGAAACTGGGTTCCTTTCAAGGCCCTGAGTGCATCTTTTCATTCATTCTCGGGGTGTGTGGAGCTGAGGTACCAACTAACTTTCTACGCTGATGGTCCTTGAGGTGATGAGTAGGCTCCCCTGTCCCCAGCCTGTGTGTGACCCCGCCTGGCTCAGCAATAAGATCCAGATGACTCGTTCTGGGCCATGCGTGGCCAGGGTGTGGCTTACCCTAGAACACCATTACCAGTTCTTGCTTTAGAATGAATTATATCGTGAAAGAGGGGCCTGCAATGGAGCTGGCCCAGCCTCATCACTGGCTCAGAGGGCGTGGCTCCAGCTTGCTGGCAGCTGCTGTCTCCAGAGGATGCACCTTTGGGCTGCGTGGGGATTGCTAAAGCCTCGAGCAAATAGTCTGATCTCTGGCTCTTAGGGAAATAAGAGATGTCAAACAACTTTATGTAGCACACAGAATCGCCTGGCTACTGAGGACCCATTTCTTATAAGTTACCATAGCTGGTTTGGGCTGCAGTAAATCCTCTTTTAAGGCCTGGGAACTGAGGAGCTGAACAACGAGCTGGGCATGGTGACTGCACAGCCAGCCAGTGTTCAGGGGCAGCAGGAAGAAAGGGCCTGGAGCCCAGGTGGGGGTGGAGGCAGAGGTGTGGCCTCTGACCCACAGGTGGGGTAGCCTGGCTGCCCTGAAGCTTGATGAATCCTGCCGAGCAGTGCCTTCCTCCCAGTGATGCTCTCCTCAGGCAGCCACCTGGACCAGGAGGCATCTCACTTTGGCACCTGGCCCTGGGTTCTGTTTAATGCGTTTGTAATCTCACCCTCACGCCAAATCTTCCTCCTCAAACTTCTTATACACACAAAGCTTTACTTCCTGCTGGCTTCCTTCAACCTTTGTGAGACCTTTTCTGTCTCCCCCTGCCTGTGTGCCCCCTGCTCTTTCAGTTCTTAAGTTGGACAAGACTCTTCTCACCTCAGTGCTTTTGCACATGCCATTCCTCCTGCCTGGAGTACCTTTTTCTTCATGCCTGCCCCACCACAGACACCTTGCTAGCTAATTCCTCCTCTAAGCTTAGAGGTTCCCCAGATTTGCCTTTTCCGACTCCCAAGAAGACCAGACCCTCTTCATGCCCTCTCCCAGCACCCCTGCCTCCCTGGTGTGCCACCCGCACCAAGTGACCAGGGGGTAATTTCCATGATTGGTTGTAACAAGTCTCCCTGCTCAGCGTGAGTTCTCTGGGCTGGGTTCCTGGCGGCCTTGCTCACTGCCTTATCTTTAGCACCTAGTGCAGGGCCGGGCGCAGAGTGCACGGCCAGTGCAACTTTACTCAGCGAAGCGGTCACTACGCCCTCCTCCCCACCACCAGCCATGGCAAACTGCCTCCAGGTCCTAAGCCCTCCCATCACTCTGGCTTCTTGCTTTTTCTGCCAGATACATCTTTCTTACCCAAAATACTTCCTGCTGTTTGACGAAGGAGTGAATGAATCATTCACACAAACAAGCCATTGGAATTGCGGATACTCTACCTGGGAATCGGGAGGCCCTGTGCTGCACAACCGGGAAGGCACTGAGTGTGTGGCGGAGAAGCCGTCACAGGGAGAGCCCTCGCGTGGGGGCCCGCCTGCAACGGAGCTCATCGAATTTACCGGCACCCCTCCGAGACGCTTTCGGGAAATTCTGAAAAGTCTCCCGTGAGCCAGGCTGGTGAGTGGACATGAATCGTGCAGGTGCTATTACGATTAATTTAAGAGGGGCATGTGTCCTCAACCCATCTTATTCTACTGTTGTTCAGCCTAGGGAAGGGGGAGATAGTCATTAGGTGGGAAGAACCTAGGTGTCCATCATCTCGGGAATGTTTTTGCAGGTCCCTGGCCGTGACCACTTCTGTGTGCCAGCACCACTCAGGGCAGCCACATCCATTCCATTATTTAATCTTCAGGAGCACCTGCACAGGTGAGAACTGGACGGAGCTGGGCAGAACACAGTCATTTTACAGATGAGAAGGGGAGGCTCAGCGAGTGTGACTAACTCAGCCAAGGTTACAGAAGGAGCTGTGGCAGAGCGGGGCTTGGCCTCAGGTGGCCAACCCCAAAGTCTCTGCCAGCTGCAGTGGGAGGTGCTGGGCAGAGGTCCAGATGAAATGCGGCCAGGGAAACACGGTTTCCAGCCTCTGGTCCAGGCAGACCTGGAGTCTGCAGTGGGGCCTTCCCCAGCCTCCCAGCCTGCATTGCAGTGGCCAGGGTGGAAGGGAAGGTGGGCCCTCAGGTATGCAGGCCAGTCCAGGCCACCAGAGCACGCAGGGGCAGCTTGCTGAGGTGTGGCAGTCTTCAGGGAACGGCACTGGGCTCTAAGGTCCCCACCCTTCTCCACAGGGACCTCCTGCACTGCTGGCCTTAAGAGGTCTGAATGGCAGTGTCATTCATGGATGACAAGTCCCACCCGTCCTTCTGCACTGGCAAAGTGGCGGGTGTCATGAGAGGTCAGCCCTCTGACTCCCTGAAGAAACAAGCACAATGGCCCTGGCTGGTGTGGCTCAGAGGTGAGCATTGACCTATGAACCAGGAGGTCACGGTTCAATTCCCAGTTAGGCCACATGCCTGGGCTGCAGGCTTGATCCCCAGTGTGGGGTGTGCAGAAGACAGCTGATCAATGATTCCCTCTCATCACTGATGTTTCTCTCTCTCTCTCCCTCTCTCTCCCTCTCATATATATATATATATATATATATATATATATATATATATATATGAAAGAAAGCAGCACGATGGGTTCCAGGGAAGTTGCATTCCTCACGTGGTCCCTGTGGATCTCCCTCCCAGAGCAGCAGCCAATGGCTTGGGCCCTAGAGAGGGGCCTCTGACCACTTCACGGGACTCCTTGGTGGGTTTATGCAAAGCCTTCCCTCAAGGCCACTGTGTGGTTAGTTCTTGAGGGGCAGAGCGTACCCTTGCCTTCTCAGGACTCCAGGCCTGCACCTGGGCTGCCCAGTGTACAGGCTCTCTTTCCTCCCTTGGCCTCACCTGTCCATGCCATCTCGATGGTTCATTCTGAACACACACTCTGGGGCCATGGCTTTCTACTGTTGAGCATGTGAGCCTTTACCCTCTGTCCAGGTCAGCTGGAGCTGCCATTTCAAAGCACCACACACTTGGTGGCCTAAGCAACAGCAAAGCTTTGTCTCCCACTTCTGGAGGCTAGAAGTCTAAGATCAAGGTTGGTTCCTCCAACCGGGAGGGAGCCTGTTCTGTGCTCTCCCCTCACTCGGGAGCCTGGGAGGGGGGGAGGTGCTGGCCGTCTCTGGTGGTCCTTGGCGTGCAGACACCTCACCCTGACCTCTGCCTTCACATGTTCTCCCAGCATCCGTGCCTCAGTGTCCCAAACTCCCCTTTTCTTTTTTAAATATATTTTATTGCTTTTTTACAGAGAGGAAGGGAGAGGGATAGAGTTAGAAACATCGATGAGAGAGAGACATTCATCAGCCGCCTCCTGCACACTCCCTACTGGGAATGTGCCCACAACCAAGGTACATGCCCTTGACCAGAATCAAACCCGGGACCCTTCAGTCCATAGGCTGATGCTCTATCCACTGAACCAAACCGGTTTTGGCCCAATCTCCCCTTTTCATAAGGACAGTTATTATATTGGATCAAAGACCTCATCTTAACTTACTACATGCTATTACATCTTATTTCCAAATAAAGTCATATTCTGAGGTACTGGGCTTCAACATATTAATTTTAGAGGAACACAATTCACCCCATAATACTCTGTTTACTTTCTACTCGGGAAGAATAAGACGTGGCCGGCAGTAGCTACTGTGTAGCTGGGTGGACAGGATCCCAAAGACACCCCTGGAGAAGCACGGCATAAAAAGAGACACGTGTGCAGAAGGGAGTACGGAGAGGCAGAGCCGTCGGAGCCACAGGAGCAGACCACGCAGCTGCTGTGTGGCTGACAACAGCCACTGCCACGGACATGTGGCTTCTTGGCCTGGGCCTGGGACATGTCTGATGGTTGTGCATTTACAGTGGCCTCTCACAGAGGGGCTTCACAGAAGAAGACACACATGGGCTAAGGTGAGCCCAAGAGGCCAGGCTCAACCTCAGCACCAGCCCATTCTGGAGCCACAATCTCTTGTTTTTAATTAAATCTGAGTTCATAATAAAGTACCTTCCCAACAAGACCAACAACCAAGCTCACTCAATATAAACCCCCAGAAGGAAGGGTCCCCCAATCTTAAGATGCTACAAGGCATTAGCCAAACCTTTGTTGCCCCCTTTCCAGAACTGTAAAATATACATGTTACCTGAATTAACTGGAGAAACCATTTCTGGAAAAATCCATTGGCATTGGGTACCAGCAATCTCAAACACACTTCATATTCCCCAACGCATTATTGCACTCCTAACAACCTGCCATGCTGAGGGAAGGAAAGGGGTGGCAGGCAAAAGCAAGCGCATCCATGGCAATGCTGTTTATAAAGGGGGAAAATCGGAAACAGCCTAAATGTACAAAATAGAGGAGGATTAGTTAGATTATGATATAACCAAATCGGTGTCATTAAAAATTATATTATGCCACCACTACTCATCACTGTGTGGGAAGGACTGGCCAAACCATTAGAGAGGAGAAAGCAGGAAACACTAATCTGCAGACGATGACTGTGTGCCGAGGCCACCCACGGGAATCCAAAGAGAACCTACCAGAGGAATAAAAGCGCACTGAGGCAGAAAATTACTGGCAACCCAAAACCAGCAGCTCCCCTCCAGGCAGATAACAAGGCAGGGGACACAATAGGGGAGAGGATTCTCCCCATAACAACAACAAAGACAGCCTACCTAGGAATAACCATGACAAGAGACCTGTGAGACTAGTAAGGGTAAAAACTGAAATCATACTAAGGCACATAACAGAAAACTTGAATAATGGAAAGACATATTTTATGCTTTAAACTATCCATTATCCTATAACATAACCTATAACTGCAGTCTGATCCCAATTAAAGTACCAACAGGATTTGGGGGCACCTTACCAAGGGGATTAAGTTTACCTGGAAAAGTCCACACAAGAGAAGAGATGGGAAAATACTAAAAATAAAGAGCAATGTGCCGGAAACTGTCCTCTTGGCTATGCAAACAGCTTTTTAATCACGGCACGGCGGTAATTAAAACCACTCGGTGAAGGTCTAGACCGATGGAGCGAAGGAACGCTGTGCTTCTCCAAGAACCGGTGAGTACCTGCTCCTCCGCAAGGTAACGGTCTGATGGAGGAGAAGGGGCACCGATCTGAGAACCAGGTGGCCTGGGCTGTCTTCCCAGCTGTGTGGTCCTGGATGCCTGTTTTATTTCATGTGACCCTGTGAGTTAAGGTAATGGGTGTAAAGTGCTCAGCACAAGGTCCCAGGACAGTGGGTGCTCATTAGAAGGTCACTATTATTACCAACAATATGTTATTATTTTTTATCTTACAATGATTTTAACTACTGCTTATTACCATGCTGCCACCCAATCAGAGGCCTTCTGTCCTGTGGCATCAGCTACATCCCAGCTCTCCATTGGGACCCTTATTCCAAATAGCACTACCTACAGATCTCTGAACTCACCCCCCCCCCCCACTTAGCAGGGGGGAGGCGAGTCTCCTCCTCTGAGAAACAAGTGAAAAGTCCAAGGGAAGAGGCCTCAGGGGCTATTCCCACGAAAGGACTAAAACTGTGGGAGATGGGTGCCTTTGGAGAGGAACGTGGGCAGCCTCGGGGACAAGGTTGTTCGAAAGCCTGGGACAGAATTACTGAGACTCTTCCCATTCTCAGGGTGAGTCGGAGCAGGGACAATGGTGACGATGGGCTCAAGAGCCAACAAAGGCCCGGCCTGACTTCAGGGCCGGCCTGTGTGAGGACAGAGGGACGCTAGGCCACCTGGGGCTGGAAGCTGGTGAGGGCGAGGCCCCCGTGCAGACCGAGTGGCCTGGCCTGCTTCCTGCCATAGCACCAATAGTCAGGAAGGGATGGAGCCAGAAGAAATGGTGTTTGAGAGGCATGAATCTGGAAGTCACGGACCAAAGATGCCAGGGTGAGGACAGGGGGCCCAGAGACAGCAAGGTCAGCCAGGACGCGGATGCCACTGGCCAGGAGAGCGGGAGAGGCCGGGCTGTTTCAACCCTGGGGCACACCAGGCACCAGGCTCCGGACTACTCCTTTTTTAACGCCTCAAAAAATGTTGGAGACCTGACATGAATGTCTTGGTTCAAAAATTACTGGGGCAGGGGCAAGTTTGCAAAATTAATACATGTTTAATTCACCATCTACTCCAAATAAAAGAGCATCACATCAAGAAGTCAATTGCAATTTAGCACAATTCAACTCTCAGTTATACCTTCATTATAATTAGTGCAGGATGGTGTATAGTTTAACATGTTAAGCAGCACAAGCTAAAAAAGAGATAATACAGAGTATGGAGTTAGAAAACCAAATAGCCTTCATACTCTAGGAAATTTGCCATAATGCAAAAAGATGGGACCCACCGGTAATTCCTGTAAAGTCCTCTTTTAAGGCCTTGGAAATAAATCCAGCTGGCAGGCCAGGAGAGCAGGCCTGGCAGGGTGTTCAGGGAAGGAGAGTTACAAGCTCCCTGAGACTAGACTATGTGAGCTGGCTGCCCAGTCAGCTGAAACTACCGTGAGCATCAAAAGCAGCATGGGATGCAGAGCACAGGAAGCGAGGTCCCACTAGAACCTGTGTTAGAGGGACCTGGCTGTCCATCATCCAATCTACCTCTCTCTGTCACTAGAATCACCTGCTATCTATTCGCCTCTGTCATTGCTTCCACCTGTGGCCTGGGTAGTCATCAGCTCCCAGGTGTGGCTCCCTTCCACTCGGGAACTTAGAAGCAGCTTCTGGCGTGGGGTTGTTTCTACCCCATCTATGGCCTATGGCTTCCTAAACCCAGGCCCGGGCTCAGCCCAGACTTGCTCACAGGCATCTCCTCACTGCTCACCACTTTGGACCCAAGATCTCAAATGAGGCCACATCTGGTTCCTGATCCTTTTTCTTTTGGGGAGTCCCTCTGGCCGCAGTGCCAGCTCCACCCTGTTTAACCCCATTGTCCCCCTCGCTATACATTTCTCTGTGGCTGCACTTTCTGCCTCAGAGAACATGTGGGGCTGAGAAGAGGCCCAGCCACGTTTGCAGAAAGCACTGGGGCAGATTACCTAACATGTTCCAGGGGGCGAGGCACACACCGTCCTGAGCCGTCCCTGCATTCCAGGTCCAACTGCTTCCCGGGAAGTTCGGGCAGGCACGGCCTCCCCACCATTCCTCACCGAGAGCAGTGGAAATGTCTGGGGCCTGCTGACAACAGAGCCAGAGGACACCAGGATTTATATGAGTTTTGACAACATCAAGTCCCCGCAAAGCCCCAGGGGAGCGAGAAGGGAGCAGGTGGGGGAGCGAGGAATGAATAGTCTGTTCTGAGCCCCAGGACAGCCTCTTCCATTATGCATCTGTATTCATCCCGTAGCCATGGCGCTCCAGGCAGAGGCCCAAACAATACAGAGGACACAGCTGTTGAGGAGCTTACAGTCTCAAATTTTCCGCCTCAGAGTAGCCCGGAAATCCCTTCCTGAACATGCCCTCCGCAGACTCCAGACTCCGCAGCCTGCAGAAGCCACCCTCTCCAGGGGTGCGGGGGCTGCCACATCACCCTCACACCTGGCACCAGGCACACGTCTGTGCCAAGGCCCCTCCGTCCCTCTGCGGCGGCTACCTTCCCCACACAGGGCCCGGCTAGAGGTGCAGAGCCAGCCAGGCCCAGGGTGGAGGGAGGAGGGGTTGGCGATGCCCTGGTGGCATGGAGAGGGCTGCTTCGGGAGCCAGAGGAGGAAGAGCAGGATGGAGCTGCATCCAGGCAGAGTGACTGCTGTGCTCCGACTGGCCCCCAGAGTACGGCTGCCGAAATATTATTCCAGAAATAGAGTGAGCATGCCCAGCTACCACTAAACAAAGGGAACCAGGCCAGGCCAGGGTGGCGCTTGTTAGACGTGGGCTGTGTGCTGGGCATCCCCCAGAGAGCCTCCTAGCCTCCTAGTGGGTAAACAACGACCCTGCTGGTACCCACTTCCCAGAAGAGGAAACTGAAGGAGGTTTACGTGGTGTCAGTAGAGGGGCCGGTTGCCAGGAGTTCAGCGAGGCCTGGCCCGGGCTCCGGGAAGCTGGGGAAGGGCACATGACTCCTCCACCCAGCTGGTAAGGACCTGGGCTTCCATCTGAGCCTCTTGCAGAGGTTGCGATGCGCATAAACATGTATCTCTGTGTGTGTGACACATATTGGTGTGGGAGGAGGGGGCAGGGAAGCACAGCGGGCCTGGCAGCTGGCACGGCCCCTCTGCAGGAGGCGCGGTGCTGAGGCGGCTCTGGAGATGTGGAGGTTTCTGCAGCTGTGACTGATCCACTGTGGGCCTAGGGCCCCGCTTACCTTCTCTGGGCCTCCTGTGTCACCTAAGATGGAACGTTCTGATGAATTAAGTTACACCTCAGTTAGTCTAGCACAGTGGTCGGCAAACTGCAGCTCTTTGGCCCCTTGAGTTTTTAGCAAAGGCCAGCTTAGGAGTACCCTAATTAAGTTAATAACAATGTACCTTTATATAGTTTAAGTTTAAAAAATTTGGCTCTCAAAAGAAATTTCAATCGTTGTACTGTTGATATTTGGCTCTGTTGACTAATGAGTTTGTCCACCACTGGGACTCTAGCAGAATAAGCATGTTGAGAGAGAAACATCAATGGGTTGCCTCCCATATACACCCAACCAAGATCAAGCACACAACCTAGATATGTGCCGTGACCAGGAAATGAGCCCACAACCTTTTGGTGTCGGGATGATGCTCCAACCAGCTGGACACTTTTGATGGTCAAAAATAATAGAAAGTAGATTAAACGTTGAAAAGCACTTGTAAGTAAGAGGCACCCCGTTTGTTGAGACAATAATTTCTATTGTTACCCACAATTCATGTTTATGGTATCTTACTCTGTGCTGTTTCTTATTATGTACTATCTCACATAATCTCCACAATAGCCCTTATGAGGCAGTTATGGTTTTTAATCCCCATTTTAGAAGGAGAATCTGAGGCTTGGTTTCTAAGCATTACAGTGCCCAAGGGCTTGTATCATGGTTGTCAAGATCTTCTGGATGCTGCACCTCTCCTCGGAACCCCTTATCCAACTGCCCACGCAGCCCCTCCTCTTGCATGCCCGATGACCATGTCAGCCTTCACAGATCCAAGGTCAAGTTCCCATCACCATCCGTCTTGCCCATCTCCGTTAATGGCACCTCCATCCTTCCAGTTGCTGGGCCCCAAACCTGGAGATCATCCTTGACTCACTGACTCTTCTCTTTCTCTCCCCCCGCCACAGCAGATCCTGTTGGTCTTTCAGAATATAACCAGCACCCAGCTACTTCTCATCATGTTGACTGCTACCATGCTGATCCAAGCCACTGGCATGAAAACAGCCTCCTAGCTGACCTCCCTGCTCCTTTACAACTTATTCCCAAGACCACAGTTAAAGCGACCCTGCTAAAACCGGAGGCAAGTCGCCACTACTCTTCCCAGAGGCTTCATGTCACTCAGAGAGAAAGCCGAGCCGGACATCATACTTGGCCTGCCTTCCCCGGGGCTCGCTCTTCTGGGGCTTCACCCCAGCTCCTCTTCCCTTTGCCCATGGGTTCCATGTTCCTCAGGGCCTCTGCCTTTGCTGTGACTTCTGCCTGGATACTCTTTCCATAGACACCCACCTTGCTCATTCCCTCTCCTCTCAAGTTCTTTGCTCAAATGTCACTTTCTCAACAAAACCTTCCTCAACACCTTATTTAAATCTGCAAATTCCAGCTTCTTCCAACTCTAGCCCCTTCGGTACTTTATTTTTCTCTATAGCACTTGTCATTAACTGACATTTTATTATCTGTGATTTGACTGGTTATCTACCTCCACCTACCAAAGTATACGCTTCATAAGGACAGGGATTTCTGTCTGTTTTGTCCCTGCTGCGTATGCAATAGTGCTTGGCACATAGTAGATGCTCAATTAATATATGCAGAATAAATGAATTTTAAAAATTACTTGTCTAGGGTAATATGGTGGCAGAGTTGGGGTTTAAATTCTCTGCTGACCCTAATGAATATTTCCAATCTGGGAGGTGGAGGAAAAAGGAGGGGTGGGGAAGAAGAGAGAGAAAGAGAAAGAGAGAGGACATGAGTGCCAACTGTTCTGCTTCCTATTTCCCTACATTTCTAAGTAGACTGAAGGGGGCAGAAGCAGAAAAGGGGGAGGTGGCCAGCATCATCCAAGAGGATTCCCACTCCTCACAAGTTGACATACCTAGGTCTGACCGGCTGCTTTAAGGAAGCAACAAAAAGCAGTTCCAAAGGAGGCTCTCAAGTGACTTTCTCAAGGTCACCAGCTAATTAGGGACAGAGCTGTCAACACCCATAAATTCTGGCAAGATTTCTGTAAAATCCCTGAGAACTGGTTTTTCAAAGATAACTGGCTTTTGGCAAATTCTCCAAAGAATAAGGCCAGGGCTTCCGACTAAATGCATCCAACTGCCCATCATCTCACCTGGTTCCTGACCCTGAGGCTGCTGGCAGACACAGGTTTGTGCAAGTCTCCAATAAAAGAAGCAGTCAAGGACAAGGGTAGGCTGAGGGGATAGAAACACCATGTCCACTCATGTCTTCCATGCCTCCACGCCCTCTCATGCCTTCTGCTACACCCTCAGCCTTTGCTCAAACTGCCCGGAGGGCCTGCCCTGCTCCTTCGGGCTGTGCCTCCAGGCAGAGGTCCCTTCCTCTGCAGAGCTGTCCTGCACCCAAGATCTGTGTCCCCTGTATGCTCTCTGTCCCTTTTCTGAGGTGGATGTATGAGCTGGACCCTGTCAGCCCATCTTTGCAGCCAAAACTCCCAGCCCTGGTCTGGGGGAGGTGGAAAAGGCGAGGCCTGTGCTTGGACAGTTAAATGTGGCCTGCTGGACGAGGACAAGGGTTCCTCACACACGCTCCTCTCTTGAGGGCCTGTACTCTAGCTGGGGTTCGGCCCATCCTTGGAGGGTTCGGCAGGAAGCAGGCCATCTGGAAGGGCTCCTCAGTGCACCGCCTGGCACCCGACATTCAGTCATGAAGGATGAAGTTTCAGAAGGGTAAGTATAGTGTGGACCCGTTTATGGCTTTTTTTGTTGTTGTTGCTTACTTAGTGAATTTATTGTGTGGATGGAATAAGACAAGCTCAGAGGGAACAAGATGTGAATCAAGCAATCAGTATTAGAGGCGGATGCAGATGTGCCTGTGTATGCCTGGAGCGGGGCTGAGGGGCTCTGCAAGCAATTGGTGACAGTGGGCATGTCTTACTGGGGTTGTCCTGAGATAAGGCTTTGGGTACAAGTAGTTTGGGGGGGGTAGGTGATCTCAGGAAGTAAAAATAAGGGCGGGGGAGAGTAAGACAGGGAAGGGAGTGAGATAAGAAAGGGTGCGTTGATGAGTCAACACTGTGGGTGACTGGGGCTCATTTCCGTGGGACTCTCTGGTAGAATGCTGTGTAGAATGCACCTCAGAACTGTCTCACTGGAGGCTGGGGAGCTGGGGCACTTGTCCACTGAGTCCTGCCCCGCAGGGGGCTGAGGGGTACCCCCAAGGGAATGACCTGGGAGGGAGCAGATGCCACCATAGTGCGGGAATGACGGGCTGGAACTGTCCACCACAGCGGCTCTGAAACCTGGTGCAGGGGGCATTAGGAGGTGGGGAGGAGGGTGTGGCGGGGCGCGAGGGGATGTGGTTCCCAAGAATCTGCTGGGAAAGAGGGATGGCCGGCTTCCCACAATGACACCCTTTGTGTGGGCAGGTTTGGGAAGGACATTAAGCACAAGGAAGCCCCACATCCCCCTCTCCCCTGGCACCTAGAGATAGCCCTGGGCCACCTGCTCGGGCACAGCCTCGGGGCGGTATTGCTTTGTTGAGTGAACTTGTGCAGCAGAATCGACTTTGTGCCCTTTGTGCGTCCCCACATAGCACTGCTGACACCTTCCCTTGAAGCTGGTGCCAGCCGCCTCTGCAGGCCAGGCGAGCAGTGGGCAGGCGCCGGGACCGGTTCCAAGGCGGATCTGGGAAGGAGGTCCAGCTGGAACTCGGAGAGCAGGGACGCCCCATGGGCCGGCTCCCCGCCACGGCGCACAGTGCATTTATCACTGACGCCAGGGTCCCAGCCGTGACACTCGGTGCTGCCTAAATGGCCACTGGGGCTTTAAATCTTCGCTCCAAGGTCACTTCCATTTTCCTGCTCACTGAGCACACCAAACATTTGCTTCCTAAAGAAAAGTCTATCTCTTAACGTTGTAAGCACAGAGGTGACCCCCACCCACCCCGTCTGCAGAAGAGACAGTAACTCCTCAGGATGCGGCTGGAGACACTCACCATCCCCCTCCTCTGGCCTCCCTCCTACCTCCCAGGTGGCACTTGGCTCTGGGCCACCTCTGGAGCGTCTGCCTCCTCATCCGGACAACGAGTACATCACGAGCCCGCTCCCCAGGACACAAGATCGTGGGTGCAAAGCAGCAGCCACACTGCCTCATGGTGCTGGGACCCCGAAACTAGGGGCCTTAACCAGCACACCCTGGACTTTTTGCCTCCTGCTGGGTCACCTCCCTGTGTCACCTGCCTACCTCCCAATCCTCCAATCGTGTCTGCACCAAGGCCACGGTGCCTCCCATCCTCCACTAACCGGCATCCTCTGCAGATGTGGCTTCATCAGCTCTTCCAGCCTCTCCCGCGGCTCCCACCGCCATGGCAGCCTGAAGTCCAAAAGCCGCAGCTTTGAGCTCTGTGCCTGTCTCAGCCCAGCCTTGCCAACCTCTGTGTCTGTCACCCTCACCACAGCCACACTACCGACCACACTGCCTATCCCAGGAGCCGCGAAGACAGTTCTCCTTCAAGGCAGGCCTGGAGGGCTCATTCTCCGAGTGAGGGTCGTGGTCCTGTGTGCAGATTTGACCATGAGAGCTCAGAAGTGCGATCCTCGGTGCTGCGCATCACCTCGCGGCAGCTGTCCCCAAAGCTCTGGGCCGTCTCCACCCTCAGCCCTTCCCTTCCTGAACCCAGGTCTGCTCTGCTCCAGCACCAACGTCCCCACACAGGACAGTACAAGCTCTGGGTCAGTCGAGGTCAAATCTCAGCTGTTTTTCACCAGCTGTGTGATCTTGGGAAGTCCCCCTGCCTCAGTTTCTCCATGGTGTTTTTATCAGGTAAAGGCTCTAAATAGCAGAGGCTGGGGCCCAGCATCATCATCATAACCTTCCCCATAGTTCTGACGTACGGAGCATGTCCTGGGTGTCACTCTGCAGTCATTCTGTCCTCGTTCTCCCTCGGCAAGGCGGGACATATTATTCTTGTTTTACAAACGCGGCAACCAGTTCCAAGAGGACAAGGTACCTAGAGTCCTAGCCCAGGCCTTCCTGATCCTAAGCCCCTGCTCTTCAGAGCCAATACCCTTTACATGCACACACCAGACGCTGGGTCCGAAAGCTCTTTATGTATATTACCACGTGTGTTGAGTCTTGCGATAGCCCTATAAGGTAGGTACTATTATAATCCCATTTCACAGATAAGGAAACAAAGGAGCAGAGAGGTTCAGTGGCACACAATCAGCAGCCCAGCCAGACTGGAACCCAGGCAGTGGAGGTCAGAGCCTCACTGCTCCCTTTGGTGTCTCATCCCTGCTTTGCCCTCTCTTGTTTCCTGTGATCCTCTTAACAACCCCTCAAGGCACAGAGAACGAGTCCTGTTTCACAGCAGGTGTGAAATTAAACCAGGAGACAATACATTTCCAGCTGTGAAAATAAAATGGCTCAGGGCTTTCCTCAAATTCTTTCTGCCTTATTACATTCTGGAAAAGCTCTCACTGGGAGCTGCAGCTGCAGCTACCTTGGTGATATTGTGTTTCTCTCTTGTCCTTCCAGTCCATGCTTTAATGGTACAAACTGTTCTGCAAAGTGCAGACTGGCAGAAGGGCAGTGGACACATTAAGGGGGCCACAGATCAGGAACGAAATCAGGCGGTAGAACACCAAGCAACCCTTCACCTAGAATTCAGCTCAGTGCTGGGCTTCGGAGAGTGGTTGGCCGTGTGCCTGACACTGTTTGCAGGAACCGTACCCAACACCTTGGGAGTCCCTGGAGGGAGGACCTTCTGGCTGTAGACCAGCATGTCAAACATTCCGAGTGCATGCTGTTGGCTCCATGCCCACAAAGAAGGAAGGCATCGTTAATTGTGCTCCATGTTCTTTCCCACCGAAGCCAGGTGAAGCCTCAGGATCCTTTGTAGAACAGTATTCTTGGCAGCACTTGGAACTACATGTTTCAGCTTCCTTGCAGCTAAGAGTGGTATGTGATAACTTTCTGGCCAATGAGCTATAAGCAGAAACATAGTATGGTATTTCGGAGATATCATTTTAAAGGGAGACACTGTGCCCTCCTTCGGCTCTGCTTTCATCCAACTGCCTGGAATATGGATGCAAGGGCCGGAGCTCTGGCAGCCATTCCAGATCATGAGGTGCCTTTAGCAATGGAAGTCACAGGTTGGGAAAGTAGAGTTGCAGGTAGAAAGAGTCTGGAGCACCTCATGGAGTCTGGGGACACACACAATATCCTTGAACTGCCTGCTTCCAGACTGGTCTTAAATGAGAAACGAACCTCTATTCTTGTTTAAGCCTATACAATATTAGAGATTTGGGGTTGTACAAAGTCCAACCAAACTTACACTGATAGCCCCCTAACACCCACTTACTCCCCTTGTGCACTTCCAGCATGCTGTCCAATTTGCAGGCTCCTGAAACTATCAAGCTACTCCACATCCCAAGCCTGTACCTGTTACGTGCTGTCCCTTTGTCTGAAACACACTCTCCCCTCCTCTAGTTGGCAAACACCACTCCTCCTTTAAGACTCAGCTCAAGTGTGAAGACCCCGGGGAAGCTGCCTTGCAGTGGTTCTCAACCTTTTTTAATGCTGTGACCTTTTAATACAGTTCCTCATGTTGTGGTGACCCCCAATCTTACAATTATTTTCATTGCTACTTCATAACTGTAATTTTGCTACTGTTAATGAATCATAATATAAATATCTGTTTTCCGATGGTCTTAGGCGACCTTGCTTGCGTTTTCAACCTGTGAGTGGTGACCCACAAGTTGAAAACCGCTGCTGTAGAGCAGTGCCTTGGATTACAAGGTTAAAGTGCATCAACCCCCTGAGTTTTCATGGTGCTCTGTGTCTCCTGCTCAGCTGTAGCCCCATCACCCTCTCCTGTAATGATCTATGACCAGAGCTATCTTGGGAAGCTCCTGGTAGCAAAGGCAGTGCCCCAGCTTCCCCGTGGGCCCAGACAGAGGAAGCACCGTGAATGTCTGTAGAAAGAATTAATAACATATGAATGAGTGTCTGGAGGGGTCACACATTCTAGGCTACAAAAGCTCCAGCAGCTGCTGTAGCCAGGAAAGGCTTTCTGGAGGAAGAGGTGGTAGACAGGAGCATGGAGCACACTAGCTTGGGCTCTTGGGCCAGGCTACTACTTACTGCCTGTGGCACAGAAATCAGACACCATAAACCCTCAAGAGATCTTTATAAGGCTTAACAGAATGTCTCCAAGAGAGTCCCTAGGCATCTCTGAGAGGTCATGGCCCCCAGCTGTTGGATCACCAATTGGTAGTGATTGACAGGGCAGCTGTCTAAATGAGCTCAAGGCTCCGGGTCAGGCAGGGGAGGGGTCAAGCATTGTTGGAAACTGAGCTTACTCTGCTGGCGTTGTATAGCCATCTGGTTTGGGTCAGAGGTCTCTAGGGACAGGTTTGATTTATAGGCCTGTGTAGCCGCCCAGGCGGCATGGGGGAGGGCACCGAGAGGCCAGGGCAGCGGCGTGGGGGAGGAGATAGGGGGCCAGGCTAGGGCCCCTCAGAAGCTGAGCAAGCACCATGCTTTTGCTCTCATCCTCGGAATGCCTCAGGTTGCTTTTAGTAGAGAAACATCGCAGAAGAAAGAACTGAAAAAGCCAAGACGTCTTCGGGTGTGCCACGCCCAGGGCTGCAGCACGGGCTGCAGTCTGGGAGGAGACACGGATCCACGTGAGCTCCAGGCAGTGAGGTCCTGCTGGGGATGTGCCCAGGGCCTGTCACACTGACAGGCTCCCTGACCTCTCGCTGTCCCCCTCCAGTGCAGCCATTATGAGCCACATTTTACAGCTGAGAACATCACAGTGAAAGCTCAGAGAGTCCCACAGCCTTGAAGGGCGGAGCTGGGGTTCAAACCCTGGCTCTCTGCCTAACCTCAAAGCCTTTCCCCTCCTCAGGACCTCCAGAAGTTTCTGGAGTTCAGAGGAGGGAGAGGTAAGCAGGTACCACAGTCCGATGAGGAGGAGCCACAGAGAAAGATGTCCGCAGACTGGTCACTAACAAGGTGGCTGTGCCTTCCTCCTTTCTGGGTTAAAATTCCCCCAACTCCCCTCCATCCACCCAAGGTGCTCCAGCAACTCAGAACAGCGTTGTCAACATGGACCAAGACGATCAAAGAGGACTTTTAAAACGAAGTTGGCATCTCTCTGAGCCTTGAGAAAGGATTGCTTTAGGCCGATGGAAGAGTGGGCCTGGCCTCAGGCAGGAGTAAGATCTGCCTGCCGAGATGGGGTCCTGGCCTGCGGCTACAGGGCCGGCTGGGCTGGGGAGGGAGACCACACACAGGCATATCCTCTCGGGTCAGCCTAGAAGAAAGCACAGCTAAAACCCTCCTCCCTGGGGCAGAGCCAGCTGTGGCCTTTCTCCTGGCAGGAGGTGATAACTCGGCCAGGAGGAGCTGATGCCTTTCTTGTGTCTTCTCCTGGACATGACCTGGGACCAAGAGAGGTGCACCATCAGGTTCTACTAGGGGTGGTGGGGCTGGGTAGTATGGGGACAATTGTCTCCTCTGAGAAACCATGGACCACAGTTCCCAAAGGCCCTCCCCAGAAGCCAGGGAAGCCATGTGCTCCTTGGATCTGTAAGGTGACCCCAATGTCTGGTAAAGGCGCCTGGGTCTCAGGGAGGGCCGTGGCCAGGCCAGGTCACACAGTTCGGCAAAACCTGCCCTTAAACCCGTATCTAGAGAAGTTTAGATTATCATGCCAAGACTGAGCAAGGAGAGCAAGTCTTCAAACATCTCAGAGGCTTAAAGACCTCGTGCAGCTCCTCAGCAGAGGGAAGGCTCCAGGCCCAAGAAAGGAGGCCCCGGGGAATCCCGAAAGACCTGGGAATCAGACAGACTCGGGTCCCAATTCCAGCTCTGGCCCTGCAAACCTCTCACAGCCTCAATGTCTTCATCCATGAAGTCGGGATATTAACACAAACCACTCAAGGGGTTTAATGGAATTGCATATGCACATATAAAGCCCTTCGTTGGGGCAGGGAGATGTTAAACAAATGGTTTCTCTGACTTGTCTTCACCGACAGTTTTGTTGGTAAGCACACCCATTTTGGGTGGGAAAGATGGCTCTGGAGGCATTCAAACGCCCCTCTCTGTTCTGCACATCTGTGGTGGGGACTTCATGAAACACCAGAGCTGGAACTGAGCACTGAACCCAACCACGGCTGGTGTGCAGCCGGCAATCCATCACTAACAAGTCAGCCAGAAATGTCACCTAGGAATGCAGATGAAAGCCTATTTCAGCCAGGGACGGACCCGAATCATGAAACTGGACACCAGGCCACTTCCTGCCAAGCACACACCCGCATGAGAGGCTGGTGAGGCCCAGCTCTGGCCTTTGACCTCTGCCCTTGATTTGTTTACATGCACCAGCGGGGTGGGGGTCCGAGCCTGAGATGGGCCAAGGGTTCAGAAAATGACAACCAGACCCAGCCAGACACACACATGTGTCAGGGACAGGGAGGGAGGAGCATGAGGACGTGCTGGTGAAAGGCGGCGGGCTCAGGAGGAAAGCAGCAAGCCAGCGTGGCCCCGCAGGCCGCCACAGCGCCTCTCTGCCCCACGGTGGTGCCACAGCACGGACAGAGAGCCACCTGCGTGTTCAGGGCTGTGGGGGACACGGGAAGAACATGCTCATCGCCTTCCCCAAAGAGCCTACTGCCCACGTGGAGAGAAGGAAGGGAACCCCAGCGCCTTCGAATCATGCTGCCGACAGCCTATGATGACAAGTCAAAGTGCATCATCCACAGCCTCTCACATGATCCGGACCGTACCATGTGCAAAGGGTCTGATTTAGTCTGTCTCCATAACAACCCTCTTTCTTATTCTCCTTCACCAGAGGAGACAGAGACCCATGGGCTCAGGGGCTCACCCACGGACCTAGGAAGAGGGTTGCTGCTCCCCAACCCGAACCAGGGTGTTCTGGGCTATTGTCTCCACCACAGAGGCTGCCTCTTGCTCTGGCAGGGCTCCTGATCCTTGCTGTCCCGGTCCCCCTCCTCCGAATTCCTGGCATACCTCTGTCACTGCCCCACTCATGGCTCTCCCCAGCCAGGAACTCTGGCCTTCTGGAAGGGGGCCTGAGCATCTGCACTGCATCTTCTTCCCGCACCCAACCCCTCATGCTGTGTGCCTGTGGCTGGGGAGCACTTGTGTGTGGCTAGTGCAACCGAAGAGCCGAATTTTTAGCTTAACTTTTTAAAATATATTTGTATTGATTTCAGCGAGGAAGGGAGAGGGAGAGAGATAGAAATATCAATGATAAGAAAGTCACTGATCAGCCGCCTCCTGCACGCCCCACACTGGGGATCAAGCCTGAAACCTGGGCATGTGCCCTGACCGATAATCAAACCATGACCTCCTGGTTCATAGGTCAACGCTCAACCACTGAGGCATGCCAGCCAGGCTTAACTTAATTTTAATTAATTTAAACTTAACTGTAAATAGCCAAATGGCTACTGTATTGAGCAGCACAGCAGTATGAAGTGTTTGTCATCCCCCCAAATCAGGTATGCAGACAGTTTCTCAATAATTGATACCAATGAATAAGGGCGACTCCTCAAGGTCATCTTGTCCTTCTTTTTATGGAGGAACAGAGGCACAGAGAAGGGAGGTGGCTGACCCAAGTCACATAGGTGGTAGCCAGCTTTCCTGGCTCCCAGTCCAGTGCTCTGTCTCCTTCTAGGACTTAACCTCTTTTCCTCCCTCATTTCCACCCCAAATCAGACTCAGGGTAAAATCCAATTAGTTCAGGCAGAGAATGCTTTTTCAACCTTCACACATCTGAACAACCCATTTTGGCAAAATGCCTTGAAGAGCCACGGAAGGCTGCCCGTGCCAGTCAAAAGAGAAACAGAAGCCCTCAAACCACCATGTCCCTGCTGGTGGCGTGCCCAGCCTGGAGGTGACATGCGCCCAGGCCAGCAGAGGCCTCTCCGAGCCTTGGGGCTCTGCCATGCCAGGGGACAGAAGGCCTCAGGCAGAGCCTGCCTGAGGAGAACCAGCCTGGTGTCCCCTCCCAGGGAACAGCCAGACCTGGAGAAGCCACAGCACAGTGGACAGTGAGTGTTTCGGTGGTTGAGCATCGACCTATGAACTGGGAGGTCACAGTTCAATTCCTGGTCCGGACATGTGCTAGGGTTGTGGGCTTGGTCCTCGGTAGGGGGTGTATATTGGGTGGAGGGTTAGTGGTTCTCTCTCATTATTGATGTTTCTCTCTCCCTCTCCCTTCCTCTCTGAAATCAATAAAGATAGATTTAAACAAACAAACAAATAACAGCTACAAAAGAACAGCGTGGGATGGGGACTCCTCAAGACCACATGGGGAACCCCCTCCCGCTCCGTAGAGGCCCCTTCTCTAGGCTGGACTGCCCGGTGGCTCTTGGTAGACCCATGGAACTCTGTGCTTCAACGTACACACATCCAGAGCTCTGCTTCTGGAACAAGGACAAGATGTAAAAACAAACTATGGGCTTCAGATCAGCTCTCCTACTCGCAGGGCGACCTAAGCACCGCCCCCAAACCAGCTCCTGTGCAAATGGAAATGACAATATCCACCTCAGTCGAAGGCCATCCTCCCCGAAGTCCCCCAAACATGTCCTTCAGTAAAACTGGGGGCTTGTCCCGGGGAAAAGACACTTCACATGTTGCTTCTTTAAAACGAGGTTGTCTATGGCTTTTCTCAACCCGTTTCAGGGCTGATTTCACGGCTGGAAGGCAATGCCTGGCCCTCCTGCCCTGGGCCCCACGGCCCTCGCCTGCCCTGCACCACGCCCGGCCTTGCTGGCCGCCCGGGTGGCCATTATAGGCTGGTCCCCACCGACTCGCTCTCCCCCTGGATCTTCCCACGGCTCTCACGTAGGTCTCACCCACATGCCCGCTCCCCAGAAAGCCGGCCACAGCAGCCGTTCAGCCACACCCTGCATCTTAAATCACACTGAACTATATCTAAATTCACCAGGGCATGTGTTGTTTTGTTTTGTTTTTCTGTCCGTCTCTCCCCCTGAACAGTCGCTGCAGCATCCCCAGCGCTGGCACAGAGGTGGTGTTCAGAAACTGGGCGTAAAGCCCCTCCTGCTGCAGCTGTGGCTCCTGGCCGGGGCGGCACAGCAGCCTTCACAAACGCCGGTGACAGGGGAAGTGGCCGATGCCACCGTCCCTTCCCACCCCAGGGCAGACTGCCTGCGCAGGACATGTGTGGGTGCGAAAAAAGCAACGGCTTCTTCACACACAGATCAGATTAGAGGCAGTGGGCAGGGTGTGCCCACTTTCCAGGCACTGTTTCTAGCTAACTGGGGCCTTCTCAGGTTCCCTTCCCCGGAGTTCCAGTGAGAAGTGTGCGCACGCTTTCTGTTCTGTGCCCAGGCTGTGGGAGGGGGTACTCTTTCCCCAAAGGTGGCAGCTTGGTCATCTGTTGTGTGGACTCAGTTACCCGGCCATGTGGTCCATAGACACTGATCGAGAGCCCACCCCGCACCAGGTGCCAGGACACAAGAGCAAAAGGGACAGCTCAGCCCTCACCATCGGGGGAAATGCAGCCACTCAGGGGGACTCAGGACTGCACCATCGCCATCTCAGGGTGGGCACAGAAGTGGCACACACAGGAACACACGGCTCCCAGACCCTGGCTGAGGGACTGACTTTGGGCATTGCTTCTGTCCCTCCTGAGGCCCCCTGGGATGCTGCAGGAGGAAACGAAGGGGCAAAGCGGCCTTTCCAAACTCAGCACCAGCACTGACACAGGCCACACGGATGGAGCGTCTGTCACCGGAGCTGCAAGCACCATCCTCAGGTCCCCAGGCCTGACCCAGTCGGGACTGGGTTCCTGAGCCCTGCAGCCTGGGGAGCACTCCCCACAAGCGGTCTCTGGGAATCGGGACCTCACTGCTCACCCCATACCCCTCTGCCAACACATGATCTTGCACCCACCCACCAGCAGCCTCCTCCCAGCCAGGTATGCCAAACAGCCAACATCTGGCCAGAGCGAGGTTGATGACATGATCACTTGGGAAGCTTGTCACACACCCAACACACGCATACACACACACACACACACACACACACACACACTCACACACACTCCAAGGCCCACTGATTCAATAGGTGAGAGATAGCCAACATCTGTGTTTTTCACACTCTCCCTGAGGGATGCTGATATAGAGGCAGGTGTGCTAAGTGGCCAGCAGGTAGGACCCAACCCAGAGGCAGCAATCAGAGGACTGGGGGAACCTCTGCCTGCACCTGAGAAGCACTGGGCCCCCCAGCGGTTCTCAGGACTTTAAAGGAGACCTGGGACAACACCGTGCCCCAACAGCGAGGAGGGAGCCAGCAGGCGCAGGGCTGCCCAAATTATGAGGGAAGAGAGAAAAAACAGGAGGGGTCAGAAACTGTGTGTCAGGGGGAGGGGGAACCCATGGAACAGACGTGCAGCTGAGGCAGCAATGGGGTGCCTGGGCACACTCCCCTTCCTGGGCCTACCCCCCCCCCACTCCCCCCCCCCCGTCCTCACGCAACCTTATGCTCACCCCCTTTCCGGATGCAACTTTAGTCTTCTGGGGTGTGGACTTCCCAAAGGGCCCCAACTAAACATCCCAACCCCATTCTGGGCGCTTAGCCTCTGGGTGAGCGCTGTGAGTGACCCTCAGCCATGATTCTGCCCCCTCACTCCAGAGGCGGCCACCCGTGGGACCCCACCTGCCCCTCCTCGTGAGGCCCAAACATCAGGCAGAGAGCCGTCAACCTCCCCAGTAAACACCAGAAGCGCCCCGGCTCTCACCCGGGGACGTCCTCGTGATGTGCATTTGGAGGAAGAAACACCAACAAGTAGGCCAACATCTGGAACGTGGCTGAGGCTCCAAATGGCTCAACTCAAATGCTTCCCCTTTAACGATTCTAAGCCGAGACGACAATGTCTTCTTTGCTGGCAGCTCTGGCCCCTCGCTGCACCCTAGTGGGGCCCCTGGCCTTGGAGGTGGGCGAGGTGAGGGGCAGCAGGTACCCATCCAGTGTGGTCTCAGGGGCCAGTGACAGGAAAGCCTGTGCCCCTCAGAGCTCCCGAGGTCGGGTCACAAAGTAGGGCTGGCAGCTCTATTTATGGAAGCGGCCGCCAGCAAAGATATAAAGTGGGAAGCCAGCACGGCAGTATTTTCCAAGCTCACGCTATCTCGGCTTAATTTTGGCCCAAGCAAATAAATCATTAAGGAGGCGAGGAGTCCTGGAAGATCTGATGAAGAAGGGCTATTAAACAGCACAGCCTTAACTTGAATTATGGAAGGCCGCAGACAAGCAGCCTTATTAGTGTCTGGGCTAAGCCGTAACTCACGCTAACCGCCCCCCTCGCCTCAACCACGGGACCAGACTGGGAGGATCCGCTGGCTTCCCGGCCCTCAGCATGTACCACCTGTCCAGCTGGCCACGCACTCTCCCAGTCATTTAAACACCCTCCTGCAAAGCTGCAGACTCCAGCTCTGTCTTCCCCAAGCAGCACCCACTCAGCGTCAGCACCTGTTCCCATCGGCAGGGTGAGGACGACGCAGCCTGGCTGCACTGGACTGGACTAAAGGTGTTTAAACGGGACCTGCCCACGCTAGCTTCAGTAAACACTCGCTGTGACAAGCGTGGCGTGGAGGTCGGAGACGTGGGCACTGGGGTTTGGGGCCTCAGCCTCCTTGCGGGTGAAGTGGGAGGACTCACTGCGGGGGATAGGTGAGCTCGTGTGCAGAGGGAGCTTGCTAGCATTTGCACCGGCTGGTGGAGGTTTAAATCAGACGATGCCCACAGCCCTGAGCGGCGTCTGGCCTTTTGTAAGCGCTCAATCTATGATATTTAACAAAGAGCCGTTTCTATTTGCGATAATCCCTTCCCAAACAAGGTGGCCCTCGTGGGAAATTCATGGATAATGGTGTGGATTGACTGGTGTTGACCTTGCTGGCAATTGCAAGGACCTGAGTTCCAGGACACATAGGCCGAGTCACATGGTCGTAGGGAGGATGTGAACAAGAGGGCAGTGGGCTGGGTGGGAAGGGGAAAGGATGCAGAAGGCATGGGAATGGCCCTCACATCAGCCAGCCAGGAGGGGCGGTGGCTGAGCCAGGCTCGGCGACGCTGGGCCTCGATGGAACGGGGAAGAGGCCATTTCCAATAAAGAGGTCAGCACAGAGGGATAAGCAGACTAACGTGGCTGCAGGATCAGAGGGGGGTTTGGCAGATGGAACGTGGGACTAGGGGCACCCCAGATGCGATGGCCTTGTCCTCTGCCCTCCTTGATCGGGCAGCATCATGGGCATCACCTAGGAACTGGTGAAATGCAGAACCTGGGACCCCACCTTGCTTTCCTAAGTCAGAGTCTGCACTTAACAAGACCCTCCCTGCACCTCCCTCCCCCAGCTGACGCCAAGGCACACTGAGGTTGAGAAGCACTGGTGACAGGTCTAGGGGTGAGTCCCACCACCATTCTCACTTTGCAGGTAGGAGACGGTAGGAAACTTAGGCCCAGGTCATCCAGGAATAAGTGAAGAGACCAGTTAACTCCGGTCTCTGATGTGCTGAACCTCGTTGTTCTACAGCCTTGAGTATGGGGGAGGCACTGAGAAGCCAAAGAGGGTCTTTGTGAGTGCCTGAGGCTGGGGAAGCACTTATCTAAATCCTGCCCACATCCCAAGGCCACCCACTAGGAAACCCTTCAGCCCTCCCCCCCACCCAATCCTTCTGCACTCCAATGTCCTCCATCATTTGTGTCAGGGTTCTTCAAGACAGGCCTATAAACTGCATGGAATTCTCACTCATTTCTGACCAGGTGTGTTTTCAAGGGGGATCGGAGGCCTGGGGTTTTTTCAATCAGCAAGTAACTTTGGAAAAGTCCTCCCAGCTCCCTGGTCCATTCAGCTTGCACCTGTAAAGTGAGGGTCTTGCATGGGCTGCAGGAACCGCATCTGGTCCAGCACCGATGCCTGGGGCCCTCCCCCTCCTGCCAGCCCCTGGGAGACAGACGGCCTCTTTCCCCTTCTCTTTCTTCCAAAGGTCCGGGAGCCGACAGCCGCAGCCAGGCCTAGACACATCTGTTCGGAGGCAGAGTCTGCCCTCAGACCCACCACGTCAGCACTTATCTCCCCCAAATACACATGGGCACAGCTGGGGGGACACTGCCTATTTGGACACCCTGGCTGACACACTCACCAGCAAGCCACCGCGGGGAGCTACAGAACACTTGAACCCAGCATTTAGCTGGATACTTTAAGATGGCTCAGAGTGAAGGGGACGCACGGTCAGCTCATTTGTAACACATTCACAGTGGCCTCTGAACCTCAGATGGCATTCCCATCCTATCCACTAAAGGGTCCAAAAACCTCCCACACCAGCATACTTCCCGGTGTGAAATCCCTCCAAGTTCACAATGTGGACCCAAATTTAAGAACAATTGTTTCCACATTTAATAACACTAAGTAGTTTTACAATCTATGGGTGCTATACAAGTCATAATGGGCATTTTTTAAACCCACCTTTCCAACACCTACTATATATCAGGCACCAGCCTAGTCATTTTGTACTGCAATGCCAAAATACTGAATTGAATTGCAGGGCCCATAATGCAGCGTCCACTTGGCCTGGACATGGGAACAGGTATGCCCGGCATGGCACACAAGTCAAGGTGGGAATGGGTCACTCAGGAGACAGGTTTTCCAGGCGGCGGCAGCTGATAGCCAGGCCCCCTCTACCCCAGCCAACTGTGGCTCAGGTCTTGCTGCCCTGCAGGAAAGAGAGCTGTGCAGGGGACGGAGGCCAGCACCTGAATGTGCATTTACTGAGCACCTACTCTGTTCCAAGGGGTGCTGTGGGTTGGCCAAGAAGGATACAGTCTCCACTTCAAAGAACTACCCCTTTCAGCAGGAGCAGCCGCAGCAGAACACACTTAGTGTGGCCTCCTTGGGCAAGTCAGGGCACAGGAGTCTTACTTGGTGACATACACCTTACGTGAGGACCGACTGGATTACACAGCTCACAAGGTCTGAGTCCAACCCTGGATTTAAACCCTCCTTAATAACAAAGTAATGCTAGTCTCCTGTATTTTAAACTAGAAACTGAGTCACTCACAAGCATTCACCAGGTGCCCATGATGAGCTCGGCACTGGGCATGCTCCGATGGGTAATGCCAGAGAAGCTTCATTTCTGCATCAATGTTAAGACCCACAGCAACTCTGCAAGGTACGTATCATTATTCCCACTGCACAGATGGTAGAACGAAGGCTCCAGGGTGTTGATTTGGCAGAAGGGGGTAGACATGGAATTCAAATCAAAATCAAAAGTTTATTCTGAAAGTCTGGAAACTGTCTAATGTCCAAAATTAGGAGGTTGAAATAATTAAATTTCGATACAGCCATACCATGGACACTCACGGAGCTGTTAACAAAGAACGAAGCAGCGCCATGCTAAACACATTAAACAATCACCAAGAAAGATTAAGAGGGAAAATGAGAGGCAGAGCAATGTTTGCAGTATGATCACACTTGTGTAAAATGTCTGTGTCATAAAATTCTGGAAGGACACATGAGAAACTGCTAACAGTAGTTGCCAGCAGGGAGAGGGCTGGGGAGCTATGGAGCTGTGGGGGTATTTCTCTGGCTTCCCTTTGGTAGTGTTTAAATCTGCTGCCATGCACACAGTTTACCTCTGAGAAGTAAATGCATCCTATTTTTAAATCCCTCTCTGTCCACTTCCCCACATATGCCTCCTGAGTCACCCTCTGTGCCCCAAGCAACTTCATCTCCATCTGGAGAAAGAAGACAGATCCGCAAGGAAAGTGAGAGAATGGGAGGAACAGGGGGAGAACTCAGTGCTGAATTGAGGGTACAGGGGACAGAGCCCTGGCTGAGGGCTGGGGAACAGGCTGGATTCAGGGCAAAATCATAGGCAAGGGGTGAGGGGGAGCCCAGGCCTGGATCTGGTTAGGAGGAAAGAGGAACCAAGTCCAGATGTCAGCAAGGCTATGAGGATCGCGCCACCCAGGAGACACAGGGGAGTGGAGCAGGAAGGTCAGGAGTTCAGCGCAGACTGGGAGGGAAGCTCTGGTGAGGGCATGGTGTCCTTGTGGTCATCCTGGTAGACAGCTCTCTCTGGCCCTCATCAATACCGGGAACCTTGGCAGGCCGCCAGCCTCCTCTGCTGAGCCATTGCACCAATAAATAGTTGTTGGCAGATCAATTAAACCATCTAGGAACTACGTCTGGAAATACAATTTCCCCGGCTCGATGCAGGCAGACAAGTCTCTCTGCCAGGCAGGCCCGAGATCCTACGGTGCCCACTCTCCACCCTCAGAAAGTCAGCCCAGGACACCAGCACCTGCTCTGTGGAATCAGGCCCTGCGCAGTGGGCGGAATGGAAGCAGGACTGGCCCAGGCCGAGGGGCCGGGCCCAGGAGCGGTTATGACCTGGATTTAAGTACAGCTCTGCTACTCGTTAGCTGTGTGGCTTTGGGCAAATTCTTCACTTTCCAAGAATCAGTTTCCTTTTATAAAATGAGGATGATAACAGTCACCTTGCCTCAAGGTTTATTGTGTCACACACACACATACAAAGAGAATAAAATGAGTGCAACACTTGGCCCAAGGCACAGAATATGGGTGGTATCTTTTAAAAGGTATAATTATTATGACCCCCAAATCACAGCTGCTCAGCACCCCAAGCCTGCTGGTCTCCTCTCCACTTCCTGTGTCACTCACATACCACTCACCACCCAAGAACTCCAAGACAGGAGACAAAGCCGGGTCTGTCGGCCCTGCTGACAGCCAGCATGGAGGAGGAGCCAGGAGCCTGAGCCCAGGACCAATTCCTGAAACCAGCCCAGAGCTGATTCCAAAGGCGTGGCCCATCCCAGAGGCCAAACCTCACAGCAGTTGGGACATTTTCGGGGACATTATCCCCTTAGCAATCAAAGCATGCCTGCCTGATTCATGGCCACTGCTGGGGCTGCCTTTATGCAACTAGCTTTTTGGAACACCCAGGGGAGCTCTCTGCTGAGCCAAGAGCTCTGAGTGCTGGGAGGAGGAGGAAACACAGGGACAGCATCGCAGGACCTCCCGAAACTCACAGCTAAAGGAAAGGGTCCCGCCCTTCGCTGCACCTGGATGGGGGAAGCAACTTCTTCTGTCCGGTCTCTTTCTGCCTTGTCTGCAAACAGCGCCACAAGGGACCCACTGGCCCGGACTGCCAATGTGAATCCTGCTTACCCCCGTTCCTAGCTGTGTGACCTTGAGCAACTTATTCAAGCTCTCTGCGCCTCAATTCTTCATCAGAAAATAAAGATGATAATACAGGTATTAGCTCACAGGGTTGTCACAAAGGCTGAGTTAGAATTTGTAAAGTGCGTTAGTCTTTGCTGTTATTGTGTAAGTGTCCGTTATTGCTGCTGTTATTATTTGGGTCCTGGACCCCGTCACCTGGAGACAGCTTGCCCATTTGCCTGGCCTCCCTTCCTTTCTCAGCTCACTCAGGTAGCAGAGGCCCCGGGAGGCCTGCAGCTCTTTAGAGCAAACCCCAGGTGCTGAGCCTGAGCCGTTTCACTCCAGGGCATAGCTGAAGTACCGCATTTGCAAGGGAAAGAGCACTTCCGGGAGCTCTTCCCTCAGCAAACACATGCTTCAGAATTATAGGCAGTTAGCACTAAGTCTTGCTTGTATGGTCATAAATATTCAAAAATTGAGAAAATGGGATAGCTTACTTTAATCACATTAGAGGAGAAGCCTCTACTAAGGCCATTTCTGTTTTAATCCATAAGTGAACCCCGGGACCCAGCCCAGCTCACCTAGTTAATCAAAACAGCGAGCACCAAGAGCACCAATCACTGTGCGCCTGCTCTGTACTGGCGAGCTTTGGCAAAGAAGAACAATGGGTTCAGAGAGAGGAGGTAATCATTGTCCCTGGCCTCCTGGTGGGTGCTTGGCTCTGTGAGGGCCCTGGGCAGAGTTCTGCCCCCATGAACTTGTGGAGAAACAACCCCAGAGAGCAGCCCCACCTTTCTGCTCTTGAGCCTGTCTAACTGCAGCCACATCCCAGGAGGGTCTGAGTTTGGGCACCCGCCATCATCCCACGACCACTGTGGGCTCAGAATTATCATGCACAGAAACCCACCTTGGGTCACCTTCCCTGCCCAGAGACTCTCTAGGTCCAAACCCTTCCCAGTGCCCCGGGACCCACAGGTGGACTTCAGCCCCGGTCACCAGCAATAGGCATCACAGAGTCCCTTCCCAAGTAGCTCCTGCCAGACTACTGCAGCCTGTGCTATGGCCCATCCTATAGTCAGGTCTTGTCCCACTGACCATGGGCCTTTAGAAGCCCAGAGAAGCTGAGCTCCCCGTTTCTGCACACATACCCTGCCTGAGTCAGGAAACATGACGCCTATCTAGGGAACAGGCCAGTGGTACAGCAGACAAGTCAATCCTGTCACTGTATGGGAGATGCCATAGGCTCACCTCCCATGACATCCTGGATTCCCCTGGAGTCCTGGATGGGCATTCCAGCCTCAGCCCACCCTGAAAAAAAATCACTGCCAGTGTAGAGGACGGAACACTCCAGATTTCAGTCTCGAGTTTCTTTGGTCAGCTGAAGGATCCAGGAGTTCAAAATGCCCCCAATACAACTGTTCTTTCCCACGCAGACCCCCGCCCTCGAGGAGGACACCATGACTAGATTGCTCCAATCCTAGCATGTGTGGGAGAGCCACTGGCTGCAACCTTGCTAGCACCTTAGCTTTGAACCTGAAAACCAAGCACCAGCTGATACCCAAGTGTGAATCAATGCCCAGGAGGAAGCCCACCTTAGGGACCCAACTGTTGGCTCAGGTAGTAGCTCCCACAGGGTATCAATGTCAGCCTTTAATCCCAGCTACCATATTATCGGCGCCCCCACATCAGATCTCACAGTAGCTATGAAAAGGATCTGGTACTGTCCCAATCTACAGAGGAGTAAAATGAGTCACAGGCATTAGGGTGACTGACTCACCAAAGACACCAAAGCACTGAGCGTTAAGGATGCAGTTGGAAATGAGGCGGCAGATCAGACTCAAGAGCCGTACACCAAGCCCACCTGTCTAGTCCAGTGATCAAGTCTGGCAAGTAAAATTTCCAATCCTGCGTTTAGAAGGGTGTTGGTGTCGGTTTTCTTAGCACTGAGGTGTGCCTGGTCACCATGTCCAGACATTCTCCACAAGGCACCGGGAGGACTAACCTAGCCTTCCTAGGACACATGCATCTGCTCCTAGATTGAACCAGTTAATCAGAGCAAACAGAACATCACTGTGCCATTCAACGGCAATCTTAGTCCAGCAACTAGAAAAACAAAATCTGAGCATGAATGTCACCGATCATAGCAGAGAGCTGAGCATGCCAGCCGCGTCTGTTGGCCTGCCCCCCTTGAAAAGCCAACCCACCCTGCACGTAAGTATAAATCCTACTGGAGTAAAATCTTGTTCTTCACTTTTCTTGAGTGTTACACTCAGGCCCTCAACTTATGGGGGAAGCATGAAAAAAAGAGCGGGCTTCTGAGGCTGACCCACCCAGGGAGACCTGGTACTAGCTCTCTGGAGCCCCACCCTTCAGTCTTCTCATCTCTGAAAAGGGGGCGGTTATGGCTCTCACGGAAAAAAGAATAAACGGAAATTCTGGCTTTCAGCACCCACCTCGGGGAGCTTTATCAGGGGTGTGAGTTTCAGGGGTGTGGCGGGACCTCTGTTTGGATTAGAAGTGGGTGAGCCTACAAGGTCCTGGCATTGTTACGGGATAGATAGACATCCATGTGCCCTTCTGTCCAGCGGCCACCCTGAACTCCAGGAGGGACTTCATCCGAAAACCAGTGACCACTGGGGCCTCGCAGGAAGCCTGCGCATGTTCAATGCAGGGAGACCTTACAAAGGTGAGGCGGCAAACCCCGCAGCCTTACGGGCTTGTCTGCAGCCGGCCAGGCGGTTCGGTTGGCCCACATGCTGTTTTCAGCGGCGACCAACTTTAAAACTGGGATAGGTCACGCCGAATCTAGATTTCTGGATCCTCTTGGAAAACTGGAAGATTCCGCCACTCCCGCAGCTCTCATTCCCATGGAGGCGATGACTGGCCAGAGAGGAGAGGCAGCTGACCGACCCCCTTTAACAGGCCGGTCACTAGGAAGAGCCGGAATTGGGGTGTTGGGCCGCGCACACAGTAGGCGGTCAGTAAGTGATAGCTGCGACCATTACTTCTTATTGATCAGTAACTTCCGTGCCCGGCCCTTACATAACTGGGGCTGGGCCTGCTGCTGGCCACTCTCCCGCCGCTGTGGGCAGGGGCCCGGGCACACGGGAGCCCTCCTTTTGCAACACCTGCACACAGGCCGGGGGGGTGCAGGGTCAGCATCAGCACCCCAAGCCCTCACGAGGCGCCAGTCCCTCCCCACTAGTCCCTCCACCGAGAGCCTTCTCTCCCTGGCTCTGCAGCGCCGCCCTAGCCACGATGGCTGCTAACTTGGGGGAAACCGAGGCACCGCGCCCGCGCACGCGCACGCGCGCAGGAGACCCCCAGGCCCGCCAAGGAGCGCGTCCCCAGCGCCCACCTTCCCACCACACCCGGCGCGCGCCGTCTCCAAGGGTCTCACCCCCAGGGCCACCCCCAGGGCCACCTCACCTGCGTCCAGCCTCCCTCGCCGACCCCCCCCCCCCGCCCCCGCGGAGGCACTTACGGTCCAGGCCGTTGATGTAGCGCATGGTGACCTCACAGTGGCCCCACACGGCGCTCACCACCGGGTACAGCTTCTTGCCCTTGAGGCCGCGGAAGGCCACGCCCAGGTACTGGCCGTCCACCACGAAGCTGAGCGTGCCCTCGTCCATGTCCAGCACCACGAGCAGCGAGTCCGGCAGCGCGAAGGCCTCCTCGGGCTCCAGGAAGGCGGGGTAGGCCACGCCGGGCCGGTTCTTGCCGTCGTGGTAGAGGCGGCTGCGGCCCAGGTCCCAGCCCCACGACTCGGCGTCGCTGCCCACCAGCGCCGTGTAGCCCACCGAGTGCAGCGGCGCGCGGGCCGTGGCCACGCCCACCACGGCGTGCGTGCCGCGCTGCCGCACCGGCCAGTGGATCTGCCAGGCGTGCAGGCCGCGGGCGTGGCCCACCTTGCCGCGGATGCCGTCCGTGCTCTGGGCCACGGGGTGCCGGTGGAAGGTGAGCCGGTCGTCGTCCTTGACGAAGACGTTGAGCGAGCGGTCCTCGGGGTTCCACGCGTGGCGCAGCTGCGCGGCCGGCCCCGCCGCGGGCATGTCCAGCAGCTGGTCCAGCCGCGCCGGCCGCTCCGGCTCCGCCCCGCGCGGCTCCCGCTTGGCCGGCCGCAGCGCCGGCTCGCGCACCTCCACCGACTTGAGGCTCCCCGAGAGCTTCTGGCCCATGGCTCACGCCCAGGAGGCGCCCCGGCTCAGGCCCCCGCTGCTGCTACCTCGCGGGAGCGGCCGCCGCGCCCCGCTGCGGCCCGGGAACCAGGCTGCCGGACGGTCGACCTCCGCAGCCTCTGCCGGGCGGGGGCAGGGGCCCAAGCTCCTGCAAGGAAGCAGAGGGCACAGGTGTTAACGGCTGGCCGAGCCCGGGCTGAGCCCTTCCCCTGCCTTCACAACAATTAATGAATGTATCTGGCACTGGCCGAATACGTGCCATCTGCCAGACACTGTTATAAATGACTTACATGTGTTAGCTTATTTAATCCTTAAACCTCCCCGTGACATAAGACACGACGCCCAAGTTGCAGAGGAGAAAACTAAAAGAGGCGGGCTAAGTCCTTAACCCAGGTCCTACAGCTGAGCCAAGACTCAAACGCGGGCCACCTGGCCTCAGTGTCCATGGTCTGGACTTGGAGCAATCCTGAGTCATTTTCTTTTAGAAAATAGGGACTACACCCCGAGAAGTGACGTATCCAAGATCACTGAGGCTGGAGAGGAGCCCAGGTGCATTTGATCCAAGAGGACACGCACGCCCCGTGCCAAGGCTGGGGGCACAGCTGCCTAAGACATGGGGGCCGGAGACGCAGAGGCTATGGCCCCTCCTGTCCTTTCCCTGGCTGCCCCGGGGAGCTTGCATAGCGTCTAAAAAGTACAGTCGGTGTTGAGAAGTAAGATACAGAGCGAGGATCCAGCACAATCACCCGGGGACCTGGAGATGGATACAAGGCAACCATCCGAGGAGGCAGTGGGGTCTCCAGGGGAAGAGGAGCAGGAGGCAGGGGGATAAGGGAGCTGGTGGTGTCCAGGCTCTGGACCCAAACAGAGCTGCATCAACTCCCTCCGTCTCTCTGAGACTCCAGTTTCCTCATCTCTAAAATGGAGCTAACATGCTTCCCTCCAGGCGGCATCAAAATCCGAGAGACGACCATAGACAGGGCCGGCCTGAGACTCTGTAGGCAGGCTTTCCTCTCTGGGTCTATGGGCTGGGCATCTCAGGTGAATGCTTTCCCTTTGGGGGGGCAGGCTCTCTCTCGGCATGTAAACCCTGTCCACGGCATTCACCTCGGGAAAGCTCCTGGGAGGCTGGATCCTAGTTTTCAGGGAGGGGGACTTGGCCACCATCTCTAGACCAGCCAGACCCAGGGTGCTTGGATGGGGCCTGGTGTGAGCTGAGATGGGGAGCTGAGCACTGCAGCCTGTCCAGGGCAGGGGCACGTGCCCTCCCCACCCTGGCCTGAGAGTCCTGGGCTCAGAAAATCTTCCACCGAGACAGACCAGGAGACAGGTGTTTTTCATCCCTTGCTCTGGCGGGCCGAGGCCTCCCACCCAAACAGTGGCACGAGTCCCAGCCAGAGTGCAGGCAGAGAGGGAGGGAAGCCTGCTGCCACACAGCACAGGCAGAGATGCCACGGATTTTTTCTTTAACCCTCCTGCTTTATTCTCAACTCCCGTTCCCTTTCCTTTCTACAGTTAGACCCCCGCTGCAGCTCGCGCCGCCGACTCCGTCCAGAGAGCTCTGGCTCATGTTGAATCTGGAGGAATACCAGAACACAGAGCAAAGGAAAATTCACAACCCCGGACAGTTCTAAGTTAGCAGGATAAAGATAACGCCTTTTGATATCCCAAATCACCCACGGTGAAAGAGAAAGAGCCACAGAAATGCAAATCCTATCTTCAGCAAAACTAGAGCACATTTGTAACCTGAACCACAACTTCTAAGGAGAGGCTGCCAAAAACAGAAAAGGGCTGCCAAAAGCGGGGAGGCTCGAGGGGGTGTGAGGAAGCACCTACACAAGCCACCAGCGGCTGCGACGCTCGGATAGAGCTGCTTGATCACTCCTGGCTGATACTCCCTGAAGGAAAAACAAAACAAAACAAGGGTTCCTAACCAGGAGAAATGGGAACAGGGCGTGTGGCCTGGCCACGGGAGCTGCCCGTGACACCCAGGTCACCCAGGAACATGGACGTGAACATAAGGCCAACCACCTGAGGATGGGGCGGGGTCTCATAGGAAGGTGGGTGTGAGGCAGGGGGATAGAGGACAGGGCTAACAAAGAAAACCACAGACCAGCCATCTTCACAGGAAGCAGTGTGTTGGTGAGGCAGAGCGGGAGAGGGGCCTGGGGGAAGGCTAGAGCCGCAGGTCTCTGCTGTCTGGGTAGAAGCTAAAAGAAATCACTGCCACCATCCTGGGAGCAGTTACCAGGAACCTGAGAGCAACCCTGCTGTCCTAGAATACTCTCACGAACCTCCTCTACATGCGCCCCCTGCAAAATGCCGATCTGAAAAGGTTCGCCCCCTTCATAGAGCAACCAGCACACGATATAGTCCAAGAAGCTAGAGGAGAAATCAAGGAGGAAAAGAACAGGAAAAAAAAATATGGCAAACCAAGAAAACTCGCCAGAAAAAAAGCTGCACAAAGCACATAAAAATCACGATCACGTTTGTAAACTAATTTTATGATCGCTTTTTCAAAAGGGAGACAATGAGTATAGTCTTTTAAAAAATGTTAATGTGTTTTATGTAGTTCTAAAGGCTACCTCCAGAACTAAAAATACAAACCTTCCAGTTCTTAGAAGGAACACAACACAAACTAAAACAAACCATACCATGAAAGAGCTTGTTTTCAGAAAGCAATGGAAGTAACAAGACATAAAACAGCTAAAAAGAGATCTACTGAAAAGAAAGGATCCTAAGATTGGGGAACAAGACAAAACCCTCAACAGGATGCTTCCTATAAGAGACATCCCTAAAGCAATGTGATTGGACAATTTTGAATACAATGGAAGAATAAATATATACCAGGTAAGTGCTACCTCAAATTAAACAGGCACTATCACCTTAATATGTATACTGTAGGCAAGTAAAGTTGAATTCAGGATAAATGGCTCCAGATGAGACAAGGAACACTTTACAATGATAACGAATATGGCCCTAACTGGTTTGGCTCAGTGGAGAGAGCATCGGCCTGCAGACTGAAGGGTCCCAGGTTCGATTCCGGTCAATGGCATGTACTTTGGTTTCGGGCACATCCCCAATAGGGGGTGTGCAGGAGGCAGCTGATTGATGTTTCTAACTCTCAATCCCTCTTCCTTCCTCTAAACTTCAGTTCTTTAAAATAATAATAATAATAATAATAATAATGAATATGACCACAATTGAAGATCTAACACACCAAATGACAGCACCAGAAATTCAGAGCAAAAGCAATGAGAACACAAGGAAGAACAGACAGATACACAGTAGAGGCAGATGATTTTAATTCACCTCTTTTAGGTAAAGTCAGAAAAACCAAAATTGCATAATTAATAAGACGGTTTTAATTGATGTATGCTTCGAAAAAATTTCCAATATTTTAGGCCACAAATGAAACCTCACCAAAAAAGCTGAAGAAATACAGGATCTGATAACATAGAAGCAAAACTAGAAATTAATCACAAAATTATGGATCACAAAACTCTACCATATGGAACATTTTTAAAAACTCTCCTTCAGTCACCCTGCTCTGTTTACATCTGTTATTTACATGTGATCGGCTTACCAGGCATATCAGGAAATCCCCTTAGAGGCAGCCATGGTCTCAGGCCCACAGAAGTAGGCCATCTATTGCCAGAGCACCTTCTCGCCTACCACTCCTGCACACACACACCACGCTCCCCCCACCCCCACCCCCACCCCCGGGCACTGTGGGCAGGCGGCTGCAGCCAGCCCTGTGTCACTGCAGTACTTCCCAAGCTTGAGGAAAACCACCCCTTATTCTTCTGTGCGTGGCAGGTCTCTGCCCTGTCTGTCATGAAGCAGTTTTGCCAATTTAAATGTGACTATGATGTAAACAGTAAAATGGCTGTAAACAAACATACTCTCTTTTAAGCAACCCAGATTTTTAAAAAAGAGAGATCTATAGAGAAATTGCAGAATACTGAGAGAATAAGAATCATAAGAAATATTCCATGTATTAGAATCTGTGAGATCTCATTCAAATCGTGCTCAGAGGCCATTATGCCTGTTTTACTTATACTAGCAAATAAAAAAAAGCATAAAAATACACAGATTCAGCAAAATAAGATAGAAAAAAAATACAACTAATCAAACAATCTAAGCACTGGTTCTTTGGTGGGGGGGAAATACAATATCACAAAAATCAAACCAATAAAACATATAAACCACTTAATCTACTCATTTAGTCTACATTATGTTATCATATTATTATTAGATTATATCTGTTATGTTAACCTATCACATTGATAATACTAGTATGTACCCTTGATACACATTACCTCTATGGTTGTCCTCCTGCAAACCCCTGAGTCTAATCATGAGAAAAACATAGGACAAATTCCATCAAAACACCCCGCTATCCTCCTCCAAACTGTCAGGGCCATTAAAGACAGTCACAGCCAAGAGGAGCCTAAGGAGACATACAACCAAATGTGATGTGATGTCCTGGATGAGATCCTGGAACAAAAAAGGACACTAGGTAAAAACTAAGGGAATCCAAATGAAGCATGGCCTTTAGTTAATAACAATAATCAATAATGGCTCATTAGTTGTGATCAATGTAGCACATGAATGTAAGAAGTTAATAATAGGGGACACTGGGTGTGAGTATATGGAACTCTCGGTACCATCTACTTAGTTTTTCTATCAATCTAAATCTAGTCTAGATAAAGTCTATTTACTAAAAACATTCAATTTCTAAATTTTAGATAATACCAAAAAATGTACAATAACTCCAAATCAACTCTATCTCATTAACCTTGTTAGCATTTGGATGTATTTCATTTTATTCCTTTTTTGTCCATAAAATAGTAGTAAGTTTTCTTTTTTAAAATTGGCATCATGAGACTTTATTCAGGTTATCTCACCTAAAATTTAATAATTAACATGTTCATATATTACTAAGTATACTTTAAACGCATGACTTTATGACTAAATAAAATAATAAACCTTGTAAACCACTTAATCATTTAAAAGAGGAGTGGCCCTAACTGGTTTGTCTCAGTGGATAGAGCGTCGGCCTGTGGACTGAAAGGTCCCAGGTTTGATTCCCATCAAGGGGCATGTATCTTGGTTGCAGGCACATCCCCAGTGGGAGGTGTGCCAGAGGAAGCTGATGGATGTTTTTCTCTCATCAATGTTTCTAACTCTCTATCCCTCTCCCTTCAACTCTGTAAAAAAAAAAAAAAAATCAATAAAATATATTAAAAAATAAAAAGAGAGGAGCACAAGACACAAATACATAAAATATAAAATGAAAATGAAATAACCAAATGACATAGCAAAAAACACCCATAAAATAAGTTAGACTTGTTTGTTGTTTTAAAATGGGGAGATCTATACAACACAAATCATAAATATGAGTCCAAGAAGACCAACCCCAATACAAAATGTGATAGAATACTACAAACAGTTTACACATAAAAAACAAACAGCATCTTTGAAAAGATTATCTCTCTACCAAATGCGTAATAAAAGAAACAAACGCGTTAGAACTACAATGAAATGCCCTCTGGTGTATTAGTGAAGATCAAAAAGCTAGACAACACTTTCCTGGAGAAGCAGGCAGGTTCGTACATTACTAAACTGAAGGTTAAATGGTATAACCTCTGTGCAAATTAGCACCTTCTCTCAGAATTACAAATGCACATACCCTTGACCTAGCAAGTCCACTTCCAGTATTTATTCAGATATGCTCTCAAAGGTGCAAAACTTAATATATACATATTTATGTTTATATATAATATATATCATGTATTATATATTACATAATATGTAATACATGTATACATAAATTATGTGTCACATCTATAAATATGCAGCATTGCTTGTCATAGCAAAATATTGGGAGAAACCCCAAATGAAGATGGGATCATTTTTTTTTGCAAGAAGTTCTGCTTTTATTGCATTAAAGATTGTAAATGATAAGATTATAAATTATGGCAAATCCACATAAGAAAAAACTAGGCAGCTGGAGAAAAGAAGGTACTGATATCAAAGAGCCAGCCAATAGATGACGTCAGACAAACAAGGCGCTGCATCCGGTTTGCTACCATTCATTACTGTGGAGGGCGAGGGAGGGGTGAAGAAGTAAGAGGGAAGAGAGAAGAAAGGGAGAGGGAGAGGAGCATTTAACCCAAAGAGTTTCACTCAGCCCTTGAAACTCACCTAGCTTATGAGAAATAAGATAACATGTAAGCTCTAGCCAGTTTGGCTCAGTGGATAGAGCGTTGGCCTATGGACTGAAGGGTCCCGGGTTTCATTCCGGTCAAGGGCATGTACCTCGGTTGCAATCTCCTCCCCCACCCTGGCTCTGGTCAGGGCTCATGCAGGAGGCAGCCAACATCGATTTTCTTTACACTGATATTTCTCTCTGTCTTTCCCTCTCTCTCCCATGCTCTCTAAAAATCAATGGAAAAATATCCTCGGGTGAGGATAAAAAATAATAATAGTAACATGTGAGAGGCACAGGGTGTGTCGTGGAGATTCAATCAGTTGAACCAGCACACTCACCCAGGGTCCTCTCTGGAAGATGGCACAGACTGCCCAAGGGCATCTGACTGGGAGGTCAGGGGGCTTAGACTCTGCCACTTTTCGTAATTCACTCAAAGGCACCTCCACTGGAATTCTAACAGCCAGGAGACTAGGCTCCAAGAGGAGGCAGCCTGACCAAAGTCACACAGGCAAAGCCAGCAGGGCTGCTCCCACCCTACGTAGCCTGAACCCCAAGTCCCCACGGCCTCCACCCCCGTTCCTTCCCCATCGCTAACTTTAAATACATGCACTCACTCTGTGCCAGGCGGCGTGACAGCTGCTTCACAGGAACTACGAGGCATGTACCCCTTTCTTCAAAAGAGGAAACAGACTCCCAGGGAGAGGTTCCCAGTCAGTGGCCACGCAGGGGTGGACCCCAAGGCCACAGTCGGACGAGCCTGTGCTCTACCATCCTCCTCCACACTGTTAGAACAGAGCCTCTCCATGATGCCCACCCAGGACATGCCTACGGGAAAGGTCCACGGCCATGCCAACTCTGTGGCTGTTGAAGAGACGACTGGAAGGTGTTTGAAAGCAGCAGCCAGGCAGCAGCTTCAGAGGAGACCCATGCGGGGTCATCGAGGGCAAGGTGCACTCCCTCAGGGCCTCAACGCCTCTGCCACCATCAGTGGCAGGCGGGGATCCTGAAGGCTGCCCACACTGGGGACATGGCAAGGTGGACATATAACAAACAGCCCCTTTGCTGCCCCCCTCCCCCCCAGACAGCGACCAGGATGGAGTGTTCATGCCCACTAAGGAAAACTAGTGACATCACAATATAAGGAAGGGCAGGCAGGGGTTGAATTCCTGCCTGTCCACTGGGCCTGGCCAAGGGGTTAACCTCTCTGAGATGCATCCAAAAAGTGTGGCTAACCATGTGCTAACCTCGCCGGCCTTTGCAAGGATCAGGGTTGATATCTGTGAGGTCTGGAAAGGCACAGGGCACCCAAGAGGCACCCAGAGAATGTTAGGTGCTGCTTTAAACTGTGTGCGTCCTCCAACATGGCCCTCTCTCCATCTGGATGCATCCGAAAGAAACAACCATGGGTGTGCTCCAGGATTCAGCTGCAGAAGAACCTTCAAGGGCAACAGTCAGGATCAGAATCAAGAAACAGAATGACAAGCCCAGCAGGCATGGCTCAGTGCTTGAGCGTTGACCCATGAACCAGTAGGTCACAGTTCAATTCCCTGTCAGGGCACATGCCTGGGTTGCAGGCTCGATCCCCAGTGTGGGGTGCGCAGGAGGCAGCAAATCGATGACTCTCTCATCATTGATGTTTCTATCGCTCTCTCCCTCTCCTTTCCTCTCTGAATTAATTTTTTTTAATGTAAACAGGAAACAGAATGACCAGCTGGAGATAGGGCCAAGGCCAGAGCTAGAAGACAGAAGCGACAGAGTCCCAACTCCTAAACTGGGTGAATCACAGGTTAAGTCCTCATGTCTTTGTCCAGGTGCGTGGGGCCCTGAATCCATCCTTCCTCATCTCCCCAGTCCTGTCTGGGAGCCCCACCTCCTCCAAGAAGCCTGCCCCATTCCACTGGGCCTCCAGGTGCCTGCCCCACACCTGTCACTGGGCCAGCCAGGAAGCCCTGGTCCTGCTCATCTGCATTCTTCTACCTTGAGGGTCACTCCTCTGAGGACAGGGAGCCTTCACCTGGCTCCCTCGCTCCCCTGGTACAGACAGAGGCTCAGAACTTCGAACACAGAGGCGAGCATCCATGTGGGTGTGGAGAGGTGACGCTGGGCTTCAGGGAGGTCCCGTTGTCTGCTCTGTTCAGAGTAACAAGGTGGAGACATGGGGCCCAGTTCTGCCACTGACACAGCCTCTGGGCTGACTCAAGGCTGAAGCCAGTCTGCCCCTTTGTTAAACACCACTGTGCATCCTTCCTGCTTGCCTTCCTCATTTGTTTGTTCACAGACACTTAGTGAATGTCTGCCCTGTGCCAGGCTCGGTGCTGCTAAGAGCCAGGGACACAGTAGTGGCCAAGTCAGGCTCAATCCCTGCCCTCTCTCTCCAGCCAGAGGGAATGGGCGCTTGTCACCTTTCTCCTGTGGTCCCCACCACAGCTCGTGGCCCGGGGCCAGGCTCCCAGCAGATACCAGAGAGTTAACTTCCTGATGGAAACCACATTATCTCTGAGCCCAGTAAGCCCGGGGCACACTGAGCAACGCCTAAGGCGCCTCCATCACATTCCCCGAAAAACGGGAAACCAAACTCACTGACCTCGGCCACGCATGGAGGGGAATGCTCACCGACATTATAGGGAAGGATCCGCCCCAGGACTTCGATGATGGCAGAGCAAGAAAACAGAAACTCAGATTGCCCATTGCCCTTCCCAGGAGCCTGGCAGGTGTTGCAGTTCAACAGGGAGATGAGACACGAAGCATCGATGTCGCACTGCTTAAGAAGCCTCAGCTGCTTGCAAAATATGACAGTCTTCAGAGGCCTAGGACTCAGGAACTCCCTTCTGGGAGGCCTGTCTGGCGGGGCTCGCCCAGGCAGGGGGTTTGCCAGGCGACACGACTGCTGCAGGAACTGGCCATGACGGGGTGTAATGCTCCCCTCAGTGTGGCCTTTGGCTTCAGACTTGCTGGGGGAGTGGGTGGCTGTGGATTTCATTCCTTCCTTTAAGCAGAGCAATGATGCCCTCCTGGACCTGAGACCACAGGAAGTCTGAGAGCCTATCACGTCCCTCCAGGGAGAGCTGACCACCCAGTGACAGGTCTGAAAAATGACAAGGACTGTAAAAAGCAGTGCAGGTTAATGCCACTAGAATTCCTTTCATAGGCTGCACACTGCTTTCAAATACATACCCCAGCCCTTGTACAACACAAAGCCAGTCTAATCATGTTCCCTGCTTGAGATCCTCCCGTCTCTCCACCGCTTTCCGGATCAAGTGCAGACTCCTGATCCTAACCCTCTCCAAATGGCACCCCTCCCCGCTCCGTGCTCTCCCAGCCCATTTTCCTCCGTGAACCCCTTCTCCATCTCCCCACCCACATGCCCTGACACGCTGCTGCCATTATTCCTTCTCTCTCCCTGCTCACCTCCACACTGCACACATCTGGGTCCCCCCTGTTCTCAGAACCCTGTCCCTGTCTCCCTCACAGGCTAATCACAAGGGGCCATGATGTTGTCTTAGCTGTCTCCCTCCCATCCGCCGGGGAACACACAGCGAGGCTGGGGTCTTCTCGCTGAAGTCCCCAGGACTCAGTGCGGCTCTGGCCCAGGGAGAGGGGTGGGTGACCGTCTACCCAGTGCAGGGGCCTGAACAAATGAATGAAAGCCACCGGCTGCCTCAGAAAGCACTCCGCCGAGACATGAACTGGGAGCACAGAGCCCCAGGAGCCCCGTCTTCACTCCTCATTTTCCTCTCCACGCCTTTGTAAAGAGACAATGATGCCTCCTTAGACTGGGGTTTTTAAAGATTTTCTTAGTACAAATATTAAGCAGACGAGCTGTGATATGCAAAGCTGCTCATTCAGCAGGAACCTGCCCGTGATGGATGAACTAAAGGCCCCCCGGGTTCTATTCACAGGGTCCATTAGCGTTCCCCCTCTGCACGCAGGCACAGAGCTCCCCCTGCAACTGGCCGGCAAGCCCTTGCTTCCCAAGAGCTCACAAAGAGGGCCATCTGTCCAGGTCCAGGTGCGACAGTCTCACGCCTGTCTTTCTGGAGCTGAATCAATGAGGCTTCCCCAAGCCTCTCCTTCTTGTGGGGTTTCCATGGGAATCCTCCCACGCGTGACTGAGCCAGGAGCCCCCAAGGCGGAAGCTCGGGCTGTCAGCCAACAAGGAGAGCAGGGGCTGGGATGGAGGAGGTTTTCAGGCCAGCCTGCTCTGCAAGGTCATTTGAAAGAGAGACACCTTCCCGGCAGGCCTGGTCCACGCTGCAGCTGCCCCTGTGCCCAGAGGGCGGCCCCAGGCACAGGTGGGTGGTTCTGCAGGACAGCTGGTCTCTGGGAGGCCCAGCAAGGCTCAGGCTGGAGCAAAGCTGGAGGGGGAGAGGGCAGGGGAGGGGGCTGCATAATGCGACCCTCTTGGGAAGACTCCTATGAAGAAAACACAAGAATCTTCATGTCTAGCCCCTCCGTTCTCTCCCAGGCTGCACTCTGCCTGATTGGTATGACTGGCTGTCTGAAAACTCGGATGCCTGAAAGAAAAGCGGACCTATTCATGCCTCAGACTTGATCTAGGACAGTGGTCGGCAAACTGCGAGCCGTGGTTTGCCCCTCTGTTGACTAATGAGTTTGCCGACCACTGCTGTAAGAAGCTTGCCCAGAAGTTTTGACTTCAGGTTAAATATATTAGTACATTATTAAAATGTTTTTTAAGTGTTTTTCCTCAAGGCAGTGGTCAGCAAACTCATTAATCAACAGAGCAGCAAACCGAGGCTCTCGAGCCATATGTGGCTCCCGAGCCGCAATTTGCCCACCACTGATCTAGGAAATCATAATAGGGATCTGCTGGGATTTCTGAAGGTCTCTCTGGTAAGCCTGAGGGGTCTCAGATCATTTTTGAGATACTAGGATGGGGAGACTGAAGAGGAAGAGGGAATGGTGAGGAAGCAGGGAGCCAGAGAGAGAGAGAGAGAGACAGAGAGACAGAGAGAGACAGAGGCAGCACCGGGTGGGAGGGAGCCACTCGGCCCCAGGAACCTGTGTGACTTACATATCTCACAGTGTGTGGCTGACAGGTCAGATGTCTCTGTGGCCCAACTCACTGGACCGAACTTCCCTTTTCCCTGGAGAAGGCAGAGCTCCAGGCTCACCCCAAACGACATTCCGCAGCACAGACAGCCAGGTGCTGACTGTGGAGCAGCTCTGGGCCTCTTCCTTTGAACGTAACAGCCCATGAAGGTATAGGGCTCACAGCAGCCTCCTGCCACCTCTTGGCTCCGGGGCCCACCTTGCTTGCCCCATTAATGGGGTGCCCCTTAGGTCACATCTTCAGTCTCTGCTCCTCTCTCTCTCTCTCTTTCCATGTGTCTTGGCTTGATGGGCATTTCCGGCCCTTGCAGATTCTCCCAAAGTGGGTCTCCAGCCCTGCCTTCTCTCCTCAGCACGCAGCGACCTAGAGCCTCAGGGCTCCCCAGACTGGGGCTCCTTCAGAAGACCTTGTAAAGCCAGCTGGCTGCTTTTCACCGTAAGCCTCCACCCTCTCCAGATGTCAGACATGGAGGCACCCACTGGCACCTCAGAACCCACACACCAGGGCTGACCTCAGCTCTTTCCCTCTCTGGCATGCCAGGTTCCTCTCTGCAGGTCCCTGTGTCTGCCCCGGGTCCCCCCTCTCTCAGTCTCCCACATTCAATGTCTTCCACTTCCCTGGCCTGGATGACTGTAGTGGTCTTCTTTACGGGGTTTCTGGGCTCCAATCTGTGCTCCCCAACCCACCTTCCCTGCAGCCCACCCACCTTTTCTGTCAACTCTCCACGTAGCTTCTCCAGGGAGAAGTTGCACCGTTTAGCTTAGTGCATGAAAGTACCGTTCTTGCTTATTTCTCCCACACCCAGTCTCCCTGCACGGCCCACTGCAGACCAGTCACACTAGACTCCCCAGGCACCCCATACTTTGGTGTCCCAGGAGCCTTCCCACCTCCTCTTGCCTGGCTGGCACACATTAACCCCTACCCCATATCCAAGCAGGCCGGCCCCCTCCACAGCAGCCCTCCTTCCTCCTGCATCAGTCTTGGAAATAAAATAGAAATGCAAACAGGGAAGATGTTTCAGTGGAAGAGTTGGCAAGTTGAATTTTGTTTGTTGTTTGCTAAACATAGCTTAAATTTCATGTATTACTACTTTTAAGGAAGACAAAAATAATAAAATCAGGGCCCTAGCTGGGTAGCTCAATTGGTTAGAGCTCATCCTGATAAGCTATAAGAATCAACCAATGAATGCATAAATGAGTGAGACAACAAAACTCTCTCTAATCTATAATTTTTTTTAAAAACGAATCAGAGGGCTATGCCCTTGTGTATATAAAGCATGTTTATATTATGGCACCGGTACTTTGTCTTTCTAAGAACTCCATAATCAGTAGCACTTAAAATAGATGAAGGGTTTGGAGGATGAGGATTCCCCGTCAGCCTGAGTGACAGAAGCTGCAGGATTTGGTTGGAGGGGAGAGGCCCCAAAATGGGAAAATCCAGTGTCCTGATCCCCTCTTGCCCAGGGGCAGGGTGCAGTGACTGGCAGGGAAGAGGGTGGGCAGATCCTGAATCCTAATAGCGTTTATCCCAGGCTCCGCATGACATCTTAAGTCTTCCTGATTTAGGCTCATCAGAAGGGATGTTGGGAGGATGGGGACGCAGATTCCTAGAGAGGAGAGAACTACTCTGACCCCCACCAGCCTCTTCCAGATGAGGAAACCGAGCTGGGAGAGGCCACAGCCCTGGGCCAAGGTCATACATACCACAGGCGGGTGGTGGAGGCAGAATTTGAACGCAAGCCCGACTCCCGAGCTGGGCGCCCTGCACCTCCTCCTGCCGGCGGTACAGAAGGGTCCTCCTCCCGCTTCCAGGCGGTAACAGCCCCGGCTGCACTCGGCTCTGACTGCAGGGAGGTGGGGGCAGCCACTCTCCTCCCCTCCCCACCCCCCTCTTCCCGCTAGAGCCCTCGGTGTGTCCTGCGCCAACCAGACCCACACGTTTGCCGCCCTCCCGGCTCAAGCCGCCCCCCTTCTTCCCAGACCCCAGACCCCAGACCCCAACCCCCCCGCCCGCGACTCCGGCTCCGGAGACCCCCTCCCTCCCAGCGCAGCGCCAAGTTTGTCTCCCAGCAAGGCCAGGACCTGGCGCCGACCAGCGCTCCGGCCGGGCGACCAGCCACACGGCCCCAGGGTCAAAAAGAAAAATCACCGGCAGCGACAGCTACCACTTCCCCGGAGCCAGCTGCGTGCGGGAGAGGCTGCAGCGCCGAAAAGTTGGGTGCACGCGTGGGCTCACGCCGCGGCTGACAACGCCGGTTAGCGTTCGCCGGAGAGCCGCGCGCAGGTCTGCTCACGTTCCCAGCACCGATCCCCCCCGGGACCCCTAAACACGGGCACCATTATCCCTCCGTCCTGCGGTGGGAAAGTCGAGGTTTGGGGACCTGCCCAAGGTCACCCAGCCAATGAATGACAGATCGTGGACCCAAAGCCAGGCAGGGTGGCCGGGGGGGGGAGGGGGGGGGGAGGGAATGGGGGGGGGAGTTAGATTGGGGGGGAGGGAGCAATTTGTTGTGCTGTCTCCATTACTCAGGGAAGTAGCAGGCTGCAAACCTGCAGTTCCAGGGGTGGCCCCGAACGCCCCAAGGCTGCGCGCACGCCAGCCAGCCCCGGCTACTACAGCCGGCGGAGAGGAATTCCCGGGGAGCCGACGGGACTCCCGCCAGGAGCGCCGGCGGCGGCGGGCGCTGGCTCGCACGCGGTCCGCGCGGCCAGCTCGGGGCTCCGGGCTCCCGACTCCCGCGCGCCGCCGCAGGGCGCCCCTCGCCAGAAGCTGGGGAGGACTCACCATAAAAGAGAGGGCGACCGCCGGCAGGTCCTGGACGCCCCGGGGAGGCAGGCGACCCCGAAGACGCCGGCTCGCCCCCGGGGGCCGGGGGTGCGTCCTCACGGCCGGTGCCCGGCAGCAGCGCCCCCTCTGCCCGGCAGGGTGGCCCGGAGTTGGAGCGTTTCTTGGGGAAGTTGGCGCTCGGACGCCACGGGAAGGGGCGAGAGGTCGGGGAGGCGCGGGCCAGCGCCCTCCTGCGCAGATCCCGGGGGCGCGCCGCGGCCCGCGCCGAAGCCGCTCCGGAGCGCGGCGCCCGACCCGGAGGCGGCGAGTCCCGAGCTCAGGGCTCACGGGCCGCGCCTCGGCCGCCGGCCCCCGGCACGCCCTGCGTCTTCGCCCGCGCCCCGGGCGCAGGCAGCGGTGACTGGAGCTGGGCCCCGGCCGCGGACTGCGGTGCGCTCATCGCCCTCCCCAGGGGCCGGGCGCCTTTGTGCGCGGGGCGCGCCGGCCGCCGCGGCCAGCACTGGATGCTGCAGCCGCCGCCGCCTCCCCCTCCTCCCCCGCCGCCCGCTCCCCGCCTCCCCGGCCGGCCCGGAGGCTGCAGCTGAAAGCCGATCCGGCTGAGCTCATCCCTGAAGGCCACTAATCCAATAGCCGCGGAAGGCGCGGCCGCCGGGAACGCCCCTTCCCCCACCATCCCGCGCCCCGGCCCGTCCCAGCTCGGGCCGCTGCCGGCGCCGCCACCTTCCCGAGGCCACCAGCTGGCGGGAGAGGGAAGTGGAACCCGCGCCCCTGCGCCGCCGCGGCGGCACGGTCGCCCGCCATTCACCCGCCCGCTCGCCCGCTCCCTCCCTCGCTCACGCACTCATTCATGCGCGCGGGTCCTCCCCCATTCATTCAAGCGCGCCCGGGTGGGTACCCCTGAGGGGGAGGAGACACCCAGAGCCATTCCGAAAGCTCTGGTGTCTTTACCCAACGCACGTGGGAAAGAGCAGCTGGGGAAAGAGGTTCAGCATCCTCTTACCTGGACACATGGCCACACTTCATTTTTTTTTTTTTTAAGATCAAGCCCCAACTCCTTTCCTCAGGTTCAATTTCATGCTGCACTTGCTTCCCGGGGCCTTCCCGGCCCGCCTGAGTGGCTGGGAAACGGATTTCTCCGCTGCTCAGGCGGCTAGCAGCGCTGAGGGTGGGCCGCTGCTTTCTGAGTGTGACCTGAGGGAGAAGGGAGAGGGCGGCGGGGCCAGAGTGGAGGCCTGCAGGGGGCTGCCAGCATCTGTGCTTCCTTGGGGAAGCTGGCAGTTCCCAATCCGGAGGCCACCCTCTGGGCGCCCAGACGTAGACTTCAGTCCCAGATCGCAGTCCTTTGTCTCAACCTGGCTGTCTCCGTGCCCAGGACCAGAAAGCCTCCTACAGAGCTCCCGGTTCACCAGGGACACGGACAAGTAAAGACAATCCCATCGATGGGGCCGTGGGGCTCCTTCCCAAACTGGGAAGGGTTATCAGGGAGTGCTTCCCAGGGGAGGTGGCTACACCAACCAGCTCCTGGATGGTCATTTGGGTGACCTACCACAGCACAGACTGTGGGGCGACTGGAATACAAACAGAAAAGTGGTGAGATGGAGCTGGGGGGTGGGGGAGATAGACCATGGCCAGGGCTTGGGGGGCCATCCCAAGTAGTCTGGCCTTTTCCCAGGATCATTTGGAGAAGCCGTTAACCGGGGGAGGGACATTGTCATATCTGCATTCTAGAAAGATCTCTCAGCCTCAGAGGGGATGGAGGGAAGAAATCAGCGTGGAAGCTATGAAATAGCCCAAGCAAAGATGATGCTTCTTGAATCAGGGCAGTCGTGGTGGGGTGATAAGAGACTGTACTGATCAAGTATTTATGGCACTTATTCTGTGTTGTTGTTGCGTTGGTATATCTGTCTGTCTCCCTCTTAATACTGTGAACCCCAGGAGGGCCAGTGTCTGTACTTGATATCCCTGCATCCCCTGTACCTCTCCCAGTACCGATACTGAGTAAATGGGATTGAACGGACCCGAAAGGCAGTTCAGAACTCCCTTCACACTTCCTGTGTTTCCAGTGATCTCCACGGCAGTCCTTCCTCCCAGAGCACCTACTTGACAAGCAACGGTGGGGCCAATGGGCGTGGTTGAGGAACAAGAAAAGAAAATCTGAAGAAAGAAGGTCAGAAGCAAAGAGGAGTTGAAAGAAGACTTTTAAGCTGGTGTTTCTCCACCTGGACCCAACCCCATCTGGCAGACAGAGTGGCCGAGGGTATGCCCATTGATTGCTTCCACTCCTTGCAAGAAAACGTTATAGCAGCTTCCAGCACCCGATGGGGAGGGCGCCATGACCACCATGTGAGAAACTCCCTCCTCCCTCCGCTGGGGACTCCAGATGGGCTCACCACAGGGGCCCGCATCTGAGACTATGCCCTAGGCACAAAGGAGTGTCCACATCAGCGCCTCAAGTGTCCCTAGGCCCAAAGGACTCCAGCCCCCCTGGATATCCAGGGATAGAACTTGCCATTTTGAGAGAAGCCAGATTATTCTGAGTATGGAAACTCCAGATTGAGGGGAGCAGCCTCTGAGATGGCTCCCGGGATCCCTGTCTTGGTTTCACACCCTGGTAGAACCCCTCCCCTTCGGTGTGGGCTGGCCTTACTGACTTGCTCCTCACCAATAGAACCCCATAGAAGTGAGGGGATGTCCCTCCAAGATTAGGTTATTAAAAATCTGTGTGTGGCCTGGCCGGCATTGCTCACTGGTTAAGCATCGACCTATGAACCAGAAGGTCACGGGTCGATTCCCGGTCAGGGCACACTCTCGGGTTGAGGCTCCATCCCCAGTAGGGGGCATGCAGGAGGCAGCGGATCAATGATTCTCTTTCATCATTGATGTTTCTATCTCTCGCCCCCTCTCCCTTCCTTTCTAAAATCAATAAACATATATTTAAAAAAAAACAAACCCTGTGGCTTCTGTTTTACTCATCTTCTCTCTCTCTCTTTCTTGCTCTTGCTGTCTTTTGGGATCACCTCTCTGGGAGAGTCAGCTGCCAAGTTCTGAGGCAGCCTTGTGGAGAGGCCCAGGTGGTGTGGGACTGAGGACAGCCAGCAACCATGTGAGTGAATCTGACAGTGGATTGCTCCCTAGCTGAACCTTCATATGAGACTGCAGCCCGGTCTCACACCTTGACTGTGATTTCACGAGAAACCTTGAGTCAGGGATACTCATCTGGACTGTACCCAGTTGCCTGACCCACAGAAACTGTACGAAAGTAAATGTTTGTTGTCCAAAGCTGCTACATTTTGGGACAAGCTGTTGTGTAGCAATAGATAATTAACACAATATGGTCTTACGTGTCCGAGGATGATTCAAAAAATAAACCCTCGAAGAACTAGCCAGTCTCACTCAAAAGGAAGCACGATATTTCATAAACATAGCCAGGCAGTTCTGGGCTTAAATTTCAATTCAGATTCTTTGGGTCTTCGCTTCCTCCTTGTTACAGGGACAGAAGACTCTCCTGAGCCTGGTTATCTGTTGTAGTCGTCTACTTCTCACCAAGATCTACAGCAGCCTTAGAATTCCTGGGCTGAGGCAAAGTCATGCCTGGAGCAGAAGGTCCTTGAGGGGCCCAGGAAGGCAGGGCTACAGAACTGCTGCTTATAATGCAACGCTGTGAACCCCACCACCGCTCGTCTCTTCTTCCAACAGGGCTTGGTTTGCAATCTACTTACCAGGTTTTAGACATTGAAGCCTTGGTCTCCTTCTCTGTCCTCCACAAGTATCAAGCGTGGTGTAGCAGAAGTTGAGGAAAATCCTCCGTCCTAAAACATCCTGGAGCTTGAAGCTTGCTCCAGAGATGCGCGAGCCGTGGAGGAGAATGTGGAGTGGGAGGTCTGCATGCCTCTGCCCTCCTTCCCTCCTTCCCTTTGGGCCCAGCCCACAGTGTGGTATTGCCCATCAGGTGCTCATCTCTCTGATCTTGTTCCTCTTCACAGCTCAGCAGGATATCCTGTCTTTCCCCACAGCTGCAGCAGCCTCCTCACCTCTGCCCTACTGCCAGAGCTGTCTTCATCAAGTTCAACTCTGCCCTGCCCGTCCCCTCGGAGGAACCCCCGGGCCCACAGGATGGTTTTCCCATTCTCAGCTGCATTTGGCCCCTGTGTGCTGGTCTTACAGCTGTGCTCTGGGCCAGGCCACACGGGGACCCTCTCAGCAATTCCAGTGAGCCACGCTCGTTCTCCCTGACACAGGCCTTTGCACACACTGACCTCTCTGTCTGGTACGAACCCCCAGGGAGCTCTGATTCACCCTTCAGCTGCCCGTGGGCATCGTCTGCCCCAGGAAGCCTCCCCACACCCTGGGCTCAGTGTGCTTCCTTCCCTGGGGGGCCTGGTGTGCTTCCTGCCCTCAGGGACCCAGTCCCACTGTGGCTGTTGCCTCTTTTCCTGCTCCCAAGATGGAAGCATTTTTAGGGCGCAGCTGTCTTTTGTCATCTTTATGGCTTTAGCACCCCCACCTACCATTTCATCTGACTCATTTCTAAGTCCCAAGCTCTCCAGTCTTCCCAAGGAGCCCTGGGTGGTCCAGGGGCACAACACTTGGTGGCCTGACCCAAGTCACACTTTGCAAAGCCTTGGGGAATGGTCAGGCTCCTGCAGCAGACAGTGACTCTGTCTGATTCATCCCGGCGCTCCTGGCGGCACCTCGCCCAGGGCCAGCTTCCCAGTGAACGTCCAATACGTGCTTGTGGGATAACTGATGGACGGCCGAGGGGCAGGAAGGAAAGGCAGAGGTTGGAAAGAAGGAAGAGAGGCTGGCTCTACTGGCATTCTTCCCTCTTTCTCTCTCCCTTCCTTCCTTCTAATTTAATACATTGAATGCTGAAAATTGGATTAATCATAGTCCTTGACTCA
>JAAGEH010000125.1:9097650-9118088 GCA_011751065.1 Lasiurus cinereus
TTTATTTACTTGTGCTTGTGTATTTTTAAACTGTATTGAAACACATTATAGTGCATCTTGTTTTCTAGTACTTGTTTTTTGGAATTGACAAGACTCATCCATGTTGATGCATGTAACTGTAACCCATTCATTGTCACGGCTTATAATAATAGTTATATTATAAGATCAGTAGGTGGACAAACAGAATGTTCAGAAATTACTTATGACATGTTAAAGATGATAAGGAGCACTCTATTCAAGAGAGGGGGGCTACCACAATGGGTTTTGTAGTTGAGGGGAGAGGTCAGGCCCCATGTTGAACACAACAAGGACAAGTGGGAATTTATAGCCAAAGAGCAGGGTAGGGGTCGGTGGATAGAAAATTGCTCAGAGCAAACATCAGGGGTTAAGGGAGGATTCTGGCTAACCTGACCTCACAAGGTTTTTGCAAGAGGCAGGCCAGGGTGAGGGATGAGGAATTTGTTCAGCTATCCAGGGTGGTCAGATGCCGAAGGGTGGTAGATTTTCACTAACCTGACAGGATTCTTGTTCAAACTGGATTCTAGAAGGAGAGAGGGAAGTGCAAAGACAGGTCTGTTCAAATGGGAGCCTGATTAAATTTTGGGGAAAGGAGAGCGTCTTTGTCAGCAATTTATTTTTTTCCTGCTCCTCTCAAGGGGAGTTTGGATTGATTTTAGTTCGGGGCTATTGTGGACAGCTCTGCTATGAACATTCTTGAACATTTCCCCAAGTGCATCTGTGCAAATGTTTTCTTAAGTCTATTCTTAGGAATGGAACTGTTGATTCACTGTCTAGTATGGGTCAGCCCACCAAAATGAAATGCTGAAAGCTGTTTCACTGTTCCACATTACCTGTCATCTGGGAAATGCAAATTAAAACAACAGTGAACAGCCACGACACACCTATTAGAATGACCAAAATCCAGAACACGGACAGGACTGAATGCTGGCAAAAATGTGAAGAAACAGGAAGTCTCATTCATTGCAGGTGGTTTGCAAACTTGTACAGCCATGTGGGAAGACAGTTTGGCAGTTTCTTACAAACTGAAATACTCTTACCATCTGATCCAGCGATCAGGCCCCTTGGTATTTATCCAGAAGAGCTGAAAACTGATGTCTACACAAAATCCTGCACTTGGATGTTTATAGCAGCTTTATTCATAATTGTTAAGACTTGGACATGACCAAAATGTCCTCCAATAGGCAAATGGACAAACGGTGGCACATCCAAACAAAGGAATATTATTCAGCACTAAGAAGAAACGAGCTATCAAAGTCATAAAAAGGCTTGGACCTGAATGCTTATTATAAGTGAAAGGAGCCAATCTGAAAAGACTACGTACTGTATCCACCCAGCTATAAGACATTCTGGAAAAGGCAAAACGATGGAGACTGTAAAAAGACCAGTGGCTGCCCTGGGCTGCGGGGAAGGAGGGCGTTGTGGGAGGGACACAGAAGATTCTTAGGGCAATGAAACTACTCTAAACATTCCCCCTTTACTTCTTAGATGATTAGAGCTGGTGGGGCCCAGAGCTCTTCGGAATACATCTAAATTAGTCTGCAGTGAGAAAGAAGACGGATGAGACCCAAATTCATTCAGTGAACACTGAGCCTGGGGCAGGACAAGATATTAAGGACACACACACACACACACACACACACTAGAACACACATATCTATATCCAGAGGCCTGGAGATTTCTATTGCCATAAAATGCCTTGGTGATGAGGTGGCAAGGTGGGAGGGACAGATTATGGCAGGGTCACACCATAAGATTTTTAGGTTTTTAATTCATTTATATAATCTTCATTTTGCTCTTATATAAAACTAAAGGCCCCTTGGCCTGGCCTGCACCCTCTCGAAATCTGGAACCCCTTGGGGGATGTCAGACTGCTGGTTTCAGCCCAATCTCCACAGGCCAGGCCAAGGGACCCTCCCAGTGCATGAATCCATGCACCAGGCCTATATAGTATGCATATAAGATTTTTGGTTAATTTCTTCCTGCCCTTCCCCACTTCCCTCTGAGATTCATCAGTCTGTTCCATGTTTTCACGCCTGTGCATTAAGCGTCTGCCCTCTGGTGGTCAGTGTGCATCATAGCTATCAGTTGAACAGTTGAATGGTCCAATGGTTGCTTAGGCTTTTATATGTATAGACTAGAGGCTCAGTGCACGAAATTCATGCACAGGTGCAGTCCCTAAGCCTAGCCGGTGATCGAAGTGCAACATTCGGCATGGAAGGGCAGGTCTCAGCTGATCTCTGGGCTCTGGGCAGCACCTGGGCCCCAGGGCCCTTGTGCACGCCCTCTGCCTGAGTCACGGCACCCGAGTCCCCATGTGGAGATGTGGTGAGCATGGTCAAATGCTGCAGGCCAGGGCACAGCATGGGCCTCTGGGCCAGCCAGTGGTGCTACATGGAAGCCTGGCAGGCAGCGCGCTTTCCCACAGCCAGCCTTGCAGACTGGCTTCTGCACGAACCCCTGAGGAGCCCGACCTGCCCCTGTGGTCCCGGTGGCTGAGCCTGGATCACCCAGAAGATGCTGCACAAGTGTGGGGCGGGCTCCTTACGGGCGCCCAGCATCTGAACACAGGGGCTTCCCTGGCATGTGAGCCCTGGTGTTCTGGGGCAGGGTACCAGGGGGAGTGAGAGCAAGCTAAGTGGCCACTCTGCATTCTCACCGCACCTCCATCCCTGTCACCTCTGCCCCCAGGTAACCAACCAGCAAGAGGATTCAGCACGTCATCAATGACCGCCATGTTCCTCACCATCCCCTGGTGGTCAGCATATGTCATAGTGAGCCTTCAAACTCCTAGTCTAGGGGACAATTTGCATTTTTGGCTTTTATTATATAGGATGGGTGATAATATCTACCACCTGGAGTTGTGAGGATTAAAGGAGGTGATGTCTGTAAGGGCTTGTCCCGAAAGCAGTGATCTTACATAAGTTATCAAACGTCTGGGAGCTCAGCTTTCCGGTCTGTAAATTAGAACTAACAAAGTGCCTTTTCCTAGTGACATTTGTCACTTTTGGACTTAGAGTAGCCAAACCACCTTCCTAAGTGTGAGGAACTCCCCACCACATGGATCTGGATGGGAAGCAGAGTCACTTCCCCGTGATGGGCACAAAGCCCAGCCCTTGGTCCTGGCTCTCAGATCTCCTGCAAACCCTCTTCACATTTTGCTTTTGATGAAATCAAACACCCAACTCCACTTCATTTCCCAGCCTCCCTTGCTGCTGGAGGCAGCGTGATCTGGAGTCTGCCAAGCAGACACTCCAGCCTGTTTTAAGAAGTGAGCTCCGTGGGAAAATGCGGGCCCTAGGCCGTCCCTGCTGGCTGGTACGTCTGGGGAAGTGGAGGCAGCTCTTTTCTGATCTCGGCTGTAGCAGAAGGTCTCTGCCCAGGCCAGATGTGCGGCGGAGTTACAAATATGTTCCTGAAAACTCGGTCCAGAACCTCGTTTTCCATAGTCCCGATGATTCTGTGAGTTATGTAATGTTTTACTACTCCCCATCTGCACAAATGAGGCACCCTTTCTGTTATGGTCCCTTTTCCAGGCTACCTGACCCCTCAGCCAATCAGAACCTTCCTCTTGGGTCTTCAAAGCGGGAGGCAGCCCTAGCCAGTTGCTCAGTGGTTAGGGCGTTGGCCTGTGGCCTGAAGGGTCATGGGTTCAATTCGCGTCTACGACACAGACCTCAGTTTGGGGCTTCATCCCGAGCCTTGGCTGGCGGGCAGGAGGCAACCAGTTATGTGTCTCTGTGTTTCTCTTGCATCAATGCTGCTCTCTTTCTGTTTCTCCCTCTCCCTTCCATTCTCTCTGAAAACATCAATGGGGAAAAAATATCCTAGAGTGAGGATTAAGAAAGAAAACTGGAAACAAGCATTCGACAAAGGATGGCGAATTTATTCTGATGGGGGGAGGGATGGCCACAGCAACCTTCAGATCCCAGGGACAGTATTAGCAGTGGTGCCCACCGCCGTGTCCAGGGATCAGCTGGCATCTGTCTTCATCAGATTGGGTTTGAGGTGTGATGCCAGCTGTGGTTCAGCTGCCCTGAATTTGATGTTGATTTTATTGTTCCTGCTTGCCTTTTTTGGATCTGGTTCTCCAGCCTTCCCAGTCATTCTGTGATTTCCCAATTTCCTTCCTTTTTGTTCATACAGTGAATTACACTGATTGAGTTTTCCATGTGGAGCTAGCTTTGCATTTCTGGGATAAGTCCCACTTGGTCATGATATTTATTCTTTTTACTAGAAGCCCGGTGCATGATTCGTGCATGAGTGGGGTCCAGCCACCCACCCCAACTGGGGCTGATCAGGACCAGCCTGGTCGGGGGAAGGGGCCATGGGTCATTGGCCAGCTGGCCCTGCCCCCAATTGGGGTGGGGGTGATGGAGGCGGGACTGGCCAGGGGAGGAACTGCGGGCAGTTGGCTGTCCAAACGCGCCCCAAGTCAGGGTCAGGGTGGGGGAGGTGATCCGGAGGGGGGCCCCCCCCGGGGGCGGCACCGCAAGAGGTTGGGGGGCTGGTTGGCTGCTGCAGTGCATGTCATAGCGACCGATGGTTCCGGTCATTCTGGTTGTTCTGGTCACTTGGATTTTATATATATAAGATACCTTATTGGATTCCTTATGTGTCTATATTCATAAAGGATATTGGTCTGTGCTTTTCTTGTAATATCTTTGCCTGGGTTTGGTCTTCAAGAATGAATTAAGAGCCCTGGCCAGTGTTTCTCAATGGCTGGAGCCTCGGAGGAAGGGTCGCAGATTTAATTCCCAGACAAGGGCACCAGCCTGGGTTGCAGGCAACAGATGGATGTCTCTCTCTCACACTGAAGTTTGTCTCTCTCTCTCTCCCCCCCTCCCTCTCTTTTCCTTTCACTCTCTAAAAATCAATGGAAAAAATAACCTCCAGTGAAGATTAACCAAAAAAAAAGAAGAAAAAATAATTAGTTAAGAAATGTATCTTTTTTTCTATTTTCTGGAAGAGTTTGTGTAAAATTGGTATTATTTCCTTCTTAAATGCTTCACAGAGTTCATTAGTGGAGTAATCTGGCCCTGGCATTTTCTTTGAATTTCTTTAAAATAGAAATTCAACTTCTTTAATAGATATAGAGCTATGTGGCTCTCTGTTTCTTTCTTAGTGAGCTAAGGTTAATTTATATCTTTTCAGAAATGTGTCCATTTTATCTCATGATTGGACACATCAGCATTAGGTTCTTCATAGTATTTCCTTATTATCCTTTTCATATATGTGGAATCTGTAGCGATATCTGTTACCTCTTATTTCTGATATTGGTAATCTGGATCCTTTCTCTCTCTTTTTTTGCATGACCAGTGTGGCTAGCAGTTTATCAATTTTATTGATCTTCTCAAAGAAGCACTTTTTGGTTTTATTTATTTATTTGGACTTTTTTTTTCTATTTGATTGATATGTACTCTGATCTTTGCTTTTTTTTTCCGGCTTACTTTGGCATCCATTTGCTTTTCCTTTTCTAGTCTCTTAAGGTGAAAGCTAATTGATTTGAGATCACTTTTCTTGTCTAATATAGGCATTTTAGGGCTACAGATTTCTTATAAAGGGCTGTTTTAGCTGCATCCCACAAGTTTTTGCTATGTTGCTTTTCACTTTCATTCAGTTCAAAATGCTTTGTGACTTCAAATTCTCCTTTGACTCATAGGTTACTCAGAATTGTGTTATTTTGTTTCTAAATATTTGAAGATTTTCCAGACATCATTCTGGTATTGATTTCTAATTTAATTCTGTAGTCGTCAGAGAATATTCTTTGTGTGACATGAAGTTTTACATTTACTAAAATTTGTTTTATGGCTCAGAACATAGTTGGCCTTAGCCTGTCCAGTGTGGCTCTGTGGTTGAGCATCGACCTATGAACCAGGAGTCATGGTTTGATTCCCAGTCAAGGCACATGTCCTGGTTGTGGGCTTGTTTGGCAGGGGGTGTGTAGGAGGCAGCCGATCAGTGATTCTCTCCCATCGTTGATGTTTCTATCTCTCTCACCCTCTCCCTTCCTCTCTGAAATCAATAAATATATGTATTTTTTAAAAGAACATACTTGATCTATGTAAATGTTTTGGGTGGGTGTACTTAAAAAGAATGTGTATTTTGTTTGTGTTGGGTGGAGTGTTCTGGAAATAGCAATGAGGTCAAATTAGTTGTGTTAGTCAAGTCTCCTACTGACTTTCTGTCTACCTGTTCTGTCAATTATTAAAAGAAGGATGTTGAAATCAGTTTTTCTTCCACGTGTTTTTGTACAATCACCTTTGAGTTATATCCCTTTATGAAATGACCTTCTTTGTGCCTGCTAATATTCACTTCTCTGATTTTATTATTTTCACTCTAGCTTCATTTTAAAATGTTAGCCTCATGTATCTCTCCCCATAATTTTATTTGTAGCCTGTAGTGTATGTAGCCTATAGAATAGTATATTTAAAATGGGTTTCTTCCAGGTAGCATATTGTTGTGACTTGATTCTATTATCTGATTGGGTAATCTCTGCCTTTTGATCGGGCCATTTAAACTATAACATTGAATGCGATCATTGATATGGTTGGTTTGAAATCTACCCTTTTGCTATTTGTTTTCTATTTGTTCTTCTTTTCCTCTCTTTTTCTCTTACTTTTTATAATTAAATCTTTATTATTCAGATTATTACATTTGTTTCTCTTTTTTCTCTTCCATAGCACCCCTCCTCCCAGCTCCCACCCTTCCCTCTGATCTTATCCATAGGTGTATGATTTTTGTCCAGTCTCTCCCTGTACACCCCTCACCCCTTTCCCCCTGAGAATTATCAGTCCACTCCCTTTCTGTGCTCCTGATTCTATTAATTTCACCAGTTTATTCTGTTGATCAAATTTTTAATTCCCTTAATTTTTAGATTCTCTTGTTGATAGATATGTATTTGTTGTTCATAATTTTTTGGCTTTTACCTTTTTCTTCTTCCTCTTCTAAAAGAGTACCTTTCAGCATTTCATATAATACTGGTTTGGAGTTGATGAACTCCTTTAGCTTTTTCTTATCTGTGAAGCTCTTTATCTGCCTTTCAATTCTGAATGATAGCTTTGCTGGATAGATTATTCTTGGTTGTAGGTTCTTGCTGTTCATCACGTTGAATATTTCTTGCCACTCCCGTCTGGCCTGCATCGTTTCTGTTGAGAAATCAGCTGATAGTTGTATGGGTGCTCCCTTGTAGGTAATGAACTGTTTTTCTCTTGCTGCTTTTAATATTCTCTCTTTGTCTTTTGCTCTTGGTATTTTAATTATGATGTGTCTTGGTGTGGTCCTCTATGGATTCTTTTATATGGGGTTCTGTGTGCTTCCTGGACTTGTAAGTCTATTTCTTTTACCAGATGTGGGAAGTTTTCAGTCATTATTTCTTTAAGTAGGTTTTCAGTATCTTGCTCTGTCTCTTCTGGCACCCCCACAATTCTGATGTTGGTACGCTTGAAGCTGTCCCAGAGGCTCCTTACATTATCTTCACATTTTTGGATTCTTTTCTCTTCTTGCTTTTCTAGTTGAGTGTTTTCTGCTTCTTTATATTTCAAATTTTTGACTTGATTCTTGCCTTCCTCTAGTCTGCTGTTAGGACTCTGTATAATATTTTTTATTTCAGTCGGTGTCTCTAGTTGGTCCTTTTTCATCTCCTCTTGGGACTCGCTAAATTTATCCATCATCTCTAGTTGGATCTTTTGCATCTCCTCTTGGAACTTGATAAATTTATCCATCTTTTCTAGCATATTCTTGAAAAACCTTATAAGTGTGGTTTTGAACTCTCTATCCAGTTGTTTTTTTCCCTCCATTTCTTTTGTTTGTGATCCCTTCCCTTGTCTCAGCATTTTCACTATGCCGGGAATCTTCTGTGTTGAATTCAGCCTTATGATACCAGACTTGCAAAACCGAAGAAGCCTCTGTTGAGCTTGGGATGGGTGGAGTCTCAGGGCTTAAGGGACTGCCTTGCCTTTCAGTCGGCCCCGCCCTCCACTGCCCCTGAGTCTCATGTGACTAGGTAATGGCTGGAGCGGTCCTTGTATGCGTGTGCCCGCAGTGCCTCTAGACCGCTGCCTTTCCAGCTCCCCTGCACACCAGTACCACAGGAGTCTAGGTCTCCAGGGTTTCGCCCGAAACAGGGGCTTAGTGGAGTCAGAAGTGGCACAGTTGGGAGGGTCTGTCTCCCGTCCACTTTCGAAAGCCAGTGGCACAATCAGCAGTCTGTTCTCTGTGCAGTGCCGTGCGCACCACCAGACCTCTGATCTTTTGTGACTCTCCTAAATTTCCATGCACCTCTCCCTTTTCACAGTCCAAACTCCTCCCTGTATGAGTTTCGGCTGGATCTGGGGTTTAGTGTTGTAAGATAAGGGGTTCAATGCCGTTGGGAGTCTCCGTTTCCCTCCTGCCAGAGAAAGCCAGCCAGGTACTCCAGCACCTGCTCTCAGCGCGCATGTCTCCGTACCTCAGCTTTTTGCAGCTCCTCTGGGTTTCTGTGAGCCCCTCTCTTTCCTTCTAGCTGCAGAACTTCCACTCGGCCAGCTTTCCTGTGGTTCTGGATGATGTCCGTTCTGTCTTTTAGTTGTAGTTTTGAAATTGTTGTGTGAGGCAGCAGTGTAGGTGTTTACCTATGCCGCTATCTTGGATTCTCCCTTTTTCTCTTACTTTTGATTGGTTTTTAAAAGTTCATTTTGTTTCCTCTGTCGGTTTGTTGGTTATAAATCATTGTTGTGTTATGTTAGTGGTTGCTTTTCGGTTTATAGCCACAGCCCACCTTCAAATAACATACTGTTTCATATAGAGTATAAGAACTTTTCATGTCTCCCCTCTTGGCCTTTGTGCATAGCTGTCATACATTTCACTCCTGTCATGCATTTTACATATGTTACAAACCCCTTAATATATTTTAATATTTGCTCTAAACCGTTGACTATCTTTTTAAGATATTGAAATAATAGTTTAAAAGTCATTCTATGTATTTACCCATATAGTTAATCATTTCAAATACTTCTCATTCCTTTGTATAGATCCATATTTCCATCTGCTATAATTTCCCTTCTGCCTGAAGGACTTCCTTGAAACATTTCTTATAGTGCAGTCAGCTGCTGATGATTTATTCAGCCTTTGCATGTCTGGAAAAAAAATCATATTTGCCTTCATTTTTAAAAGGTATTTTCTCTTGGTAAAAAATTCTATATTGATGGCATATTTTCCCCCCATTTCAGCACTTTAGAGATGTTGCTGCTTGTCGTTTAGCTTCAATTGCTTCTGACAACAAAAATCCACAGTCATCCTGGTCTTTGTTATTCTGTAGGTAATGTGCTCCCTCTTCCCTCCAGGCTACTTGTAACATTTTTTTTATCAGTCGTTTCAATCCATTTGATTATGATGTGTCTGGGTGTGGTCTTCTTCATGTTTCTTGTGCTTGAGTTTTGCTGAGCCTTTTAGATCTGTGGTTTATAGTTTTCAACATCTGGGATTTTTTTTTTTTGCCATTATTTCTTCAAATATTTTTTTCTGCTCCCTCCATTTCCTTCAAAGGCTCCAATCACACACATGTAGGCCACCCAAAGCTGTCCTGCAGCGCACTGTCCTTCTGTTTGCCTTTTTGCATCTGTTTTATCTCTGGGCTTCATTTTTGACAGTTCCTATTTTTATGTCTTCAACTTCACTAGCCCTTCCTCTGCTACATCTAATTGGCAGTTAATCCCATACAGTGTATTTTTATCTCAGATACTGTAGTTTTCGTCTCTAGAAATTCAACTTGGGCCTTTTTTTTAATATATATCTCCCATGCCTATATTTAACATATACAGCTTTCCTCTAGGATCTTGAACATATGCAATACGGTCATAATAATTTCAAATTATTATGATTAATTCTATTACCTCTGTCATTTCTGAGTTTCAATGGGTTGATCTTTCTCCTCCCTTTGCATGGTGTGTGCCTGCTTCTTTGTCTGCTCATCTTTGCCCACTGGGACAGCAAGACCCTTTGGAGTCTTTTGCTTGACATCCAACTGGCTGCTGGGAATAGATACTGTTTCTCGTCCTAGGGGAGCTCCAGGAACCATTCCCTCTGGCCTTCTTGGTAGTTATTTCCCAGGCCTTGCATCGTTTCCTCTTATGCACATTGTGGTCTTGACTCAGCTGAGTCCTTCAGCGGCCCCTTTGCAAATGTCCACGGTCCTCTTCCTTTCCTGGACATTCTCCCCCCTCCCCTGCCTGCTCTCAGCTCCATATTCCTAAATCAAGGAGAGGACCAAGTTCTGCCTGGCTTCCCCCTTTTTTAGTGCCACAGCTGGGAAATTCTCTAGGCAGTAAGCTGGGCCAGCTGTTTGCTCCCACCTCTGAGAGGTAACTGTCCTTTACTGCCTGTTGTCCAATTCCTTGAGAACCGTTGTTTCAGACATTTCATCTGGTGTTTCCATTCTTCCAGGTGGGAGGGAACATCCAGATTCTGTTGTTCTGTCCTGGCTGGAAGCAAAAGCCTTCCTTGTGCACTTCCTTTTGTACGCAGAGTACTTCTCTGATGCTTATCCGGGAAAGCCTGTGCTGAAACACTACCTTCCATGACCAATGTGAGGATTAAATGAGGGAACACATGCAAATGCTCAGGACGGTGTCAGCACAGAGCAAGTGTTCAGTTGATGTGGATGTACAAGTCAGCTTTTGCCATGACAACAAAAACCCACCTCTCAGTGGCTTACGACATCAAACATCTGTAGCTCACCGATCTACTGGTCTAGTTGCTCTGCTGAACGCTGTTTGTCATGACTCAGCTGTGGGTGCCTTACCTGGAGTACGAGGCTTTCTCCTTCTGGGACCCAGGCTGACAGACACACAGTCTCTGAGAAGACGAGAGCACGAGGCCAAATAAACCCGTGAAATGCAGTTCATGTTCTGCCTGATGTGATGCCTAGGGCATCCTCTCATCCTCCATCAGCCAGAGCAGGCCAGATGGCCTCCCTAAGGACCAATGAGCCGCTGCTGTACTCTGCCCACAGGGAGTCCTGCAGAGAAGGGATGTGTGATTCTCTTACAGAAGAGGGAGCTGACACTTGGGGACAATTACACAATTTACTACAGCTGGAGATGGTTATTAACATCCTCTTCTGCAGGTACATTTCCTAGTACAATTTTATTCAAAGCAATGCTTTAGGACAGTGGTCTCTGTTGACTAATGAGTTTGCCGACCACTGGACAAGACTAAATGTTACCGTGTAGTTGGAAGCTGTGAGGATTAGGCAGTTGTGCCATACTGTGTGCAAAGAGGTAAAGGGTAGTATACGTTTAGGAGAATTGAGTTGGATGCATCTCTGCCCATTAGCATTTTCTTTATTGTAGACATATAGCTGTCCTCATTTGATTTGTTATTGGCTGTGGACTCTGATTACTGCAGGGGGAAGGGCAATTCACTCATAATGGGCTGGAGGCCATTGAGACAGGTTGATGGAGAGAACAGGCAGTTCGAGGGCAAACAGTATTATTGATCTGAGCATTGGGTGAGTAACTGAATGACTTAGTTCAGTCGTCAATGTGCCACTTCTATTTTAGGTACTCAAGCCTTTACTTTTTTTTTTTTTTTTACCATTTGTACAGGAAACAAGGACCCAAGACCAAGGCTCCCATGATGCACTTGAGAAAAATCAGCCCATCCCTGGAGGATGCCAGTCACTTCCCTCTTCATCCAGGAATCTACCCTACCCACCTCTGCCTGAATGGTTCTGCCCTCCACTGAATTCAAAGAGCCTTTGTTTCAGGGTATTTCACTTGGCAATGAATTATAGGCCTACATGGGATAGATTTTCTGTTACATTAATTAACTACCATGTGGTTCGAGGATGAAGGAACTCAGATTTCCCAAGCACTTCCTCTCTGCCAGGTCCCTTACATGTAGAGGCTATTCTAAAACTCACAATGACTTGCTGATGTAGGCACTGGTGGCTCTGTTCTACAGGTGTGGAAAGAGAGGTTAAGTTCAAGGTCACGGAGCTAGTTAGTGGCGGACCTGTGATTTGAACTTCTTTAGTGTTTGCTGAAGCAGAGAGTGGCGGCTCCATTCCATTTCATTATCAGAACCAGGAATCTGGGGGTCACCCTGACGCCTCTCTCTCTCCCTTATTCCCCATCACCAGTTCTATGGGGGTTGCCTCCTGATAGCTTCCTCAGGCGTCCTCTTCAGGCGAAGCTACCATCGCCTCTCGCATTTTAACCATTCTCCCTGTGCCCTCCTGAGACCGTCTCCAGTTCTCCACCCAGCAGCCACATTTACAACACAAATCAGACCATATCACTTCCTTGCTGAAAACCAGGCGAAGCTTCCTTTTGTTCTTGGACTTCCTTTAGGAAGCCATAAAGGAAAAGTTTTAATTTAAGTAGGAAAAAAATCTATAAAACTCTCAGAGGCAAAAAATAATAATACATATAAATTGCCATAAAGCAAGCCAAAGAACTAATAAATTAGAGGGAACTATTTATAATACCACACGACTAACAAAGAGTGTTATTCCTCATTATATATAAAGACTCAACAAATTAACAGCAAGTGATCAACATCCAATAGCAAAATCACAAAAATTTCGTTTACAGTAAGAGAGAAAAGTGACCTATAAATCCATAAAAAAGATGTTCTACCATTCATATAATTAAGTAAATAAGAAACAAGCAAAAGGGTTGCCTACCATGTTGGCATAGATTAAAGTTCTGCAGAGACACATGTTGATGAAGTTGTAAGGATCCACGCAATTTCCCACAGGGTTTATACAATCAAGGCTGTTTTAATACCTTTGGAGATCTCAAGCACTCTGACGTGGAAGCCATGTTGCCTATGAAATATATTAAAATAACACATGCATCCCGTATTAAGCATAATTTTTGCTGATATTGAAATATTGAAAGAACTCTATAATGTTGCCTTTGAAACCACTTGGCTATAAGTAATTCTTATGATTGCCTATTTAATCTATGATAGGCTATTTCTCAACAGTCATTACACATACTTGTGAATTCTTGCAAAATGAGCCAAATATATAACCTACTGATTGTTTTCAAATAGAATCAATTTTTTATGAATAAGAACATTGTAAGTGATACATTGCAGAGATAGATAATTAAATATTGATTGGTCTCAGACTTGCCACTTGCCTTTGTGTCAGAAAGTGAATATGCACTGTTCAGTGCCCGGCACTTCCTAGGTCCTGAGCCTATAGACAGTGTTCATGGACAGACATCTCGGGGGGACAACTAGGCAATGTCTCTCAGCAATGTGCAGACCTTTTCCCTACACATCTGCTCACTCCTGTGCCCAAACATGCCTTTATCAGAGTGTTCCTGGTCACATGGTACGTAATAACAAAAATAGAAAAAACTTAAATTATGCAGTAGTATGGATTGAATCATGTAAAATGGCATCCACTGCACTGATGTGGAATAGGCTCTTTGTGCATTGTCAAGCAAAACAAATGAAGGGACAAAACACTGTTAAGAGGCCCATTCTCCTTCCCCACACACTAGTGTCTTCTTTTTTTTTTTTTTAGGAGAAGTGGTATATTCTTACATATGTGTGCGCATTTGTGGAATAGTTCTGGAAGCACACATGGGAAACCTTGACCACGGTTATCTCTCTGGAATGAGACATGGATGGTGAGGGCATCAAGTTCTCTTTGAATATAATCCAGCTGTTATCTATAATAACAAAAGCATAATATGCTAATTAGACCGGATATCCTTCCAGACAACCTTCTGGACGAAGCCAGGGCTTCAAAGGAAGCTGGTGTCAGCAGCCTGGGGAAAGAAGGCCTACTCGTGCATGAATTTTGTGCATGGGGCCTCTAACTTTTCATAACAGTTTAATAAAGGGGTAAGAAGAGGAGGACAGGGAAGGGAAGGAGAAGGAAAAACAAATTCTTAAACTGGACTACAAAGTTGCATGTTCAGCTGACCGCTCAGGCTTTATCTTGGGCTCCTTGCCCTCCCTGTGAATGCTCTAGCTCACCCTTCTGTTCTCAGTTCTTCAAATTTCTAGTTCTCCCTCCATCTCTGGTTCTTTGCACATGCTGTTCCTTCTGCCTGGAACTACACCCACTAGCACACACACACTTGGTTAATTTTCATTCCTCTTTCCAATCATTTCTTGCCCCTGAGGGAAGCCTTCCCTGACATCTGGGGCTGGGCCACACTCCCTCTTATGCACTTTCCTTAGCACCTTGGCCTTTTACTCATGACACTAATCCCAGTTTAAAATTCTATGCCTGTAGGGTTTTGTTTCATGTCTGGGTCCTTTAGTAAATTGCTGATAATCATATCTCTGACATCTAACACCTGGTCCAACATGTATGAGGTGCTCCGTAAATATTTAATGAGTGAGTGAATCAACTAGGGAGGAAGCAGGGGAGGGCCAGGCATTGTTTTTCCAACATGACCCCTGTCGAGCTCTTCCCACCCGACAGCCTTATAACCTGAGCTAACTAACAACTTTGTCTTCATCACAGTAAGTAATCTGCAAAGGACTCCCCCAGCACCGTGATAACACATAAGAATGAATACTCTCTAGACCAGCTGGCATGAGCATCAACCTATGAACAGGAGGTCACAGTTCGATTGCCAGCCAGGGCACATGCCTGGGTTGTGGGCTCCATCCCCAGTAGGGGGCATCCAGGAGGTAGCTGATAATACTTCTCATCACTGTTGTTTCTACCTCTCTCTCACTCTCCCATGTTCTCTCTAAAATCAATAAAAACATTTTTTTTTAAAAAAAAAAAAAGAATGAGCCCTTTCTTATGGAGAAGGGGAAGAGGTGCCAGTGGGCTTCCTTTTAGTAATTTTAGATTTTTTGTTGATGTCATGGTTGTTCAAACTCGACAAAATAAATATCCATTTCATATTGGATATTATTTTGTCACACATGCCAGACAGGCTTAACATAAATTTAAAAGGAGCAACTACATAGACAAAACAAAGATAAAAGGAGATTTCCACTGATAATATGGCTGACAGACCTGACTCTCCCAGAGAAAACAATATAAACTTTGGGTAAATTGACTTTTCCCAAAACTTAAGCCCCCACCCCCCCAAAAAAAAGTCCTGATTACACAGAAGAATGAACAAAGGCAGATTCCTGACAGGAGTCAACATTTGGAAAAAATGAAAAACTTGGATGACTTACTCAAATTCAAGGCTTTTAGTCTTGGCCTAAACCTAACTCAGCACAACCCAAGGCAGCTAAACCTCTGCTAGAAATCCTGCATTTTTTTTTTTCACCTGGAAAAGTAGAGGACGGAGTTCAGGACAACCGTGGCCACTGGAAAGTGAAGGGGAAACCTATAAAGGAGCAGGCCAGAGAGAGAAAGTCCCAGATTTGTGCAAAATCTCTCCTCAAACCTCTGTGTAACCCTCCGTTTGTGCACATCTGGGGCAGGGTGTGAGCAGCAGAGTTAAGGAACAAAACAGTGAACTGAGATTTGAGCTGCTACCCAAGAATAAGAATTTGCAGATGGGACCCAACAAAAGTAATTGCCTGCAAAGGAAAACAAGCAAACATACAAAGCAGAACCTCAAATCTCTGCAACATAATTGCCACAACTTTGGGGATACCACCAAAACTGTTTGACATTCGAGTATTAGGAACATTTGACCCAACATCAAGAAAAAGGAGAGAGAACCCAAATGGCGGCATAGGTAAACACCTACAATGCTGCCTCGCACAACAATTTCAAAACTACAACCAAAAGACAGAACGGACATCATCCAGAACCACACGAAAGCTGGCTGAGTGGAAGTTCTACAACTAGAAGGAAAGAGAGGGGCTCACAGAGACCCAGAGGAGCTGCAAAAAGCTGAGGTACAGAGATGCGAGTGTGGAGAGAGCGAGTGCCAGAGTACCTGGCTGGCTGGCGGGAGGGAGACGGAGACTCTCAACGGCATTGAACCCCTTATCCTACGACACTAAACTCCAGATCCAGCCGAAACTCATACGGGGGGGAGTTTGGACTGTGAAAAGGGAGAAGTGCATGGAAATTTAGAGGAGTCGCAAATGATCAGGAGTCTGGTGATGCACACGGCACTGAGAGCAGAGGACCGACTGCTGATTGTGCCACTGGCTTTCACGAGTGGGTGGGAGACAGACCTTCCCAACTGTGCCACTTCTAACCCCACTAAACCCTGGTTTTGGGCAAAACCCTGAGGACCCAGACTCATATAGTCCCAGAGCACAGGGGAGCCGGAGGAGCAGCAATCTAGAGGCACTGCAAGAGCGTGCATACAGAGGGACCGCTCTAGCGATTACCCAGTCACATGAGACTCAGGGGCCATGGAGGGCAGGGCCGACTGGAAGGCAAGGTGGTCCCTTAAGCCCTGAGACTCCACCCATCCCAAGCTCAACACAGAGGCTTTTGCAGTTTTGCAAGTCTGTTATCATAAGGCTGAATCCAATACAGAAGATTCCCCGGCATAGTCAAAATGCCGAGACAAGGGAAGGGATCACAAACAAAAGAAATGGAGGAATACAAATGACTGGATCTAGAGTTCAAAACCACGCTTATAAGGTTTTTCAAGAATATCCTAGAAAAGTTGGATAAATTTATCAAGTTCCAAGAGGAGATGCAAAAGATCCAACTAGAGATGGAAAAGAACCAACTAGAAATTAAACATACACTGACTGAAATAAAAAATATTATACAGAGACCTAATGGCAGGCTAGAGGAAGGCAAGAATTAAGTAAAAAATTTGAAATATAAAAAAATCAGAAAACACTCAACTAGAAAAGCAAGAAGAGAAAAGAATCCAAAAATGTGAAGGAGACTCTGGGACAGCTTCAAGTGTACCAACATCAGAATTATGGGGTTGCCAGAAGAAGTGAGAGAGCAAGATACTGAAAACCTACTTAAAGAAATAATGACTGAAAACTTCCCACATCTGGTAAAAGAAATAGGCTTACAAGTCCAGGAAGCACACAGAACCCCATATAAAAGGAATCCAAAGAGGACTACACCAAGACACATCATAATTAAAATACCAAGAGCAAAAGACAAAGAGAGAATATTAAAAGCAGCAAGAGAAAAACAGTTCCTTACATACGACTATCAGCTGATTTCTCAACAGAAACGATGCAGGCCAGACGGGAGTGGCAAGAAATATTCAACGTGATGAATAGCAAGAACCTACAAGCAAGAATACTCTATCCAGCAAAGCTATCATTCAGAATTGAAGGGCAGATAAAGAGCTTCACAGATAAGAAAAAGCTAAAGGAGTCCATCAACTCCAAACCAGTATTATATGAAATGTTGAAAGGTACTCTTTTAGAAGATGAAGAAAAAAAAGGTAAAAGATAAAAAATTATGAACAACAAATACGTATCTATCAACAGGTGAATCTAAAAATTAAGGGAATTAAAAATTTGATCAACAGAATAAACTGGTGAATATAATAGAATCAGGAGCAAAGAAAGGGAGTGGACTGATAATTCTCAGGGGGAAAGGGGTAAGGGGTGTACAGGAAGAGACTGGACAAAAGTCATACACCTATGGATGAGGTCAACGGGAGGGAGGTTAGGGTAGAGGTAAGGGTGGGAGCCGGGTGGAGGGGAGCGATGGAGGGGAAAAAAGAGAAACAAATGTAATAATCTGAATAATAAAGATTTAATTTAAAAAAGAAAAGAAAAAGGAAAATCAGCCTGGTTGAAGTGGTTCGTTTACTTGAGCATCATCTCGTGCACTGAAAGGATGCCAGCTGAATTCTCTGTCAGGGCATATATCTGGGTTGTGGGTTCCATCCCCACTTGAGGCAAGTACAGAAGGCAACTGATTGATGTTTCTCTCTCACAGAGATGTTTCTCTCTCTCTCCCTTCCTCTCTCTATGCATGTTGTCCGGGTGAGGATAAAAAAACAGGAAAAGAGAAAATCAACAGACTAACCTTGAGATAGCTCAGATGTTCAAATGAGCACATAAGGATTTTAAAGTGGCTGTTGTAATTATAATTTTATACTAGAATTCTACACAAACTCTTAAAAACAAACAAACAAACAAACGAAAAAGAATGAAATACTTCCCAATTCATTCTGAGGACAGCATTTCCCTGATAACAAAGCTGAAGGCACAGCAAGAAAAGAAAACCACAGACTAATATGAACGTAGCTGCAAACATTTCTTTAAAAATTCGGTGAATTTAATTTAACAATATATTAAAGAAAATAATACATCCTGACCAAATGGGGTTTATACTAGGAATGCAAGATGGGCTCAACATTCCAAAGCCAGTCAATATAATTCATATTACAGATGAAAAACAACCATATGATCATGTCAATAAACACACAAAAAAAGCTTTTGAGAAAATTCAATTCTCATCTGTGATAACTCTCAGCAAACCAGGAATCAAAGACAGTAAAGGAAAAATTTTCAACTGGATAAAGGGTATCTACTTAAATACCTGGAGCTAAACTCACGCTCACTGGTAAAAGACTGAAGTACTTCTTCCCAAAATGTAGACAAGAATGCTCACTGTCATCATTCCTATCCAGCATCATACTGGAGATCCTAGCAAGAGCAATGGGGCAAGAAACAGAAATGAAAGGAGAGCTACCTGCTCACAGGCTGGCAGGCAGAAGCGGTTAGGGGCAATCAGGAAGGCAGGCAGGTGAGCAATTGAGAGCCAGCAGTCCTGGATTGTGAGAGGGATGTCCCAGATTAGAGAGGGAGCAGGCTAGGCTGAAGGACACCCTTCCCCTCTTCCCTTCCTACCCCCCCGCCCCGTGCACGAATTTCGTGCACTGGGCCTCTAATAAGATTACAAAAACCAATATATATAATGATAATTTTTTCAAGTATGTGTAAGATTTGTCTGCGAGAAATCAAACAGGACTTAATGGATAGCTATACCATGTTCATAAGTGAGCAGACTTATTATTAAGATGTCAGTTCCCGCCGAGACCGGTTTGGCTCAGTGGTTAGAGCGTCGGCTTGTGGACTGAAAGGTCCCAGGTTCAATTCCCAGGTCGGGGGCATGTACCTTGCTTGCGGGCACATCTCCACTGTGGGGCGTGCAGGAGGTGGCTGATCGATGTCTCTCTCTCATCGATGTTTCTGACTTTCTATCTCTCTCCCTTCCTCTCTGTAAAAAGTCAATAAAATATATTAAAAAAAAAAAAGATGTCAGTTCCCCTAAATTGATATCTAGACTCAACACAACCCCAATCAATATTCCAGGAGGCTTTTTGACATTGACAAGCTGATTCTAAAAGTAATATGGGGAAAAAATAAAAATCTACAATAATCAAACCATTTGAAAAAAAAGAACAAGTTAAAGGATTCAAATTATCTAGCTTCATAATTTTTAAGCCATAATAATCAATAGTATGATATTGGCATATGAGTAGACATATAAGTCAATGGAACATAATAGAGCCCAGAAATAGTCCCCTTCATATAGAGTCAATTAATTTTCAACAAAGGTGCTAAGCTAATTCAATGGAGAAAACAATCCTTTTTATTTTATTTTATTTATTTTTAATCCTCATCTGAGGATATTTTCCCAATGATTTTTAGAGAGCGTGGAGAAGAGAGAGAAAGACAGAGGGAAATATCAATGTGATAAAAACACATCAACTGGTTGCCTCCTGCACCAGCCCTGACCAGGGGTACGCTGGGTGGGATGGAGGAGTGGGGTTGGGAGAGCGTGCCCTTGACCAGAATTGAATCTAGGACCCTTCAGTCCGAAGGCAGATGCTCTATCCACTGAGCCAAACTGGTTAGTGCAGAGAAAATAATCTTTAAAAAAAAAACACAAAAAAAACAACCCTTGATCTTAAACTTGTACCATATATAAAAATTAATTCAAAAGTGGATCATAGAGGTAATGTAGAATGTTTCTGACCTTAGATTTAGGCAAAGATTTCTCAGAAAGGACACACAAAAACATGAACCTAACAAGAAGAGTTGGTAAATTCCTCAAAATGAAAAGTTTCTGTTCTTTGGAAGACTGTTAAAATTATAAAAAGACAAGCCACAGTGGGGAGAAATATGTGCAAGATGCATATCTGATAAGGGATTCATTCCCAGAATTTATGAAGAACCCTCACAGCTCAATAATAAGAAAACAAATAAGTCAGCTTTAAATATGGGTAATAAAATTTGTATATGTACAAAAATATAGAATGTTAATAGAAATATAAATCACCCTATTTTATACTTAAGTGGGGTCTTGGCAGTTTTCCTTGCTCTCGGGGGTGTGGGCTGGGAAAAGCATGGGACCAGAAGCCGGATGTGGACACCAGTGATTTGTGTGTACATTTGGATGTGGACATGCAAAGTCACTGGAAGGTCAAGATGCTAAAATGGTTTTCTTTCTATAGCTTCCTTCCTTTCCTCCTCCTCCTCCTCCTCCTCCTCCTCCTCCTCCTCCTCCTCCTCCTCCTCCTTCTTTCTTCTTCTTCTTCTTC
>JAAGEH010000125.1:9118188-9297751 GCA_011751065.1 Lasiurus cinereus
CTCTCTCTCTCTCTCTCTCTCTCTCTCTCTCTCTCTCTTTCTGTCCTTCTTTTGTCTTCCTTTCTTTTGTGTGTGTTTTTCCCCTTCTGCTGCCAGGCTTCCTTCCTGGCTCTGCCTCTAGGATGCACATTATCCCTCCTGCCCTGGCCTGTGGCTTCCACCTTCTCATCACCTTCACATCTTCCTCTTCGAAGCCATCCCAGTCAGCACCTGTGACTTGCTCTCCAGCCGGAGCTGTGGCATTTCTTCCTTCTCTACTGGGGGAGCTCCCTGAGCCACCACTGAGCATGCCTGGACTGGGAATGCAGTCAATTAAATTAAATCAAGGGCTCCCATGCTCAGGATACAAAGCCGCACCTGTATAGGCAACAGCTGCTCTAAACTTTTATAAATGCCTCCCTGGTCTCTCCCGTAAGCCTCAGACTGGGGCTTTGTGTGATAGGATGAGCAACATCCTCACTTCGCAGGGAGGAGACTGGGGCGTTGTCACGGCCATCAGAAGGAGTGAGCTAGGAGAGCTGCCTGCTCACAGAATGACCCCTGTCTCCCAGGAGACTGGTGGGTGCTGAGCTGAACCGGCTTTGCAGCCAGAGAAACTCAGGTCTGAGCTGGCCTCCCACTTGCCAGCTGTGTGACTCTGGGCAAGTCCTTTACCTCCTCTGAGCTTTCCTTCCCTATGCTCTGCTACAGAATGCTACCTGCCTCTCAGAGTTATTAATGATGATCAAATGCACGTGAAGATAAAATTCTTGTATAAAGAGGTCATTTAATTTCTTTCTCAGTGAACACAAATCTGCCTATCTGTGACTTTTTTGTGTGTCTGTCCTCACTTCTTTTATTTTGAAACTAGAGGCCTGGTGTATGAAATTTGTGCTTAGGGGGGTGACCCTCAGCCTGACCTGCACCCTCTCCAATCCAGGAGCCCTCAGGGGATGTCCTACTGATGGCTTAGGCCTGCTCCCCATGGTTCTCTGCTCTCTGTGGGGTCTGCCTGCTCCACACCATGGTTACTACCAAGCAGGCCTTGCTGAATGCTGCCTGCGGCCACACTTGCCTGCTCCTGGGTCACCGTGGCAAAGGCCAAGTAGGCCAAGCTGTGAGCTGCCTCCTCCCTGCTTTCAGTCTCCACAGAAGCAATGAGGTTAATTTGCATAGTCACTCCTGATTGGCTGGTGGGTGTCATGAAGTGATGGTCAATTTGCATATTTCTCTTTTTTTTTCAGTGCAGATATTAAAACCTAGATATTAGAAGCCTCCTGTTATGTATATACATAAAAATGAAGCTATTTCCCCCCCAATTATTTGCAACTATTCTTTTCCTTCTCCATTTTTCCTACTTCCCCTTTTCTCTTCCCTCCCCCTGGCCCCCTAAACATAATCACATACCCTTGGTTCATGAGTTCTCCTTGTGCTTGAGTCATTCAGAAAAGATTGGCAGAAGGAAAGGGAACCTTTTTGCAATGCTGGTGGGAAAGTAAACCAGTGTAGCCACTATGAAGAACAGTATGGAGGTTCCTTAAAAAATTAAAAATTGAACTAACATAAGAACTAGCAATTCCACTTCTGGGTACATATCTAAAAGATATGAAATCACTATCTCAAAGAGCTATCTGCACTGCTGTGTTCATTGCAGTGCCGTTTACAATGGCCAAGACCCGGAAACAACCTAAGTGTCCATCCACAAATGGATAAAGAAAATGTCTATCCTTTACAATAAAAGCGTAGTATGCAGATTGTCCCCTCTACCAGGTTCAACCAGGGGGCGGGGCCAGCAGGGGGAGGGAGGGAGGCCCCAGCCAGCAGCTGGCAGCCACTAGAGACCTTACCAGCACATACATTTCATGCACTGGGCCTCCGGAGAGAGAGAAAGAGAGAGAATCCCCCCAAAATATGAATGCATTTGGAATTATTATAAAGAAATGAATAATATTTTTTTGTCAGTGCCTGTTTTCAAACTGATAACCATTCTGGCCCAGGTACTGCTGATAACTGTGAAGCAATGGAATTGCAAACATCAAGAATCATTTTGTTCAGTATTTGTGTGCCTTCAATTTGTCAACTGTTGCTGGTTTTGAACTGTAAACTTTATCTTTTATGGATCCCCATTTAAAATAATCTAGTGTCACTTTAGGATAAATTTTCTTTGTTCAAAGCTTAGTCTGGCTTCACCCATTATTTTAAATCAGTTAAACCTGAAAAGAAGTAAAAATTTAGTCAGTTATCAGCTGTTAAAGTCTGTACACATTTTGGGGGGCACTACATATTAATAATATATGTTATTAATTGCATTAATGTATTAATATATTAATAATGTATTATTATATAACATTATATAATAATTATTATATATATCATTCAGCCATAAAAAAGAAGAAAACCTTGCCATTTGTAACAACATGGATGGACTTTGAGGACATATGCTAAATAAAATAAGTCAGAGAAAGACAAATCCTGTATGATCTCACTTATATGTGGAATCTAAAAAAGCTGACTGATAGAAATAGAGAGTGAAATGGTGGTTACCAGGGGCTATGTGTGTTGGGGGGGAGGGGGCACTGGTCAGGGGGGGATTTTGGACAAAGGGTACAAGTTCTCAGATAATAAGATGAATAAATTCTGGGGAATCTAATGTGCAGCATGGTGACTACAATTAAAAATACTGTGTTGTACAATTGATAGTTTTTACGACAGTAGATCTTACATATGTTATCACCACACACAAAAATGGTAATTATGTGAGAGGATGGAGGTGTTAACTAATCTAAATGAGGCAAATATTTTGCAATATATATGCGTATCCAATCATCACATTGTACACCTTAAACTTACACATAGGTCAATATCTCAGTAAAGCTAGATAAGAAAAAAGAAAGACCCCAGTCACTGCAAGAAAATTATGTGAGAGAGAACTTTCTAACCTGTGCCACCCGTGTGTGCTGACATCCAAATAGGGGGTGAGGGGTTGGCGGGGGGAGGGAGGCAGAATGGACTTGGCATGAAGATCTCAGACATGCGGACACACGGGTGCCTCTGGGCCTGATCAGTCCCGGCCACACTCAGAGCCCGCCCTGCGCAGGAGACCAAGGCCTGAGGTGGACAGTGATAGAGTCTGGGGGGCATCCTTGTCTTCTGTCGCCACATTGCTGCCCACAAAGCCCCCCTTTAAATCCTCAGCAAGGGGCTGGACCCCGGGCCTCTCTGGGCTTGGCCCTGAGAGTGAGAGGCGGCCAGGCGGACACAAAGCGAGCCAGCCCCCAGCCCCCAGAAGGCATCCCTGCATTGTTCTGAGGGAGGCCCTGGGCAGCCCCCAGGCCGGGGAGGGGAGCAGGTGGGGCTCAGACAGCAGGCGGCACCCTCCAGCCAGACAGATGGCGAACAAAGGGGCACACAAAGGAGGCAAAGGCGCCGGAGCAGCCCCCAGGAGGGAGGGCCGGCTGGCTGCCCCAGACACGCTGCCCTCAGAGCATCGTGACACCGGGGGGAAGGGAGCAGCCTTTCGGCTGTTAGACTTTCACAGCCAAATCCTAACTCCCGTTTTACAGACAAGAAAACTGGGTTAAGAAAGGCTTGTCCACAGTAGTCACGCGTCAGGATGTATAAAGCAAGCAGCCTGTTCCCAGCGCCTGGCGTCTTGACCTACTTCGCCGCCGATGTCTATACGGTAAATACGGAGCTCCTGGCCCCGCGCACACCACGTCTGGCCAAGGTCAAAAGACAAAACTCTAAAACTTCCTGAGCCCGTGTTATGCAGAGCCAGGGAATTCTCAGCGGGGACAAATGGATCAAAGATGCCAAACAGCTTGACTAGAGGTATTCACGTCCCCATAAAATGTGCCTTCAGATGTTTAAAATAATTGCTTTGAAAAAGAGAGACTTCTGGACCACACACAGTTGCACTGAAGCACAACCGATCTGGACAACTGCGGGCTCCCGTGAGCACGCTTCGCAAACATCTGGAGGTGGCCCTGAGGTTTTGCCAACGGGAGGGCTTCTGGGTACCACGAGGAGGAAGGACAGGAGGTGGCTGTCATGCAGAGCGCAAGCTCTGCCTCCAGGAAAAGGCAGAGAAGCAGAACCATCGGAGAGCGGGGAGGTTTCACAGACCCCAGGGACTCCTCAGCAGTCAGCATCACCTCCACTGTACAGGTGAGGAAGTGAGAAGTCCCCCTTCCTCTGGCAAAGGCGATGCGTTTTCCCTTGACCCACTCACAGCCTACTGTGGGGTTCAGGTGAGGCTCCCAGGGACCCAGCCGAGTCGCCCCCTCAGATTCAATCCCTAGGATGCAGTGATTGGGTCAGGAGGGTGCAGGTGACTCAAGTCAGCCAAAGAGAGTTGGTCCTGGGGCTTGGTGGCCTCCTGGGAACAAGGGTCCCTCTGTCCTTGGCCAGGATGGCAGCAAAGATAGAGGGGTGGGTGGCCTCAAGAGGGGAGGGATGTGTGGAGGCGGAGCCTTTCTGAGAGTGGGACCAGGAGATGAGTGAGACCCAATCTCAGGGTCCTCTGAGCCCTGTGTTGCTTGAAGCCTTTCGGGTATCTGAGCAAAGCAATGCCCAGTTTTGATGAAATCTATTGGTTTTCTTCTGCTGCTGGTTTCCCCTTCATTTGTCCTCATTAGTCACTGGAGGGCCCCAGGGGCAGAGGATGGGCACCTGGGGAGACGAGACTTCCCAGCCTCCCTTGCAGCTCGTGGGGCACACGACAAGGTTCTCACTTTTCTTTCAACTATTCCATTTACTCTCAACTCTACTCATTCTGCTTTTCCTGGATTATTCCAAAAGAAATTCTAGACATCTTATCATTTCACCCTCAGATAAGTTCTTTTTAAAAAACACTACCACAATACCATTATCATAGCCAACAAAGTTACGATAATGTCTTAAAATCATTTACTACCCAATCCGGGCTCATGTTTCCCAATTGTCTTAAAATACCTTTTTGTAATCAGTTTGTTCTGATCAGAATCCAATTAGGCTCCTTTTGCATATGGCTTCTGTGTCTTAATGTCCTTTATGTTTATTTTTCTCTATAATAATAGCCCCTGTCATTCTTAACCACATTATCTATTTCTTGGGGAAATAGTAATTTATCCCGTAGAATTCCCAACATTCTGGCCTTGAAGGATTGCATGTTCACAGTGTTTCTTTTTTTCTTTTAACATATTTTTATTCATTTCAGTGAGAAAGGGAGAGGGAGAGAGGTAGAAACATCAATGATGAGAGAGAATCATTGATTGGCTGCCTCCTGCATACCCCACAAGGGGGATCGAGCCTGCAACCTGGGCATGTGCCCTGACCAGGAATCGAACTGTGACCTCTTGGTTCAGAGGTTGACGCTCAACCACTGAGCCACATCGGCCAGGCCACTGTGTTTCTTATTATGTCCCTCCATTCCCTGTATGTTCTATAACGGTAAAGGAAGATCTAGGGGTGCTGTTTGATTCAGGTTCCTTTCTCTTTGGCGAGAGCACTTCAAGTGGTGCTGTGTGTTTCCTCTGCAGTCACCCGTGGAGGCACATCACATGTGGTGATGTTAAAATTGATCAGGGTTGAGGTCTCAGCCCGATGTATTCATCATAAAGCACCCTCACCTTCCATCTCAAGGCTTTAGCAGCGTTGATGATTGTGGCTTAGATCCATGATTTCACTAGGGGTTACAAATGGTGGTTTTCTGATTGTTATGTATTTTGCTCTTATTAACCATAATTCTTTCAGAAAGATACACTTTTCCCCATTGACTACTTGGTATCTCTGAAATATAATCCATCTGGTAAAGACACAATGGAATGCTTATTCATTTCCTTGTTTCCAGGACAATGACTTATTTCCTACCAAACTTAAACAAAAGCCCCACACGTTTTATTTTATTTATTTATTTATTTATTTATTTATTTTAATATATTTTATTGATTTTTTACAGAGAGGAAGGGAGAGGGATAGAGACTTAGAAACATCGATGAGAGTGAAACATCGATCAGCTGCCTCCTGCATGCCACCTACTGGGGATGTGCCCGCAACCAAGGTACATGTCCTTGACGGGAATCGAACCTGGGACCCTTCAGTCCGCAGGCTGATGCTCTATCCACTGGACCAAACCGGTTTTGGCGCCCCACATGTTTTAAATGGGTATTATTGAAAGGGCGCTTAAAGTACATGTAATATTTGAATACGTTACAACCATTATTCTTTTTGATGCTCTAAGTGTCCCATCTTTGGCCACTGAGAGGCCCTGGAAGCTGCACTCGGCACCTTTCCCCAGGACCCGGCCGTCCTGGGGCTTCCTTGCTTTCCGCACAAGGTGTTCCAGGCTTATCTTGTATGTGTCTGGCCCCCGCCCTGTAGCCTGCCGTTTCTCTAAGAGCCCCGGTTCCTTTCGGTAATGAATGATGCTTAAAACAACAATCGTTCACAAGCCCTTCCCCTGTGGAAGTGAAGCAGACAAGCAAGTGCCCACAATCGCTGGTCAGATCTTTTCTGGGCAGCCGGGGGAGACAGACACTGCAAAGCTGCCTCCCTGGATTCAAGATTTTGGCCTCTGGCTGGCCCTGCCGGAAAGGACCGTGGAGAAAAGCCCAGAAAAACCAAGCCCAGCTGTCTTCGCATCCTTCCCGCCGAGCCACTGGCCAAGAGCTGACAGGTGTGAGGCGGTGGTTTCCTGGAGACCTGCTTCCTCTGCTCACCAAGCTGATGTCTGAAACAAAGCGTGCCGGCTTCCTCCCCGTGGACCCCATGCTCTGTGGCTCCTGCGGAGTCGTGTGTGTGTGTGTGTGTGTGTGTGTGTGTGTGTGTGTAGGAGCCAAGGATGCTCTTAAGGGCTCTGGGAGGGGCTTTACAAACAGTGAAAAACCTCACAACCAGCCTAGGAGCTGAGTACCATTGCTATCCTCATTGTACAGATGAGGAAAATGAGGTTCACAGAGATGAAGTCACTTGGTGAAGGTCATCATATAAGTAAGAGGATGGCCACAGTGGGCCTGAATCTCTTGGACTTCACAATAACAGAACTCCCTGAGCCTGGGCTAGGAGGCTCTGTCACAATCTCAAATAATAGCCGTGCCCGCCCGGTGTGGCTCAGTCAGTTGGCTGAGCGTTGGTCCCATACATCAGGCGGTCACAGGTTTGATTCCTCGTCAGGGCACCTGCCTGGGTTGCAGGCTTGATCCTGAGTACGAGGGAGTGCAGGAGACAGCCAATCGATGGTTCTCTCTCATCGATGTTTCTCTCTCTCTTCCTTTCTCTGAAATCAACAAAAGCATATTTTTAAAAACACCCCAAAAAAAACAAAAGCAGCTAGCAGCAGTGACTGAAATTGCTAAATGCCACTCCAATTCTCCAATATTAATTTCCCAGCCTCCCTTGAAGTTCAGGGCAGCCAATGAGATGTAAGCAAAGTTGTTGGATGGGACTTCTGGGTAAGCTCTTGACTAGGGGAACAATAGCTGCAGAGTACCCCATTACCCTCTTTTCATTCCTAGCTTCCTGCTTACAATTCAGCCAAGGTGATTGGACTCCACTGTCATCTTGAATTGCAAAAACAGTTTTGAAAATGGAAGGCACTAAGGAAAAGGGGAAAGAGAGAGAGCAAGAGGCTGGGTCCTTGATGGCAGAGGAATGGCCATGCCAGGTGGATTGCCTGTGGCTAAGACTCTCTCCTTGATCACATCTTATCAGACTCCCCTGAACACTCTTTTCAACGAGGCCCTGACTTTCGAGTTTCCATGTGTATCTCTGCACTGTCCATTTTTAGCAAGAATCCTGCTAAGTCAGTTTAGCCAGAAACACTCCATCCTCCGTCCCTGGCCACCCTGGACATAGGAGCGGCTTTTTCATCCTCCACCATCCTCCAGATCACCCTGGCCTCCTTCAGCAAGAACCCCGTGAAGTCAGGTCATCCAGAACCCTCCCTTACCCCTGATGTCTGCTCTCCGTAATTTCCTATCCGCTGACCGCCCGACCCCGCACCCAGCTCCTTCGCTGTAAGTTCCCTTCGCTCCACTGTCCTTGTTTGATGTGCAGCCTGACCTCTCTCCCCATCTGCAAAACCCAGTGTAGTAGCTGCCCTGGAAGAGGGCCTTCCTTACGACTATCTTTAATGTGTCATCGTTTTTTCTTTGCCATCTGTCTTTGGACTTCATTTATGGGCGAGAGAACGAGATCTCTGTTTAGTTTGAGCCCTTCATTGGGGTGTTTTGTTCAGGGCAGATGAGTCTAATATACATTGTTATAAACAGCGACCTCAAAAGCAGAAGCAGGACCGAATTCTGCATCTTCACTGTTGCCCTCGCTTGGAGGCTACCCGCCTTCCTGATAAAACTGTCTCTTTTCTGATAAATATCTTTCGAGGCTCTCTTTATCATCTTGAAACAAATTCGCATGTAATATATCCAAATCAATACAAAATCCTTCTGAGATCATAATTCTAATATAAAGGAAAAATGGAAGTAATTTGTAAAAAAAAAAAAGTTTATTTCAATATATAAATGCTTGGGCTACAATGACACCAGCAGACATGATAAAGCAGTCAGATGCCAACACCTATCCATAAAATCGCTGTGCATGTGACCACTTGCAATGCAGGCCAACAGGGGGGTTATTAGTGACTCAGACACAGGAGCGGTACTGTCCTTGGGGTATGACTTTCTGAAAAGGCAAACAAACAACCAGGCCAAGTTTCAATCGTAATGAAACAAAGCATAACCTTATCCTGATTTACACAGCGGGTGCATTTCTAGAACACGTGACATTAAGCCACACAAAAATGATTTGTGTGTAAACATAAAATAAAGATGTTTTGTGTGTATACATACAAATGTGTGTACCTATGAAACAAAAAGTTCTAGGAGGAGCTAATTACAAACAGGTTTTTTTTCACCTACCTGAACTTCTGGCCGGGCACTGAGAATCCATGTGGGGTGCAGGGAAGCTTTGTTATATGAGATTATCCCACAATGCCAGGACCTCACACCTGCGAGGACCCCCCCCTCCAGTCAACCTGAGCACTAAGAGCACTTCTGGAACTTCCCAAGCGCCCCCTGGTGTCCTCACTGAGAATTGCTGGCAGAGCGCGCTCTTGGAAATGCAGACCTGAACTGTGTCGTTCCAGGAGAGCCAAGTCAACTGCCAAAATGAGAGTGGCTGTTTCTACTTCATGCTCCTTCCGGATGCCAAGGGCGACTCTGGGCTCAGGTATCCTGGTCCCCGTTTGCCAGATGAAGAAGCAGAAGACTCTGGGCAATCACTGAGCTACAAGAGCTGTGACCTCAATACTTCAGTTCTGAATCTCCCATCTAACCACCCACACAGCTCTCTGCTTTATAAACAAACAACTAGCGAACCTGCGCATTTTTCCCAAAAAACACTTGCCCATTACATTGGGCTGGCTAATTAATCCTTGGATAATATGGAATTATAATATAAGGAGTTCCCAAGAACAGCGACATGAGAGGAATCAATACAAAATATGCAAAAATTCATATTTCTTCTACAAAAAAGCCCCCATAACACCTGACCAGTTTTTTTTTCATCTACCAACACCAGATTGGCATCACCGAACTTTGGGCATGGTGAATTACATGGTGATTTCTCTCCTTCCCTCCATAGGCACAGGGTAGACACTCAACTTTCTGACATGTCCCTCTCATGGTTTCCATATCCATTTTTTCATTTTAAAGAAAAACAATGCTTTCTTTGCCCAATACAAGTTTTTGCTTCGCCGCCCCCCCCCCATTGAAACAGCAGAGACAGGCTGGCAGAAGTTTCTTGAAGCGTAGGCCAGGCAGACAAAGGGTTTCCCTGGAAGTGCAGTTGCCTGCTTCCTCTGACTGGGCAGAGGGCGGGCCCTGAAGGATGCTGCCCTTATCGGCCTTCTCCCACGTGTTTATCAGATTCAAGGCTCAGGGTAGCCCGGTGCAGGGAGGCACCAGCATTCTCGTTTATGGATAGGAAATAAGAGAAGACGACTTGCTCAAGTTCCCAGGGCAGGTGCCGGAGTTGGGCTCTGAACCCAGATGTGTCTGACAAAAGAAACCCTGGTGAGTCTAGGCCACCCTTTGAAAATTACTTGCTTGAGCAACGTTGCCTTCCTCGCCACTGCACAGGGGACCAGGTCTTCACTGCCCATCAGGCATCGTTCGCTTTGTGGCACAATGAGCTGGACTTCCTGCCCTCCGAATCTGTCTGAGTCCCCAAATCTGGAACTCCAGGGCTGGAACTGTCAATGCAGATTCTACCTACAAAGTCCTTTGGAAAGGAGCTCTCGCCCCTTTGAGTTCCACCTCTCTCACAAATGCAACCGAGGACAATGCTACTGGTCTCTCACTATGAGGCATGGTTGAAGGAAGTTGTCAATTCCAGGGAGCTCTGCCAGGATTCCTCTGTAACTCAGTAAACATTTGCTGAACATTAATCGATATATAAAAAAGGCTAATATGCAAAGTGTCCCCTCGAGAGTTCCATCGGGAGACTGGGAGTTCAATTGCTCGTTATGATGTGCACTGACCACCAATGGGGCCGCCGGCAGCTGGCAGCCAGGGAAGGCCTTAGGAACCCTGCCAGTTTACAAATTTCATGCACCGGGCCTCTATTAAATGAATAGGCAAGAAAACTGGTGAATGCATCCCATGCTTCCGTGGACTGAGAATACATTCCCAATTCTATGGCTGGTGCAGGCCTGCTGCAGTCATTGGCTCTGCTCCTCTCCCAGTTGCTTTAAAGTTGAAACCCTCCAGGAACAAAGAGGAAATTGCCCCAATAAACACAATATTACTTTAAATCCTTGATTTCCTCTGTGACAGAGCAGAGCATTTACTCAATTGCCTACTCAAGTCAGCACGAGATCTCATCCCCCAAAAAGAGGGAGGCAAGACAGAGGAAGGAGGGTGTTTGTCACAACTGTAATTAGACGCAGAATCAAATTGTTTTAAAGATCCAGTGTCAATGTTTTGCAGACTATTCCCCTGTGCGGTGGAGAATCTGGAAGCACCCAGCGGCTATTTTTAACTCCATAATCTCACTCTGGCTAAATTATACCATTAAATCATAACAGGCAGCCCACATTTGCACACAGACAAGAGGACCCGCTAGAACCTTAGAGGACAAGTACCTAATGGTGAATATACTTATTCAAATTACATTTCATTTGCCCTGTGTTATCACAGAAGACTATGGAGCCACTCTGTATTTCTCTCCGTGTTTTAACATCTGCATTTTATCAGGCCCTCAGGGATCTCCCGTGTTTTCAAAAAGGGTGAATGTGATGAATTTCTGGGAGTGTTCCTCTGGGGGTGGATGCTGCCTCCAGGTTCTGAGGGCTCTGGCCCAGCTCAGGAGGGAAAGAGCTGGCCCTGGAACCCAAACCTGGGAGACAGAGGAGGTGGCAAGCCCCACAATGGCTGCTGGGTGCCCCCTAGGGCTTCTGAAGGGGCAAGACACCTTATTTCTATGTAAGCCTCAAGCTAATTCTGTTCCTAAGGCCTTTCTGATTAGGAATATGTTTAGGTGGAAAGAGACGTTGGGGGCAGATTTCCCCCTATTTTTTCTTCTTCTTTTTAAAAAAAATTATATTTTATTGATTTTTTATAGAGATAAAGGGAGAGGGATAGTTAGAAACATCGATGAGAGAGAGACATCGATCAGCTGCCTCTTGCACACCCCCTACTGGGGATGTGCCTGCAGCCAAGGTACATGCCCTTGACCGGAATCGAACCTGGGACCTTTAAGTCCGCAGACCGACGCTCTATTCACTGAGCCAAACCGGTTTTGGCATCCCCCTATTTTTCATAAAAATTATGCTCTAATACTCATTTCTAGCTGCTTCAGGAACAGAATGATCAGCTCTTCAAATGCATTGCAACCACACAGTATCACTTATGTGGTCTTCCCTCCCAATCTGCACAACCTCAAGCTACTCATGAGGACAAAAGGAGACAAAACCAAATTGCAGGTCATTTTGCCAAAGAACTGGTCTGTGCTTTGACAAATGTTAGTGCCTTCAGCGGAAAAGCTGAGAATTGCTCTCGAGTGGAGGAGACATGACAACTAAGTGCCACGTGTGATTCTGAACGGGCTCTCTTTGCTATAAAGCACTTGACTGAAGCACCCATCGGTATTTGAACATTGCACTGCTCCTCAAAAAATAGTACTTGTTAATGTTACTTTCCTTGAATGGGATTAATTGCACTGTTGTTTTCTAAGAGAATGCCCTTGATCTCTAAAACTTGCTCTTAACTGAAAAAAATGAAACTCAAATGAAATTGAGTGAGACTATGCATATAATATGCACACTGCATTAGTTTCCTTTGGTTGCTTCAACAAATTACCACAAACTTAGTGGCTTTTAAGTAACACAATTTTATTACCTTTCAGTTTTGGAAATCAAATTTAAAATGGGTCTTATTGGGCTGAAATCAAGGTGTCGGCAAGACTGTTCCTTTTTGGAGCCTCTGGGGGGAGAAAGTGGGTGGGGTTTTTTCCTTTTCCAGTTTCTGGAATCGCCCACATTCCTTGGCTCATGGTCCCCTTCCATCCTCAAAGCCTGTGGTGGCCAGTCAAGTCTTTGTTGCGATGCCATTTCTTTGATTGTGACTCTTCTGTCTCCCTTTTTCTCATTCATAAGGACTCTTGTGCTTACATTGGACTAGTGGTTCTCAACCTGTGGGTCGCGACCCCTTTAGGGGTCGAATGACCCTTTCACAGGGGTCGCCTAAGACCATCAGAAAATGCAGATATTTACATCACGATGCATAACAGTAGCAAAATTTCATGGTTGGGGGTCACCACCACATGAGGAACTGTATGCAAGGGTCACGGCCTTAGGAAGGTTGAGAACCACTGCATTGGACCCACCTGGATAAGCCAGGATACTCCTTTACCTTAAAGTCAGCTGATTTGCAACCTTAAATTTGTCTGCAACCCTAATTCCTCCTGCCATGTAATGTACTATATTTATAGGCATCAGAGATTAGGATGTGAGCATCTCTGGGGGCTGTTATTCTTCCTAACACACACACACACACACACACACACACACACACACTGAAAGAAAAAGAAAACAATGTAAGATGTTAGCAAGTTAACAATACACACCTGAAACCTATATGTTCGTGTTAACCAATGTCACCCCAATCAACTTAATTTAAAACAAAAAACAAAAAACCTCCCCCCCTTCACACAAAAAAACCCAAGTTAATAATAGATGATCTGTAGAAGCTGATTGTAATAGTCTTTTGGGTTTGAATTTTTTTCAAAATATAAAATTTAATTTTAAAAAAGTTTCTCCTTACCATAGTGCTGGATATTTTAAGTAGCACAAATGTACAATCCCTTATCTGAAATTCAAAAGCTCTGAATGGATGGAGGTTACCTCTGGCAGAATGGGGGTGAGGGAGGATAAAGAAAGGCACCTTTGGCTTCAAAACTCCACCTGAACCGTCTGGAGACACTTCAACAGCCTCTCTGTACTCCCTTGCTGTGCTGCTTGCTCATCAACGCCCCTTCACTCCCTCTGCCCTGCCTCACGTGGGGAACCTCACCTGCCAGGCTGGTAGGTCCTGGGAGGCAAAACTGGGGTAGTGCCCTGCCCTCCAAGGCCCAGAGTTCAACAGAGTAAACGCCCAGACCATCCCAGCTATTGTGAGATCAGCAGAACTCAACCCCGAGGGCCAGGGGAGGAGAACCGAGGACCGGGAGCACAGATGGCTTTGGGAGGAGGGGATGCTATTAGAAAGCGTGTGCAGAAGACCAGCCAGAGCACAGGGCCTGTGAGAGAAAATCAAGTCCCTCAGTAGGATAGGGCGGGCAGTGGAGGTTGCAGGGCAGACGAGGCCAGGCCATGGAAGAGGCTTCTAAGTAAGGAAACTACCTTGAGCCTGAAGTTCCTGAGCAGCCACAGGAGGGGTTTTCATTGCGGAATATTTAATAAGAGAACACACGCACCCGCAAACATATGTGGTAGGCAGCTTTTACGTGGGATGCCAGGGATCCCTGCCATCCCCACGCTGGTGTGATTCCCATCCCTCACCCCAGCCTGAGCACGGGCTAGACCTGCAACTTGCTTCTAAGGAATAGAATCCGGCAAAGGTCGCAGGCTGTCACTTCCCAGCTTCCTAGATAAACACTCTGGCTTCCCCCCTGGCTCCCTCTTTGGCTTCCACTCACTCACTCTCTCACTCACTCTCTCACTCACTCCAATGGAGCATCTGCCAGGGATCCTACAACCCCGTGAGGGAGGCTGAGGGCAGACCCTTCGGCAGCCCCAGCTAACAGCTCAAAGCCTCTTGCAAGTCCCTGAAGGAGGGCTCAGGCCCACAGAAACTGTGAGATAAGTGATTTGCTGCTTTCTGTTCTTAAGTTTTGGGGTAATTTGTTATGCAGTGATATCTAAAAAGAAATTTTAAAAATTTGACCCACCAGCTGCTTGAAGATATAGAGCATCGGTTCCTTCCAAGCCTCCTGGGCGCCTTTCTTTATCCTCCCTCACCCCCTTTCTCCTGCCAGAGGTAAGCTCCATCCAGAATTTTGCGTTTATCATTCCCTGGCTTTTCCTTATTATTGGAACACCTGTATGACTCCTAAACGCATTGTATTGACTTGCAGGTTTTAAACTCTATGTATGCTTCTGCCACTTACTTTTTTTTTTTTAACATCCAAAACTAAATTCCTGCGATTGAGCCATATGGATCATATGGTTCATTCATTTCCACTGATGTGAGTTTCTCCGTCTCCTGTCCTTGGACACGGAGAATGTTTTCAGTGTTTTGCTATTGCAACCGGGCTGCTATGGCCGTTTCTGTGCATACTCCTGGAACAAATGAGCCAAGGTTTCTCGGGGTTCTACACCCAGGGTGGACGTGCCAGCTTATATGGTATAGGCATCTTCAACTTTATAACCTAACGCACGGTATTTTCCAAAGTGCCATCCGATCCTCCTTTACACTCCCAACTGGAGTGCGTAAGAATTCCTTTGTTCTACACCTATTTGAGATGGTCTGATTTATTCATTTTTGCCTTTTTGGTGGTTACAAAATGATGTCCAGGTTTGAATTTGCAGGATGAACATTTTTTCCACATTATTGTACATTAAGTTTTACTCTCCTGTGAAATACTTATTTATGACTTTCGTCTAGGTTTTTATTGGTTGTTTCTCAGAGGAATTCTTGATAAATTCTGAGACTATACCTTGTCAGCTATATAAATATGTTTTAAATATATTCTTCTAGCTTTAGAATGATCTTTTCATCACTTTTGAATAAAAGACATTATGAAGTTTAGTGTAGTCTAATTTATCAATTATTTCGCCTATGAAATGCACTTTTGTGCCTTCCTTTAGAAAACTTCCTTCTCCCACTAGTTTAAAAAGACTTTCTCTTTAACATTGCAAAAGTTTGGCCTCTCCCAGTTAAGTCTAATCCATCTGAAATGGATTCTTTTAGTATTGTGTAAGGTATCCACTAATGAGATGTGACTATTTAAGTTCATAATGGAAAACCTTGTTGGATGGTCCGGCCAGTTCTCACTGATTTGCAATGCTCTCTCCGACACAGTCAGGTCTCTGCATAAGTGCATGTCTGCTTCTGGGCTCTGTCTTCTGTTCCATTGTTCTAGTTATATATCCCTTTACCAATACCATACCTCTTAATTTGTCTAACTTCATCATAATAATGTCACCATACCTTATCCTTCTTCTTTAGACATACCTAGGTTATTCTGTTTCATCATGTACATTTTGCAATTATTTTAACTAAATTCCAAGAAAAATACTGCGGAGTTTAAATTTTATAGAGTTCATAGGGTCTACTGGAGGCAATTAGTATTATTCTAAATATTATTTTTCTATCCATGATATGTTGTACCTCTCCAATTATTTGGAATTTTTATAGTTTTCTAAGAGTTTTATCATTTTCTCCATATTTTTCTGAACTTTAGATCCAGTTATTTTTTGCTGTTGCTACTGTAAATGATATTATTTAAAATTTACATTGTGTTTATTGCTGCTATAAAGCACAATCATTTCTTTATATCTAGCAACATTGTTAAACATGTTAACTTTAATAATTTATCTATAGATTCTTTTGAGTTTTCCACATGGGTAATCAATAGCTTAGTTTCCTCTTTCTCATCATTTCTGGCTATGATTGTTAAGTACAATCCGATCTAATAAAGAGGGAATATGCTAATTGACCATCAGTCCATCACAAAGGTGGCTGCACCCACAGATGAGGCCAAGTTCCCATAAGCAGCCTTAATGAGCAATCAGCAGGGACTTAAGGCTATGCCCTCTCCTGCCCCTGTGGAGCTTGACAGGGGACCTCAGACCATGCCCCCTGCCCTGGCAATCAGCTGAGGACCTCAGGCTGTGTCCCCTGCCCCAGCACCAGGCCAGGAGACCTAAGGCCATGTCCCTGCCCGGCAGGGCTTGACAGGGAACCTCAAGATGCGCTTCCTGTCCTGGTGCTGGGCTAGGGGACCTCAGGCCATGCCCCCCACCAGGTGGGGCTTGACAGGGGACTTCAGGCTGTGTCCCCACCTTGGCACCAGCCCGGGGAACCTCAGACTGCACTCCCTGCCCCAGCACCAGGCCAGGGGACCTCAGGCTGTGCCCCCCACTCAGCGGGGCTTGACAGGGGACCTCAAAGTGCACCCCCAGTGCTCAGTTGGGGGAACTCAGGCCATGCCCCGGCCCAGTGAGGCTTGATGGGGGAGCTGAGGCAGTTCCCCCTTCCCAGTGCTGGGCCGGTTCACCTGAGGCTGCACCTCCCCCGCAACTTCCCCCACCTGGCAGGGCTTGATGGGGGACTTCAGATCATGCCCCCCATCCAGCAGGACTTGACAGGGGACCTCAAGGCATACCCACCCCCCCTGGTCTGGGTGACCTCAGGCCATGCACCGGGCCAGGGAATCTGAGGCTATGTCCTCTCTCTGGTGAGGCTTGACAAGGGTAGGACTGGCTGGGTCTGGATCTAGTCCAATGCAGGGAGCACAGCTGGGTCTGGGTCTCACACGATTTTGAGGCACATGTGGGTGGGCAGAAACTTGACTTTGGGTCCTGTGGTGTGCCCCAGACTCTGACAGGAGGAAGGTTTTCATATACATTTTTACTAACTTTATTTCATCTCTGACACTTCTATTATAAAGGACAAATAGCAGTATTAAATTATTTCCTCTAATTAATCCACTTTTAACGTGCACAGATTTCGTGCACTGGGCCACTAGTATTGAATAAAAGTAGTAATGACACTTTTCTTGACTTGTTCCTGATTTTAAAAGAACAGCGACATTTCACTTTTAAATAGAGTTTAAGGGCAATTTGCCCTCGTTAGGAGAGAATTAGGGTTTCTGGCGCACAATGAAGCCAGGGAGAAATATGAGGGGGACCCGAAGATCCACTTGGGTGTCAATTTTGATGGTAACTGGACAAGTGATGCAAACTGTCCTGAAACGGTTATGGTGACCAGAAACGCAGACCCTTCAGAGAGTCTGAACCATGCTACCGCGTGTGCCACTGAGACCAATAAAAGCCTGACTTGAAAGCGAGGGTAAACTAGAACGGATAGTGGAACAGGAGAGTGATGAGTACTAGTCACATCTCTAAGAAGTGCTTGGGGCTGTGACCTCATAACCTTCCTCCTAAGATTTCCCCAGCAAGAGCAGCTCACTGGCATTCTGGAGCTGCAGGGCACTGGGTAGACTGTAATGACAGGAGAATGCATCACACAGGTGCCTGTTAGGAGGAATTTATTCATTTGATCTAAATTGTTGCATTTATTGGCATGCACTTTTCATATTTTAAAATTAGCCTTTCAGTATCTGTGGTACTTGTATGTCTTTGCTTATGTTTTTGTAGACTGTTCAGTTCTTTGCCTTATGTATTTTATTATATATTCTGTAAAATATATTGTATTTTCTCCCAGTCTGTGGCTTACTTTTCATCTTTTTAACTTTTAAAAAATGTTTAGTGCATTAATCCTTGCCTGCTCCAAGGTTGCAAAGATACTGTTTTCTTCTACGTTTGCAATTTTAATTAACTTTATCATTCAGTTTTTTGCATGTTTGGTGAGATAATGGTTCACTTTTATCCATATTGACATCCACTTGCTCTAGCACACTTATTGGGGGTGAGAGAAATAAAAAACAAATCCAAAACCAGCATATAATCTAGGAAGGTACAGATCATATAAGCTAGGCTACTCAACAGCTCAGTAAGTCTACACAGTGGAGGTCACTCTATTGGACAGTCGTGAAAACTAGGATTCAGAAGCACAATGGGAAAACTGGCTATTTATTTACCTTGACAATAAGAGACTCAAGGAGATATAAGGTGCTTCGGAAGAGTAGGGATCTAGAACGTAAAAGAGGTTTGGCACTAAATTTTGTTGGGCTGAATGTGATGAGTTTCTTTGAATTAGAGTAGGTTTGGAATCCTGGGCCTACCAACTGGTTTTAAATCTCAAGTCAGTGTTGTCAAGTCCCAGAATAGAAAAAAGTTATTTCTCCTGATGAGCTGGTACTTTTATCTTTGCTTTAACAAGGAATGTTCCTCTCCATATCAGTTCTTCACATTTCTACCATTGTATCAAAACCTGGTTAAAATACTATTTTTATCTGGCTGGTGTGGCTCAGTGGTTAAACGTTGACCTATGAATTATGGTCAGGGCACATGACTAGGTTGCAGGCTTGATCCCCAGTAGGGGACATGCAGGAGGCAGCCCATCAATGAATCTCATCATTTATGTTTCTCCTGCTCTAAAATCAAAATATATTTAAAAAATACTGTCTTTTTCCAGGCAACCTTTCCTAGATTTTCCTGAATTAATCACTACACTTCCAGAGAACATAGGACATCTCTGAAGCTCAAAGGTAGACTTGAGAGCAGCTCACATAGGACAAAGTGAACCTAATGTTAAGACTGACTTTCTATGTCGTCAAGTGATGCTTTAGTGTGTGTGTGTGGGGGGAAAGCTGAGTTCTATATAGATCAGCTTCAAAAACAGTTCATGCTATTCCAGTTTACATCCGCCACTTCTCATTATTTCCCAATGTTTTATTCTGGGCCAATCCACATAGATCTTTCCTTTGAGTGAAAAGGTGGTTTTTTAAAATCATCTCAATGTCATCCTAAGTGTTGGTGAAAAACCTAGTATAAATAAAGGAATAACATTCAGAACATCCAAATGATAAAGGCCCAGTTGTGACTAATATCCCTGTAAGTATCACCCAAAGTTAGACCAATATTTGGCATGTTCCTCAAAGATCTTCAAAGGCTGTTGGGAAATCCCATGAAATCATTGTATACACATAGCACCATATGAATTTAAATTACTGGATTGACTGTATAAAGGTAGCTCAGTGGTCTGTGAAATGCAAAAAAAAAAAATAATAATTTACAACTGTCCGCTTAGTTAAGTTTTATCAGATGTACAGAGATGTCACACTTGAACTTTAAGAAAGCATAAAATCACAAATTCCTTCCTCTATCACAGCTCTTGATATTCAGTAATGAACAAACTTGGGACACTTGAGCTGTCATACCAACCTCAGCCATTATTTTGCCAACGTCTTCACTGTACCCAATATTTCAGTCTTCAGTGGAAAGAGTACTGTTAAGGCCAAACAATTTCAGCTTTATGCAAATTTTCAGGAATGAAACATGACAAATTTGTCCTGGTTTCCTCTCCTACAAAACTGAGTGATGTTTCATGGTAGCTACGATTTGGGAGAACTTGGATAAAATGTAAAGTGGGTAGGGAGGTACTACATAACACATACCTGTGTCACTTGTATTTCAATCTATCATATGAAGATTCATTTTGTTATTCTAGACACGTTTCCAGCTTTTTAAATACCTTAGCTTTCCTAAGAGCTGGAACTAAAACAAACCAAAGAAGTTACTAATAAAAACACATTACATCCTAGGAAGGTATTAATCAAATAACAATCTTGCTCCAATTTCTCAGATGTTCTTTGCAAATTGTATATTTAAAAAGTATAGGACTGTCTAAACCGGTTTGGCTCAGTGGATAGAGCATCGGCCTGTAGACTGAAAGGTCCCTGGTTTGATTCTGGTCAAGGGCATGTACTGTGGTTGTAGGCACATCCCCAGTTTCTCATCGATGTTTCTAGCTCTCTGTCCCTCTCCCTTCCTCTCTGTGAAAAATCAATAAAATATATTTAAAAAAAATACGGGACTTAAAGATCAATAAACCTGTGTAAAATGCGGAAGAACAGAAATTTCTTATTGAACTATGAGAGTTTGACCTCTTGATTTGCAGAGATCTCACCAAGTCTAGCAGAGGAGCCTAACATACAACTTGAAAATGGCAATGCATTTTAGTTCTACACATAATCCTAAAATATGATTATATCCTCACCATACTGGAATATTAGGGTCTACACTAATAAAGGAGAAAGATACAAATTGACCATACCTTTGCAACGTCCACCAGCCAATCAGGAGTATACAAATTAACCCAATAAAGATGGCGGGCTAATTTGCATACACAGGTGCTGAGTATCTGGAGGTGGGATGCTTGCATCGTTGCCATGACAATGACGCAGGCATTCCACACCGCCCCAGCTGCTCTGGGCCTCTGGGCAGTGTGGGAAGGTGGAAAGGCGGCTCCAGGCCAGAGCAAATATAGAAAAGCGGCTCAGGGCTGGAGCAAAGGCAGAAAGATGGCTCTGGCCTGAGTGAAGGCAGTGCCTGCAGTCAGGGGAAGGAAGGCCCACTCCTGCAGGAATCTTCATGCATCGGGCCTTTAGTATACATATATTAAAAAAACACTAGCCCTAGCTTGTTTGGCTCAGTGGATAGAGCATCGCCTGTGGACTGAAGGGTCTGGGGTTTGATTCTGGTCAAGGTCACATTCAAGTTGCAGGCTCAATCCCAGGAAGCAGCCTATCAGTTATTCTCTCTCATCACTGATGTTCCTATCTCTCTTCTCTCTTCCTCTCTGAAATCAATAAAATATTTAAAAAACACCATATTTTCATAAGCATATTTTAATTTTTAAACTTTTCACATTCAAATAAAATTCAGCTAGTTAACAAACACAGAGGAAATGCACATAATTTATAGCCATGTACACAATACAATAGCAATCCTCATATAAATGGTCAGAAGATAACAACTCTTGAAGTAATTAGCTATGACTTTGAAAGGTCAAGATTTAATTGTTCACATATACAGGGGTACACATTCAAAATGTTTATTAACACAAAAACTGAGTGAAACTAGAATTTTTAGTTTCTAAAGAGTAACATAAAAAGCAGTATAAAGCTTAATGAGAAATATAAGGGCATGACAGAGAAGAGATCTGAGTAGGCAGAAAGAAAGTTAGTACATTATGTTTTTATATAATTAAAATTCCTTCCGATTTTAATCATTCAGAACTATTTGTTCTTAGGAATGTTGAAGTCATGATCAATATTAGAGGAAAAAGCTAAACTATTATATTTATCAGACCCAAAAGGGTCCCTATATATAATATTATACTAACAGTCTGGGCAGAAGAGCATGTAAACAACCAAAGTCAGGCATGAACGACACCAGGAGAGTAAAGGATTGATTTCTAGCATTCAAATCCTTCAAGTTCAAATTAATATTTTTAGTGATTTAACACAAATCTAAAAATACTGACATGTTTATGCTTCAATAAGAGTAAACCCTCATTTTTAACCCAAACTCTGCTGGTCCTAATATACTAATGCTTTTCTACAATGGGCATTAGGTTTTAGGAGACAAAAGGCTGGATTAAATTATCTACTTATATTCTATTTTTGGTTTCAAAGTTACAAATCAATTACTTGTGGGCCCCATCCAGAAAGGCTGGTTCCACAGTTACATACATAATAAAAATTAAGACAAGGCTTTGGTGATAGTTTTTTTCCTGGCTTTAAAAGCACTGTATGGGATCCCACAATCACAGGGTTTGGTAATTCTTAAATTTAGACTTTGAAATTAAGGGGACTGTTTTCTATGAGCCACAGGTACCAGAGTTCTTTTTGTTGCTCTATGAGAGTATGCTATTTCAGTACCTACTGCTTTAACCTGAAAAAATTGTTTAATTTTCTACAATAAAAATAATACCCATCTGAAGAGTGCTGACTACCTCCACATTAGAAATAAAATGTTATCTGATAGAAAACAGATGAAAACAAAACACTGTTTTAAAAAAAGTCCAATGCTTTAAGTATATGTTTTTCTTTTTAAACATTTGTATCAATTAAAAACAAGATCTACAAAGAAATGTTTCAGAGGCAAATTTTATAAATAACTTGTAGTGTTTTTGTTTTTCAAATTATCTCTGTCATACATAAACTACAGCTGACTATGCTTTGGGGAAAAAAAGAATTAAAACAAATGACATTGTTCCTTTCCAGTTGTTGCACAGAGAAACAAAGCCTAAGACTAAGATCTTTTTCTTCCAGTACATACATAAAACTTACTTTTAAAAGCTAACTATGTACTAAAGGTCAACGTAAATTTTACTTGTTAAATATAAACAGGAATAGAATACATGTTCATCCTTGAAGGACACTTGCTATGAATTTGCTACAACTAAATAATAAGATGTTCCTCAGCTGCTGGTTTCCATATCATTCTTAGCATTTATGGGGTACTGAGATCATTAAGCTAAGGGGGAGTCTCTGTCCTACTTCAATACAACTAATATTTACGAATCTTCACAAGGTAAATGGCACTATGTTAGGCAGGATGAGTGGCACCTGAAAAGGCAAACACTATAGATGGAGACTTTCTTTACAGATTTAAGTTAGAAACCCATTTTTTGTGGGGGTTTTTTTTCTCTGTTTGTTTTTTGGCATGTTCCTCAATAAATATCAAAGCTGAAATTCACCATAAAATTTAAGAATAATTCCAAAAGTGATGAAACTCAATTTTGCCTTTGGTCTCCAAATAGATTGGAATGTTTTCAATTCCAATCAAAGCACCTAAAAAACATCCAGTTTAAGAAGGGGAAGGAATTTAAGTGGGCACTGTGTTTCATTGGTGACAGCAGAAAAGCTTGCAATGACATGCTTTTTTTTTTTTTTTTAATGTTAGGTCACTACAGTGTACATAGAATACTTAATTAACCATTTACATTAAAGATCTCCAAACAACATACCAAAAGTCCAGAAAAAATGTTATGAACACTTTCTGCCTAATACATTACCAATATTTTAAAAAAAAATTTTTAACATAGGATTCTCTTCTTTTACTACCTCCTCCCCTTGAAAGGCCACAAAGTGCATTCACAGAGTCATTCTTAAGGTAAAGCCATTGCACAACTGTACAGTTCATGTGTATTGAAATGAGTACCACATTGGAGGTTAACTAGAAATTTTCGTACACCAGTACAGTAACAACTGTAAGCTAAAGTCTCTTAATAGAAGTACAGCCAACATCTTCCTAAGGGTCATACAAAGTATTAAGGGTGCAGTTGAACTCAATAAAATGTAAAAGCTATAACGTGTAAGCACACTTAATCTGAATTAACTTTAATCTTTCTGATTTACCATTCAAGAAATTAGGATAAATTTCTTTGCAAAAGCAGTTTGTCATTTACAAAATGATCCCATGTCAATTAGGATCACTCACCTGCTCAATCAGATAGTAGGCCCCAGGTATTTATGTCGCCTTAAAAAAAAAAAAAAAAAACTTGAGGGGCAAAACTGAAAATTACCATTTTCTCTATGAAATAAATGCAATCTATATAGATCTTCTGGAAAAAAATTCAAATGTTCAAATTCTTAATGTGAAAGCAAATTGAAAAAGACCCAGAAGTGGTAATTTTTTTCCACTTTAAGAAAATAATACTTAGGTATGATATGTGATAATTCAAGTTCAAAACCAGTAAATCACTAAAAAGACCATTACATTAATTCAAGAGGATATGCTGAAATGGCCCAAAAATCAATATTTTTACTGGTTTATTTTGGCCCAAACATTTTATTCAAACATTTGAGTTTGATACGTAAATTAACTATTTAAATGCCCACATTATGCTAAATAGCAAACACCTGCTGCAGCAGTAAGAACCAAAACATTTTAATGATAAAGATATCAAGATACTTAGGATAGTATTTCATAAGTTGTCAACTGATGCCAAATATTAACTTTAAAGTACTGAGCCAGGTCCTCTCAAGGACTAATGTGAAAGTGATAGTGAGGATCACACTATTCCTGTTATTTTGTAAGAATAACACAAAAGCTAAAAGTTAGAAATTTGACTGCCAATACTATCTTTGGATAGTTTATAGACTAGTGTATGACTAGGGATGGCTTTGTTTAGAAAACTGGAAAAGTATTCATGGAATAAATACTATACTCTGCCACAAATAAACAAAATGCAGCTGTGTCCCATGGACATGGTAGAGAAAATGGCAATTTTGAGGAAGGAGTGCTTCTAAAGGCTTTTTTTTGAAGGCAGCCCAGGTTTTATTCACATTACTGAAAAGATCAAGTAATGTGGTTATGATTATTTGAATTCCAACAACCAGACTTCCACTTAGACATAGTGACACGTTCCCAAACCATTTTTCTTCTGTCCTTCATGCTGGTTCCGATACTCCATGGTCCACTGTAATCTTTTGGTCTTCCCTCTTTATATTCGGCGGCCTGATATTGCTATCCATTGAGCAGGTAAACCACCAGTTCATAGGTGGCCATCATAATGGCTGTGTTGGGAATCTGTCTCACCAGATGAGTTGTTAGACCACGGTAAAGAGAACCGTAACCTTCCTCTTGAACAACCAAAGATAGTGTCTGAAAAAAAGATCTATATTTTGTTCCCTCTTCACGTAGTCTTGTTCTTACAACTTCTGTTTAGGAAAAAAATAAGATCACTTTATTTAAACATTAGTGTTATCTTTCCACCCTCTTAATACTGAACACATCCCATTTACCTGTAAGTGTAAGGTTAGGATAAATAAGAAATTTTGATATGTAACTTATTGAAACTAGTCACATTATAATGCCACAAACTTCTAAGATCGCTGGCTAAAGTCATGTGTACTTACAAAATTTCATAGATTCCTGAATGGTGAAAGACAGAATGAAAAGGATTTTTTGTATACTAGATATAGATAAAAAGGAGAATAAATGTGATCGGAAAAAGGTAAAGGAGCAAGAAAGGGAGTGGAGGTGGTATCAAAGATGAAAGAAGCAGAAAAGTGGACAGCACAATGAGAAAATAGAATTAATAATCTGTCTACAATGGTCTGCATGTACCAACATATACTGCTTGTGGATAAGACTGAAAATGTTTAAAATACAAGCTGCCACCTAGCCACTGTGGCTGATTGAATCAGGAGATTGCATTGCAATTCCTATTCAAGGCCCATGCCTGGGTTGTGGGCTTGATCCTCAGTAGGGAGCGTGCAGGGGGCAGCCCATTAACTATTCTTTTCTCACCACTGATGTTCTCTCTCTCTCTTCCTCTCTGAAATCAATAAAAGTATATTAAAAAGAGAAACAAGAACTTTCCTCAGAAAACTGGGATAAATTCATAGCCCAACTTGGTTAGAGTTTTTATTCATAAATTACATTTTAAAGCATATACTCATTTTCTAGACCTGTTCATTTTTCCTAATACAGCTTTAACCACACAGAGCCTTAGCTTTATAGAGTGAATATAAATGTTTATTAGTGTAACAAAAGTGAAGTAATTAGCCCTGGCCAGATAGCTTAGCTGGTTAAAGCATCATCCCCATATGCCAAGATTGTGGGTTCAATCCCCGGTCAGGGCACATACAAGAATCAATCAATGAATGCATAAATAAGTGGAAAACAGATTGATGTTTCTCTCTCTAAAAATAGGTCAATAAATAAAATAAAAAACAAACACCAAAAACCAGTTTGCTCTGCTTTAAAAAAAAAAAAAAAAGGCACTTAGATTAAAACCTAAACCAAACCTCAAACACACCAAAATCAAAGACTACACTTAAAATAAAGTTACCAGAAAAATTCAGCATGTGGCAGACCAATTTTTAAGTTATTTCCATAGCTATCTATGAAACAAGCTAATATTGTAAAACTTAGAAATAAAAGAAACCACTCATATATATTTACTTGCCAACATTAAATAATGTAAAATAGCTTGGTCTTTGGGAATGCAGACTTCAATTCAATTTTGGGCTCTATGCCCTATTTGATTTGGCTCAGTGAATAGAGCACCAATCTGCAGACTGAAGGGGTCCACGTCGATTTCAGTCAAGGGAACATGCCCAGGTTGCGGGCTTGATCCTTGGTAGGGGATGTGCAGGAGGCAGCCAATCAAGATTCTCTCATCATTGATCTCTCTCTCTCTCTCTCTCCATCCTTTCAGAGATAAGAGTGTGTGTGTATGTGTGTGTGTGTGTGTGTATATACTAGAGGACCCGTGTACGAAATTCGTGCACGGGGGGGTGGGAGGGTGTCCTTCAGCCCAGCCTGCTCCCTCTCCAATCCGGGAGCCCTTGAGAGATATACGACTGCCTGATCGGGCCTAAATGGGCAGTCGGACATCCCTCTCACAATCCAGGACTGTTGGATCCCAACTGTTCACCTGCCTGCTGCCTTCCTGATTGCCCCTAACCGCTTCTGCCTGCCAGCTTGATCATCCCCTAACCACTCCTCTGCCAGCCTGTTTGCTCCCTAACTGCCCTTCCCTGCAGGCCTGGTCACACCTAACTGCCCTCCTGTGCAGGCCTGGGTCACCCCCAACTGCCCTCCCTTGCAGGCCCGGTCCCTGCCAACTGCCCTCCCCTGCACGCCTGATCACCCACACTGCCCTCCCTTGCAGGCCTGGTCCCTCCCAACTGCTCTCCCCTGCTGGCCATCTTGTGTTCACATGGGGGCAGGATCTCTTGACCACCTGGGGAGAGTCATCTTGTGTTGGAGTGATGGTCAATCTGCATATTACTTTTTTATTAGGTAAGATAGAGGCCTGGTACAAGGTTGGGAGTCAGCTGGTTTGCCCTGAAGGGTGACCTGGATCAGGATGGATGTTCCCCTGGGGCATGGGCTGGCCTGGGCGAGGGGCCTGTGGTGGTTTGCAGGCTGGCCACACCGCCCGACGACCCAAGCAGAGGCCCTGGTATCTGGGATTTATTTATCTTCTACAATCGAAACTTGGTAGCCTGAAGCAAAGCCAGGCCTTCTGCTAGCATAGCCATTGAAACTTTGTTGCCTTAAGCGCAGACCTGTACCCGCCAGGGTGTACAGAAAGCTTGGCTTCCTCCATTGCCAGGGGAAACCCAAGCCTCTCTCCTGCTCTCTCTGTGGCCGTAGCCATCTTGGTTGAGTTAATTTGTATACTTGCTCTGACTGGCTGGTGGGTGTGGCTGGGGGGGTGTAGCAGAGGCATGGTCAATTTGCATATTATTCTTTTATTACATATGATTATTTATATATAAAAATTGGACTCCATCACAGAGTATACTAAGTTACATAATCTTAGCATTTTTGGTTTCCCTCTTAAAAATGAAGACAGTTCTGGTTATGTTCTTGCATACTTAGACTTTGCAAGATTTTTATGTAAATTAGCAATAACGTATATAATGTGTCTATAGCATGTATAAAGTATATATAGCATTACATCCATAAAAAAAAAAAAACTTGCCCAAAGTCATCTGCTTGGAGTCTGACTGACTCTGCTTTGAAATGTGTCCAGAGGTCCTGCTGTATCATCCCATGCTATTATAGCATATAATGATCTATTAAAATTGCTTTGTATTACTTATACATATTTAATTCCATTATGATGAACTCTTAAGAAATGTATTTTGTTACATGAAGTTCAGTAAAATTCTAAATTCTCTAAGAAGTGGGCTAATGGCTGAGGTGGGAGATATTTCTGAATTAACAAAATATTACCTATAGAAATTCAACTTCTCTTACCGTGTGGATATGCTATACTTGTGGCACAAGTTTTGGAGGTGGCAGCAGCCAGCATCATTCCCACAAAATCTGATGCTTCTTTTACAGACTCTTCTTCATTTTCCATTGTCGAAGCAATCTTATATTCCAGTAGTTTTTGCTTAATACTTTCATAAATAACAAAATGGATTACAGTCTCTGATATTCCAGCATATGAAGCAGACATGCCCCTATAAAATCCTCTCAGTCCATCAGTCTGGTACACTTTCCGAACACATTCAAAAGCGCCCATTTGCTTTTCCCCACGGTTCCTGAAAAGCAAAATAAAAATCTTTTAATGTAAATAAAGTAGTACAGGTTTTTAAATAAAGCAAATAAAATATAGTAGAAATATGCCACTGATATAAAGAATGATTCCCTTAATTTATGAAGAAATGAAATCAGAATTTTAAAACATTCATTTTAGATTTTGTATTTATTTATCCCAAACATGTTATATTAAATAGGAAACATGTGTGCATATAGTTTATTTGACTGAATGTGAAATATACTGCACTAAATTTTCAATTTCATGTCCTCTCTGAAGTCTGTATTGTAGTAATACGCAACAAAATCCTTTAGTTCAAATATACTATGACTGAAGCTCAAGATAAAAACAAAACAAGCAAAAAATACATAAAATTAAATCTAGTTCTAAGTTTTCTTTTGCATTTAATAACATAAAATGATTGAGACACTAATGATGACAGTACATCACAAAAGCACGATTAGTCTAATTTCTGTGCACTTGAGGGATTCTTCCAACCCCACTCAGTTCTTCTCAAAAAGTGACTGGGTGAATTTAAGACAAATTTACTATGATCCTTTAAAGGCCATGACCATATCTTTCAGTTCAGTATCCTAGTGAGTAGTGAACAAGGATCTCTACAGTTATCAAGTATTTATTGAACATTGGGCCCAAGAAAATGTTCTTAGTGCTGCTTTTTATGGGCACAGTATCTATTCTTATAAGTATATAATTCTGAGACTGTAAAAATATTTATAGGCTTACATAATGATTCCCCCAATAGAACCCTATTTACAAGAAATGAGTTTAAATGCTACCCACAGGGAAAGAAATAGAAGATTTACCTTTTTGTAAATTATACATAACCTGTTTCTGACATAAAATAAAACCACAATGAAGACACCTATCTCATAATCTACAAAACTCTTCCAATTTAATGAACTAAGGCCTGTCTTTATGAATGACACTGAATAAATACTTAGTTGAATAACTCATGTAACCATCTGGAATGAGTTTCTGCCATCAGATCCTTCCTTATAAAGTTAAAAGAGCTAAAAGTCCCGAAGGGTAACATGCAAACAAATACATCAGCCCTGTTCTTGATTGCAATGTTATAAATTAGCATCTTTAAATCAGTGTTTCATGATTACCTCAACCTCATCCCATTCCTCACTTCCAAGCATAAGAAGATATGTTAACTTGTGTTACAATTATAAGTGAAAGAATAATATTAAAGATTTTTAAGCCATGCTTTTCCTGGATCCCCTAATAAATCCATCCTATAACATACTGAAGAATACAACTAGTATATAATAGTACAAAATAGGCTGGCACCTCACACTTTGCCTAACCTTTGGTTTTTCTTATCCATCATTATTATCTTTCAGATCTTTGGCTTTAAAAAATACACTTTGAGTTTTGCTACAACACATAAGGTTTCATTAAAAAGTATTTCAGATGAAAGATTTAGACAGTTATTTTCAAATCTCCAAACATTATGCAAACAGATCTGTAATCAAATGTAATTATTAATCATTTCTTATATCAGTTTTATTTACAGTCTATAAGATATAACACTACTTGCCTAGAATATAGCAGTCTACTCTAGAATGAAAGGCTAAGTTGGTCTCAAAACTATTAACATTATTATTATACACCAGATGGGATCATGTCTCTACTTAACAGTATCAGCTTCTCCCCATCCTCTGTTCTAAAGGCCAACAGAAACTGAGATGGCAAGACTCTAAGCTGCATTGCTTCTGGCCTTTACTCAGATCCCAAAACATGCCAATGGCCCTAAACTTAGAACCTGTATGGTATGCACTGATTGTTGCCTCTGCTTAAATTGGGCTCAAAAAGCCATTCCTTGACTATTCCATCAAAGCTGGCCACCACTGTTTCCTGGTATATCTTCAGAACCTAAATCAGTGCCTGCTCAATATAGATTTGTCGAATGAATGAATCTTGCTACAGTATGTTGTCAGTGGTAACAGATGAATGAAGTCTATGAATAAAGGAGAGCAAAATCCCAAGCCAGGACTTTCTGTATATAATAAGGCTACTGGATTTGAGCAATGATCCTCAAAGATGTAGTTTAGACTGGTTGATCATGCTTACTATTTAGCTGTTGAGAGATCGATTATAACCACCCATCACTACTTGAGCTATGTTAATATACTGTTCTTCTTTCTTCCTTCTCTTCTTATTTTAAAACACAACATATAATATACTTTCTTCCTGGAAACTCTCATACTGCCAACTACTATATTGCTTTTGCTTCTGATTGTAGACCCACTTGGGGTCCAATTAACATCACAAATCACTATGTTCAAAACAAAACAATTCAGCAGCAAATCTGAAATCTCACTGATATAAATTTATAGAAAAAAATTAGTTGAAACCAAGTTTAATAATCTTGTTTTAATGAAATAACGTACCTTGCATCAAGCTGTAACCGAGTCTTTACAAGCCAAATGGGGTTGGTTGCAGTGATTGCGGTAAAACCTAAACAAACATGTTTAAAATGAACGCTGGTAAAAATGAATACACTATTATTCTAAGGTTTTAAAAATTATATAAGTCTATATTAAAGAAAATGCAAATAAATATTTAAAGTATTAACTGACATATGCTTTATGCTTTTATTTACAAATCCATATGAACATGAACATTTGTATTTTATTTCCAAACTACGTTTTTAAATTCTGACCATAACTAAAAGATAATGTTTTAAGAGCAAAATCTGACTATATATAAATTTCTCTCCCAAAATATTCAAGATATCCTCTGGAATGGCCTCTACTCTCTAACTAAATTCAGAAACCCATTTCTATAGACAAATATATAAAAATTTTGTGTGTTCTAGGGCTTTTTAGCATGCAAATACTACAATCACTAAACTTGGGGTCCAATTAATATCACAAACCATTTTGTTCAAATGGATCCGGTATTTACTAATATTTAAGCTGACTGTGTAACAGAAAAGATTGTTGTTTGGCCTTATGAATACTTTACATAAACATATGCTTAATATTGTTAAAATAATGGTATCAAACAGGAAAGGTTTCTGTTAGGATTAATAGGACTAATCTATTTTTCTTCCACTTAAACACATACAAACTCAAAAGTTCAAAAAATCACAAATGGAAACTTCCCTCACTTTTACAGACACTAAGGAGAGAAACTTGGGGTAGAGGCACCTCTAGTTTACTTTTAAAACTAAAGTAATACTTTCTATTGAATATTAGCAGGTCAAGCACATTCTTTTTAGAAAGGTGGACTATAACCAACACATTTAATATGAGTAAAGTACTTTTAGAAACAAAAATGATGTTGTGTATATTAGGGATAAATGCAAAATAATTTTACTAAATTGAATACAAAATGGAATTGAGTTACACAGGTTCTTTTCCCTTTCTGTAATATCAGATAATTAGCTAATTCAAATTTTACTCCCTTAATCCATTGCTTTGACATTGCAGAAATAGCCAAACGTTTCACAAAGGGGTGCTCAAATTGAATCTATCAAGCAAGTAAATGAAATAAAAGTTTTATATAACTCCTTTAATAATCTTGTAATGGTTATATAGTCTCCTTCTCTCTAAGTGCTTTTAAATACTACATACATGTGTATAAAACTAAAATGGGACCAATAATTTGATAAGCATCAGTCAGTACTAAAAAATAAAAATTTAAATTGTTGGATAGGTTGCCAGGACTAAGATTCTTTCCATGCATATATTCTAGCAACAGGAAGGAGATGAAAAATATGAAACTTTCAGATCAGTTTAAATATTTTGTTTTGAAAAGCTTTCTCTTGCATGACCTAGTCTGAGAATGAAGTTTTATAGTATACATTTTTCTTCTCTTAAACCTCATTTTTCTAAGTGAAAGTCAAACTAAAAATACTCAAATTTTGCTTTAAAGCTAATATGAACCAGACATCAGTATTCTGGTCATATCTTTATTTTAATAATTCTTTACTTTTAAACTTAAATATTTGTATTAGTTAAATGAATGTATAGCAATATTAAGGGCTTATTAGTAAAAAAACAAATAAACCCCTAATATTTTTTCTCGGGAAAGTGGCAACAAATAACTATCAACAATTGAATCTAAAAATCAAACAAACAATAACTGCTAATCAAATCAGCAAAATAGTCTACATTACACATAATGGTTTTTATTAATTATTCTGTGAAAATTTAAAAAGGCCAAAATAGGGAATTCTTACATTAAACTAAATAAAACAAAAAACAAAACAAACAAACAAACAAACAAACCCAGCCTGTCTAGGTAAGAATCTCATTCAACTTATTACACTTTTTTTGAAAAGAAGATAAGCATCCAAGTATTTTAAAAGCAATTATGTTCTACTTCTAAAAATATAAACTTAGTACCCAAAGCTGAATACTCTTCCAAGTCACAAAATTCCTCGGAGGCAGAAAAACCTCCAGATATGTAAACTTTAAAATGTTACATTAAACATTTATATTATAAAAAATGAAATTTCAAAATACCCATAAGTTATTATTCTCTGTATATATTAAACAAAGACAGAAAGCAAACAACAGGTATTTCTCACTTAACTAAAATTCATTTCCAGACACAAAGTAATCTATGGAACAGAATATATCAAAATTTAGGTGAGAGAATGTTGTCATCTAATCCCTTTATAACTGCTATTATCAGTAACCTGTGCTTACTATATAGTTTTAGTTCTTAATAAGGACACTAGCCTAACTGCCAGCAAACCATTAGGTTAAAGAATTTAGACATATCCACAGGTTTTTAGCTAATGATCTTACCTTACAAAAGATACTCCAATAAATTAAATAGACATTATTAGGGTAATTAAATCTAGAAAAATATAACCTATTAATTCAAAAAGTGAAATAAGTGGGAAGAAACAAAAAGGTATCACTAATTTAGAATTATATATGGTAAGGCAATTTGCAGTGGACAAAGAGCCAAAACTAAACATATCTTCCTATTTTTTTCTAAGAAAACATAACAATGATACTGGGAATGGTGCCCTTGAAATTTCTAAATACTTTTCATTTTGGCATTTAAGTTTTGTGACATTTTGCTAATATGCTAATTATTAGTAATATTCTGAGAACCCTGTTAAATATTAAAACTGACTTAGAGGTCTATGAAGAAGCTATTTGTAGGTTAAGAATTAATGTTGCTCCACAGTAAGTTAAAGCAAAGTGGCAATAACACTGGCCATACTGTTAATAGTGTGGTTAGTGTTTTATTAGAAAGTTTTGAAAAACTTTTAAAATACAATTTTATGTTTTGCTCCATCTAAGACTACACTTGATAACATAAACCCAGCAATTTTCAACCTTTTCCATCTCATGGCACACATAAATTAATTACTAAATATCTGCAGCACACCAAAAAAAAAAAAAAAAAAGATAATTTTGATTCATTCACAGCAGATATCTATTGTTTTATTGGCTGTTGTGACTTTTTTTAATTTGCCAATATAAGAGAAAAGAGGTCTGTGCTTCTGACTAAATAATCAGGTATCACATGTTTTAAAATTCTTGCAGCACACTGGTTGAAAATCACTGATATAAACCAAATAAAAACTAAACAGAAATCCCACTTGTAGTCAACTTGCTGAAAATGTCTATTTCATTAAGTGAGTGATACCTGTAGTATTGCATTTTTAATATTTTTTATTTCAATTAACTTCTTTAGTAATAACAAAGCCCACCCTAACTTTCTAAGGGAAATACATTAACACTACTAAAAGAAAATTAAAACAAAAACAGCTAAGATCCTATATATTCTTATCATGCATTTATTTGGAAAGTAATGGTAGGTATTAAGATCAATGTTTTTGTAAGATAGTAGAAAAAGCCAAGTATCAACAGACAAGAGAATAGAAAGCACTGTATTAGACATTTAAAATAGGTTATGCTCTGCAAACAACTATTTTTTCTAGAGGTTGTAGGATGCTATGATACCAGTTATAACTATGTATATCTTAAATAGTGTTATCCAATTCTTTGGTGGTCAAAACAATTATGGCCAACCTGAGGACCCCAGGCTTTTATTACATGATGATTGAAAAGTTACCCCATTTGTCCTTCTAGAAGGAATATTATAAAGGGATCAGAATTAAAGTTTTATAAAATATTCAGATAATGCACACACAAATTCCGGAAATACAAGTTCATTTCCCGCCTTCTATTAATTCCACAGCTATTATAAATTCCCAGGGGGTATTTCTTAAAACTAGAGGCTGCAAGAGATGCTCAGATCAGTACTCACGAGGTTTAAGTTAGTCCATATTTCTACAGGAAGTGACCTGCGGATGGGGAGCATGAGATGACACGATCTCACTCTTTTCTCGGGAGAAATGTACAGTAAATGCCTAAAATAGACACAGGCTTTTCTGTATCATAACAACAAGCAGTGACCTCATCAGAAACATGTGTACAAAATGAATCCCATTGGAAGGATTTGAGAAATATTTACGGTGAGATCTAACTTCTTGAAAATTTTAAGTTAAAAAAAAAAGAAAGGAAGGAATACCAGAATGGGCCATAATTTTTTTTTTTAATGTACCGAGTACTGAAAGTTTTGCCATCTGCAGCAATTTCAGAGTCCAAATACTTACCTAAAAGAAGAACAATTTTGCCTTAAAGAAAAAAAATGCTAACCTTGTCAAAGGGGAATCTAATAAAATATTTGGAGGGGATAATCATATCCCATTTTCCTGCCATTATCATCTATCATGATCCAAGTTGAAATCACAATAATTAGCTTACTTAGTTAATCTTAAAAGAAAAAAAACAGAATATTCAAATAACTTCATTTTTAATGATTTATAATTTTTTAAATGAAATATGGTATAATATATGCTGCTACAGTAGTACCTTTCACCTTTTGCACTATGGCCAGTAATATTGCACATCCATTTTTATGGACTATTTTGCGTTATTTTGTATTTAATTTCTTGTGTTCTACAAAACAAAACACAGGAAGAATGTTTACAGACAAACACACTAAACACCTGTCCAACAATCAATCTGGCTGAATGAACTGCCATAAACAAATATATGCAAGACATAATTTCTATTTAAATTTTTATTCAAAAACTTAACCTTTGATAGTAAACTTTGAGTCAAACAGAAAAATATGACTTGAAAAATAAAAGCAAATATAGTAAATGTTAAATAATTATATGTATTTTAAAAGTTGAGTGATAACTTTTTGAATATATAATCCAATAAAAGTTGGAAGTCATTTTCTTTGAATCTGTAATGCTCTTTATAAAGTATATATATTCCAGATAAAAACTTTGAAAAATTGGAAAGTACTATTAAAAAAACCTTAATTCTGCTTTTTAAAAAAAAATACACAGCTTTGTGTAGGTATAGCCAGAGGGATATGCAAGTTCATTTAAGTAAAAATATACAAATACCCTCAATAGCTAAGTTTCATTTTGTCTGACAAAGGCATATGTAAGAAGAAAAAAAAAAAAAGGCAGGTAAAGAACAAAAAAAATCAACATTACTTAATTTGATTAAATAGCCTCACAATTTAAAAAAAAAATCAGTGCATGGACATTTGGAGCTCAATTTAGAGGTTTACAAATTCTTTTGTATTCCTTTGAAATATTAAAACAAATGAAAATAAGATCCACTTCAAAATATCCTTTTAGCTAAAAGGATTTAGTAACTATAGTTCATATGGATAAAATGCAAATGATTTGAGGACTTGAAATAAAAATTATGTACAGTATATTACTAAATCTTTAATATGTGAGCTACTTGATGTGGCACAATATAGCAGGCAATATCATTAATGGACTACTTTTAGTGTGTTTTTGGATATTAAAATGACAAGGTTAGCATTTTTTTTTTTTGAATAGCCAATTAGAAAACAATTTTCACATGACTGCCTCTAAGCACTGTGCACCCCCAATTCATATTTATAAAGCCTCTAAAAATGATCCTGAAGAAAAACCAGAGCAGTCTGGTCTAGATTATTTTAAGAATGAAGGGGGCAAAAGGCTACCTTAATGAGTCTGCATGGGACCATTCCGCTTCACCAACTGTGTAGTTAAGTATATAAAAACCAAAAGCTAAAATAAACGTTAATGCTTGTAAAACAGTGCAAGATAGTTCTGAAAGCACAATCTTAGAAAAAAATGTAACTGAAAACAAATTGAAGTATTTTCAAATTACACAAGAAGTGTATAGTGCAATAATCTAAACAGGTATAAGACTATCAATAACCAAAATTCAAGGAATTCAAGTTGAGAAATAGTATCAATATTTAGAATAAAAACAAAGTTAATACTTGTATATATTTGGGAGAAAAAAAAATCAAAATAACAAGTCCACTGAAATTCTTTATAATGTGAATCAAATATAATAAATCCTGATAAGATACTCTAATGAAAAAAATATGTTCCAGTGGTACTCAGGAAATTCTGAAACTAAATTTGCAATACTGACTACCAACTTTCCTCCACTTAAAATGAATGCTTATCTACTTTTTTGGTTTTAATTATTTCAAAAATGAAAGATAAAAATTTCTGGGGTTAAAAAACAAAAAATGTTTAAACACTGGTAACCCAGAAATATATTCTAAAGATCCTATAGTTTGTAATTAGCTACTAACTTTTACCTTATACCTGCTGAATGTGCAGAGGGAAAATCATATTTATTCATATTCAACATCTATAAAAAGTACATTAAAAAATAATTATCATTTTAAGTAGGTGACCTCTATGGTACTGAAGAACTAATTCTCAAGATACAAATCTATGCAGGACAACCTATTCATCCTAAGGATAAGGTAACAGAAGTTCACATAAATTACTTAACTTGCCCAAAAGCTCTCCATATTGGTAAATAAGAGTATTTTGCCTTGATCTTTAAAGTTTTATCTTCCAGCTTTAAAATGTCAATGAGTTAATCAACAATTACTAACTATAAAAAGCCTTGAAAGTATTTTATAAGGTATATGTTAAATTATATGGCAATCGATCTTTCAGAAATTAGCATTTCAAACTTACACTTAGTTCGTTAAGTATGTGGTTCAAATTGATCCAATTTATTTCTAAACAGAAAATGGTTAACAGTTTAAGGCACTCATTGTTAAGCATATAACTGACAATTAATTGATCAACAAGTGAAGAAAGTACATATAATTTGCTTTATAAAGTCTAACATAATTTAGAAATGTGAGACATGGTTCAATATGCAACAAGCCTCAAAAAACTGTAGAGATTTTTCTAATGAGAACCAAAGGTCATGGCTTTGTTTAACATGCATAGCAAAAAAATGATTCCAGAGCCAGACTGGCCAAACTAATCTACCAGTTTAGTGTATTTTTAAGGCAGGGCAGAGAGAAGCCCAGGACTGGTTGTTTTAATTCAGAATCATACACATTCAATGATGACAGAAGAATTCCTGAAAACATTTCTATAGCAAGCACGTACATAACCAGTGCCTAGATTTCAGTGCCATCCAGTGTGATTTATGTGAAATGCTAAACATATTTTTCAATATACATACATGACAGTAACTCTTGAGTTATCAGTAATACATCACTCACAAAAATGTCAGCATTTGAGCACAGGACAAAATGAATACTTTACCAAGAACTGCCGGCACATTTCAGACAGAAGCCAAAACATGCAGCAGAAAGGAAAAGGCACTAACAGAAATTGAGGAGAGAAGAATAAATTACAGCTCCATAACTTACTGATACTGTAATTATAATTGGATTCTTAAAACTGTTAAAAGTGATCAGTAAATATTCAGTAAACTATGCAAGACAATACAAATAATATATTACCTATATGCTATCACAAATTCCTAACTACAAAATGCCAAATGACAACAGCTCTTACATATATGGCCTGGTCAAATTTATTGTATGCTAATAAATGCAAAAATCATGTTTGTGGATGCTAATCAATTAGAAGCAAATTGTCTTAACTTTACAAATTTATCATAATTCAATATATTAAATCTCTAAGTTTCAGAAAAAAAATTTTAATATTATATAGTCATACCTGCCATTGCAGCTGAAATCATGTGTACCTGGGTAGAATCAGGATCAAATACACCATTCAACTTTTCCTTGCAGTTTGAATAAGCAGCAAAATATATTGCTCTAAAATAAAGATTTAAATTTTATCAGTAAACATATTGCTTAATTCATGACTTAAATGACATGTAAATTAGTCTATAATTTTAGAGTAGAGGCATTTTAAAACATAAAGTATTAGCTATATGATCATGAAACATGAGGTTAATTTATACATTTTTTCATGAAAATCCTCTTAATGAGTTTGTATCAACTCATTAAGAAAAAGACATATGCCCAGGCCGATGAGTTCAATGGTTAAGAGTGGGCTCAAATCCTGGCCAAAGTACCTGGGTTTCAGGTTCCTTCCCTGGCCAGGTCTGCCAGGGCCATGTGGGAAGCAATAAATTGACCTGTCTCTCTCACATTGATGTTTTTCTCCCCCCTCCTGCCCTGCCCCTTTTCCTCCCTTCCACTGTATCTAAAAGTGATAGAAAAATATCCTTAGGTGAAGAATGAAAAAGAAAAAAAAACCCAAAAACCTCAAATGTAAATAAAGTTCCTCAAACAGATATCCTCTTCACCCCGCCCCAATACTTTGAGAACAACTAACTATAACTGAAAGTATTTGTATAAAATTTTGAAAACACATGAATAAGGCTGAAAGACTTATGTAGCACTAAGGCTAAATTAAATACATTTAAATTAAGAAAATATGGTATGAGCACATATATATTTTGGGGGGAGAGGAGGAAAGGAAAAGATAAAACTGACCCAATTGATCAAAATGTATGTTAAACAATTTTGAAATACTATATTACGTATATTCTAATCTATACTATACACAGATCACTTCACAATTTCCTTAAACAAGACAAAACAATTCTGAAAGTAATCAGCACCAGCAGGTCAGGTTATGTTTTCCGAGGGAAGTTAAGCCCTGGCTGGGTTGCTCAGTTGGTTGGAGTGTTGCCTCATACACCAAAAGGTCATGGGCTCAATCCCAAATTGAGGCATGTATGGGAGGCAACCGATTGATGTTCCTCTTTCACATCGATGTTTCCCTTTCTCTTTCTGTCTCTCATCAATAAACGTATCCTCAGGTGAGAATAAAGAAAAAGGGGGGAGGGAGTGAATATAATTTAAAATAAAACATTTTATGAAATAGGAAAATATAGGATACATTTAATGATGCCAAATTGTGAACACAAATAAACACTGAATTCCTAGAAGTCAATAAGAAAAAAAAAAGAGCCTGGTGGGTGTGGCTCATTGATTAGAAACCAGGAGGTCACAGTTCAATTCCTGGTCAGGGCACGTGCTCGGGTTATGGGTTGCATCCCCAGTACAGGGTGTGCAGGAAGCAGGAAGCAGCAGATCAATGATTCTCTCTCATCATTGATGTTTCTATCTCTACCTCTCCCTTCTTCTCTGAAATCAATAAAAACATATAAAAAAAAAAGAAAAAGACATTCTAATGAGAAAATAAGCAAGAAATATATACAGGTAATTCACCAAAGAGATAAAATAATTGTAAGGAGGGTGTGATTATACCAAAAATTAAACATATGTATATTAAAACAGTGAAAAATCATGTTTAGTCTATTTGGCAAGTATTAAAAGACATAAATAGCCCTAGCTGGTTTGGTTCAATGGATAAAGGGTCTGATCGTGGACTGAAGGGTCCTAGATTCGATTGCGGCCAAGGGTTCATGCCTAGGTTCTGGGCTTGATTCTCAGTAGGGGGCATGCAGGAGGCAGCCGATCAATGATTCTCTTTCATCATTGATGTTTCTCTCTCTCTCTCTCTCTCTCTCCCTCCCTCTCTTAAAAAAAGACATAAATAGTAGCCAAAATTGGTAATACATGGATAAAGAGCAAATAATTCACCATTTGAGAATAAAAATGTAGAATGTCTTTTCAGAAGGCAGATGAGCAATATTTATTAATTGCAAATGTTCATGTACCCTTATATCCAGAAATTCTACTTTTAGGTAATATATCCTAAAGAAAGAAATATGTTAATTTAAGTACTCAAAGATAAAGGTACAGTAAAGTTGACAAAACCATTATTTTTGTTGTTTTTTTTAACAGAGAAGGAGAGAGAAAAACAATAATTTGATGTGTTCAAACCCACAACCTGGGTATGTAACCGACCAGGAATCAAATTCACCACCTTTTAGTATGTGGGCTGAGGTTCCAATCAACTGAGCCACACTAGTGGCTCACAAAACCATTATTTTTAACAGCAAAAATCTGAAAATAAATCTAAAGGCTTATAAATTTAAAAAATGCTTGTTAATAAGAGAATAGTCATACTATGCAATTTTGAAAAAAATTCTACACATTTTTATGGAAAAAAATCCTTCAAGACAAATTGGGCAAAATATTTTTAATATGATTAAATATATATAAAGGGTAATTAAGTCTACATATACATTTTATATACATGACAGACCGGAAATACACGGCACTGTTTATTAATGGTTTTGTAAAAAAAAGAGTAAGTGTGTGTGGGAAGGGAATGTGCATTGGGTGAGAAAGAAGTGATGTATAAGGTAGAAGGACAAGCTTGCTATACTTATTTTCTTAGTCTTTATAGTAAGGACAAAATTTGGGTAATCTTTTAAAGGGAGAAAATAGTCCATAAAAAAGTTCAAACCAAATAAATAATGAGACATGGGCCTGCTATATGTTTGGATTCAGCAAGCTGGGTACGCATTTTCACTCTGAATGTGAAATCTGCATAGCATTCTATCATGGAAGAAGTCAATCTAAGATAAAACCGTATCAGAGAAAAATGACAAATTAATATATGAAGGCCTTTTTTGGCTTCTTGAATAGGGATTGAAACCATTCTGTTTAGCTTGTCTCCTAAACCAAAAAATAGGATTAGTTCTGAAGATCCAGGTCTTCCCCTTTCTTTCTGCCAGTTCCTTTAGCTTGTTCTTTGCTTTTTATATTTGGCACAAAAACTGCTTCACAATAATCTCACTATGATTTCCTTTGCACCTCCACATGATGCAACCTCCCCAACCTATCCGGTGCTTACTGAGATCTGTTTGTTACACCATACTGCTTTATTCTTACCACCTTCACCTCACCATCTCCCTTCATTAAGCTTCAAACAAGAAAAGATTGAGACAATTTTGCTTTTTTTTTTTTACCTGGAAGGAGCCACCCCTACTAAATTAGGGCCTAATCCTCTAAACAAAGAACGAGGCCCTTCTTTCTCCAAGATCACCCTGAAAGAGAAAAACATTAGTTAGAAAGAAATAACTTTCAAAGTCTGATACTATATTTATATAGCAAACTTAGCATCTAAATCCCATTATGTTTGTACTATAACGTATTATGCTGCTCTGGTCAGTTTTCCTTACTTATGAAACATCTATTTTTCTTGACATCATAGTTACTGAATACCGATAGATTTACCAGTGGTAATAAAGAGGGGGGTGAGGGGAGAGGTTGGGGAAGAAGGAAAGGAAGTGTTTCCAGAATCAGTTTTGATAAAACTAGATTAGACAAACAGAGTTGAGAATAACAAATTATATAGCACATTTTGAATATTCAGTATTTTTTAGCCCTTTCTGTATCACAGTCCCCTTCAGAAATTAAGAAAGGTAGCTGTCCTTTAAAAAAAAAATACACATTTGCAAATACTCACAATTTTGTATACATTTTCACCTAATTTTTTAGACCTCTTGAAGCTAGCTCACCTATGCGCCATCTAAAAAACTAAGAGAGCCCTGGGGGATTCCTAGAGTTCCTGGTTAAGAAGCCATGGCACACTCATCCCCACTAGGATAGCTATAGTAAAACAAAAAGACATTTTAATAAAATGGGTTGGAGAGGATGTGCAGAAATTGGAAAACTCATTCATTGGCCTTGGGAATGTAAAATATAGCCACTTTTGGCAACAGTTTGGCAATTTCGCAAAATATGAAACAACCTAAAATTATCATATGACCCAGCAAATCCATTCCTAGTATATCCCCAAAAGAAATGAAAACCTATATCCCTATAGTGACATTTTTCATAATACCCCCAAACTGAAAACAACCCAAATGTCCACCAACAGATGAGTAGATAAACAATGACATGTTTGGCAATATAAAGATATTTGTTACAACATGGATGAGCCTTGAAAACATTATGTGAAGTGAAAGAAGCCAGTCACACAAGAACTACATAATATATAATTTTATTTATTTAGGCATAGGTATGGTGACAGAAAGTAGATTAGTAGTCCTAAGGCTGGGAGGAGGTTAAGAGGGAAGGGAGAAAATGAGGACTGACTGCTAATAGGGTTTCTTTTTTGTGGTAACTAAACTATTCTAAATTTAGAATGTAGTGATGGCTACAACTCTGTGAATAAACCAAAAACAATTAAATTGTACACTTGTGCCACACTGGAGATGTGCCCGCAACCAAGGTACACGCCCTTAACCAAAGTCGAACCTGGGACCCTTCAGTCCACAGGCTGACGCTCTACCCACTGAGCCAAACCGGTTTCGGCATAAATTGTACTTTAAATGGGTGAATTTTATAGTATATGAATTATCCTATATAATAAAAGGCTAATATGCAAATTGTCCCCTCGAGAGAGTTTTGACCAGCCAACCACCTGCAGCCTCTCCGCCCTGCCCCACCCCTCATGCACGGGCTAGAATCTCAATAGTGATGTTGAGAACTTTATGCTGATGACAGGTGAAACATGATAAATTAACTCTTATATAAGAGGGCCTAAAAAAGGAAGAAATTAAAGCAGCAGACAGAGGTCCTATAGTTCCTCTGAGGAAAGTCAGAGAATGCAGAACCATTGAAAAACCGAATAGCCCTACCCTAGCCAGTTTGGCTCAATGGATAGAGCATCAGCCTGTGGAATGAAGGGGCCCGGATTCGATTCTAGTCAAGGGCACATGCTGGGGTTTTGGGCTCCATGCCTAGTAGGGGGTCTGCAGAAGGCAGCCGACCAATGATTCTATCTCTCTCATCATTGATGTTTCTATCTCTCTCTCCCTCTCCCTTCCTCTCTGAAATCAATAAAAATATATTTAAAAGAAAGAAAAACAGAATAGCCCTGGCTGGTGTGACTCAGTAGGTTGGGCATCCCGTGCACCAAAGGTTGCTGGTTCAATTCCCAGTCAGGGTACATGCCAGGTTACAGGCTTGATCCCTGGTATGAGGCATACAGGAGGCAGCCAATCAATGTATCGCTCTCACATTGATATTTCCTCTCTCCCTTCTCTCTCTAGAAGTCAATTTTTAAAAATCTTAAAAATAAAAGGCAAAAAACACCACCACCAGAATAAAAAAATAATAGTGTTGTCACAAAGGTCAAAGGGAGAACTTTGAGAGGTAATCAGTGGTAATAAATGTCAAAATCATATTAAAATACTCTTATTAATCGGAAGTATTTACAAATAAGTATGGCATTTTAATTCAAACTTGTTAACAATTTTATTCTACCTATTTGTGTACTTAGGTAAGTTTAAACAAAGAAAAGACTGATAAAATCTTTTGGTAGAGAAAGTAAACACACAGTATGAGCTTATTTGCTACTACAAAATAAACACTAGTGAACTAAGTTCAGATTATGTCCCAATTGAGCTGATAAGGCAGACACACAAGACATTCAATTGCATACCTAAGTTTAAACATGTAAAACCTAGCTTCAATAGTTTTAAAATTTCAACCCAATTTGTAACATAATAAAGTATGTAAAAACAAATTTTTTTAAAGCATCAAGAATGCCAAACACTGAATCACATTTTAAAATCAGTAGAAGTCTGCTTTAATCTCAATTATTGTTTAAGCTATATAAAAGTCAGAATGCCATTAATTGGACTTACTTATTACTTAATTCAAAATAAAATGCCTATAATAGTTTTAGAAAATAAGTCCACTGGATAAGTGCAAAAAATATTCCAAATATATACAAGTTAGATAATACGTTTTATATTACCCAAGATAATACACTTTATATTAGCCAATATAAAATGCTGGATGATATTATTAATGAACATAATTCAGAGTAACTCTGTCATTAAATTTGTAACATTTTTAAAATGTCAATATAAACAAACAAATATAAGGACATCATTAGGGTAGATAAACTAAAAATTAAAATTGAGTACTGTGCTCTCACTTTAGGCAATGGAGAGGTCCAGGAGACACCACTCGGTTGACACTGGCTCCAGCCATGGTGTTCAGCTGAACTTCAGAGATATAAAGTGTCAGAGAAGATGACTGTAGCCGTGTTTTTACAACTTCCAGTGGACATGTCAGAATAGCTCCCACAGTACCACCACATCTACAAAACATGAAAAGAACAAAACTTATCTACTTAATTCATAAGTTAGTATACATGTAGGTAATTAGGAGTTTACCAAGGTACTAAAATATAACTATTTTATTTTAGAAGACTAAATACTTCTTTAACATTTCATTTATTTGACTGCATACAAAAATACCTTTGGTAGTTAGAAAGAACTAAGTTTAATACCTACCTCACAAGAGTGTCAATAAGAAAGGAATACTCAAGAAATTTCCTATCTTGTAGACTTTCTTACACAGCTACTAAAGAATTTGTTCTACAAGTTAAATAAAAAAGAGGGAACACCTAAAATTAATACTAGGTTATATGTCAGCATTTCAATAAAACTGGGAGGAAAAAGAGGGAATTGAATGCAGAAGCAAAATAACCCAAAAGAGGGAGAATGAGTCCCAAGATGACAAAGAAATGTCAAGACTCAGTCTGACCCGTGTGAATCAGGAAGTCATGAGGTCATGGTTCCATTCTAGTAGCTCAGGTTGTGGACTTGATCCTCAGTAGGGGACATGCAGAAAGCAGCTAATTAATGATTCTCTCATTGTTGATGTTTCTCTCTCTCTCACTTCATCAACCTCTAAAATAAATAAAAACTTACAAAAAAAAAAAAAAAAGAACCATGCCAGATAGGGTTAAGATGACAGAATTCAGAGAGATAAGATCTTCAGGGGGGAAAAAAAGACTAATAGACAAATATACTTGACCACATGAAAATAAATATTCAAGTATAAATACATAACTAAGCAAACATTTTAAAATGTGGGACAATTATTAACTCTAGGGGAGAAAATGAAATTATTCAAGAAAATGAAGTTATTAATACACACCTTGGTTGTGCTATCAACAATATTTATATTGTCATAGTAAAGTAAGGACTATTGATTTAACAAAAAACTGTGATGTAAATAACTATATATTGAGAGGAGGAAAAGAAGGGGTAAACCGGGAGTGATAACTAAATCTCCATCTACTGGAAATAAAAGAATGAAGAAAATACCAAAGGAAATAGCTAAGACTTATAGGAAGTTTCTATTAAGAAAAAGGTGTGAGAAAGAACTGTAGAAATACTGATTTTTATTATTTTCAGCACCCTTTTTTTTAACCTTTTGAATACATGTTTAACTAATTTATCAAACTTTTAGCAGTATTTAAAAAAAAATAGCAGGGGTTTTTAACTAGGGAAAGTGATTGATATTTCTGGGACTCATTAGACCCCAAGACAAAAATTATGTATATAATACGTGTCTTTTGACTCAGAACTTAAAAAAAAAAATCAGAATCTTGTCATTTCCACCTTGGTCTAAGCCACGATTATATTGAAAACTTAAAGTCAGATCAATCTGTCCTCTGCTAAAAACTTTCCAGATTTCCTAACTCATTCAGAATAAAACCGAAATCCTCACAATGGCCTATAAAGTCTTATACAATCTGTTCTTTATTGATCCCTCTGACCTCATCTACCATTCACCTTCTCACTGCTCCAGCCACACTGGCCTTTCCGATACCTTAATTATAGTTGATTCTTAAACAATATGGGGGGTTAGAAGCACTAACATTGTTTAAAATCCATATATAACTTTTGAGTTTAATAAAGGGGTCCCTGATTGGAGAAGGTGCAGGCTGATCTGAGGGAACCCCCTCCTCCATGCGTGATTTTCATGCACCAGGCCACCAGTATATAATATTAAGTATGATGCACTGCCATAAATACAGAAATAACTGTGGCTGGGTCCCAATAAAACTTTATCTATGGACATGGAAATTTGAGTTTCATGTAATTTTCATGTCATGAAATATTATTCTCCTTTTGTTTTTTTCCCCCCAAGCATTTAAAACTGTTAAGAATATTCTCAGCTTGTAAGTTATACAAAAACTGGTGGCAGGCAAATTTGGTCCAGAAACCACAATTTGTATACCTATTTTCTAAGTCAAAACCTGTAAAGTGGTGGCTCATTGGCCATTCTAGTCCACAGATGTATTTTGACTTTTAACAATAGTTTTAATTGAATCAATTATCATTGTTTTTGTTTTCAATATTTTGTTGTTGTTAATCCTCAACAGAGGATATTTTTCCATTGATTTTTAGAGAGAGAGAGAGACTTCATTGTGAGAGAGACACATAGATTGGTTGCCTCCCACATGCAGCACCTGGGATTGAGCTTGCAACCGAGGTATGTGCCCTTAACCAGAATCAAACCCAGGACTTTAATCTGCAGGCTGCCACTTTATCCACTGAGCAAAACAGGCTAGGGCTCTCATATTTTAATTTAATAAATATATATATAAATATATATTTCTTTATTGATTTCAGAGAGGAAGGGAGAGGGAGAGATAGAAACATCAATGATGAGAATCATTGATTGGCTGCCTCCTGCACGCCCCCCATTGGGGATCAAGCCCACAACCCAGGCATGTACCCTTGGCTGGAATCGAACCCAGGATCCTTCAATCCACAGGTGGGCTATATTACCTGCAGACTGAACCAAACCAGCTAGGGCATACATATTGTTTTTTAAAAAGCCAAGTGAAGAAGATCCTATAATTATCTAGCTATGCGGTATTGAGGGCTGACAATCATTAGTTGCAACTGAGATAATGGGATACAGAGGCTTTTTGCTATCCAATTATCCTCAAGTCTCACTGGTTCTATAATCAAAACTTCCTTTCACATTTCTTCTCACAATCCCCACTGAAAGTGCCTTAAAGCAAGCCAATTTTATTTCTTATCTTCTAAGTGGTGGAGAATCCAGTAATGTGGCCAATGAGTTAATTTGCTACTAATAAAGACTAAGTTGGACCTTTTACTATTAAAATAAAAAGTTATAGTTAAGTTGCTCACTCCATTGCTTTAAATGCCTTGATTAGCAAAGAGAGAACAGTCAAGCTTGATAGCTGAAGAGCACCGAAGTTCATTATTCTGTAACAACAAAAATCTAGATGGACAGTTTCTACAGTTAAGAATCACTATACTTTAAATGTCACATAACCTTGGGATATCGAGGTTAAAGCACCTAAACTATATATTCTTGGTGAAACTACCTGGATCAATGCTCATTTTAGAGAGTTATAGGCAGATATCATACATTTTAAAGATATAAGAAGGCCAAGGTTGCTTTCTTATGCACTGATATTAGGGAATATTTAGAACTGTTTAAAAATTCTGGCATGCCAGGTGTTCTAACTACTTAAGGGCCTATGATCCCTTGAGTAAAGCAGTGGCTAAAAGCTACTTAGCATAGAGATTTCTAAAAAATATATTTTATTGATTTTTACAGATAAGAAGGAAGAGGGATAGAGAGTTAGAAACATCAATGAGAAACATCGATCAGCTGCCTCCTGCACACCTACTGGGGATATACCTGCAACCAAGGTATATGCCCCTGACCGGAATCGAACCTGGGACCCTTCAGTCCACAGGCTAATACTCTATCCACTGAGCCAAGCCAGTCAGGGCAGCATGGAGATTTAAAAAAAGAAATGTTTTGAAGCCAGGAACAGTGTAACCAAAAGACTTGTTAAAAATTTAAAAACAAAAGACACACACACACACACACACAAATCAGTGCAAATATGTTTTATAAGAAAGAAGCCGCCTCTGGGGACCCCCAACTGTTCTCCCCCACTCAAGTTATATCAACATAGAAATAAGTTTAGGGTGGTGGTGAAGGGGATAGGAGGCAAGAGAAATTGTTCACTAGGTCTGAATTAGAGCAGATTAGTCTCCTCCATATTGCCGCCAAGAGTCATCAGTCCCTACATCAGCTGCATAAACACAAAACCCCATCAACTGGATGGCCTCAAGTTGCGGAGCAATGCTGAATCTTTGTTGCTCTGGGTCTAGTGGACTTTTACTAGCTACTCAAGGGGAAGAACTCAAGGCACCCCAGGATTCTGCTCAGGAAAAGGAGGATCATGAAAAAGAACTAGGATTCTAAGACTAGCTGTTAGACATATTTACTTGATTTTAACCTTCTGAGCATGTATGAAGCAGGACACTTGTTTTTAATATGCAAGGTAATTTATAAATGGACAAAACCTATACTGATTGGGTCCACATTACTGTTTGTTGTATGTGTTCGTGAGTGTGTGTGTGCTTGTGTGTGTGTATATATACACATATATATATTTACTTTAGAAACATATGTATTAACTTGAAGCAAACCTATTTTCTCAGACAATTGCAGTGCTAGCTTTGTGAATAGACTGAAATATTTGGTGATTTTTCTGTCTGCAGGTAATATAGCCTACTGTAATTTCCTAATTAGGGCATTAGTCAAGTTAAGAAATACTACTAGGGAGAAACCAAGATGGTGGCATAGGGAAACACCTAAACTGCTGCCTCGCACAACAATTTCAAAACTACAGCAAAAAGACAAAATGGACATCATCCAGAACCACAGGAATACTGGCTGAGTGGAAATTCTACAACTAGAAGGAAAGAGAAAAGCACACCAACTGCACTGAACTCCAGTTCTGGGTGAGACTCTGGGGAGCCAGACTCATATGGGGTGAAACTGGACTGTTACGAAAGAGATAAACACACCGAGACTCAGAGGAACTACAGAAGGCAGAGGTACTGAGGTGCACATGTGGAGAGGGCTGGCAACTGAGTATACAGATGGCTTTCTCAAGTGGGAAGGAGACAAAAGCTCTTGACTGCACTGAACTCCAGTTCCAGGCGAGACTCTGGGGACGTAGACTCATTCTGGGAGAAACTGGATGGTTTGGCAGCAGGAGGAACTTGAGGGCGGCTTTCTCTCAGAGGTTCTTGCAGTGATTACCACAGGACACTGAGACACAGGGGTCTATTAGGGCAGAGGGGACAGAAAACCAATACTGTTTGCTCTGCCCTGAGACTCCGCCCCATCCAAGCCCAGCACAGAGGCTTTTGCAATTTTACAAGTCTTGTCTCATAAGGGTGTCTCCAGCACAGAAGTTCTCCCAGTGTAGACAAAGCTGATCCTCACAGCCAATTGGTTTGGAGGTCAATTCTTCCCAGTGATACCAACAACAATCAAGACTTAACTACAATAAGACTGTGTACACAGCCCCACAAAGGGGTGCACCAAGAGTGTCCACCTCAGGTAACTGGGGAGGCTGAGCCACTGGGCCCTATAGGACACCTAGCACACAAAGTCACTCTATCAACTCAGGGAAGCAATCAAAATGCACAGACAAAGAAAAAGATCAAATGTAAGAAATGGAGGAAAGCAAACGAGTGGATATAGAGTTCAAAACCATAGTTATAAGGTTTTTCAAGAATTTTATAGAAAAGGCTGATAAATTTAGTGAGCCCTCGAGGATATGAAAAAGGATCAACTAGAAATTAAGCCTACACTGACCAAAATAAAAAATATTATACAGAGATCTAACAGCAGACTAGAGGATCACAAGAATCAAATCAAAGATTTAAAATACAAAGAAGCAAAAAACACTCACCTGGAAAAGAAAAAGAATCCAAAAATATGAAGATAGTGTAAGGAGCCTCTGGGACAACTTCAAGCATACCAACATCAGAATTATGGGGGTGCCAGAAGAAGAGAGAGAGCTAGATATTGAAAACCTATTTGAAGAAATAATGACAGAAAACTTCCCCCACCTGGTGAAAGAAATACTTACAAGTCCAGGAAGTGCAGAGAACCCCAAACAAAAGGAATCCAAAGAGGAACACACCAAGACACATCATAATTAAAATGCCAAGAGCAAAAGACAAAGAGAGAATATTAAAAGCAGCAAGAGAAAACCAATGAATTACCTAGAAGGGAGCACCCATACGACTGTCAGCTGATTTCTCAACAGAAACTATGCAGGCCAAATGGGAGTGGCAAGAAATATTCAAAGTGATGAATAGCAAGAACCTACAACCAAGATTACTCTACCCAGCAAAGCTATCATTCAAAATTGAAGGTCAGATTAAAAGCTTCTCAGTTAAGAGAAAACTAAAGGAGTTCATCAACACCAAACCAGTATTATATGAAATGCTGAAAGGTATTCTTTAAGAAGAGGAAGAAAAAGAAAAAGGTAAAGATATTGAATCTAAAAACCAAGTGAATAAAAAAAAATCTGATGAACAGAATAAACTGGTGAATAGAATAGAATCAGGGGCATAGAAAGAGGTGTGTAGGGTGTGGGAAGAGAGTAGACAAAATTCATATACCTATGGATGAGGACAGTGGGAGGAGGGTGAGGACAGTGGGTGGCGGGGGGAACCAGGTAGAGGGGAGCTTTGGGAGTAAAAAGAGGCACAACTGTAATAATCTGAACAATAAAGATTTATTAAATTAAAAAAAGTACTAATTATTAGAAGAAGGAAATGGACTTTGAAATAAAAAAGATCCAAGTTTTTTTTGGGTGGTGGGGGGAGAGAAGAACTACTACTAAGGCCCAATCAGTGTGGCTCAGTGGACTGAGCATGATCCCATGCACCAAGAGGTTGCTGATTCGAATCTCAATCAGGACATATGCCCAGGTTGTGGGCTCCATCTCTAGTAGGGGGTATGCAGGGAGGCAGCTGATAGATGTTTTTCTATCACCAATGTTTCTATGTTCTCTCCCTCTTTTCTCTTTCTCTTTCTCTAAAAAAGAAATAAATGCACTCCCACTATTTCCCTGCTTCACTTTTTCATTTTTTTTATCCTGCTCCACTTTTTCATTTTTTCCATAGCAATGAACACCTTTTAATTAATGATATAATTTAATCCACCTTTTCAGACAATTATGGGTATTTTTCAATTCTACATTAAAACTGACAAGTGGTAGGTTCTTAGTTTAGTTGCAATTAGAATCTGAACTATACCAATAAACTTTACACAGTTACATTAAAATCCATTAGTCTATCTTACATTTTGAATCTTTTATCCATGCATGACTCTATAACATCATGCGCTGATCATTTGAAAAATATTGGTTCACTGAGTTACTCAGGTCTTCCAAGTGTTGATACATTTTATTATGCAATTAAAAAATTTATATTTCCTGTCAGTCCAAGATTTCAAAAACCTTACTTATTGCTTGAAAATTCATATTTTATATGGCAAAAGTTTTATCAGCAGTTTTCCTTGAATCAACAGGCCACTGTTGATTTTACTCATTACACTCCCACTGTCTCATTTTTTGAGAAAATGCCTGCCAAATAGTCAAGTCTGAATAGTCAGTTAATTAATTGTTCTTTAAAGTAAGAAAGATTATGAAAAAAGAGGCTAGCTCAACTTGAGACTGAAGCAACTACAAAACTACTTTGGTATGCAGAAGTATTTTATTCGTATTTCCCATTTTGTCACACAGAAATAAGGATGAGTACACTCAGGAGTCAAGACTTAATAAAATTATTAATTTTTCTGCTTTAAGAACACTTGTAAGTGAAACTGTTTTTTAAATTGCTAGTGCAAACAACTACTAGTACAACAGGGCAACATTGCCTTGATGCATGCTAACCAGCAGTTTTACCCATCATTGCTTATGAACCACGAGTACAAATGCAACACAGTGAAAAGCAAACAGTGTCTTAGTATTTTTAGGAAAATAGCTTTACCTCCAATGAAAGGGTCTGCACTACACTAACACACTTACACGAAAATAGTTTCAAGAATACTCTACATTAGGAAAAGTAACTTCCCTTAGTCTTTTAATCTGTTAGAATGAAAGAATGCATTTTTACAAGGAACAGAAAAGGTGGTAAAATTATGGAAGTAGGGCTAATAAAAAGCAAAGTGGAAATAAACCACATTAATTATACTTTTAAGTATTCTACTTTTGCCCAGATTTTACAAAGAACCAGGTAAAGTAATTAAACAAATTTCTGCAGAATCAACATATTTGACACCCAATTGGGAATTTCTTACTGAATAAATGGACACATTAATTCCATAACAACAAAGTTTTTTAGATAATTTGAGATATTACTCATTACACTCCCACTGTCACAGCAGCTGTCACAGAAGCTACAAAGGAAAATTTCATCAACTTAAGTGTTGAATGTGTAGTCCTCCATTTGAGACAATCTCTCTCTCAAATAGGAAAGAAAATAGTGAGTTGCCTCTTGATAAACATATGTAATTGACAATATGTCAATACACAATACTAGATATTGTGTAGTTCTATAATGAATTAAAAATATATTTCAGCTGAAACCGGTTTGGCTCAGTGGACAGAGCGTTGGCCTGGCAACTGAGAGGTCCCAGGTTCGATTCCGGTCAAGGGCACGTACATTGGTTGCGGACACATCCCAGTGGGGGACGTGCAGGAGGCGGCTGATGAATGTCTCTCTTTCATTGATGTTTCTGGCTTTCTATCCCTTTCCCTTCCTCTCTGTGAAAAATCAATAAAATATATTTAAATATATATATATTTTTTCATATTTATATATTCATATAGAGACATATAATGTTATTAAACATGAAATTAAACTTTACTGACACATCCTTTTGCAGGATGCTGTGAGCTGCCTCCAAAACTCAATTAAAATAACCACTGACCTTACAAACTCTGAATGTTAACTCTGGCAAAACATAATGGGACCAAAGGGTGTCTTAAAGAAAGCACGAGTTATGCATGTGAGTATGTCACCCTGACACAAGGTTCAGTGCTGCTGGTCTGCTTCAAATGTTCCTGATTTAATAGTTCAGCCACTAGGCTATTAGAAATCTCTCTGAGATCCTGATAAACACATACTTCAATAAGTACTATTATAATCATCAGGAAAACAATCAAAAAGCTCCACATTCAGATAATTTTTGTCTCTATGATTAAATGTCACTGTAAAGTTACTTAATTCTTTTAAAATATATTGTTTTCATAATTTAACCCAAATGATACTTGTGTTTGCCCAGGCAAATAACTAAAAAAAAAAAAACCTTTCTTTTTAACTACCTAGTTATTAAAACTAAATTTCCTAACTCCCAATTTACTTATGCAATTGCATTTAAATGTAAAATCAAGACAACATGCAAAGGAAGGGAATTTACAAAGCTGAGTACCTATCTTATGTCAGACCCTACATCCCAGTATCTTGTTTAATACTGTAAATGACATGCACAAGCAAGATTCTTTCAGGGAGGGACTCCTACATCTATTTATATTTAGAAGCTGCAAAAAACTCTCCATTCCTGCCCTGGTGGTTTGGACCAATGGTTAGAGCATCAGCCTGCAGTCTGAAGGGTCCCGGGTTCAATTCCGGTCAAGGGCACATGCCCAGGTTACAGGCTCCATCCCCAATGGGGGGGAGTGCAGGCAGGAAGCAGCCAATCAATGATTCTCTCTCATCATTGAAGTTTCTATTTCTCTCTTCCTCCCCCTTTCCCTTTCACTCTGAAGCCAATAAACATATATTTTTTAAAAACCCTCTCCATTCCTGTTTTTAAAGAAAAAGCTAACTAGAAAAGGCCTTTACATGTATTAATAACAAAGTGACTGATAATAACAAAGTTGATCCTAAACCAAAATGGGAAGTTAGTGCAATCAAAGTAATATTTCAAATAAATATGCCCTCCTTTTAAGAAAACTTGGTAAGTGAATCTCAAATGCAGAGTAATAGGAATGTTAGGACATATAGAGAAGAGCCTTAGGGATTGTACAGTATATCTTCCATATTTTATAAATGAAGCAATTAAAATCAAAGGTCTTGTCCATTTTTTCACTCAAAATAGTGGCCAGAAGCAGTGCAGTCTCCTAACTTTCAGGCATTTGCTAGCGATCTGATTACCACCGGGAATCCAATTATTTGCATAACAAGGCATCTTTACATCTACATGGCCCAATGAGTTTTTTTAAAAAACGACAGAATTTGCCAAGATTACCAATAAATGAATCGGCGATGTGTAAAGCAAACTTGGGCCTACATTGGGTCTCGCGGGTTAGAAGAAACATTTTAAATGTACGCTTGGTGCGCAGTGAGGGTGCCACCGGCAAGGCATGGCACCGCTGGCAACAGAGTCCACATGTCCAACTCTAGACATCGTGAGCAGAGCTGCGAATACATCAGCTTAAAATCCTTAAAAAAAAAAAAGGTCGGTTAAAGAACAAACTACGGCCTAAGGGGATGTGACTTTATATGGTCATGGAGGCAGGAAAAAAAAAAAAGATGCCTCAACACAATTCACCGGAGCTATTTTTGCTGTAACTCTTTATGACCCTACACTTAAAAACGGTTACGACTCTTCGAATAACGTGGGAGGGACAAACCCGAAAGGGAACCCAAACTGGCTCCACAAATACCCGCTGACAGCCTAGAACTCCGGGCTCCGTCCTCACCCCGAAGACGCCGCCGGGGCTCCTGACCTGTCCGGACCCCTCCGCACCCCCCGACTTTCTCTTTCAAAAAGAGGCGACGCGGCGGGGGCAGCGGCAGGCGGGCTGCTTCCCCGAAGAACGCGGCCTCGGAGGCAGGGCCGCGTTTTGCACCGCATCCCGTAACCTTGGAGAAACTCGCGAGGGACGATTTCTTCCCGGGAGCCGGCCACCCGCCGCGCCCGCGGGAGCGACGAGCCGAGCCCGTCTCGTGCCGCGCACCCCCGGGGGCCGCCCCGGAAATCGGCGGCGCGATGAAGGAGGCCCCGCAGCCCGCGAGGCAGAAGGGAAGGCGGCGGCCCAGGCCCGGCGCCCATTTTGTCCTCGGCCTCCGCACGTCCCGCCCCGTCCTCCAGGCCCACTTCCCGGCCCAGCAACCTACGCGAGGCCCGCAGCTGCACGCCGGCCGCGGCCCGCACCGCGGACACCGCTAGGCCTGGGTGCGCGGCTCCAGCTCCGCCCGCCCTCAGGCCCCAGCCTCGCACCAGCTCCGCAGGCCCCGAGCCTCCCTCCCGTCCTTTCTCGGCTTCCTCCGCTCCACCCGACACGATGGGTCCGCACCCCGTCACTCTCTGCGGACCGATCCCCCCTTGCCCCCTGCCCGCGCCTCAGGCCACAGCCCTCGGCCTCCGCCCGAGCCCGCCCGCCCGCCTGGGCCGTACCCCCCGGCAAACAGATGCACCAGCGTGTCCCTCTGGCTCATTCTCTCTCCCGCATGTCCTCCGGGCGCTGAGGCAGGACGCGGACCCGGTCGCCCGCGACGGCCCGCGGCTTCGGCCCGGCGCTGGCACCGCACGGGGACCCAAGGTGGCGACGGAAACCTGGCGGAGGCGCGTCTGCAGAAAGTCGCCGGCGCGGCCCTCCCAGCAGCGCGGAGCGGCGCCGCCTCCCGCTCGAGCCCGGCGCACACGACCCGAGCTCGAGAGCGAGGGAGGCGGCGGGGCGGGCGGGGCCGACCGGCTGCGGGGGAGAGACTATTCCGCGGCCCCCGCCCCCTCCATATAAACAGAAGCCCCCATTGGTCCGCGCCGGGTGACGTCACGAGTTGAGCATGCCTGCTTCACGTGATGGCTGAGGGGTTTCTCAATGAAAGGGGCCGGTAGGCGGGGCCAGGGCGCGTGCGGGAGGGTAGTAGGTCCTTGTGCCCTCGCACCTAATCCGCGGGCGGTGAAGGCTGCACCCCGCGCCGCACCCCGCGCCGCGTGCTGGGTGCCCAGGTCCCCAAGACCACGCTCCCGCCTGGACTTAGGGAGAAACTGCGGGTATTCCTGGTAACCCAGCAGAGTCAAGGGGTGAACCTGCCAAGTCTCTGCTTTACTTTCCTAAAAAGATATTTTTAAAAAAATAATAAATAAAAATGTTAAAGATTTTTTTAGAGCAGTTTTAGGTTTACAACAAAATGAGGAAAAGCGTGGGTGAGGAAAGATTAACCAGGGAATTTATATGCATATATGCGTAGCCCATGGACTTAGGCAATAGTGCAGTGAAGTCTTGGCAGAGGCGGGTAAAGGGTGGAAGGGGTCAATGGGGGTGGAAGGGAGACGACATCTGCAATATTTTCAACAGTAAAGATAAATTAAATATATTTTTTGAGATTTCCTATAGTCTCTGTTTGATTCACTTAAAAATTGGATTTATGACCCCATTTCTGCCTCTTAGTATCTACCTCAGAGTTATAATAAACAATGTATGAAAAGGCTCCTACAAGGAAACTCAGGACCACAAACAACAGTACATACAGCGTTTACAAACAGTGCTTGTAATAGTGGAACATTGGCATCAGTAGGGGAATGGAGAATTAAATCATGACACATTCCTATTGTGAATAGTATGCAATTATGACAAGGGTGAGGTAGATCTGTGTGTGTGTGTTTGCGGGGGGGGGGGGAGAACCCCCAAAACCTACTAACTAAAGTAGGCAAATACAATTGAAACACTAAGATTTATTTTAGAAAGAATAAAGACATTTACTCATTCTAATTAGCAAATATATTTATGTATATGGATGTGTATATACAGGGTGGGGCAAAGTTTATTCTTATATTACTATTCATTAAGCATTATGTCATTTTCCATACCAACAACTGTAAACCTATTTTTGTCCTCTACACATACACACACACACACACACACACACACACACACAACACACACACATGGAAAGAAAATGTTTTATTCCTCCAAAACACAGTGATTAAATATTTAACATGTTTGCTAACTATTTCTAAGGTGAAAAACGTACAGAGAATAATGTAACAACATAATCTGCACTCATCACCCACACTGAACAAATGTTAATATTTTCCACCTCTTTGTCCAGTAACTTCCATTCCACCTTCGAGGCCCTCTCTATGCTTCCCTCCTCAGACATGATTATCCAGGGCTCACCTTCCCTTCCTTCCTGGGATCCTTCCTTCATGAAGTTCCCCCTGGCTGCCTCAGCTCTCTATGTTCTTTACCTCTCCTAAATTCCTAACAAATGTGCAGACTGCGTGCCACTGGCAAGTAAGTGTTCATCCACTCCGTCATATATGTTCATCTGTCAAAAAGGCATACTATTAAGAGGACCCACCTCATTAGGTAGTTGTGAGGACTAAATGTAAAGCACCTATGGAAGTGCTATATAAGGCCTACATAGAATAATTAGTAGTGGTACTTTACTGCCTTGTTAATGCAACAGTTTTGGGAAAGTGTGGCCAGGTGCCAAGTTTTATTTCTACTTTTTAGTGTTTGTTTTTTCAAAATGTCCCGTTCTGATGGTCCACTGAAGCTCTGGAATCAGATGGTCTGTGCTGGGTTCGGATCCAAAGCTCTTTCTGGATGAACTGAATAATATTGGACAAGTCAATTATTTTACACTTCAGTTTCTTCATGAAAAACTGGGGGGAAAATATTACCACATGGGGTAGTTGTGAAAGTTGCCATTAACATTTAGTGGGCATTTCTTTCTTCTTTTATAGCAGCTTCATTGAGGTATCATTCACATAACATAAAATTCACCCAGGTAAAGTGTACAATCTAGTGGTTTTATTTTATTCTCATGGTTGTACCACAACCACAATTCACATATCACCACAACCTAATTCCAGAACATTTTTCTCACCAAAGAAGAAACCCCACACTTGTTACAATCACTCTCATTCTCCTCTCTACCATCCCCTGACAACCACTAATCTTCTTCCTGTTGCTCTGGGTTTGCATAACCTGGACTTTTCCTATAAATGGAATCATACAATATGTAACCTTTTATGTCTGCTTTTTAAAAAACAACAACAACAACTAAGAATGCTTTCAAGGCTTATTCATATTGTAGCATGTATCAGTACTTCATTCCCTTTAATAACTGAGTAATTTTCCACTGTATAGATATGCCACATTTTATTTATCCATTCTCAACTGATGGCCATTTAGATTTTCTACTTTGGGGCCATCATGAATAATGATGCTATGAACATTTGTGTACAAGTTTAGCCTAGACTTAGGTTTTCAGTTGTCTTGAGGATATTCCTGGGGGTGGAATGGCTGGGGCACATGATAATTCTATGTTTAACCTGTAGAGTAATTGCCATACTGTTTTCCAAAGTGGCTGTCCCATTTTAAATGCATTTTTTGAAGACAATAGCTTTAGCATAATAAATGTCATAGTTATTATATTTAACATGTTTTTGACATAGTGAATGTCATAGTTATTATATTTAATGCAGCTTCTGAAACTGGTAAGGGGGGAGCCAGAATTCTCATGTACAGACCAGTTTTTCCTATTATGAGTAATTACAATTACAATGTGACCCTTTCCTTTTGAATCTCCTTCAGATGCCATCGTGGAAGGAGACTCTGCCCCAGATGGAGTCATGAGGGCAGTTGCTCTCGAATGCAGGTTTGATGTCTCATTGAGCCACCACTCCCATCAGCCGCTCGGTGTAACATTCCCAGTCAATGATGGTTAAAGGTTCTTCTGATACACTGGTGACAAGCAGAGCTAGCACTGGAAGTAGATAACAGGCTTGTAGAAATGGATTTTCCCCACAATGAATTAGCAGTTTGCTTGCAGGAAACAGTATCTCTCAGGGACTAATTCGGGAATGTGTCCCAGGAGGCTTGGAAAAACACCAGCTAACCAACTTTTTCTACCAGCTAGGACAGGAGTATTAGAAGGGTGGGGAGACCGTGCAAAGATAGATTTTGTTGAGATAAGAGTGTAACATACTTTTTAATTATATCTGAATAATTCCTGGGACTTCAACAGTTTTGGTAATACAGAAGTAGTAACCTCCCCGCCCCCTCCTCCGCCCCCCGCCCTCAATTTAAGAACCTATCCAAGGGCCTGACCAAAAGGCCCTGCTTTGTCTGTTAGCATTCATTCTTTGTAGGCAAACAAACAACCCAATTCAAAAAATGGGAAAACGATTTGAGTCTATATTTCTCCAAAGATTTACAAATGGCCAGTGAGTACATGAAAAGATGCTCAACAGCACTAATCATTTGGGAAATGCAGATAAAATCACAGTGAGATATTAAATCACACCATTAAGGTGGCTATTATAAAAACAGAACCAAACCAAAAAATACCTATTGTTAGCCAGGATGTGGGGAAATTGGAATCCTGTACATTGCTGATGGGAATGTAAAATGGATTTTTTTAAAGCAGTTTGAGACTTTCAGAAAAATTAAGCAGAATGTAAGAGTTCCAAAATTCTCCCCTCCCCCACCTCTATTTCCCCTACAATCAACACCCTGCACCAGAATATTAAATTTGTTGAATTTACATTGACCCATCATTATTACTGAAAGCCCATAGTTGACATTAGGGTTCACTCTTTGTGTTTTACATTCTATGGTATTGACCAAATGTTTGAGATGTACCCACTTTATAGAGCCATATGGAATAGTTTCACTGCCCTAAAATTTCTCAGCTCCCAACCCCTGACCCACAGATATTTTTACTGTATCCATAGCTTTACCTTTTCCAAAATGTCATACAGTTGGAATCATACAGTAGCCTTTTCATATTAACTTCTTTCACAGCAATATGCATTTAAGGCTTCTCCATGTCTCTCTTTTTTTTAACTTGTTATTTTAAAATATATTTTTATTGATTTCAGAGAGGAAGGTGGAGGGAGAAATTGAAACATCAATGATGAAAGAGAATCATTGATTGGCTGCCTCCTGCATGCCCCTTACTAGGGGTTGAGTCCATAACCCGGGCATATGCCCTTGACGAGAATTGAACCTGGGACCCTCAGTCCACAGGCCGATGCTCTATTCACTGAGCAAAACTGGCTAGAGCTTCTCCATGTCTTTTAACAGCTTAATAGCCTTTCTGGCACTAAATATTCCATTGTCTGGATGTACCATAACTTGTTTATCGATTCACATACTGAAGGACATATTGGTGGCTTTCAAATTCTGGTAATTAAGAATAAAACTGCTATAAACAAAAACAAAACGAAATGAAATGAAAAAGAAAATAATTTCCCCTCTGGCTTCTGTTAAAGTTGCCAAAGGAGGAACAAATGAGGCCAAAAAGGGTAAAGAATTATAAATTTACTAGAAGCCCGGTACATGAAAATTTGTGCACTTGGGCGTGGGGGTGTGCATGTATATTCCTCAGCCCGACTTTTCCCCTCTCACAGTCTGGGAGCCTTCAAGGGATGTCTGACTGATGGCTTAGGCCCACTCCTCTGCGGGAGGTGACTGGACTGATTAGAGGAAAGCACTGCCCCCATCATTCTGCTGCTGCTGCCACTGCTGGCAATGGCAGCTGTGAGGCTTGAGCCGTGGGCCTTGCAGCCACAAGGGCTCATGGCTGCCATGAACCCTGGACCTTGCAGCCGTGGTGGCTTTGTCCTGTGGATGTCCAGATGGGCGTCCGCCCTAATTAGCACATTACCCTTTTATTAGTATAGATTAGGTCATCTGGGAAACCAGATGGGCTGAATCCCAAAATGGTGCCAGTCCCACGGGATGGAGAGAAAGAGTTTTTAAAGGACTCTAGGTGGGCTTTCCAGGGAGAAGAATTCTCTGGGCAGGTCCAGATCCTCAGAAAGTCTAGAGGGGAAGGTTAGTAGTTTTAGCAAGTGGCAAGTGATCTTAGCAAGTGGAATGTGGTCTAAGTAAAAGGCAGTGTTGATTGTGGTCTAAAGGTAAGTTCCCATTGGGGTTGGGGGGGATGTGGATTCAATTATTTGATCAGACCTAACACCTTCCAGGGCTAATATTAAGAAATTTGAGTCCATTTGTACCTCTGGTCTTTATATAGAGCATTGTTTTTATTCTTTTAACCTTTCAGGATCTTTCTTAAATCCCTGGTTTGGAGAAATTTCATGACAGAGTGCCATGTTGGTGATGGGGTCTCTTCAGTCACTGTGCTGGGTACTCTCCATGGGTCTTTCCAGCCTGGAAATGAAAATCTAGGATTTATCCTTTGTATGATCTATAGTACTTTCACTAGTGCTAATTTGTATCTTTCAGCCCCCAAAGCCAAAAAGTGTAGTTGATATTTTCTCTCCCCAACAGTACCTGATAAGAAGTTAGCACTCAATTAGGGAGCAATGGTTAAAAGGACAAATTTCTGTTTTGGCAACAAGGTGATGGGAAGCAGCACTTGACAAATATTTGGTGGAGAAAAGATTCATTTCCCAAGTGGCCAGTTTCTTTGAATCTGTGGCAAGGAGAACTGATTCAGCAGTTTTCTACCTGCATCAGGCCATGCTCTCAAATACCACTTAGTATCCCAGTGAACAGAAGAGAAATGGAGAACAGACCTGGGGAGTCTCACTGTACTTGGATTAGGGTCAAAGATCAATGCTGAAAGGGAAAGTCCCACACTCTCATCAGAATTACTGTGGATGGCCCTTAAATCTCCCAGAAACACAGACTACTAAGAACTTTCTGAACTTAATGTTTCTCTCTGGCCCTCAGATGATCCTATAATGCTTTCTTCTAGGATGTCAGTGAAACCATCTCCATCCAGCTTCTTCACCACAGTTAAACAACTTGTTTTTTTATGTTTTTGTTGGCTGGGAAATACCTAATGTTATTTCCACAGCTTTTTCATAATTTTGGCTCTGTAAGACCTTTACTTCTACACAAGATAGGGTAGTAACAGTGATCAGAAATACTATTAAAACCTAAAAATAAATATATAAACTGATGGTTTTGAAGACACCTGATAGGCAGTGAAACACGATTCCTAAGAGACGGTAAACAAACAAAGCACGCCATCAATTGCCCCAGCTTATTGCCTGGAGAAAGTTTCCAGGTCATGGCCAGGCAAGTGCAACAGGCAAAGCCTGGCAGATTCTGCGGATTGGGGACACGCAGCTGGGAGTCCAGAGAGATCAAGGTAGCTATGATTCGTGGGACAGAGTGCCAGGAACCCCAGATATCTGCAGAGGGTCCTCCTTAAGTTTTAGCCTGAGTACTAATCAGTACATGCACATGAGGAAACTACCTGAGGAAGGAAAAAGGAAAACACAAAACCCTCCTCATAGAATTAGAGGGAACAGGACTTGACATGCATACAGGGCCAGGAATATTCCCATCAATCAGAATGGAAAGTCTTACCAATGATGGAGCATTGGGTACAGTACTCAGAAGGGCTTTCCTAGTGAGGAAGAATTAGCCCTATATTAAGTACTGTTCTGTTCCTGTCAAACACATCTTAAAAGTGAAATGTGAGAGGATTAAATTGTGTGTAATTAAATTCAAATAAAAATATTTATAGGAATACAAAAATATCTATGCCTGACAAGGTAAAATTCACAATGCCTGGCATCAATCAAAGGTGACCAGATGTGCAAATACACAGGAAAATATGACTCAAAATATGCTATTATAATACATATATATATATATATATATATATATCCTATCTAATAAAAGAGTACTATGCAAATTGATCATTACTCCAACACACAAGATGGCCAACCCCATGTAGTCAAAGATGGCTGCCACCAGATGGCTGGCAGGGAAGGGCAGTTGTGGGTGATCAGCACTGCAGGGGAGGGCAGTTAGCAGTGACTGGTCTGGCAGAGAAGAGCAGCTGGGGGGAGAACCAAGCTTCAGGGGAGAGCAGTTGGGGGCAACCAGGCCTGCAGGGGAGGGCAGTTGGGGGCAACCAGGCTTGCAAGAGAGGGCAGTTAAGGGGATCAGGTCAGCAGGGGAGGGCAGTGGGGGTGACCAGGCCTGCAGGGGAGGGCAGTTAGGGGCAATAGGACCAGCAGTTAGGTGTCAATAAGGCTGGCAGGGAAGTGGTTAGGGGGTGATCAGGCTGGCAGGCAGAAGTGGTTAGGGGCAATCAGGCAGGCAGGCAGGTGAGTGGTTGGGAGCCAGCAGTCCTGGATTGTGAAAGGGATGTCCGACTGCCTTTGAGGGATCCCATATTAGAAAGGGTGCAGGCTGGTCTGAGGGACAACCCTCCCTCCCTCACCCTTCCATCCTGTGCATGAATTTCTATATGGAGAAACATGTCATTCAAAGATAAATTGTGCTAAATTAAAACTGTATACTATAAACCCTTACACCCAGTAATATAACAAAGCTATCTATACTGATAAAAAGGTAATATGCTAATTAGACCAGGAGACCTTCGGGACAAAGCCATAGTGGCAGGGGCAAGGCAGAGATGGTTACGGGTGATCAGGCCAGGAGGGGTGGGAAGTTGGGGGTGATTAGGCCAGAGGGATGGGGACAGTTGGGGGTGAGCAGGTTGGCAGGGGGGTGAGTAGGCCAGTAAGGGGGAGCAGTTGGGGCAATCAGGCCAGCAAGTGAGGCAGTCAGGGGCAAGCAGGCTGGCAGGCAGAGTGATTAGGGGCAATCAGACAGGCAGGCAAGGGCAGTTGGGGGCAAGTACGCAAGTGAGGGGCAGTTGGGGGCAAGCAGGCTGGCAGGCAGAGTGGTTAGGAGTGATCAGGCAGACAGGCAGCTGAGTGGTTAGGAGTCAGTGGTCCCAGATTGTGAGAAGGATGTCCAACTGCCAGTTTAGGCCTGTTCCTAGTTTAGGCCTGTCAGTCAAACATCCCCCAAGGGGTCCCAGATTGCAGAGAGTGCAGGCCAGGCTGAGGGACACCCCCTCAAGCCCCATGCACAAATTTTATGCACTGGGTCACTAGTAATTAATAAGCCAACAAAAGAGGTAGAATTGAATCATAAAAAATATACAATCAAATAAAAGATAGGAGAAGGGCACAAAGAGCACATGGGACAAATAGAAAACAAATATCAAGATGGTGGATTTAAACTTAATTATAGCAATAATCATATTACATGTAAATGGCCCTAATTAAAAGGAGGTGATTGTCAAATTGGACAAAAAGCAAGACCCAACTATATTCTCCCTAGTATTTAAATATTAAGACACAAATATATTAAAGTTAAAAGAGGGGAAAAGATATCCATGTTGTTAAGTCAAAAGAAAGCTGATAGAATAAGTAGACAGACAACAGGCAAGGATATACTACCTTTGAACAGCACTATCAACTAACTTGTGCTAATTGACATTTATAGAATACTTCTCTCAGCAATAGCAGAACACACACATACACCCTTCCCCCAAGTTCACAGGGAACATTTACTAGGTAGAACAGATTCTGGGCCAACAAAAAATATCTTTAAAAATTTAAGAAGGCTCTGCCCTGGCCAGGAGGATCTGTTGGTTGTAGTATCACCAAAAAACTTTCAGGATCAATTCCCAGTCAGAGTATATACCTAGAAAATGGGTTTGATCCCCAGTTGGGGTGCATATGGAAAGGAACCATCAATGTTTCTCTCATTCTCTTTCTCCCACTCTCTAAAAATCAATACTTGGGTTAGGATTGGTAAAACTGTCAGTGTGAATGAGAAATAGTGCACTATCTATTCAGTCCAAGAAATAAAATATTTATTATAGTTATACAACTAACCTTTATTCAGCAACTTTTTATCAATTAGGAATCTGACACATTGGTGGATGCTTTCACGTATATTGTCTCATTTTGTCCTCACAACAGAGCTATGAGGCTGGGTTAAGTCAAAAGACTTAAACCCTCCTCCACCCCATAAAGGAGAAAACGGGGGGAGAGAGAGAGGAGAGAGAGAGAGAGAGGACAAAGATGAAGAAGTAGAGAAAAAAGAACAAAAGAGAAAGAGGAAAAGAGGAGGAGGGCGAAGAAGGGGAGAGACACGGAGAGAGACAGGGAGAGAAGGAAGTTCAACACCCTTAGGGTGGCACTTCATGGTGAAGTCCCTGTTCATCTCTTCCTCCCATTCTCTTACACCTTCCTACAAGCATAGATCCCTCTACACCAGTGCTTCTCAACCTTCCTAATGCCTCGATCCTTTAAGACAGCTCCTCATGTGGTGATGACCCCCAACCATAAAATTATTTCCGTTGCTACTTCATAACTGTAATTGTGCTACTGTTATGAATTGTAACGTAAATATCTGATATGCAGGATGTATTTTCATTGTTACAAATTGAACATAATTAAAGCATAGGGATTAATCACAAAAACAATATGTAATTATATATTGTGATTCTTTCTCATAATTGATGTTTCCAGCTCTCTCTCCCTTTTCCTTCTTCTTTGAGATAAACAAATACACACACACACACACACACACACACACACACACACATGCACACACATATACACACACACATATCTATAATAATAAAAGCATAATATGCTAATTAGGCCAGACATCCTTCCAGATGACCTTCCAGAAGATGCTGGGTCTGTAAGGAAAGCCCAGGTCCTGGGTGTCAGAGGGAAGTCAGTGCCAGCAGCCAGGGGAAGGAAGGCTTATTCCTGCAGGAATTTCATGCCTCAAGCCTCTAGTATATGAAATTATTTTACTGCAAAGAAAAACAAATGATGGGAGGTTGTAGTTTAGACTGAGTGGTTATGGACATACTCTCCGGGGATATTAATATTCAGAGCTGAAAGTGATACGAACCAGCAATGTGAAAATGGGGTTGTATTAGTTTGGTAGGGCTGCCATAACAAAAATTCCACAGAGTGGGTGGCTTAAGCAACAGAAATTTGTTTTCTCATAGTTCTGGAAGCTAGAGGCAAAGATCAAGGTGTCGGCAAATATGGTTTCTTCTGAGGCCTCTCTCCTTGACTTACAATGGCTACCTTCTCACTGTGTCCTTATCTTGTTGTCTTTCAGTCTGTGTGTCTGTGCCCTAATCTCCTTTTATAAAGACACCAGTCATATTGGATTAGAGCCCACCCATATGACCTCATCTTACTCAAATTTCCTCTTTTGGGCCCCATGTCAAATACATTCACATTCTGATGCATTGGAGGTTCAGACTTCAACATATGAAATTTGGGAGAGCACAATTCAGCTCATTACGAGGGAAGTACATTTCCAGCAATAGCAAGTGCAAAGCCGTGAGGAGTTTAAGGTACAAGGAGGGCAGTGCAACAGGAGCATTGTGAGCAGGGAAAGACTGCTGGAGGTGGAGTTGGACAGGTGACCAGGAGCTGACTCCTGTACACTCTTGTAGGTCATGACAAGGATTTTATTCTAAGTGAGATGGAAAGCCACAGGAGGGTTTTAAGCATGATAGTGCAAGACTCAGTTTTCAATTGCAAAAGATCACTTGGATAATATGTAGAAACTGGTTGGGAGAGGGGCAAGAAAGGAACTGGGAAGGGGGGCTATTGCAGGTGGTGGCTTGGACAGAGGCTTCTTAGAGAAATAATGAGTGGGCAGGGTGAAGGAAAGAGTAAGTGGGTGGGGAGGAGGAAGAAAGTATATAGTACCTTTGGAGGTAATTTTTAGCCAAGATTCCTCATCACGACACGTCAAAGGTGCTAATTTAGGAACACTTCCCATGAATAAGGCAGGGTCATTCTAATGAAACCTGGATAATTTGACTAGAATAGTAAGTGCCACTAACCCTTCCTCTCTTCCTTCCTTCCTTCCTTCCTTCCTTCCTTCCTTTCTTTCTTCCTTCCTTCCTTCCTATGCTTGTATTGATTTTAGAGAGAAAGAGGAAGGGAGAAAGAGAAACATCGATGTGAGAGAGAAACATGGATTTAGCTGCCTCCTGTATGTCCCCTACTGGGGATCGAGCCTGCAACCCAGGCATGTACCCTAACCAAGAATCAAACCAGTGATTTTTTTTTTTTTTTTGGTGCACCGGATGATGTTCAATCAACAGAGCCACAATGGCCAGGGTAACACGTACTTGCTTTACATGTACTTTCAGTTCATCCTCAGAACAATCCCATGAGAGGGAATTGCCACCATCATGTAGAGATAAGGAATGGAGGCTCTAGTGAAGACATCGGTGAGCATCAGAGTCAGAAATGCCTCTCCTGGCCCCAGGTCTGCTAGGTACCCTGCTCTTTCCCCTGCCCTGGGGCCCTCCCAAGGCTGCCCACTTGGGGCTCAGAGGAGGACTGCTGGCTCCTTCTCCCCTGAGCAATTGACCCTATCTCAGATCTGCCAGCTGAGTGAGCCCCACACTGGAGACCTAAGGCTGGGGCCTTTAATAAGATAGAGTTGCTAAAAGGGAACATTTAATTTCATGTTTTATTAATTTGCTCTCTGTGAAATATTAATCACAAACTCTTGTGAACAGTGTCTGGGAGCAGTGAGCACGTTTGAGTTATGACAATCTTGAGATACTGAAACTTGTCCAGTTCTAGTTTCTCAGTTGAGTTTTATCTCATGGCCTCTACTCTGTCTCACTAGAGAGAACCACTCTACCCAGAGGACTCTTGCTCAACTCTGTCCCTGGCCCTCCTGAGGACAGCTGCAAGCTTAATTTTGTGAAAAAGGAAACAAAATATTTGAAGGGAAAGATAGAAAGGGAGCCCTAGTTGGTTTTCTCAGTGGTTAGAGCTTCAGCCTGTGGATTGAAGGGTCCTGGATTTGATTCTGACCAAGGGCATATGCCTGAGTTGCAGGCTCGATCCCCGGTCGGGGGTGGGAGGGCCATGCAGGAGGCAACTGATCAATGATTCTCTCTCATCATTGATATTTCTATCTCTCTCTGAAATCAATACAAATATATTTTTTAAGAAAGAAAGAAAGAAAGAAAGAGAGAAAACCAAGGTGGGAAGGCTGGCAGCTGGCAATGGCTGGGAAAGCAGAAGCTGGCCCAAGAGAAGGAGGTAAGGGAGGGGGAGAGGTCAAGTTGAAAACCTCCTCTTCCTGCCCAGACCCGTGAGCAGAGGAAAGAGAACCTGATTTGAGCTGCCTCACTGTGGGGTGAGGCCAGGCTACCCTCCAGCCCCAGGTGGTTGTCTGCTGGCCTGGAGGGATGCCAGCAATGAACACCAAACAGAAGTGCTCTTTATTTTACTGGGACCACAGTGCACACTGCCACCTTCTCTCAGAGAGCCCAGGAACAGTGTTAAGAAATAGTCAACAAGGAGAAGGGAGTGGCCAGTGTGGGGGGCAGGTATCCTGTGGATTTCAGAAGAGGTACAGTTTCTGCTCCAGGGCACTCCCATCTTCATAGGAGCACAAGGGCCCCTTTCCCTGATGGGGAAGCAATTGCTTACTGTGGAAAGGCATGTTGATACACGAGGTAACTGGATTGCTGCCCTTAGGGAATGGCTGGTTTGAGGAAGTGGATAAGTTTAAGGAGGTCCTAGGCTAATGGTCTCTGTTCTCAGGGAGCCCCCAATTTGTCCTTTGGGAAAATTTCACCAATGTAGCTCACACAACCACTATCTACTACTAAAGGCCTGGTGCACAAAATTTGTGCAGGGGGGGGTGTCCTTCAGCTCAGCCTTCACCCTCTCTAATGTGGGACCCCTCAAGGGATGTCTGACTGCCTGTTTAGGTCCAATCCCACTAAACGAGCAGACAGACATCCCTCTCAAAATCCAGGACTGCTGGCTCCCAACTGCTCGCCTGCCTGCCTTCCTGATTGTCCCTAACTGATTCTGCCTGCCAGCCTGATCACCCGTAACTACTCCTCTGCCAGCCTGATTGATGCCTAACTACTCCCCTGCCAGCCTGTTTGCCCCTAAATGCCTTTCCCTGCAGGCCTGCCCCCCCCTCCCCAACTGCTCTCCCCTGCAGACCTGGGTCCCCCCCTTCTCTGCAGGCCCAGTCACTCCCTACTTCCCTCCTCTGCTGGACTGGTCACCCTTAACTGCCCCCGCCCGCTAGCCTGATAGCCCACAACTGCCCTCTCTTGCAGGCCTGCTCTCCCCTACTGGCCATCTTGTGGTGGCCATCTTATGTCCACTTGGGGGCAGTCATCTTGTGTGTTGAAGTGATGGTCAATCTGCATATTATTCTCTTATTAGATAGTATAGAGGCCTTGTGCATGGGTGGGGGCCCTGAAGGGTGTCCCAGATCAGAGTGGGCATTCCCTTGGGGATTAGGGTGGCCTGGGTAAGGGACCTGGGGTAGTTTGAAGGCCAGCCATAACCCCTAGCAACTCAAGCAGAGACCCTGGTATCTGGGATTTATTTATCTTCCACAATTGAAACTTTGTAGCCTGGAGTGGAGCTAAGCCTTCTGCTCACTCTGTGGTGGCAGCCATTTCTGTTGGAATTTATTTATCTTCAATAATTGAAACTTTGTAGCCTTAAGTGGAGGCCTGGGCCTGCCAGGGTGTGTGGAAAGCTTGGCTTCCTCCATCACTGGGGCAACCCAAGCTTCCCTCCTGCTCTCTCTGTGGCTGTAGCCATCTTGGTTGGGTTAATCTGCATACTCGATCCTGATTGGTTTGTGGGCATGGCTTGTGGGTGTGGCAGAGGTATGGTCGATTTGCATATTACTCTTTTATTAAATAGGATGAATTCTAGGGTGTGGTGAACACAGATATGAAAATGACTAGGGTGCCTTGTCACATTTGAAGAAGGGTAAGGTAGTATCCAAGTATCTCTTGTTTTAAATAACCAGTAGATACAGACTTTACAAAGCATTCTGCCTGCCAGCCTGATAACCCCTAACCACTCCTCTGCCAGATTGATTCAAATACATATTTCAAATTAGTGAGGAAAATTAATTATTCAATAAGGCATGTTGTGATTACTAATAGATTGTCACATCATTAGCAAACAAACAAAATTTGGATTCCCAATCTCACTACTTGGATCAAAACAAATTTCAGAGAGAACAAAGATTTAAATAAAAAAGTTAAGTCAAGTTAAGACAATGAGAACAGAAGCTACAGGCTGGGAGAAAATATTTATAAAACACATGTCTTATAAAGGAATGTTATCCAAAATATAGAAAGAACTCTTAAAACTCAAAAATAAGAAAACAATCAAATAAAACATGGACAAAAGAACTGAATAGATACTTCACCAAAGAAGATATGCAGATGACAAGTCAACATATGAAAAGACTAAGAGGCCTGGTGCACAAAATCTTGCACGGGGGGGGGGGTCCCCCTCAGCCCAGCCTGCACCCTCTCCAATTTGGGACCCTTAAGAGGATGTCTGACTGCTGATTTAGGCCCGATCCTGCCTGATCACCCCTAACTGCCTCCCTTGCCAGTCTAGTCGACCCTAACTGCCCCCTGCTGCTATCCAGGTCACCCTCAACTGCCTCCTCCTTGCTGGTCTGGTCACTCCTAACCGCCCTCCCCCCACTCCCCGCCAGTCTGGTCACCCCTTACTGCTCCCTCACCACCAGCCTGGGTGCCCCCAACTGCACCCCCTGCTGGCCTGATTGCCTCCAACTTCCCCCTCCCTGCCAGCCTAGTGGCCCTACACAGTCTGCTTGTTCAGTTGTTTGATCATCCCTCACTAACCACACCCTGCTGCCTGGTCATTGGCAGCTATCTTGTGAGGGTGTGAGGGTTAATTTGCATATTTCCTCTTTATTAAAATATAGGATGTTCAGGGTTATACATCACCAGGTAAATACAATTAGCTATAACTATACATCTAATAGTAGAATGGCCAAAATTTGAAACATGGACACCATCAAATTCTGATGGGGATATGGAGCAACAAGAACTCTCATTCACAGCTGGTGGGAATGTAATATGATACAGCCACTTTGTAAGACAGTTTGGCAGTTTCTTAAAAAGCTGAAATTCCCTTACCATACAATTCAGAGGAATTGAAAAACCTATATCCATTTAAAAAACCTGCACATGATGTTTATAGCAGTTTTACTCATAATTGTCAAAACTCAGAAGCAACTATGTCCTTTAGTAGGTGAACAGATAAATGAATTCTATTACATTCAGACAATGGAATATTATTTAGTATTAAAAGGAAATGAGCCACCTCACTGGTTTGGCTTAATGGATAGAGCATTGGCCTGTGGACTGAAGGGCCCTGGGTCCAGTTTTGGTCAAGGGCATGTACCTTGGTTGCAGGCTCCTCCCTGGCCTGGCCCCTGATCTGGGCTCCTGCCGGAGGCAACCAGCTTATGTGTTTCTCTCACATCGATATTTCTCTCTCTCTGTCTTAACTTTTCTTTTCCACTGTCTCTAAAAATCAAAGGAAAAATATCCTCGAGTAAGGATTAAAAAATAAAATAAAATATATGAAACAATCATATTTAAAAAAAAAAAAAAGGAAATGAGCCCTAGATTGTTTGGCTCAGTGGATAGAATGTTGACCTGTAGACTGAAGGGGTTCCGGAATTCAATTCCAGTTAAGGGCACATGCCCAGGTTATGGGCTTGATCCCCAGTGAGGAGTGTGCAGGAGGCAGCTAATCAATGGTTCTCTCCCATCATTGATGTTTCTACCTCTCACTCCCTCTCCCTTCCACTCTAAAAATCAATAAAAATATTTTTTTTTTGTAAAATGGGAAATGAGCTATCAAACTGTGAATAGACACGGAGGAGCCTTAAAGTATATTTCTAAGAGAAAGAAGCCAATTTGAGAAGGCTACATACTGTCTAATTCCAGCATATGACATTTGGAAAGGGTAAAACTCTGGAGACAGTATAAAGGGCCAGAGGTTGGAGAAGGGAGGGACGAATAAACAGAGCACAGTGAATTTTTATGGCAGAGAAACTATTCTGTATAATACAATAATGGTGGATATGTTTTATTATACATTTGGCAATACCCATCGAATGTACAGCACCATAAATGAAACCTAAGGTGAACTATGGAATCGGGGTGATAATGATGTGTCAATATAGGCTCATCAATGATAACAAATGTACTCTTCTGCTGGGGATGTTGATAGTGGGTTGTGATTGTGTGGAGATAGGGCGTAGATGGAAACTCTCTACTTTACACTTAATATTGCTGTGCACCTAAAACCTAAAGTCTATTAAAAATATGAAACCCTCAGAAACAAGATGAAACAAAAAAGTGAAGCCAAGCAACTGTATTTATAATATCCCCAAACTGGAGAATATCCAATTGGTGAAAGGATAAACCAACTGCTTAGGGCCCTTCTAGCAACCTGGTTTCTGATTAACCAAAGTCTATCCCTAGATTAGACTGGTTGATCCTGCTGATCTCACACCTGGCCCCAGGCTCCTTTCCCTCCCAGCAGCTAGGTCTGGATCCTACATTAAGACAGGCTGGCTTTTAGGTCAAGGCCAATTGGATCCTGTCCTGTCCAGAGGTGGCTTCCTGGTCTCAGGCATGGCCTTGGGACCCAAGTCACCCACCCCAGCCCAGTCTGAATGGTGTTTATACTCTGAGGTTTGGTTGCCTTGATCCCTGTGCTGGTCCTGGGTTTCTCTGAGAGGAAGTCCTTTTCCTGTGTGTCCTAAAGATTCTCCCTTGCTTTTAAGCCAGCCGTTATTTTTCTTTTCCAGGAACTTTCTATGACTCTGAGCTTCTAGAAGGCCTTCTAATCCTTCCCGGGGTATCTCCTGTGAGCCAAGCACTTAGGTAGATGCTGGGATCAGCCCTGCCCTCAAGTTAGTTTAGTGGGATGGACAGACAACCAAACAGGCCATAACAAGTCATGGCGGTGATAAAGGGAAGCACGGGGAGGGGAGGAAGAGTGGGATCCCGGACGGTAGGATCCCAGCTGAGGAGATCAGGGGAGATTACTACGGGGGTGATGTTTGAGCCCGAACCTGAAAGGCAGACAGGAAGACCTGCGGGGGGAGATGCACAGGCAGAAGGAATAACCTGTGTGGAGACCGGAAACAGGAGCATGAGCTTGAAGGCAGGGAAACCCCACAGCTCTTTTCCCCCCTTGGGCCGTGTTTGTCAGGACCCTCTCTTCTCTCTGCTGGTTAAGGCCCGTCCTGCCCCATGTTAGCTGTGCAACATGACATTTAGCAGCTTCATGCAGCAAACACTCATTATCTTGGGCAGGTTCGGAGGTCAGGGATCAGCAGCTCAGCTGGCACTCAGGGTCTCTCACAGGGTGCAGGGAAGCTATCTCCCGGGCCTGAGTCTTTGTAAAACTCAGGTTAGGGAATCTGCTTCCGAGCTCATTCCCGTGGTTGTTGGTAAGCTTCAGTTTCTCCCCATGGGGCCTCTCCACAAGGAATGCTTATCATGTAGTAGCTGACTTCAAGGATAAAAAGGGGGGTGAGGGATGGGGGCACCCATATGGGAGGGAACCAATTGATGTTTCTCTCTCACAGTGATGTTTTCTTTTCTTCCCCTCGCTCTATAATCAATAAACGAATCTTTGGGTGAGGATTAAAAAAAAAAAAAAAAGGAAAGGCCCGGTCTGTGCAGCTCAATGGTTAAGCATTGACCCATGAAGGAGGAGGTCATGCTTCAACCACTTGCTGGGGGTTGCAGGCTCAATGCCCAGTAGGGGGAATGCAAGAGGCAGCCAATTAATGATTCTCTCTATCATTGATGTTTTTATCTCTCCCTCTCCCTTCCCCTCTGGGGGGAATTTTTTTTTTTTTAAAGAAAGAAAGAAAGGAAGGAAGGAAGAAAGAAAGGTACAAAGACAGAGAGAATACAGGCTTAGGTTGCTGACAAACCTAATTCTATCATTAACCTCTCTGAGCCTCACTTTCTTCATGTTTGAAAAGTGGCCCTCTAAAAATCCAATGAGATAATTCACACAAAGTATTTAGTGGAAATGGTTGTAAAATGGATACTTTCTTTAATTTACTTTCTTCCCTCTATGAATGGCATTGTTTTTGGTCTTGTCACTGCCATCTTCCTTCAAGATCCAACTCAATTCTACTTTTACTTCAAATCTACCAAGTAATCCAGCCAACATCACTCCCTAACCTCCAATAACACTCTGAATCAGCTATTCATAACTTAATACTTAATCACCTATCATCTTATGCTACTTCCTATTTATTTTGGGTTTGTCTGACTTCACAGTTAGATTTTAACTGCCTTTTCCTAAGTGCTTCTAGTAAAGTCCGATACAGCAGTTACTCAACAATTGCTTGGCAGTTGTTCAAGATACCAAATGTCCTTGGGAAGCTAGTGGCAAAGTCAACCTCCTGCTTTGAGTTTAAAAACTTTCAGGAAGAGAAAGTAAGGAAAGGAAGAGGGAGCAAAGCAGCTAAATACAATACTGTCAGGAATCTTCACATTTAAAGCTTTGTATGTTATTTCCATTACTATGCTTTTATTGAGTTCCCAAATTAATTGCTAAAACTGTAAGCACTGTACAGCTAGCAATCAGCAAGGAAGCTATCAAACCAGATTGGGTTCATTTCTTTACACCAGTGTAAATTGATCTTACTTCTGCAAAAGAAAACAGGCTCACACCCTTTATTTTTTTTTTACTTGTAAAATATATTTTTTTACAGAGAGGAAGGGAGAGATATAGAGTTACAAACATCGATCAGAGAGAAGCATCGATCAGCTGCCTGCTGCACACCCCTTATTGGGGATGTGTCTCCAACCAAGGTATGTGCCCTTGACCAGAATCAAACCTGGGACCTTTCAGTCCACAGGCTGATGCTCTATCCACTGCAGGCTCGCACCCTTTACAACCCTGCTTACAATATACCAATTTCATATTAATATAAAAATATAATGTAAACAGACAGCAGTGGTACTATTTTAAACACACACACACACACACACACACACACACACACAAACCTACCCAAACCTACATTTTTTTGCTGCAGTTGACAACATGTTTATTAAAGTGGAGACTATTTTGCAATAAGAGAAGAATGGTTCCATTAAGGCATAAGCTCTATGGAATCTAGTGGCTGGCTTCGAGGGCTATTTTAGGGCCTTCATGACATGTTATAAATGTCTGTGTTGACAGCTCTAGCTTCCTGTTACCAAATGTGAGTAAAATTAGTCCTGATTTTAAAAAAAGGAACTCATTGTATAGAGAAAATAGAATTTCAGAGTTGGTTTATTAGTGGATCCATGGCTTTTATAGAACATGCTGCTGCAAATGGGAAGGATTCCCAGCACACTGTGTATTGTTGGAAGTATTTGCAGAAAAATAACATTACAGCACTACTCTGGTAATGACCCTGAGCAGCAGGTCACTTAGTGAGTATCTGATGAAGCCAAGGAAGGAACTGTTCCCCAGAAAGATTCATAATCATAAGTAAAAACATGTAAGTATTCAACTGATTGCTTATAAGAGTCAATGGATCCTAGGTTAAGACACTCTAGGATCAAGTTGACCAGGGAGTGTGGAATTTTTAAGAGGCTAGGAAGTCAGTGATGGCCTGGAGGATATGGTTGTATCTCACTGGCTCCCTAGCAGCCCGCATGGAGTGCTCAGGTAATGTTGGAATAAATGATTAAATGGCTACAAACATGATTAGAGCTCGTGTCTCCAAGATCATAACAGAGTAGGACAGGTCAGTGGCTTTAGGGAAGAACACCAGTGTAAGTGACAAAAATGGGTGGACAAAAGTAGGCTTACAAGTTATGAGCACATGAATCACAGTTTATTCTTGTATTATTATTATTAACCTACTTTTGTCTACCCCTGAATATAATCTCTTTTGTCCTTTCTCAAGTCTGTCCTTTTATAAGATATATTTTTATTGATTTCAGAGAAGAAGGGAGAGGAAGCGAAAGATAGAAATATCTATGAGAGAGAATCATTAATTGACTGCCTCCTGCATGCTCACTACTGGGAATTGAGCCTGCAACCTGGACATGTGCCCTTGACCAGAACTGAACCCAGGACACTTCAGTATGCAAACCGACTTTCTATCCACTGAGCCAAACTGGCTAGGGCTCATGTCTGTCCTTCTGATGATCACAGTTGGCCTTGGTGAATGCAGCCAGAGCGGCTATGCCTACACTTGATCTCTGTCTCTATTAGGAGGTAGATAATCTAGACACACACAGAGAGGCAAAACGACTGTCCTTTGGCTGATCCTGGTTCTAAGCTAAGAATCCCATGCCCTCAGGTTCTTGGTCCCCCACGGGGGCCCACCCTGGGAGTCTCCCCTTTCCACATGGCACTTGGCTGCCTGCCTGCACTTTCCTTTCTTCCTGGCAATATGCCCATATCTTTGCTGCTGTAATCTCAGGAGGCAACCTGATAAATGAATTTACACCAGCCACTATAACAACTTAACTCTGTTACTCAAAGGGATGACTCTCTAAGAGTGCTAATTTGATGGGGGTGGATAGGTGTTTGTAAACAGAATAGCCTTGCCCATGGTGGTGACATTCTTTTCTGCCAATGAGCATCACATGAGATCTTGGCACACAGGTCCAGGTTTGAGTCCTGGCTCCCCCACCCCCGCCCCCCACTTGTGGGATCTTGGCCAAGTCATGTTCATTTCGTTGAGCTATAATTTCCTCTTCTCTAAAGTGAGGAAATGAGTCTTCCAGTCCTCACAGGGTGGAAGGAAAGAACAGGTGAGAGTGTAAATGCAAAAGAAACTGTTGGGCACTTGGCAAGTATTGTAATAAATATTATGCTCGGATTAGCCTTGTCAGGACTGGGGATGGGGGTGGCAAAGGTTGGGGAGTTGTGGAAATGAATCCAAATAGTCCCATTGAAATTCTGGAATCGAGGGGTCAGGTTTGGAGATAAATTTCAAAAATGATTGAATTCTGTGGGGTTCTCCTACGCCCCAAGCTCTGCCCCAATTGCCCCAATGGGCTCCAAGGCTTGCCGACCACACACTGGAGGCCACTCAGAGAATTCTTGAACGACTCCTTTAGGCCTGGGCACCTCAAAAGCAGGAGTCCACGTGGCAACAGAGGGCAAGAAGTGAGATGTGTGACCTGTGCGTTGTTCCTTTTCTTGTCTGGGAAGTGGCTGGGGGAAGCATCTTGACATTTATAAAAGAGATTTGTGAATGAACAGTGTCCGTGTCAGGTCACATTGGGTCAGCCCTGCTGGATTTATAGCACAGAGCAGTTTGAGGGAGGCCCTTGCTGACTTGCCTTAAAGATTAGAGACGGTGCAACCTCATGGTAACTCTCTTCACTACTTGTCGGATAGAGGCATCTTTTGAGGCAGAACATGGCTAGGGGGGAAAATGGGGGGAAGCAAGGTGCAGTTCAGGATCAGACCTAGGGGGGTATTTAAGTGGAAATGTCCTTCCTGCAGGCAGCTGGTGATGCCACCAGGGGAGAGACATTTGGAAGCCACCAGCCAGGAGATGGTGGGGAAAGCTGTGATAGTTGTTTGGCTCTCAAGGGAAGTGTACTGAGTGAGAGGAGGGACTCCTATATCTAGTGGTGTGCCAGCAGGGAGGTGGGAGGTGGAGTCATTGTCCTGAGTGCAGGAACTAAGGTATATGCGGTCTATAGAGTGATCAGCTCAAGAACATGCATGCATATATGCATAACCCTTAGGCAGGCTAGAAGGGGCCATTGAGTGGGGGGCAGGGAGGAGGGTGGAAAGAGGACATGTGTGATATGTGTGATATTTTTAACAATAAAAATTTAATTTTAAAAACAGTAATAAAATGGACTAAAAGTAAGCTTTTTATTATCACAAATGATTCTAAGTAATGCCAGGAATAAAATTTTTCTTTCCACAAGGACAGATGGTTCCTGCTACCTCATCCCCAGCATACCACCACCTATGTTCCCTTGCATTTGTTCACTCCTTGCTTAGAGAGTGACTTCCTGAATGACACACCACTCTCCAAATGGGCCCTGACCAAGAGCTGGGCCTCTGTTTGCCTGATATGCTGAAACATAATTGCAATGTGGTGGCTTTAGCAAGAAGGGAGACAAGAGCTTCTAGAGATGGAGAGAGATTCCTGCATTGGGACCAACCATGCCCCAGGATGTCCCTGACATGGTTATCTATACTAGTAGAAGCCAACACATTCCCTTTTGCATCTAGTTTGATTTGGGCCTTTGCCACAGAGATTTCAGTTATAATATCACATGACTAGTTACAGGCACAGGAATCTCCACAGCATTTGGTTGTACACTAGGTGTTCTGATTCTCACCTAGTGGCTGGGATAAAGGTTGTGGTTTCTAGGTTTTTTCCTGACTTTGGTGACCCTTGTCATCACTAAGCAAACAAACACACTGGCAAGTCACAGAGATACCTTTCTGTACACACCAGAACTCAATAGGAAGTTGCTTGGACCCAACCCAAGGCAATTATTTACAGAAGTCCTCAAAGAACATAATTACAGGGCCATAGTGCAGGGACCCATACCATGAGTGCAACTCCTGAATGCCTTTCTCATCTCATGGCACACATAAACTAATTACTAAAATTCTACAGAACACCAAATATATCTAATATATATGTAATATATATTATATAATATATATATTTATAATCATACATATATTGATTTTAGAGAGCAAGGAAGAGGGAGAGAGATAGAAACATCAATGATGAGAGAGAATCGTCGATCGGTTGCCTCTGCACGCTCCCCACTGGGGTTCGAGCCCACAAGCCAGGCATGTATGTGCCCTTGACCGGAATCGAGCCTGGGACTCTTCAGTCCGCAGGTCAGTATCACCTGAGGATATGTTTCCATACGTTTCCAAAATATATATATTTTTTCTGATCGGACAAAACACTGAAGGCATACTTCTGAATCATTCATACCTGGTGCCTATTGTTGTGTTGTCTCTTGTCATTTAAAAAAAATTATTATTTATCTTTTACTGCACAATTATTTCAATAAAGTGAAACAGTGAGTGGAAAGTACAAAACACACAGCCGCCTCCTTCCCCGGGGTGAAGTATTAAAGGTTTGCATGGCCCCAAATTAGTGCCACAGCAAAGGCGTCTGCAGAGCGGGCTGGGCAGGCTCGCGGAGTTCCCACGGCCCGGATCATCCTGTGAGAGAACCAACCAAGGAAGGAAACGAGGGGTCAGAACCTTCTGGGAAACCTGGACTCATAACAACATGGCAAAGATCGTGCTAAAAACAGCGTCGCGGTCGTGTGGCTGGGTCTCTCCCACCCACTGAAGCATCAACAAGAAAACACAGGTCCTCAGGCAGGAAGCTTTTGGCGCATCAACAGACGGGGTGCGTCCCGCAATAGGTAAGCGGGCACGTCTCTCTCTCCCAAGCCTCGCGTTGCCTTCCCCCCACGCGCGGGACCAGGGGGCGGCGGAGCGCAGGCTCCGCGGAGGCAGCCGGCCCCCGTGTGCAGTTATTGGTCCCCAGATTCGTGCAGGAGCTTGGCGGCCTTGTGCCTGGCTGCCAGCCACGCCGGGAGATGCTGGCAGGTGCACCTTCCCCTGCAGTCCTCCCCGGCTGGGTCGTGCCCTCCGCCCCTGGCGCTGAGAACTGCCGGGACCATCCCGAGGCCCGCGCGGCCCCCTTCCGGAGCCCGGACGCCTCCCGTGAGGACCTGCGCGGATGAGACGGATGTGTGCGACTTTGACCTCGTGGCGGCGGCGCCTGTCCGGAAGCAGGTATCTCTGGTTATGGGGAAAGACGACAGACTATCGTTTCTGATTTCTCTTGAGTTTGCAAAACTTAGGAGGAAGATGGCTCCGCCGGCTGAGCAGCGCGCGGAGCTGCTTGTCGGAGAGCGCGGCCTCCTTGCTTGACACGCACTGGCGCCCGCGTCCAGGGTCCAGGAAGCACATATCTTGCCATTTTTTTTGTGTGTGTGTGTGTTTGTGTTGTTAATCCTCACCCGAGGATATGTTCCCATTGGATTTTAGAGTGAAACGGAGGGCGAGAGACAAAAGAGAGAGAAACATGGATGTGAGAGAAACACATTGATTGGTTTCCCCCCCGGCATGCAATCCTGCCCGGGGCCAGGGATCTGACCTGCAACCTTCAGTCCGAGGTGACGCTCTATCCACTGAGCGTAGGACCACATATTGTATGTTTTAAAAATTCCTGCCTTACACCAGGTGGAAATTACAGCTCTAGGGTATTACACAAGAAAGTCACTGAACTAGTTGAACTTGCACTTCGGATAAAAAAAAAAAAAATTCCAATGCGTAGCTTAGTATGAGGAGGCCCGAATCAATAGTATTTTTTAAAAATTAAATCTTTATTATTCAGATTATTACATTTGTTTCTCTTTTTTTTTTCTCCATAGCACCCCTCCACCCAGCTCCCACCCTTCCCTCTGCCCTTACCTCCCTCCCGTTGACCTCATCCATAGGTGTATGATTTTTGTCCAGTCTCTCCCTGTACACTCCTCACCCCTTTCCCCCTGAGAATTATCAGTCCACTCCCTTTCTGTGCTCCTGATTCTATTATATTCACCAGTTTATTCTGTTGATCAAATTTTTAATTCACTTAATTTTTAGATTCACTTGTTGATAGATATGTATTTGTTGTTCATAATTTTTTGTCTTTTACCTTTTTCTTCTTCCTCTTCTAAAAGAGTACCTTTCAGCATTTCATATAATACTGGTTTGGAGTTGATGAACTCCTTTAGCTTTTTCTTATCTGTGAAGCTCTTTATCTGCCCTTCAATTCTGAATGATAGCTTTGCTGGATAGATTATTCTTGGTTGTAGGTTCTTGCTATTCATGACGTTGAGTATTTCTTGCCACTCCCGTCTGGCCTGCATCGTTTCTGTTGAGAAATCAGCTGACAGTCGTATGGGTGCTCCCTTGTAGGTAATGAACTGTTTTTCTCTTGCTGCTTTTAATATTCTCTCTTTGTCTTTTGCTCTTGGTATTTTAATTATGATGTGTCTTGGTGTGGTCCTCTTTGGATTCCTATTATATGGGGTACTGTGTGTTTCCTGGACTTGTAAGTCTATTTCTTTTACCAGATGTGGGAAGTTTTCAGTCATTATTTCTTTAAATAGGTTTTCAGTATCTTGCTCTCTCTCTTCTTCTGGCACCCCCACAATTCTGATGTTGGTATGCTTGAAGCTGTCCCAGAGGCTCCTTACATTATCTTCACATTTTTGGATTCTTTTCTCTTCTTGCTTTTCCAGTTGAATGTTTTTTGCTTCTTTATATTTCAAATTTTTGACTTGATTCTTGCCTTTCTCTAATCTGCTGTTAGGACTCATCAATAGTATTTAATATGAAAAAACTATGAAGATAAAACTTTTAAAGAAGCAGAAGGAGCCAAGTTGGCATGGCTCAGTGGTTGCTCATCGACCTGTGAACCAGGCGGTCAACGATTTGATTCCAATCAGGGCTGGGTTGCAGGTTTGATCCTCAGTAGAGGGAGTGCAGGAGGCAGCGGATCCATGTTTCCCTGTCATCAAGGTTTCTCTCTTTCTCCCTTCCTCTCAGAAATCAATAAAAATATGTTTAAAAAAATAAAATGATCCACAACGAACTCAGCCCTTCACTGAGAAAGAAAACAGTTTCTTCCACGGGCATAGGTGGCTTACCAGGCCCTCAGGGGAGGCTGCATACAGCCTCTACCACGCTAGCTCCTTGTGCTCTAGCGTCATGTTGGGTTCAGCCAATAGCAAACACTAGCAGGGGAGGAGAGAGAGGTCAAGCTATTTACATCTCTTCCTCTCTGGTTTTTGTTTTTGTTCCTCCCAGGCAGTGGTTCTCTAAGAGACACCACACCTGCAGCATCTGCACCACCCAGGAGCCAGTGAGAAGTTCGAGTTTTTGGCCCTCCTCCCAACCTTCAGGGACCCAGCAATCTGCATTTTAACAAGCCCTCCAGGGGATTGTGATGCTCTCTCAAGTTTGAGAATCGCTGACACATATCCACAGTTCCTGCGGACAGACCTTCCTCTGCAGTCCTAGCTTTTACTAGACTCAGTAATTCTCTCCCCCCTTTTTTGTTCCTTCAGATCTGGGGGTAGAAAGAGCTTCTCAGCACAGGTAGTACTCTGTTACTAGCAGCTCATAACCTCTTGCTGAGTGCATTTGTAAAGCCTTTGTAAAGTCTTTTCAGTTAAATCGTTTGAGTGAACTGCCTGATTCCTGCTGGGTGCATGCTTGATGCAAAGCCACCAACTGTGGGTGAGGGCCGGACACCAGAGTGTCTGCGGTAGCAGGAGTCTGGTCAGATCAGGCTGGTGGAGCGCCGAGTGAGCCCTCTCCTATGTGCCAGGCATTTACTCACTTAATGCCCACAAGCCTCTTAGAGGTGAATACACATGTTTTACTGACAGTCAACTGAGCCAGACCCAGGGTGCATCTCTGTCGTAGGATTGGGCTAGTTCTTCTTTCTGGTCAAGGAGACTCCTGGAAAATCCGATCCCTGAAGTCCTCACACAGATTACATCTTCACCCCAAAAGCCATCCTGAAGTTGTTAGCAGCTTACAATCAGGATGTGGGAATAAGGGGAGATGTTTAGGCCACATATGAGCTGTGTGATAAATAAATAGCTCTTCATTACAGGAGATTAAATTAATTAACATGGAAGAAATGATGGACATAGAAAAATCATCCTTTGACCAATAGCAGAGTAAAAATTGTTGTAGACCATAATCAGCAATTAATCCATTTAGTGGGCAAAACTATGATGAGAAAGAAGATATTTGCATAGTCTCATAGTATCTCCCACAGGATACTTGTTCATTACCAAGGGGAAACTCACAAATTTATAGAGGAGAAACCCCAGGACACCCCCTTAACCAAATGATCACTAGCAATGGGGAAATCAACACCAGGTGCTTTCTGAGAAGGACACAGCATCACTTCTGTGTTGTTCTTGCCAAAAGTGCATACATAAGCTGACATTAATCATGATTAACATCTGACAACTTCAAATGGAGACATACTACAAAATAAGTAGCCTCTATTCTTCAAAAATGTCAAGGTTATAAAAGACAAATACTAAGGAACTGTCTCAGGTTGTCAAAGGTTAAGGAGACAGGGCAACTGAATGCAATATGGGTTCCTAGATTGGGTTCTGCAGCAGAAAAAGAATGTTAAATTTCACAACCAGTGAAATTTAAATAAGGTCTATAGATAATAAATTTCTTGGTGTTGATGATTATTCTGTGGGTATGTAAGATGAAGAAGGGTACATAGGAACTCTTTATATTACTTTTGCAACTTTTTTAAAAATGTGAAATTATTACAAAGTAAAAGGTTAGACACAATAAATGAATACATTTTAAAAGTTACATTGTTCCACGTAACATTGGGCTGGTTGCTGTGTGCAGGATGGGTTTTAGTGGGTAAGAGTGGAGGCAGGAAGACAGGTTATGAGGCTTTTGCAGGTGAATGATAGGTTGGGGATGAAAGGTGTTGGTGACGTGGCTGAGAGTAGTGGCAGTGAGAATGGGGAGAAGTGGAAGATAAAAGTTACATCCATATACATTTTTAAATTGAGATATAATTCACATGCTATAAAATTCACAATTTCAAAGTGTGTAATTTAGTGGTTTTTAATATACTCTCAGAGTTAAGCAACCATCACCACTCTCTAATTACAGAACATTTTTCTCACCCTAAAAGAAACAGCATATTTTTGAAAAAAAATTTTTTTATTGATTTCAGAGAGGAAGGGAGAGGGAGAGAGAGAAAGAAACATTAATGATGAGAGAGAATCATTGACTGGTTGCCTCTTGTGCATCCCCTGCTGGCAACTGGGGCATGTGCCTTTGAGCAGAATTGAACCTGGGACCCTTCAGTCCTCAGGCTGATGTTCTATCCACTGAGTCAAACAAGCTAGAGCTACCACACTGTCTTGATTACTATAGCTTTGTAGTGGGCTTAAAGTTGGGAAGTGTTTGTCCTCCAACTAAAATGGATATTTTATTTATTTATTTATTTATTTATTTATTTATTTATTTATAATTGATATTTTAAAGACAAAGCCAATAAGACTTGTTTATGGGTTTGATGAGGAATATGGAAATAGCACAACCTTTGGGACATTTTGGAATCTTTACCTTTTGGAAACTATGTCTGCCAAAGAAGATTTCCTTTTTCCAGTTCTTAGAAAATGTTTAAGTATGTTTAGAATAATTTGAGTGTATGGCTTACTTTTTCAACTGAGTTTTATAAAGTATAAATACAAATCAAGTGTTTTAGATAAAAATATTTTGCATTAGATTTTTAAGTTGAAATAGGTTATATGTGTAAAATACCCACAAGATTTAGTATGAAAAGAGAATATAGAATATCTTGTTGATAATTTTATATTGATTACATGTTGAATAGATAATATTTTTGATGTATTGGATCAAGTAAGATACTTTGATCACCAAGAGCAAAGATGTGTTATTAGAGACCGAGGCTAAGGTCATCCACAATTTTGTATGGATGTGAAAGTTGAACAGTGAAAAGAGCTGTTAGGAAAAAAAGATTATTTATTTGAAATAATAGTGTTGGAAGAGCTCTTCTGACATCCTGGGCCATCAGAAAGATGAACAAATGGATCCTACAGCAAATTTAGCATGGAATTTCGCTGGAGGCAAAAATGACAAAATCAAAGCTGTTCTTTGGACACATCATGAGGAGGTAGGGGTCTTTGGAAAAGGCAGTATTGCTGGGAAAAGTAAAAGGCAGCAGGAAAAGCGGTGTGCCTGATGTGAGATGGATTGGCTCCATAAAAGAAGCCATGGGCACGAGTCTGCAGGAGCTGAGCAAGCTGCTGAGGACAGGCTATTGTGGGCATTGCCATTCACAGGGTCTCCAGGAACTGGAGCCGACTCAATGGCACGTAACATATACAAGATACTTTACTAACATCACCAGATTTTTGTTTTTTTGTTTTTTTTTACTGTTTAAATTGATGTCATTATAAATATACATTATTTCTAGTAGACAGAGCTGCTCTAGATGTTTAATGATGAGCTGCCCAAACCATCTCTTTTTTTTCTTTTATTATTATTATTATTATTATTATTATTATTATTATTATTTATTGTGTTACATGTATACATATCTACTCATTGCCCCCACCTCCAGACATACCCCAACCCCCCAGTGTCTTGTGTTCATTTGTTATGCTTATATGCATGCATACAAGTCCTTTGGTTGATCTCTTATTGCCAAAGCCATTTCAATAACAAAGATAATCACATAGCAGAGGGGCTGTAGTGACACCTACCATTGAGATTAATGTTCCAATTCAGTGGAGGCTATAAATGAGATTAATAGGAAAAACAAAGGCAAAGACTGGTCTGGGTGATAATGAAGTGTTTGAGGGTACTTTGCCCTCTTCTCCTTCCTCTTTCTCTCCTTCAGTGACACCTCCCACAGGCCCTCTCTGACTTAGTATATAGCTTTTCTTTCTTAAGAGGAGGGAGGAAAAGTTCTGCAGTTCTCCCAGTCAGAACTTCTGCTCTCCCCTCCCTTCTCAGGGGCTCACATTCTTCATATCTACATATCACCAATTTTTTTTCTGGAGAAACATAGGCAAGAAACTTAACTTGCAAGTTGGGTTGGCAAACTATTTCTGTAAATACTTGAGGCTTTGTTGCCATTCTCTCTCTCTCTCAACCATTCTGCTGTTTTAGTGTGAAAATAACTATAGACAATGTGTAAATAAGTGGGCGGGGCTAGGTTCCAATAAAATTTTATTTATGGACACTGAAGTTAGAATTTCATATAATGTTTCTATGTCATAAAATATTATTTTTTCAACCCTGTCCCCACAACTCTTTCAAAATGTAAAAGCCATCTGAAGCGCATGAGCTGTAGAAAATGGGCCAGCAGAATTTGGCCTGCGGGTCTGGGTTTGCCAAACCTGCTCTAAAGTAAGAGTGAGGACCTAATGTAATGACATTTATGGCAGAAGGATCCTTTTGTTTCTGGGAAACCCCTGGGTGGGCTCAGGCTGCCTGTGGCAATGTCCAGTAAGGAAGGCAGGGTTGAATCTTATAAGGTGTTTATTGAGAAGGCTAGCCGACCAAATCCTGTCTTAAAGCAAGGTGCAGGGGAGAGAATAATAAAGGGGAATGGATGAAGGTGAGCCTGGGGACGGAATGCTGCTACATGCAGCCCTGGGGCTCCACAGATTCAGGTATTGTTCTTGGTTGTCAAGCGATGAGATGAAGTCTTGACTCCTGACCGTGCTTAACGGTTCTGCTTGCTTGCTGGATGCATTGTCCGCAGCTGAGTCACCTCCTCAATCACTTTGCCGGGGATCAAAGGGAGTATGCAGGTGCACTGGCCTAAAAAATGAAACTCAGAAAAACTTAACCCTCTGTTCCCATATAAGAAATTTAACCTCCCCTGTTCATATAAGTATATGTATCCTAGGATTTACAATTAATATGATTATTTTTCAGATCAATTCAGGTGCTCTAGAAGTCTTCCCCTATCACTTTCATTCCTTTGCCATAAAGCTCAGTCCCAGGAAATTGTAGGTATTCAGTACTCTGCCTGAGTGATTGAAATTTTAGAAGCCCTGTACAAGTAGGTAGGGACATCAACACCAAAGTCATCAGGAGACCCTGACAGCAGGAGGGACTTCTGTGCAATAATTGCTCTGCGGCCTGGGAGAGAAGGCTCCCTGCCCTGAGTCCTGTGCTTTAAAAGGCTCCCTTTGGTCCTGGTCTGGCTTTGACATCAATGGGTGAAGAATCCATAGGGCAATGGAGACACAAGCACTTGGAGACTAACCTCTTTCTCCATGCTGCAGACCCCATAATTCCCTCCAGTCCACTTTTATGTTGGTGTGGCCTCTTCCCTGGGCACATTCTCCAGTGCCCAGAATGAGACAGGCTAGTATGCCAGGACAGATAGAATAGGGAAACTGAGACAGATAGTTAAACGGCTATGCAGTTTACAGCCATCTAGGTAAATCACAAAATCCTATCTTTCCTAACCAGGAATACTTGGAGTAAATGGTTTACACTTCTCCCCAACCAGAGAGTAAATAGCTTAAATCACCCTACTGGGCAAGATAGCAAAAATCCAATTAGTATCATTTTCTCCAGCTGTTGGCGGTGATAATGACACCAGGTGTTAGAGCGGTGAAGTCAGACCAGACCTTGATTCAGCAACCTCAGCACTTGAGTTCTGGCCAAGAAAGAATTCAGATCTAAGACTCGAACTTTAAGAGAAAGTTTATTTAGAAAGTCACAGAGCTGGAATAAGAGCTGTGGAAGAAATGGGTTCAGGAAATGTTACAGAGGCAAAAAGAAGGGCCCTTGAAGCTTAGGAGAGAGGAGAGCTCTCAGAGGGAGAGTTGTTGGAGCCTCCATCCTAAGGTCTTTTAAAGGGTTGGGGTTTAGGGGCTGTATTAGGGGAGGATCTAAAAAAAAAATCATCAGCTTTTCAGCTGTATTCTTTCAGGATTGTGGTCTCCACTGATTGGTTGGTACCAGGGCAAAGGGTCTTTAGTCAATGCAGCTTGCTATGGCATTGCTTGTCTGGTTTTACTGCTCCTCTGGGCCTGGAGCTGGAACACAAGTAGGGCCTAGATGTTATTCCTATTCCTTGGGGTTAATGCTCAAGGGAGTATTGCGCAAGGACCTGCATGGGAGTTGAATTAGGCTACTCTTCTGCCCCTTGCTCCTCCTCCAAGGAAGTCTACCACATGACTAGCAACATGCCAGGAGGAAGGTCAGGGGAGAGTTCTAACTGCGTGATCAGCGATATGCTAGGGATGGAATGATTATCTTGGGGGGAGGTCCTTGTTTTTTGTTTTGCCCATGCTAGGCACCCAGGGCTTTCTGCTCTGGTGACCTTTCGTACCTAGCCGATCATCCTTCTCTGCCCATGTCTATCTAACTGCCTACCACACAACTGCTCCCAAGGATGGATGAAGTTAAGGGAATAAATCTCATTTTAGGTCATCAACATAAAGCTGATGAATATTCTATTAAAATCTTCCCCTAAGACCGTCCCTAAACTCCCAGCCTTTAAAAACCCTCAAAATGAAGGAGCATTCCCATGCCTTTTCCTTCCTCCTCTTCTTCACTCTCAGGTGTGCATCACCTAAACTCTAAGGAAACCCATGAGACTTGCAACAGAGAAGCAGTGAGCAGATGCAGCTTGTCCAGGGCTGACCCACTCAACTTTTCTTTGATTTCTCATTGAGCCAAAACAGCTCCATCTAGTCTCTCTCCCATTGCTTCTTCTATCCTAAGCCCTTCCTTGTTTCACTGTCCCCAGCTTTAATAAATATACTCTCAGAATCTCCTGGACTCAAGTTGTGAAATCCTTCCAACATCAAATCAAGAACCCACACACTGCAGGCTGGCCAGAGGCAGACCCACTCCAGGCTGGGTCCCCTTTCTGGTGACAAAATAACACTATCAAAGTGCTCAAGCCTGGGCCCAAAGGATGACCAAGGGACAGTTGTTTGCATGGGATGTGATGGAGCTTGGAAGCATGGGCTAGGGCTTATGTGTGTGGGGGTGAGAAGAGAAAGGGTGGCCAGAAATAGAGGGCCAGGGATGGCTTCTTCTATCTGGCCATATTAGGCATAGGTTCTAAATTTAAACCTGGCTAGACAGGCAGTTATGAAGGTATATTTGTCATGTCATGTCAGCTTGTTACAGACAACCAATAGGTCTGTGCTGCCTATCACTAGTGAGCTAATTCAGCAGAGACAGGTTGAATCATATATGAGCGTTTATTGCAGCACAGCTGGCAGTATGGGAGAGCAGCAGGTCATCCACAAAAATCTACTTTGCAGCCCCCAGTAAACCAGCTGCTTATATAGGGTAAGACAAAAATTACACAGGGAAGGAGGGATTACAGGCATGGCGAAGTAGGGTATGCATGCTGGGATGGGACTCTATTGTTTAGGCAACAAGGTTGTTAATCTTTCCATGATAATAGGCAATTCTTGAATGGACATGGACCGCATTCAAAGGTTGACTCCCAGCCAAGTTAGAATGTCCCAGGGAGAGGGGGGTGGAACTCCTAGCCAGGTTAGAATGTCCTTTCTTTAACCGGAACAAGGCAATCACAGTTGACAGAGCATAATGAATTTAGCAAGACAGGAACATCACATCCTCATACCTTATGTTCGAAGAATATTTCTAAATTCAGATAAACAAGTAAAATGGTTTTCATGGTTAATCCCTGGATTCCTTTCCTGAAAAGCACCCATGGTAGCAAAAGCTGTGGTTTTCTCCTCTTCCTTTCCATGCCTGCCCTCTGATGGTCAATCAAGAGAAATACAGTCAGATTCTTCTCAGTGTCAGATTCTGGCAAAGGTTGGGGGGGAGAATGGGGGACGGTCCACAATCTCAGCCACCTGCTGGGCCCAACAGGAAATGTAGAAGAATGAAGCCAGCAGGATGTGAGAATGGGGAGTAGTGGGGTGTACTGGAGAACTTCGGCCTCTTCTAAAAGGGAATGACCTATCACTCAGGATCAAAGGCTGCTTCTATAGGATTGTGAGTCTAGAACAGAGGTCATAACCTGGCAGCCTACACAGCTAGATGTCCTTTGTGTGGCCTTCACAGTGTTGATGCATACAGTGTCTTAAAATAGTTTCATTCATTAAAATGTTTTTATTTCTGATATTTTTGATAAATATCTGAATATTTGGCAACTCCAAGTTTACACTACAACATGACAACAATCTGGCAATATAATGGTTGTTAGAAGACTTTTGAACATGATAGGTGACATTCAAGAGCAAGTTATGATTTTCCCCGTCAAAGAAAGAATTATCTTTATGACATCCCCAACAGATGTGGCCATATGTTTTATACTTTAGAAATTCCAGAAATAGGAAATAAAGTAATTTTACTTGCTTTTATTTTTAAATTAATTTTATTTGCTTTTAATTATTTATTGTGTAATATTTTATATGAACAAAACCACACACACACATACTATAAGGTGTGTGAAACAATAAATGATCTTTTCTCCACCATCCATCATAAAAAATGGAACATTGCCAGAGCTTTTGAAAGCTCCGTCCTTTTCCCATTGAATCCTTTCTCTACACTTTGAGGGTAATTTACCATTGTGTTTATCATTAATTTGCTAAACTCTTAGTTATTCTGAGAATTACTCTAATTATTTATTGTCACTTTGAACTTTCTATGTAATTAATTGTCGCTTTGAGATTTCTATGTTAAATTTCTATGAAAATTAACTCCTATTTTTTTCTTTCCAATCATTATATCTCTTATTTCTCTTTTTTGACTTATTATACTGACTAGAGGCCTGGTGCACAAAATTCGTGCTTGTGGGAGGAAGGTGTCCCTCAGTCCAGCCTGCATCCTCTCCAATCTGGAACACTTTGAGGGATGTCTGACTTCCCTCTCACAATCCAGAATTGCTGGCTCCCCACTGCTTGCCTGCCTGCCAGCCTCATCACCCCCCAACCACTCCCCTGCTAGCCTAGTCATCCCTAACTGCCCTCCCCTGCTGGCCTGGTTGCTCCTAATTGCCCTCCCCTGCAGGCCTGGTTGCTCTTAACTGCCCTCTTTGCCAGCCTGGCTGCCCCCAACTGCCCTCCCCCACTGGCCTGGTCATCCTAACTGCCCTTGTTGCCAGCCTGGTCACCCCCAACTGCCCTCCCCTGCAGGCCTGGTTGCCCCCAACTGCCCTCCCCTGTAGGCTTGGTTGCCCCCAACTGCTCTCCCCTACCAGCCTGGTTGCCCTTAACTGTCCTCCCCTGCAGGTCTGGTGCCCCCAACTGCCCTCCCCTGCAGACCTAGTTACCCCAAACTGTCCTCTCTTGCCAGCCTGGTCACCCCTAACTGCCCTCCCCTGCAGGCCTGGTTGCCCCAACTGCCCTCCTCCCCTGTAGGCTTGGTTGCCCCCAACTGCTCTCCCCTGCCAGCCTGGTTGCCCTTAACTGTCCTCCCCTGCAGGCCTGGTGCCCCCAGCTGCCCTCCCCTGCAGGCCTAGTTACCCCAAATTGTCCTCTCTTGCCAGCCTGGTCACCCCTAACTGCCCTCCCCTGCTGGCCTGGTCACCCCTAACTGCCCTCCCCTGCAGGCCTGATTGCCCCTAATTGCCCTCCCTGGCATGCTTGGTTCCTCCCAACTGCCTGCCCCTGCTGGCCTGATTGCCCACAACTGTCCTCCCCTGTTGGCCATCTTTGACCACATGGGGGCAGCCATCTTGTGTGTTGGAGTGACAATCAATTTGCATATTACCTCTTTATTATATAGGATTAGGTTCTCGAACTAATGTTGTTGAGAAGTGGTAACAGTAGATAAATCCTTATTGTTATTATTTAGGTTAATCCTCACCTGAGGATATATTATTGATTTTTAGAGAGAGTTGTAAAGAGGAGGAGAGACACACAGAGAAAAACATTGATGCGAGAGTGACACATTGACTGGTTGCCTTCTGCAAGCAATCAGGGATCGTGCCTGCAACCCTGATATGTATCTTTGAATGGGAATTAAACCTGAGACTCTTTGGTTCTCAGACCAATGCTGTAACCACTGAGCCAAACCAGCCAGGGCTGTTGTCTTGTTTTTAACACCATAGAACAAGGTAGGTACATTTAGAGAAGTCTAGCTTCTGTACTATTCCAGACCATCTCTTTTTCTTTCTTTCCCCCTCCCCTCCTATTTTTTCCTTTCTTTTTATTATATGACCATTTATTTTTAGGTTTTGGCTTATCTGTACATTGCTGTAATGACTTGTGATACTAGCAACCCAAAGTTAGGCCAGATTTCATAGGTTAAGAGTACTGTGCTCCAAGAAAAAGAAAAAAAGAAAAAAAAAGAGTGCAGTGCTTCATAGACTGACCCTCATTTCAAACACCAGCCACAGTCTAGGCATTTCCAGGGCCACCCTCACTTCTGAATAACTGGCTATAGATTTGAGGGTTTTAACATTAAATACTAGGTGCCTAGTGCATGAATTTGTGCACTTTGAAAGGAACTATGGGTAACGAGGCTGTGGTGGGCACAGAAGCGAGTTTCAGCCCATCCTCTGCCCCCCACCCAGCCCTTTTCATTATGGTTCCCTGGTCCCCTGTCTGTAGGCAGCCCCACTCCCACCACTACTGCCCCCATGTGCTGATGGAGCAGCCCTGCTCACACCTGCTGCCAGCACCAGCAGCAGGTGCGATCGGGGTCAGCAGCCGCCCCTCGCACCCATGATGGCGCTGAGTGATTGGGCAGGTGCCAGGCGTTGGCAGTGGGTACGAGGGAGGCCAGCATTGGCAGCAGGTGTGAGCATTCAGTGGACTGCAGCCCATGGGAGCAAATAATTTTCATTAAACACTAGAGGCTCGCCCCAATGACAGCTATCAGCACCCTGTCTTGGTTTGGTGCCCCTGCTCACCTGTTCCACCATCCTGCTACGGCCGTCTGCTATAGGTGCCTGCCATGTTCCACTGTCCCCTGGTAGTCTGTGCACATCATAATGACCAGTTGTTTGGTTGTTCCACTGTTCGGTCTATTTGAATATTAGGATTTTATATACAGTGGTACCTCGAGATACGAGTGCCCTAACATTCGAGATTTTTGAGATACGAGCCATCGAGCGAGCGATTTTTGCTTTGAAATATGAGCAACAGTTGAGATAGGAGTAATCGCAAGGATCGGCCAGCTGCACACGACCCACTAGTTTACCGCGACTCAAGCGTCTCATAGTTTCCCACGCCTCAAGGTTACGGAACGAATTAAACTCGTATCTCGAGGTACCACTGTATATAGATACTTTGAATTCCTAGGATAAACTCAATTTGGTAATGATTATATTATCTTTTTTATAAATTGTTAGATTCAGGTTGGCAGTATTTAGTTTATGAATTTTGTACGTATGTGAATGAGTGCGATGGGTTCTTGATTATCTTATCTATCTATACTTTTGATATCAATTACAATAATTTCAAAGAATAAAGGTGAGAAGTTTAAAATATCTGTTCCTTGAAAGTTTGGTAGAACTCATCTTTATTCTAAATAATTTTAAGATATATATTTTTTTATTTCAGAGAGCCACACTGGCCAGGACTCATTCTTGCAGTTTTATAACTATTTGACAATCAGCAGTTAGTTCTCATCCACATTAACTGCTGATTTTTGGAAATGGTAAAAAGTACATAGGTGACCAACATATAGAACTTGTTTAGTGAATCTTCATCCTCATTATGTTTTCTGGACAACTGCACCCAGATAAACTATGGACAGTCCTATTCCTTTGGCCCAGACAGCTTTGTTCAACCTGGTGTCTATGCACACATCTAGAGTTTCCATCTCCTTCTTGGCAAATTTTTGGATCTCTTTGAGTGCCTGAGGGGCCACACTTCTTGAAACCCGCTTTATGAATGTGCTTCTGAACATCGATGGTATATTCTCTGGTCACTACCTCATTGATGGCAGAACGGCCCTTCTTCTCACCACCCTTCTTTGCAGGAGCCATTATGCTGGGCCCAAGTTGGAAAAGGTCCTTCTCTCTTTTTAAAACTTTTCCCCTTTGAATCATTTGAGAGTAAGCTTCAGATATCATGCCCCTCCCAACCCGCATTTCAATGCTCTTTTCTCTTTCTTCTAGTTGTAGAACTTCTACTCATCTAGCTTTCCCATGGTTCTGGGTGATGGACGTTTTGTCTTTTAGTTGTAGTTTTGGTGTGGTTGTGAGAGACAGCAACTAAAAGTGTTTGGGCCCACACTTATGCCGCTATGTTGGTTTCTCCCACAGTTCTGGTTTTTAACACATTTGTTAGGCAAGTGGATCTGATAAACTTGTTCAAGTATTCAGCTATTAACAGTGTAAAACCAATACAGAATGGCATCTTATCAACATCACCAGTTCCTTTCACCACTGTTCTGAAACTGGAATGAAGGGTGGAGACTTGGGTTTTTGTTGCAGAGATAGAAGCAGTTCACTGTAGAGAGAGATAATCCACAGCCTAACACTTAGGAACCCATGTGAAGTGACAGTATCAACAGTAAATCCTGAAAAAAAGTTTTGACTGAAAATCTGTAAATTTATACAGGCATAAAATTCCCTAGTCTCATGACAATATTTAAACTGTTCTGCATGTCTAAGAAAATGGTTCTAGCCTAGCATTTCTGGCAATAATGCTTTTGTTCTCCATTTAGCCTTACCAGTCAAACATGCTCCTGTGTACAAAACCTTGCATAGTTATCAGGAAATATAGAGGGGATAAATGTTGATGGATGAGACTTGACTTAAGGTGGTGAACACACAATACAGTGTATAGATGCTGTGTTATAGAAGTGTGCACTTGAAACCTATATAATTTTGTTAACCAGTGTCATCCCAATAAATTCAATAAAAATGAGCAGAGATGAGTAAACTATCCTCTGTATTATCTTGATTACTTAATCTAATCAGGACAATACAGAGGATAGTGAATCCATCTCTGCTCATTTTATAAACCTAAAACAGTATTCTAAAGACAAAGACACTAAAATTAATTCAAAATGAAGCAGGTGTATGCAGAGCAATGGCAATAAGAAGATACTGGAAAAGTTGTCAAGACATAAATCCATTAAAACACATTGTACCCAGAGTGATTCATGGGCAATCTCTTTCATATTTACAAAGAAGATACAGTTTTAATGGTATTCAAATTGATCAAGAAGGTAAAAAAAGAGATGGGAATCTAATATTTTTAATACTTCTTAATACTTTATTTTCCTTTTGTATTGGATTTTTTAAATATATAAGAATCTCAGCACAATTTACAATAGCTACAATTTGGAAACAGCCTAGGTGCCACCGTCAGCAGATGAGTGGATCAGAAAACTATGGTACATCTACACAATGGAATTCTATGCTGCCATTAAAAAGAAGGAATTCTTACCATTTGCAGCAACCTGGATGGAACTGGAGAGCCTTATGCTAAGTGAAATAAGCCAGTCAATGAAGGAGAAACACCACATGATCTCACTCATTTATGGAAAATAAAGAACATTATAAACTGATGAACAAAAAGATACAGAGGCAGTAGAGCATCAAACAGACTGTCAAATTACAGCAGGAAGGTTAAGGAGAGGTGGGGTAGGTAAGAGATCAACCAAAGGACTTGTATGCATGCATATAAGCATAAACAATGAACACAAGACACTGGGGAGTTGGGGTATGCCTGGGAGGGGGCGGGCAATGGGGAGATATGTATACATGTAACACAATAAAAATAAAAAATCTATACTTTTTAAGATGTTGCTAAATGTAACATTTCCATTTAATTTTTGTATGTGTATGAATATAAGGTATTTTTTTCTTTATTGATTAAAGTATTACATATGTGTCCTTATACCCTCCTTGTCCCACCGACCCCCACTCTTGCCCTTAGCCCCCTGGTGTCTGTGTCCATTGATTAGGCTTATATACATGCATACAAGTTCTTTGGTTGATCTCTTACCTTACCCCCACACTCTCCTACCTTCCCTCTGAGGTTTGACTATCTAATTGATGCTTCTCTGGCTCTGTATATGTTTTTTGTTCATCAGTTTATGTTGTTCATTATATTCCACAAGTGAATGAGATCATGTGATATTTATCTTTCTCTGACTGACTTATTTCACTTAGCATAATGCTCTCCATGCTGTTGCAAATGGTAGAAGTTCCTTTCTTTTTATAGCAGCATAGTATTCCATTAATTTTTAATGTATAGGAATCATCTTTTTCTGGATCTTTTCTCTTCCATGGAAAAAAATTTATTTGAGGGCTAACTTATTTAAAGTAACATGAACAAATAAAATTTTGATGCATTTTTGCATATGTAATCACATATAACCACCACCTATCTCAAAATGTAGAATATTTCCATTATTTCAAAGGATTCCCTTGTGCTACCCCCCCAAGCTTCTTACTCCAAAAGCAAAGCACTGTTCTAACCTCTATCACCATAGATCAGCTCTGCTTATTTTAAACTTCATATAAATGTCAATACAGCCATGCATTTCTTCACAGGAATACATTCTGAGAAACGTATTGCTAGACAATTTTGTCTTTGGGTGAACATTTTGGAGTATGCTTTCACAAACTGAGATAGCATAGGCTACTATTTGCGCACGAGGCTATATGGTATAGTCTATTGATCATAGGCTACAAACCTGTACAGCATATCACTATACAAAACATGAGATTAAATCAAATACAAGGTAAAGTGATACAATCAAGAGAGTGGTAAATTTGTATGAGGCTGCTCCTGGTAAAACACGGCATAGTGTTTTACAGTAAACTTTTTTCCTTATATAGGTGGAAGGAGTACACTCTAAAACAATGATAAAACATATAGTATGGTAAATAAATCAGTAATGTAGTAATTTATTATCATCATCAAATACTGTATACTGTTCATAATTTTATGTGCTATACTTTTATATATGTGCTGTATTTCTATAATAGGCAGCACATATATACTTTTTTAAAAGGATAGTTTATTGATTTTTAGAGAGAGAGAAAAGAAGAGGGAGAGAGAGAAACATGCATGTGTGAGAGAAACACCCATCAGCTGCCTCCTGCATGCCCCTGATTGGGGATTGAGCCTTCTTAGGGAATTGAATCTGTAACCTTATAGTACATGGAAGGACACTTAGCCAGGGTTGTAATTTTATTTGCTATAGTTTATATGACTGGCAGTACAGTAGGTTTGTTTATACCAGCATTTCCACAAACACAGGAATAATGTGTTTCCCATGACATTGTAACAGCTATGACATCATTACATGATAGGAAATTTTTAACTCCTTTATAAATTTTTTTTTTTTTTTACAGAGAGGAAGGGAAGGGGATAGAGAGTTAGAAACATCAATGAGAGAGAAACATCGATTAGCTGCCTCCTGCACAGCCTGGACTGGGATGTGCCCACAACCAAGGTACATGCCCTTGACCAGAATCGAACCTGGGACCTTTCAGTCTGCAGGCCGATGCTCTATCCTCTGAGCCAAACCAGTTTTGGCACTCCTTTATAATCTTACTAGAGACCTGGTGCATAGATTTGTGCACTGATGAGGTCCCTCGGCCTGGCCTGCGGCCTGCGCCCTCTCACAATCTGGGACCTCTTGGGGGGGGATGTCGAATTGCCAGTTTCGGCCTGATTCCTGCAGGCCACGCTGAAGGACCCCACCGGTACACAAATCTATGCACTGGGCATCTATTATGCATATAAAATCTTTGGTTAATCTTTTCCCACCTCCATCTTCCCCCATCCCTCTGAGATTCATCAGTCTGTTCCATGATTCCATGCCTGTGGTTTCTGCTCCTTCATTGAGTGGTTGAATGGTCGAATGGTAGAATGGTTGCTTAGGCTTTTATATATATAGATGGGAGCATATTCTCATTGACCAAAATGTTATGCAGGGCCTGACTGTATATATGATGTACTCTTCTGTGTCTGCCTTTTTTCACTTAACATAATGTCTGTGAGATTCAACCGTGAATCTGTAATGTAGATAGATATAGCCATAGTATGCTGTTTCTTATTGCTGTGTAGTATTCCATTGTGTGAACATACCTTACTTTATCTATTTTATTTAATTGAAGGACATTTGGGTTGTTTCTAATTTGGAACTATTATGAATAAAGCTACCATGCAATTCTTGTAAAATCTTTGGTGAAGATGGCACTTATTTCCCTTCGTTTATGCCAGTCAAAATTAAGTAAATAGCTCCATGAATTGTTGCCAAGTGCACACATATATTCAGCTTTCCAGCAGCCTCTGACCTGTGCCAGTAGTTGCCCCAAAGGTAGCCACTGTTCTCACTTCTGTTACTACGGAGTGGTTTTCTCTGTGCTTCCATTTTATACACATGGAATCACATACTATGTATGAAGAGGAGGTGGAAGAGGCGGAGAGAAGGTGGAAGTAGAGGATGGTGATGATGATGTGGGAGTGAAGGAGTAAGAATTGAAAGAGGTGGGTGGAGAAAGAGAAGGAGGAAGTGGAGGTTGAGGAGGATGAGGATGAGGAGGAGCAGCAGGTGGAGGAGGTGGCCATATGTCACATGCTGGTTTTCCATCACCCTAACATAATACGTGTTGGATTTCTCTTTACACACTTGGTATCTTTTATTCCTGTCAACAACTATGAGTTAGATATTATCTTTACTTCACGGATGTTAAAGACAAGCTAAGAGAAGTGAAGTGATTTTCCACATAATAAGTGGCAGAGCTGGTATCTATTAACCCACGGCTCTCATATAAAAATGTTCTTTTCTTTGAATTTTGAATGAAACTCTAATAATGTTCTTTCTATAATAAGTGTTACACTAATTTGGTCAAGGAAGTTCCTTGTGCCTGTGCCTGTTATAAAAGATATTCATTCTCTCTTTGAAGTTAGAACCGGCTGCATTGAAGAATCTTGCCAGCAGATGGCGACCCAAAACCAGTAACTCAGGATATCCATCAAGGCTTTCTGCAGGAGGTCATGGGCTCACTGCTGTGTCCGGCCTTCATCTTGTGATTTCTGGATTTCTGTTTTCTGAGCCTCTGCTACCTGGAGGCTCACTTTAATTTCCTAAGGCTCTCAGAACAAAGTCCTCACACTTTAGACCCTTCTGGTCTGGTGAGTTTGTGTCCCTGCTTCTGTTGTCCTTTGTCTCACTCCCTATCTACTAATCTCAAAGAGCACTGTGTACTCCCACACTCCATGCCCTTGTCCTTGCTGTTCACGATGACAACCCACCCTAGGGGACTCCTTCTCTCTCCTCCAGGCTTCTCATTCTTGGGGACTCAGCTCAAGGATCACCTACAGGAGGCCCATTCTGCCCAGCATCCACTGCCCTCCAACATGCCAAGATTGGTGGAGCCCCTTCTCTGTGCACCCATCTGTCACAGCACTGTGGCCCTGGGTCCTACTCCTTTTGGCATGGCTGCCTTCTCCTGGACAGTCCCCTTGAAGGTGAGCATTATGTCGTATTCATATTTCTAGTGCTAGGCATGGAGGAGATGTAGAATCCCTCCCCCCCAAACACACACACACACACACACACACACACACACACACACACACAAAACAAACAAAACAAAAACAAAAACAAAAACAAAAAAACAAACCAAACAAACAAGCAAAAAAAACTGTAGAATAAATGAATGAACAAAATGAGTGTTTTCAGAGAAGGCAGTGATCAGATCTGGGGAAATTCTGCCCAAGGGCCTCTGTGGAGTCCTGGAGGGCTGAACCTTTTGTAGACATGGACAGGCATCACAGGGAGGGTGGCTCTTCCTGGCCTGCAGGGAAGGGTATTTGTGTTTCCTGTTTGGGGCATTTCTTGCATCATCTCAACAGCCTCTTTGAATCTCCTTAAATTCCTCCGAGGAAGGATGCATTTTCTCAAGATGTAAAGAAGAGTAATTTAAATAAGTGGAATGAAAATGCATTTTAATTGCATAATTATACTAATTTATGTCTCCTGCCCCCCTTGAAAAAGTGCTTTTTCACAGTGTGGAAGCACATTAGGGTTGGGAGTTGAGACTAATTGTTTCAGATGGCTGCTGAGAGGAAATGGGCTTTGTTTCTACAGCTCTCAAAGCAGGTGGATAAACAGGTCTGTTTTATTCTCTCTTCAAGGCCAGACAGGGTTTCATGAGCCTCAGGGATCACAGCTGCAATGTCTGTGCTCCAAGCACAGTATCTGGCATATAGTAGGCGCACAGGAAGAATTTGCTCTGTGGATACATGAATGGATAATAGAAAGAGGTGGGACTGAGTAAGATTTAAGATGGTTGGGTTACTTCTGCAATGACATGCTGTGCCATCTGTTGTAGGGAGAGGAGGAAATGACTGAACATCTGCTGGACTCCTCTGGGCTGCTAGGTATGAGGTGACACGTTTTCTTGCTTAATCTTCACAACCACCTACTGAGTGAGGTAAGGCCAGTTTTCAGAAGAGCAAGTTGAGGTGCCCAACGTTTCAATGTGCAGAAAGCCAGAGTCAGTATGAAGAATGGATTCCAACACTTGGGCTCTTTCCTCCGCCCCAGCGAGGCTCTTTTAAGTAATAACTGCCACACATTGAACACCTACTATGTGCAGGCAATAAACTAGGCACTCTCTATATTATCTCAGTATCTGGCACATAGAGGGTGTCAGGTAAATGGAAGTAATTACTGTTAATTAGGATCCTCACAAAATCCTCTTGAAGAAGGTGGTGTTAACTTCCACAGTGTAATAAGCCAGTGCTTGCTAGACTTGAAGAGTCAGACACAGATTCTGGTTCTGTAGTTCCGGGGCATGACCTGAGATTCTGCATGTCTGACAAGCTTGATTATGCTGGTTGCACATTGAGAGGGGAATGTAGGTGATAGAGCTGAGGTTCAGAGAGAGCAGCTAACTTGCTGGAGAAACCCAGTGGGATGTATCTCCTGCATCTTAGTTTCTGAGACAGGTGTCCATAGTTCTGAGGGTACACCTCCAGGGCCATGCTGTCCACATGGTCAGGGCACTCTGTATGGGGGGCAGGCACAATTCTAGGCCAGAGCTGTCTATCTGCAGAACTGCTTCTGTTTTTGTCTGGTTGTTGTCTTCTATTATGTCACCATTTCTTGGTTTTCTTTCTGGTAACAGCTTTATTGAGACATAATTGACACACCACATCATTTACCTATTTATAGTGTAGGAGCCAATAGTTCTTACAGAGTTGTTCAATCATTACCTCTTATCATTTCATCACTCTGAAAAGAAACCCTGCATCCTGTAGCTGTTACCTTCCAACTTCTCTTTCTCTAGGGAACCAATAGTGTACTTTCAATCTCTACTGATTTAGACATTCTGGACACTTTCTATAAATGGAATGATATAATATGTGATCTATTGTGACTGGCTTCTTGCACTTAGCGTAAAGTTTTCAAATTTCACTCATGTTGTAGCACCAGTACGTCATTCCTTTTAATAATTGAGTAATATTCCATTATATGGATCTATCACATTTACCTATTCATCTGTTAAGGGACATTTGGGTTGTTTTCACTTTTTAGCTATTATGAGTAATAATACTATGAATATTTGCATTCAAGTTTTTTTTGTGAACATGCTTTCATTCTTTTGGGCATAATACACCTAGGAGTGAAATTTATGTGTGAAATGACAACTGTATGTTTAACTTTTTGACAAACTTCCACACTGTTTTCCAAAGTGGCTATCCCATTTACATTCCCACCAATAATGAATGAGGGTTCTGATTTGTCCACATCCTTGTCAACACTTATTATGATTTTTTAAATTGTAATCATCCTAGTAGGTGTGAAGTGGACATCACAATATTGAAATGTAAAAATTACTTTTTATAATAGCTGCCCTCAGGCTGTACTATCTTGACTGTCCCCTCATCAACATCTGAACTAGATTATACAACTTTTCAGCTACTTCTACATATTAGAAGTATCTCACTTCAGTATTAAAGACTCAATCTTGTTCACTTAAAAAATGCTAACTCATGTCTGATTCTAAACTCCTCTTTCCTCTCAGAACTGTGTCATCAGCTATCATACTAAGAGCAGGATAGTAAGAAGTTAGGAAAATTCCTTGGCAAATGGAATGGGGAAACTGAGACAATAGCTGATTCAAACTGGCCTCATCCAGTACCCTGACTCACCTGCCTCCTTCTCCCTTGCATAGCCACTCCCTTAAGCATTAAGCCTTCAGGACAATGAGGTTCTGATCAGCATCAAATAATCTTAGGAACCTGTTGACCACAGAGAGAAAGTTTTGGTCAAACTAGAGATAACATCTAGGCCTTACTTGTGTTTCAGATCCAGCCCCAGAAAAGCAGCAAAACCAGATAAGTGATACCATGGCTGACATCAGGACCAGTGTAATGACCAATGACCACTACCCTAGCACCAGCCAATCAGTAGAGTCCTCGACCCTGAGCCTATATGTTCATTTTGATTCATCAGCCTATGAAAGGACACACTTGAAAAACTGATGAATATTCTATTGAGATCTTCCCCTAAAATTCCCACCTTTAGAAAACATAAAAATCCTTAAGACAAAGGACCCAGTGCTCACTCTCCCTGGAGCATGTCCCCTGCCTTCTTTCTTCAGGCATGTATTTGCTTTCTTTCTCCTAATCTCTAAGGGTTCAGATGAAATTTGCAACCAGGGAGCAGTAGACAGTGGCAACTCATCCTGGGCTAACTTCTTGAGCTTCTCTTCAAGGGCCCTTCTTTTGCCTCTATAACTTGTTTTCTGAGTCCATGCAGCATAGCTGGTTCACTTCTTCTGACTCTGTGACTTTCTAAAAGGCAACTTGCATCTTCTTTTCAAGTGTACTTAAGCTTAGCATGCTAAATAAACTTTACCTTGCACTAGAGTTCTTGGCTCTGAATTATATTTTGGTAGATCTCAAGAACCAAGGTCCAACATTGCCTCTAACAATAACCCCCTCTTCTTTTTTGCTCTAATCTGGCTTCTCTGGTGGGGCATGAGAGGGCACTTCTCTCCTCACTTGGCAGGAAGACTGCAGGCCTCTCTGTTGGTCATTGCTGGTTGGTCCATCAACACAACTGCTGTTAGGACTTCTGTATAGAGAATACCCAAATGCAGGCTTTCTTAGGGTGCATCACTGAGTTCTTTTGAGGGCCGGATGGATCTCCTCACTGTACAACTCTCTGGTGTTGGAGACCTGGCTCCACTTGATGGTTTCTGCCACCAACCCTGAGACCCTGCCCAGGCAGCTCATCTCATAGCCCCTTCCTGTAGAGGTCTGCAGCTTTGGTCACTCCTAATGGAGTCTCCTCCCTTGGTCTTGAAGGGGTTCAGAGCAAGCAGGCCTCCCCAAGATGTGCTACTTTGGCATGTGGATTATTTTGAGCTGAAAGCAATTGAGACCCTGCATACCCAGCTTAAATTTATTTATTTATTTACTTTGTTAATCTTCAGCTGAGGGTATTTTTTCCATTGATTTTAGAGAAAGTGGAAGGGAGGGAGGGAGGTAAAGAGAGAGAGAGGTAGAAAGGAGGGAGGGAGAGAGAGAGAGACAGAAAGAGAGAGAGAGAGAGAGAGAGAGAGAGAGAGAGAGAGAGAGAGAGAAATTGGTTGCATCCTGTTTGAGCCCTGAGCCCTGACTGGGGAACTGGGATCAAACCTGAAATCTAGGTTTGTGCCCTTGATCAGGAATCGAACCCAAGAGCCTTTGGTCCATAGGCTGATGCTCTAATCACTTAATGACACTGGCCAGGCCAGATTAAACTTTTACCTCTCTCTTAAAGATTTTAAATTAGAGGCTTTGCTCAATAATAAGAGTAATTACAAGAAATAACTTTTTATGACCTACCTATAGGGCAGGGAAAACTTCTAATTACTGAACATCTGCTCTTCTTATCATCCTGTGAATAACCTTCTTCCCTTCTGAATCCTCAGGTGCCTTCCCTCATATTTAGCTCAGCATGTCATACACAGTGGTGGGCAAAAGTAGGTTTACAGTTGTTTTGAATGAAAAATAATACAGTAATTAATAAATAATAATAAAAGAACATGCTGTGTTTCATGTGCATGCAGCTGTAAACCTTCTTTTGTCAAGCCCTATATAACTCATGTACCTTTCTATGAACCTCTCATGTGTATGGTCTCCATCCATGTATGTGGGGTTCCCATAAGCATGTATGTAATTAATTATTTTCTCTTGTCCCATGTAGATTTAACAATTAGACCAGCTGAAAGAAGTTAGCAAGGTAGAGTAAAATCCTTTCTCTTCCCCAGTCTCAGGGCAGGAGATAGAATCAAAAGCTGGGGACAGATTGGCCTCTCTCTGTGATCACTGAGTATGTCCCAAAGCTGAGGACCCCACACATTGCATTCATTTCTCTTCTTCCACTGACTGGGGGTGGGTGGGAGTGGCAAGGGTGAGGTGAGTAGTGGAACTCTGGAACTGAAGGCCAGGTGAGGAATGCTGCCCCCACTGCTGAGACTCCCTGAACTGAGAACATAGGGGAATTTATTGTCTTTCCTATCTCAGTTTTGGGTTTCAATGGTGAAACCAAGAGAAAAGAAAGAATCCCATCTTACCTTATTACTTTCCCTTTCATGGGTCAGGGAGGAGGCCTTCCAGTGCACCTGGGTGGGTGAGGAAGCTGTGTTTTCAGGAGACTCAGGCTAGGCAAACAAAGGACTCAGTGACCTCCATGGTTGCAACTTTGAATGACATTCAAATAAAAATGCACGAAAAGCATTTCTTAATAGGGCGTCATCACTATGAAAGCAGACACAGAATATTGGTACTGGTGATGAGAGAGCCTTCTCCATCAGCCCCACAACGACTCATCTTGTACCTTCTCAGAATTGGCACACCCAGCCTGGACAGGATCAGTTTGCATTTGCTATTTCCTATACCATTTCTCAGGGTCTGAGCATGGTGGTTAAGAGCAAATCCCCACTCTTTCTTTACTTGCCCTGGGACCTGGAGAGAGTTGCTGAATATTTCTAATCTTTGGGGTCCTTGTCTGTAAAACGAGAATATGAATACTGCTGACCTCATAGGCTTGTGGGGACTAGAAAAAGACCATGCATGCATGTTGTACCAAAATACCATATAAACAACAGAAATTTATTTTTCACAGTTCTGGAACTAAAAGCCCAAGATGAGGGTGTTGGCAGATTTGGTGGCTGGTGAGGAGGGCTGCTTACTGGTTCATAAATGGCTACCTTCTCACTGTGTCCTCCCGTTGTTAAGTGGAGAAGGAGCTCTCTGGGATCTTTTTTACAAAGGCACTAATCCCATTCACGAGGGCTCCATTCTCCTGTTCTAATAAACTCCAAAGGCCCCAACTCCTAATAACATCACGTTTTGGGTTAAGATTTAGCATTTGAATTTTGGCAGGATACAACATTCAAGTAGTAATCTACTTTATTTGGAATTTATACAAATTAAGTGTTAAATTCTTTCTCCCCTAACTTCATCACAATTTTCAATTAATGAATAATTTAAATCACTGCCTCCTCTAATTGCAGAATAAAAACTTATTTCCTGGTGTAGAGGAAGCCAGTCAGCAGCTGGGGAGAGAGGCTGTGTGGAGAGGTGTGATGGGTACCCTCAGAAGCTCCTTGCCCTGGCAACTTGTCTTCCTCTCCCACCGTCACACAGAGTCAGCCTTCCACTCACGACCTCTGCCTAACCACACAGACCACACCAGAAAGGGTAGAGATCTCATGTTTAAAGCTGCCTGGTTTAGCGCTACGTTAAAACATTCAAATATAGCTCAAATCAGGCAGTATAATAGTAACAAGAAGGAACGCTTTAATAAGCTCTGCATTGTGTTTAGATCTAAAAAATAGTGGAAACACTTAATTTTGTTTAAATGTACTATAAACTTCTTCAGAAGGAAAGTCACAAATTATAATTGCCCATTGCAGAAATGAAGACTGCTGAGATTTTATGGTTTGGAAAACCCAGAGAGTCAGGAAAAGAATTTTTAAATGTTCATTTTGAGTTAACGTCTCAACATCTCAATTTATGATAAGTCATAAATGCAATTAATGAACTATGAGTATGTCCTACTCTTATCAGCTTTTATGGCATTCCGAAACTTTCTTAAACAAGTTTCACACTTAGACATCTATGCAAATGACTGGCTGCCATTTCGGTCAGTAATGATAAACTCTGAAACATTCAAAAGGGAATCTGGCAGCTAAGTACAGAGCAGGGTGTGGTTCTGTCTCCTCTTCCTGAGGACCTTCACTTCTGTTAATCAACCAGCTAAACAAAAGCTCTTTGCTTAGTTAAAAAAAAACAAAACTTGAATATTCAGTTTTCTTATCATTTTACAGAAAGCATCTTAATTTAAAAAGTGTTTTTGGGTCTTAGGAAATGGTTCCATAGTTTCCTCCTCATTAGATATGATTTTCTTATTAGAGAGAAGTTCTCATCATTGAATCAGCCTGAGTTTCATCCCAGCAGGCTCTCAACAACCAGCATATAGCCTGTCATCTTTTCTGGAATCCAGGAGAAGGCATGAGGTCCAGTTATCAAGGATTCTGACTGCTTTTCAACATAGGACTGGAGTTTCAGATAGACGGTGCCTCCTCCAGCCCCATTGCTGTGTGGTATATTCAGCTGCCCATCTGCCTGTATCACTCAGGGTAGCAGGCTTCTTTGTCAATCTTCATTCTATGAGAGGGGAGGGAGTTTATGAATTATGCTCCATTCTGTTGACTGTTCTCCCACCGTGGCTTGTGGAGGTAACTGGCATGATAACAGCATCACCTCTGAAGAGCACCAGGGTCAATTGATTGTGTGGGACCAGTTGTTAACAGCAACCCTGCAAGGAAGCCTCACAGTGACAAATGAAAATTTGGGCTTTCTTGTGGATAGGTCAGACATTTCAGTTCTCACATCACCTGGCCTTCGGAAGTGGGAAGGAAGTCCGCAAGCTGAATAAACTCCAGTGATGTAGTAAACTTGGTGTCTTGCATACCTAAAAGCCACTCACATCTTGCTTTTTTCTAGAGAGTAAAAAGTGAAATTTCCAGCTTCCCTTGCAGCTAGGGGTGGTCATGTGATCTAGTGCTAACCATTAAGATATAGGTAGAATTTCCATTTCAAGTGACAAGACAATACCCTTTGCTCTTTGCTCTTCCTCCTTCTTGCTTGGAGAGGAAGCAGATTTTCTGTGACCACAAGAATGAATCAGAAACTAAGGTTGCTGAGCCAGGAGCCTGGATCCTTGAGGATATTTTTGAGTAACCTTCTAGCCTTGGACTGCTTAACTTTGGATTTCTTATTATGAGAGGAAAATACACCTCATTTGTATAAGGCACTGTTGGTTGGATTTTCTGTCGCTTGCAGTAGAACCCATTCATTTAAAAATATATATTTTTAAATTATAGTTGACATACAATGTTATATTAGTTTCTGGTATACAATGTAGTGATTAGCCTTTATAGTTCTTATTCAGTGATCACCATAATAAAGTCTGGTAGCAATCTGTGACCATATATAGTTATTACGATATCATTGTCTGTTTCCTATGCTGTTTTTTTATATCCCTGTGACTTATTTGAATTATTCTATCACCAGCAGTTTATACTTCTTATTCTCCTTTATCTATTTTGTCCATCCTCCTACCCACTTTGAGATGGCAACCATCAGTTTGTTCTCTGCATCTGTGAGTTTGTTTCTGTTTGTTCATTTGCTTTGTTTCTTAGATGCAGTGAAGCCCATTCTTAGCCACAAAGGAGAGGCCTAAGAGGGCAGGCACTGTGTTGCTTAACAACAAGGGCTTGCAGCTGCTCAAGTGATTAATTGGAAAAAATGAAGGAAACGTGCTGGTGTTTGTAACCTCAGCTGGGGAGGTGGATCAGGCAGTTTCGGGCATTATCTCATCATTCCAAAAGTAGCACGATGACAGAGCATGGCAGGTGCGATCCACACTGATACTTGTGGAGACTGCAGCCCAGAGATATTCAGGGAGGGATTTTCTAATTATAAACATAATGCAGGCTCTTTGTACAAACAGTGGAAAACACAGCAAAGTCTAAAGAAGAAGTTACTGAAATCCCCCTCTATGGAACATTGTGATGCATTTAAACATGGCCTTTATCCTTTATGCAAGCACACGTCCACATGCACACTTCTTGACTTTTATTTTTCTTCTTTTTTTCTCTCTTTTTTCTGCCTACACCGGACAGTTTATTGTGAAAAACCATAGTGTGGGTGGGGGAGGCTGGACAAGACCAGGGCCCATCTGGGGGGATTTAGCTGGACATCAGGCATTCCTCTGTATAAGTTTAGAGGAAGCACCTTCATAAATAAACCCCCGAGTGGTCCAGGAGGGTTGGGTGGGGTGCCCTTGGCATTGCTGGGCCTTTGGTCAGCAGGGCTTCTATGTTGGACTCAATGTCAATGGTGGGAAAGCAACGGTATACTACCTGCGCACAGGTACGCCGTTTGGGCCACCAGGAACTTCTTGAAGTTCCAGGCCATGTCATGTGGCACACACGGGAGACCAGGTGATGAACTTGGGGTCTGTCATGAGCGCAGTGGCGTTGTCACTAGGTGCGGGCAGAGCTTCCCTCAGGAAGACACAGAGGGGGTACATCTGCACGCCATTCACCTCACACGTCCCAAAGAGTGTGAAGTTGGGCTTGAACCTGCTACCAGGCCTGACATACTAGTACTTGAGGGAAATCAGGATCTCTTCATTCTTGGCATTCTTCTGATGCCTGAATGGTTACAGCGGAAGCTGAGCACTACCAGGCCCTGTGGCCTGAAAACGCTGCTGCAGCTCATTCATCTGGGTGTAGTTGGGATCATTGTGTGTGAGAGCCAGGCCACGTTCTCAGTGAGCAGCACCTGGCCCTGCAGGTACAGAGCTAAGTGGTGCACATGGTTGGGGATTGCAGAAGAACAGGGAGCGCTGGGGACAGGAGCACCTGTTTTTTTCCACTGAGGAAGCTGGGGTGGAAGCTGGGATTATGGGGTGCAGGACTAAGAACAAACATTTGTTTAATAGATAGTAGGCTGCAGGGTAACTTTCAATTTTTAAGAAATGAGAAGAGCCAGACGGGTTTGGCTCAGTGGATAGAGTGTTGGCCTGTGGATTGAAAGGTCCCAGGTTCGATTCCGGTCAAGGGCATGTACCTTGGTTGCGGACACATTCCCAGTAGGGGGTGTGCAGAAGGCAGCTGATCGATGTTTCTCTCTCATTGATGTTTCTAGGTCTCTATCCCTCTCCCCTCCTTTCTGTGAAAAATCAATAAAATATATTTTTAAAAAAATGTGATGAGAGAGGATCTGAGGAGGCCAGGGAAGGCCATTCATGGGCTGCAGAGAGCGAACTGCTGCTCTCTGCCCAGGCCCCTTTGTTTCTCACTCACAATTTTCTCTGTGGTGACCTGTCCTTAGTGAAGCACAAGATTGTCTTGTTCGTCTGGATAAGCTAGTGGTTAATGTCTCCTGACAGGCCTTGGACTGATGGTTAGCACTCAGAGTGGGGACTGGGTCCCTTCCTGCTGATTGGGACCCCAGAAGCCTTGGAGGAGAAGAGGAAGAAAGAGATGATAGGGGGAGAGAAAGGAGGAAGGGGAAAGGAATAACAATACTGGAAGAGGCAGAGCACTGTAGTCCCCTGATGAATGGGTTTCTTCTAGCTCCACACTCAGCCCTGCTCTCCTGGATCTGCATTTCTGGGCCAACAGGGTGTTAGTGAAACACACACAGGGACCAGCCTCTTCTTCTGCTTCTTACTGGTTGTGACTTTGGAAAGGTCTTTACATTTCTTGAGACTCTGTTTCCTTTTGTGTTTCATGGATGATGGATAAGGCCATCACAGCAGCTACCTGGGTGAGGGTAGGGGTAGGAACCAGACACTTGACCCTCCCAGAGGCTGGGTAGGGATGCCTGATGCGAGGCATTAAATGTGCCTTTGCTTTCCTCAGAATCTGGCAGGGTGGTCTGGGCTTGCCTAGTTCTTCACTCAGAGTGAGCTCATTCTGTCTTCAAATATGATGGGCATAAATCATTTGGGAGAGGGGGGTACAGTTGTCTATTGCTGTCATTATGTGCAAATCTGGTGGAGGAGAGAAGCAACCCCTGCTCTCCAAATCCTCTCAGTTCCTGCAGCCAGGAGGCAAGAGCCCGAGAAATGGAATTGATGAACAGGAATGAAGTTAGGCTCCGGAGCTTCCAGACCAGCCTCTTGGAAAACTGCATGATTGTCTCTCTCTCTTCATCTCTTGGTGTAGCTCCTTTATCTCCTTTTTTTGTATATATGCTTCATTTTCTTCCTGCAAAGTGACTTTCTTCATGGTCTAAAACATGGCAGGCAGCAGCTTTTGAAAGTTATGTTACAGCCTCTGTGACCAGAGGAAGGATGACTTGATCACTTCTCTGGTCAGAATTCCAAAACTCCCAGGAAAGGGCCTCATTGGATGAACATGAATTACATGGCCGCACCTTGATCAATCACCTGCAGTCATGTAAGAACTCCCACCTCTCATAATTCTAGGATCCATATGGATGGCTAAGGAGGAGGGGATTTAGAATAAGGGGTGCTAGTTGGCACGATGGAAAGGCTGGAGCCTCCAGAAATATGTGGGCAGTGAGAAACCCCCCCCTCCCCGAAGCCCCTGATCAGAGGACACTATGAGCAGGGATGTCTGATAGTCAGTCTTAAGCTGTCTGCTTTGCTGGGATGTCCCACTACTCTGTCTCCCAACCATACTGTGAAGCCTCACATGTTTTTAATGCCTGTCTCAGTGATTTGGGTGAAATAAAAAGGTCTTATGTCTGGACTGTGCCCAGCAGAAAGGGGAGAGAAGCTGCAGGTGCTGAGTGGCTTTGCATGAACTCCCAGGAAATTTTTAAAAATCTTGAAAAGACTGTAGGATTTTTCCATAGAATGAGAGGAAATCCTTGAGCCAATGTTAGGTAAATATCTGTGTACTGGGGACTTCAGCTGACATTCGTGTTAATGTGAAAAATGGGGTAGACACTGTATCACAAACAAGAATTGATGTAACACACAGGGTTTAGTGTTCAATAAATATGCAGTAAACAATCATTCCTTCTCCCTCACCCACCCCATTCCCAGTTTTCAGGGACATGACTTTGAATGCTTCCCAGGATTTACTTTAATGTGAGAGAAAATATTTTTGAAAGGATAGGGTTTAGAAAACAGACCTAGCTTTTCACCCATTTTTGACTTAACTATCTGACTAGATTCTGCAATTTAACCTCTCAAACACCAGTCTCTGCATCTTTCGAGTGGGAGTGATGATGCCCATGTCAAGGGTGTGGGTGTAATAGCTGAGAGAAGGCACGTGAAGCACCTGTGCCTGATGCCCACTATGGTGATTCCGCCCTCTCCTGTGCTTCTTTCTCATTCCCTCAATTTCATTGCAAGCAGCTGAGGGCACTTTATCTTTCTAAGGTACTCTAGTAGTTGCAAAGGTTTTTTTTTTCTCTCTCAGACTTAGCCCATATATTTCCACTTGAGTCTCATAATAATGATCTTGTGAGGAAGGGTGAACAGAGTCTCACCTCTTCCACTTTAAGAAGGAGCTGACGGAGGTGTGCTTAGCATAGAGCCTGACAGGTGTCAGATACTTCATGTTTGGTGAGTGAATATTGAATGAGAACTACATGTGTAGGTGCTGCATGGCTGCTTAGTACAGAGAGAAACTCAGCACAAGTTACACTGTGGCCACAGTCAACTGGGACCTTAAAAGAAGAATCAGGAAGGCCCCTGGAGTTCCCATCATGTACATTTCTACCTGTAGGTACAATATTGAGTGGATGCCTGATGCCTGTGGAGCCCTGAAGTTCTAATTCTTTTAAAAAAATATATTTTATTGATTGTTTTACAGAGAGGAAGGGAGAGGGATAGAAAGTCAGAAACATCAATGAGAGACATTGATCAGCCCCTTCCTGCACGCCCCCTACTGGAGTTGTGCCCACAAGCAAGGTACATGCCCCCGACCCGAATGGAACCTGGGACCTTTCAGTCCGCAGGCCGACGCTCTATTCACTGAGCAAAAGCCGGTCTCGGATGAAGTTATAATTCCTAAAAGACAAAGTTTCTCTGCTTTCCTTCAACCAACTTTCTCTGTTGCTAACTTACTAAACATGCTACAACATGAATTATTATTCCAATCACCCATTTATTCTGTTATGAGCTGAGTATGATTAAATACACTCACTTTTTGACACAGTAGTCCTCGGGTTATGTTGGAGATCCGTTTCTATGGCACAATGTATTGCGATTTTCGCCGTAAGTCGAAGCCCATCTACATAAGCACTTACATCTCTCACATAGAGCACATACACAGCAGTAATGAAGTGAAACAGTAAAAAAATTTAAAAGAAAGATAGCAATTCCTGACCTTTACTTGTGGTAAATAAATAATAAAAAACATAAAGCACATATGTACATATATCGAAATGACAGAACTTTTTAAAAAACAAATAAATGGAAGATAGCGATGTAACCACGAAATGACGTACGTTGAGTCCGACATAACCTGAGGACGGTCTGTATTGTTTCCAAAAAAAGAGACTCCAGAGAACTTTTAGCTTCTTCTGCCACATGAGGCCAGAATGAGAAATGGTCATCTATGAACCCGGAAGCAGGCTCTCTACTAGCTACCAAGTCTACTGGCCCCTCAATCTCGGACTTCCCAGCCTGCAGAATTGTGAGAAATAAATGTTGGTTGTTTAAATCTATGGCAGTTTGATATGGCAGCCCAAGTAGGGCACCAGTCTTGGATAATTGCTTTCTGACTTTTGAGAAAGGATTTCTTGTAGAAATTTAGAATGGCAGACATGGAAGGGACCTTGGGGAACATCTAGTTTCATGGGTACACATTTTAAAGCCTGAGGACACTGTGTTCAAATGAGAACTCACCACAGACAGCCAATTTATAAAGCAGATAAATTGAATCTACCTCCAATTCACTGAAATGTTCATTGACTTTGATTCTCTTCCAAGTCTCAATCACAGCTTCATGGATTCCCCTCTGAGAACCATCTTTAAATATCCTATCTGAACAGCTCCCCAATGTCCTATGTCACTTCACCCTGTTTGTTTCCTTCCTGGCCTTTGTCACAATTTGCAATTATTTATCTGTTTAACTCTTTATTGTCTGCCTCTATACCTAGGTTATGTGCCCATTTGGACAGGGACCAGATGTCTCTTGTGACTGAAACCTACCTAAAGCAATATATACTTGAGGAATTGATAATAATGGATGAGGTCCAGCCAGAAGGTTGGCTTTCTGGCCTTGGTGTATTATATATAACCTTCCTATCAGTGGCTGTAGATGCTACTCTTCTTGGTTGCCCAGCAACTGTTCTTATTTAGTCTGGAAACACACCCAGGTGGGAGTGGGTGAAGCATGTTGACCTGGTTGGCCTCAGATATGGTTGGCCCCGGTTGGCCCCCAAATGAGCATGCGACCCAAGCCTGGGCAACCAGAGTGCTTCCCCAAGGTTCTGCTAACTGAGGCTGGCAACAGAGACTTTTTCCACTCACTATCATGAGGCTGTAAGGATGTTGGCTTGGAGCTGCTGGGGCAGCTGGCCCAAGAGAACGAAGCCAGAGAGGCCGAGGTAAGAGACAGAGTGGAGGAGTCCTGATGGTGTTGGGAGTCCTGGGCCCAGGCATTCAGACCGGGTACCCTGCCTTTCCTGGCCATGCCTGTCATGTTTTGGTTTTCTTTCACTTGCAATGGCTGAATAATGAGCCTAAGTTTTCTCACCAGTCAAATCTGGTTAATAGGGTTTAACCAGGTTGATTGAGGGAATTCTTTTGAGGCTCAAAGGAGAGAATATCTACAGAAGTTCTTTGAGATCTTTCTTTGTGATCAGGGGAGTGTGCATTTTCTGCTTCTGTTCTCCCCAAGGATGATATATGGAGTTAGCCTCAGTGCCTGGGCTGGGTGACTTAGGAGGTTATTTTGAGCCCAAAGGCCACAGCTCCTGTCTAAGGCAGCTCCCTGAGCATGCTCTGATCCTGGAATGACCAGAGACTGTTATAGTTCATTACCCCTATATTTCCTGTCCTTGACACACATGCACATGGAAATCACAAATATCGAGAAGCAAGTTTCTTCAGGGCAAGTGTCAAAACCTTTTATTTTCGTTATTTCTTTTGAGCTACATGGAGACTTTCTTCTTCATTACCAGTGTCACAGTGCTTATATACCACTGGGTTTGATCTAAAACTATTTAAAGTGAAAGCAGCTGCTTTTGCTAAGCAGCCTCACCCCGGGTACCCTGAGAAGTGGGTAATGAATGCAAACGGTTCCACCAGGGCTCTGCTGGTGGAGGATGCCCTGCCTGCTGCAGCAACAACCGGCTGCCTAGTCTGCTCCTCACTTCTCCAGTCCATCTGTCCTGTCTCCAGTCACCCCTCCCAGCCATTCCGAGCACCTGAGACCTCAGGGTCCACATGAACTGAATTTTTTCTTTCATTGTTACATGTGTTGAAGCCTTCACTGTCACCTCACTTCTTTACTGTGACTGCTTCCTTCCCAGGGGCTCAGGACTGCCTGGTGCCTCCCAGCCCAAGTGCCTCACATCTTCTGAGCCCCAGTTCCACAATCTCCCTAAATCACTGGTCTCCGCAGCCTCCTGTCATGTTGAACACAGATGTACAGTGAGTCATTCTGCCACTCTCCAGTTTCTCATCCAGCCTCTTTATTTCTCATAGCACCCCGTCCTGCTGCCCTAATTCCAGGTTCTGACCTTCAGATGTATCTTGACCCTTCTATTTAACTTGCTCTACAGACCCAGGCAGCTGTTCGTTTTAGCGATTTGTTGATTGATTGTTTCATCCAACCCAATAACCAACGACTCTAACAGGCTCTGCATAAGTGGCAAGGAGACAGAAAATAGAGCTGCTGTCTCTTGGTCTATTGCTTGGACCACTGAGGCAGAACAGCTGCACCCCTTCCCCAAGGCCAGATTAAAACTCCCTAAACTAGTTTTGTGTGTGTGTGTGTGTGTGTGTGTGTGTGCGCGCGTGCTTTTCTCCTCTGGCAAAAATCCATTATTAGCATTGCCTTGTCCATAGAGTGAAGTCCAACTTTAGACTAGAGTTGTGCTCTCCAGTATAGCATCTAACGGCTACATATAGTGATTGAGCACCCAAAAATGTGTCAAACTGGATTGAGATGTATGATAAGTATATGATAATTACAGAATTTCAAAAAAAAACAACACACAAAAACACAAAATGCCTCATTAAGTTTTTAATTCATTACATGTTGAAATTATCATATGTTGGATATACTGGGTTAAATAAAATATTATTAACATTAATTTTTACTTAATTTTTTAATGGGGCCAGAAAGAAAAATCTAAAATTAATATGTGGCTTGCATTATATTCCTATTTTCAGATCTGGTCTGGACACATCATCTCCTATTTTCCTCACAATAGGCTGATATGGTTTGTATTATGAAACTATGTTGCTGATGAAGAATCGGAGGTGAAGAGAGCTATGAGGGGCTAGATAAATGGATGGGAAGGTCAGCACCAGGAACTAAAGTCTCAGGAGAGTCCTGCAAAGGGTCACATTCCTGACTCCTGCCTGCCATTGTCCTGTTGCCTCCCTCCTGCCATTGTCCAGGGGATAAGATATGGAAGAGGGGCAATAAGATCATGAAAAGCCTGACTGGACAGACCTGGTGCAGTGTTGGCAAGCCTGCTTCTGTTGAGTTATCTGGCAGATGCCCTATGAGGGATGGCCTAGTGGATGTGATTGGGGCAGCAGTGGCATCTGCCAGTAGTCACCTATCTCTGGTGTTGGGAGCATTTCTGATAGAGGTCTGGTCAGGGTAACTTTGCAGGGGGCTGGAGTTCCTGTATGAGCAGGCTAGGGGTGATGGGAGCTGTGAAGGTATAGTCATTTCTGTTCATATGGCTCTGTTTGGCCCCAGAGGCCCAGAGCATTTGGTGATTTTGAGTTTTCTGCACTAGGAGCACCCTCAGTTGTTTATTGATACCCAGGGGCTGATGGGAAGGGATCCGTGGCATGGCTCTGTATGTGTGGCTAATTTTCTCTGGAAATCCAAGGAGGAATTCCTGATTTTGGTGAACCATGGTGGCTCCAGAATTTACTCAGGAAGCCTTTCAGGGCTGTTTCCCTCTCTGATTTTAGGGCAGCTTCTCAGATTTGACTGATCTATGTTCAAAAACTGCCTATTCAGAACTAATCTTCAAATTTGCCTCTGTTCTCTTTGTTAAGGAGGCTCCCATTCAATCTCTTACACACCCACCTTCACACTCCAAACACTTTGACTCATCTATAGGGCCTAATGGAGAGATGACAATGCTGATTATAGCCATTCTTCTTTAGTCAGTCTCTGTATTGGAAAAACTTAGAGCAAACAGAAATCTCTGAGATACTCTGGTCTTATATTTATGTTGTACAGATCGGGGAACTGAGGTTCAGGGAGGGGATGTGACTTGTATCATGGAGAGCTTCTAGCAGCGAAGCTGGGCCCAGTGTCCAGATGGGTATTTATTGTCTCCCTTACATAGGCACTTTGCTCATGGAGGGATATCTTGGTGGCCTCTGAGGTGCAGTAGTGAGTCCTGTGCCTACATTCCATTGGACCCTTGTCACCCAACACTGTGACATGGGAAAGGTTCTAACCTGGATATTAGGAGAGCTGAGCTCATGACCTTTCTCTCTCCATCTTACCAGGCTGGGTGGCCTTGAGTGCACTGTCTGAATAGCCCTGTACTTTTGCTACAACTGTACTGAGCTCTGACATGATGCCTCTCGAGGGTAAAATACAAAAACTCTCCAATGATCCAAAGCCTTCATGCATTAATCAATACATGGTGTCTTACCATGTCTTACCAATACATGGGTGACTATAACAAAATACCATGCAATGGGTTGCTTAACAACAAACACTTATTTCTCATAGTCTGGAGACCTCTTGATAAGTCCAAGATCAAGGTACGGGCAGATTTGGCTCCTGATTTGAGAGCCCTCTTCCTGGCCTGCAGACAGCAGTGTTCTTACCTGGTGGAGAGAGTGAGAGCTCTGGTGTCTTCTTATAAAGATGCTAATGCCACCATGGAGCTCTACAGTCATAACCTCATTTAAGTCTAATTATCTTGCAAAAGCCCCACCTCCAAATACCATTCCATTGATTAGATTTCAACATTTGCGTTTTGGGGGTCACAGGCATTCAGTTTATAACACATGCATTCATAAGGCGATTGCTAAGACCCACTGTGTGCTCAGCACTAGGAATATACAAGTGAAAGACATGCTTCCTCTCCTCAGGGAGTTTCCAGATGCACAGTTGAGAGCCATGGGTACAGCATCATTTAACTTGGCCAAACGATATGTGAGTTTCTTGAGCTCAGCTGGGGGACAGGTTAGAAGGCATTGTGCCTCTAGTGCGATCTGTGGAGCAAGAGACATAGACTCAGAAACCCTCTCCTCTGGCCTTTGGCCAAGGCACCTGAAATGTACTGGCAACGATTTGATGATGTCCAATGTATCTCTCTCTTTTTTGTTGTTTATGCTTTTGTTGTCTTTTCCAAGAAACCATTGCATTATCTAAGGTCATAAAGATTTATGTCTTTGTTTTTTTCCTAAAACTTTTAATAGCTGTAGCTCTTACATTTAGGTCTGTGTTACATTTTAATTTTCGCCTATGGTGTGAAGTAAAAGAACTAATTTTGAAATATTTCTTTGATCTGTTTTCCTCCTTAAAAAATTCATTTCAGCTTTTTATATTTGATAATGTCTGGTTTTTAATGTCTTTAAACTTAGATTTTTATTTTTAAGTTATTTAAGATGCTTAATTCATTCATTTTGATTTTTATGTCCTATTTGTATAATTAACTTTTTGAAATTTTTTTCTGAGTATTATTTTAGTTCTATCCCATAGGTGCTGGTATGTACTGGTAAATATTTTATACATTTTGTTTTTTTAGAAATTATAAAAATGTAGTTTTTATTTATTTGAACCAGGGATTAAGAATAAAACATTTTTAAAAAGTTTCTTTTCTGTTACTGTTCTTAATTTCTCGTTTTATATTGTGACCAGAGTATTGTCTGTTCATTTCTATGTAAGAATCTAGTGCTCTCTTTGTGTGTGACCTAAATGATTGTTGGTTTTCATGTTTATTGCAAGGGCATTTCAGGATATAGAGCTCATCATATATCAATCTGGTCTACTGAGTATTTAGGTTATTTAGGTCATTTATATGCTGATTTAATACTTTTATCTACTTGATCTATCATAGATGGGGAGAGAAATGAAAATCTCCCTACCACTAGTCATTTTTTAAAACCCATTTCTCCTTGAAGGTGCTATAATTACTGTTTTTTGACTCTTGCTTCTAATGTCTCTTGTTGCATAGACATTCATAACGATTATGTATTCAATGTAAGTTGCACCCTTTGGCCTTATAAACAGTGCCTTTCTTTGTGTCATTTAATGCCTTGTGCCCTGAATTTAACCTTGTCTAATACTTACATTATGCATTATACCCTCTGTTTCTTTGTTTGCATTTTCCTGTTTTACCTTTGCCCTTCCTTTTACTTTCAGCTTTTCTGAATCACTGTGTTTTTTTGTGTATCTTTTATGTATAACTTAGGGCTTAGTTTTGCTTTGTGATTTATCTGAAATATATTTTTAAATAGATAAGTTAAGTCCACTTATTTGATCCAGATATATTTGATCTTAATATGTCCTTTTATTTATGCTATGTTTCTCTTCTACTGTTTATCAGCATGTTGTTATAAAATTAGTTTTCTTTGCTTCTAAGAAACTGTAGTTTTGATATTTCAGGAGGATTTATATTTTTGTTCTCATGACTACCTTTATAATTATAACTTTACATAAAATTGTTAGTGCTTTATTTCTCTAGACAGGATTAATTAGTTCTTTCGTATGAATAATGATGAAATTGATATGCTTCATTTTCCTACCCTCTCTCTCACCCCTCACTTTTAGTTAATGTTACTGTTCCCCACTGTCTTGTTAAAGATTTTACATGGATTCTTACTTGGTTTGTCAGCTTGGTTTATCATATCTTTGACTCCGCTATTACAAATGCAACAATCTGCAAGCTACTCTACTTTTTATAATGTCTACTCCTTACCCATTCCATTTTTATTACTTTATACATTGTCCAACTATATAGCAATTACATTCTACTTGTCACCTCAATCTTCAGCTTTGCTTCATGTTTTAGTTAATTATTTTTACTTTTTAAGGTGTAATGGACATATAGCATTATATTAATTTCAGATGTAAAACACAATGATTTGTTACTTGTATATGTAGAAAAATGATCACCACAATAAGTCTAGTTAACACTGGATGTTCCTTAATTTTGCAGTTGTGGTATATGGTGCCCTTCACCTATTTTTTTTTTTTTTTTTTTGCTGTAATTTGTCTTCTCTGTTATCTCTTGGTGGATGAATATTTAACCTTTTGTAAATTCCTCAAGAAAGATTCATGGGACAGTATTACACAAATTCAGAGATTTAACAACTGTTAACTTTGTTTTCTTTTGAGAGAATACTCTGCTGGATAGAAAATCCTTAGCTCTCTTTCTTGGTAGTTATTTAACTATTATATCATCTTTCTGTTTTGGATGTTGCCCTGGAGAAGTCGGAGGCATGTCTGAATTTCCCCCCTATTTAGGACTTATCTCTTTGCCTGAGTGCCCAGAAGATTCCTTCCCACTTTCCCGTCCTTTATCTCGCCCTCCCTTGTTTTCCCTTCTGCTTTCCCTGCCTCTCCTCCCCCTTCTTTGTCTTCCTATTTCTCTTTCCAGCCTTCCAGGTTATGTCTCATGGCTGCCTTTCTGATTCGTTTTTTCCTGGTTTGTGGTGTGCCCTTACTGAACAAAGTCAAGTCTTCCTTTGTTTATTCAGCATCATTGCTCCTGTTTCCTTCCTTAGGCTCCCAGATTTTGAGTGTGTTGGCTCTCCTTTGCTTGTTGTGGCTAGTATTTTTTCATTTAATCTAGGTTGCACTTCTTTCTTTTTAAAAGATATTTTAGAGAGGAAGGGAGAGGGAGAGAGAGAAACATCAGTGATGAGAGAGAATCATTGATGGGCTGCCTCCTGCACACACCTCCATTGGGGATCGAGCCTACAACCAGGACATGTGCCCTTAACCAAAATCAAACCTGGGACCCTTCAGTCTGCAGGCCGATACTCTATCCCCTGAGCCAAACCAGCTAGGATGGTTGCATTTCTTGTATCTGCTCTTTATATCCTTTAATGTCTTTTCTGCAGTGTATAATCTCTCATAAACTTTCCTATTTGTCTTCATTTTTCGGATGGCTTTTAAACTGTTTTATTAATTACTTTCTCTAGTTCTGCTAGCTCACAGTTCACGTCCTCCTATTTTCTTGCTACAACTTTCCTGAAATCCAGCATTTCCATTTTGTGCTATTCTTTAAAGAGATAGTTACTCTCTTCAAGCTTTTACCCTACAGTAACTTTGTATAGATGCTATGCCAGTTCACCTTAAAAAATTACTTATTAAACATGTAGAGTTTTTTAGTACTAGCTGTTTACATAAGGTTTCTGATGCAATACTTCACAAATCAAAGCTTTCTCTTTCTTTGCTGTTTCCCCCAAAGACTGATTGCTGGAAATATGGTTTGACTGTGCTATTCTTTGCGTAGCCTTACCTCTTCTGTTTCTACAAACTCCATGGGGACTCTTCCTATGATTTCTGCTTTCCTCACTTCCTGCACCCTGCTGCAAATAGGGTATATAGCTTGCACACTTCATGGTGAGTTGCGTGCCTCTGGGAGTTTTATTTCTGCTGGCACTTTTAAGATGTGCCATCAAGTTCTCTTTGAACTCAATTTTTCTTCTTTCCTCTTTTCCCCCCATGTGGTTTCTGTCTGATTTCCAGTTATTTTTGTCCACCCGTAAGCATATTTTGGAGTGTGCAGATTATAATTGACTTTTAGTTTCAATGAAAATGGAGGTTGTGGATATTCTTCAATTCTCCTTCCTCCTTTCACGTGATTTTTATGAAGAGGATGGACACATAAGCTGAATTATGCTGCCATGTTTATATAAAAAGCTCCTAAGATTATTTTAAGGTTATTTATCATTAGGGGTTTTTCTTGTTATGAAACACTGAAGAACTGTGATTTGAGAGTCCTTGGATGACTGCTCCCCACCCCAGACTTAATGATAAAGGAGATTACAGATTTTTAAAAAATATATATTTTTATTGATTTTTATAGAGAGGAAGGGAGAGGGATAGAGAGTTAGAAACATCAATCAGCTGCCTCCTGCACAACCCCTACTGGGGGTGTGCCCGCAACCAAGGTACATGCCCTTGATGAGAATCAAACCTGGGACCCTTGAGTCTGCAGTCTGACGCTCTGTCCACTGAGCCAAATCGGTTAGGGCCAATTCCAGATTTTTAAAAACACTCATGACTTTGGCCATCTGGAAAGTAAAGGAATAACACATTATTTTAGGTAAACCTGAGTTAAAACTTTAAGCACTAATGTTTCCTACTTGAATCTTTTGGGAAGGAAATCTTTCTAAACACTAATATATTTCTTGCCTTTTTGGGAGCTTGAGGAACCTACTCTTCATGGATGATTGGATACGAGGGGTTATTATGATATTTTGTGCTAAAACATGGTCATTTTATTAAAGGAGCGAAGGTATTGCCTTCCATAAGAATAGGCTCTGAAGTTTATGTTTGAGTGTTTTTGTCATACATAGTTTCCCCCATTTCATCTTGTGAGTACATTTTATGGGGTCCTTTCTTGCTGCTGCTATATATAGTATTTGCCTATCCTCTTTGAATTTGATGGAGGTTCGTGATTCAGACAACAAAGATTGCTGGAATTACGGGCAGGTGCTGTAGGTTCCACAGAGAAAGTCAGCTTACCAGATTACACCAGCTGGGTCGTGTGTAGACACTAGTAAGGTCAAAGTCAGCTTGCTGACATTTAGCAGGGACATAACACAAAAGGGAAAGGAAGTTGAATAGTTACATTTCTGACATATGAGGTGTTTTCCTAGTTTTGATCACATATATGCTTAATGATATTATGATGAACATTGTAAACTCTAGTTTAAAATCCCATCATATTGTCTCCTCCCCCTGAAAATATTATGGAAAGGTCCAAAGAAAACGTTTGCCATAGCATTCTACTGCCTTGCAGAGAGGGGCGTTTTGTGTCCTCAGTGCCCAGTTGTCCCAGCATCTGGGGGAGGCGTGGGTGTTTGCTATGCAGGCCAAGTACACAGAGGAGGTTCTAACATTGTTAAGTGCAAGCTGCAAGATTCTAAGATTAATTGTGCTTCACTCTCCAGTGAGATCAGTGTATTATAAATCATAGAGGCATAGCCCATCAATCTGGAGTCTGGATCCAGGGAACATAATAACCCCTGACTCAGCAGAAATGTATCTTCCATCCATTACAGCTTCTCTCCTGGAATAAACTGTGTACTCCTCAGAAAGGACCAGGGCAGCACACAACATTTTAAAGACTTCTGTGAGATAATATCCCATCTCTTACAATAGGGAAACGATTTTTATACTCCTTGGTTTTATTCTATAGTAACTTTAAACAGGACAGGTTTAAAAAACTATTTCCTGGGTACTTAATTTTGTTGAGCCCTGAGGTAAGTTCTCTGAGGAAGTCAAAAGAAAGAAAATATATGATCCCTACCCTTGATAAGCTATGGTTTAGTGGGGACAAAAGCCACATTACTTCTAATTATGTGATATTGATGCTAATTGCTTTTGTTTACTACTTACTATGTACATACTGATAGAATATACTCAGGACATATTTTGAAATAAACAATTAGAAATTACTCAGGACATATTTTGAAATAAACAATTAGAGGTCAGAGGAAAGAGAAATGTATTGGCTGGATCAGTCTGGAAGTTCCCTCTAGAAGCTAGGGCTGTGCTGGGTCTTTTGGTGGGAAGGCTTTAGTGAGGCGAGACAGGCTGCTTTTCCAGTGTGGGGATAGAGCTTGCAGGAGAGAAATGAGGTTAGATAGGCTGTGGAGGAATCTGGAGGTGCATGCAGGTGGCTGGCCAGCAGAACCATAAAATGTGCAAGGGTATCTTGCTCTGCACCTCTGCTTTCAGTCAGTTCCATTCCACTTTGGGCACCCTGCCTAGAGGAAGAGAATTCCCATGGGAACATCTCATCAGAATGGCAGGTGGAAAAGTGAAGGCAGTACAGCCAGCCAGGCAGGTGCTGTGGCTGCATGTAGGACATTTGACCAAATTATGCCAGCTTGTGTGTGTAGGCACTGAGGGAGCCAAAGTTAGTTTGCAAACATTTGACAAGAATATAAAATAATGTTTCCTCTCCTTCCTCCTCTCTCCTCTCTTCTTTCTCCCTTCACCTTTGTCCTTCCCTCCTTCCTTTATTATTATGAAACTAGAGGCCTGGTGCACGAATTTGTGCATGGGTGAGGATTCCTCAGCCTGGCCTGCAATGGGGGCTAATGGGGGCTAGGAGGCCTGGGGGAGGGACCACAGGAGATTGGCTGGCACAGGAGGTTGGCTGTGGGAGTGCACTGACCAACAGGGGACAGCTCCTACATTGAACATCTGCTTCTGGTGGTCAGTGCACATCATAGCTACTGGCCAGTCATCCGGGCATCCAGTCATCTGGTCGTAACAGTTGCTTAGGCTTTTATATATATAGATATTTCAAGCTTAATACCCGCTTCCTTTCAATTCATCCTCTTCCTCGATGCCAAGCTCAGTTCCCTTAGCTATAACTTCATGGCCCCCCAATGCTTATTCAACTTCATTCATCTATTCATTCAACAAGTATTCATTGGGAATTCCATATGTATCTTCAGAAAATATACAATCTTATAAGGAAGACAATGAAGAAACAATTACAACATCATGTGATAAGTACCTTGGAATGAGAAACATAGAATACTATGGGAGCAGGTAGCAAGAGCACTTAATCTTATTGAGGGGAGGAGGTGGTCAGAAAAGCTGAGACCTAAAGGTGTGACTGGAGATGTTCAAACCTTTCTAAGGCTGTTGAGAGGTACTTCATCTGACCTGGGAAGCCACCAGGCACTTAGTGTGCTGGATTGTCTTTGGCTGCCATCATATAGAGGATATCAATTTATCTATTCGATCAACAATGATTTTTTGATCAGGTCTATGGTCTAAACATTGTTCTAGGCTCTGTAAACCAAATGAGCAAATCACCTCATCTCACAGAGCATACATTCTATAGGGATGAGTGGACAATGAATAAATAAATAAAAATAGATAATATATTAGGTGTGAATGAAAAAATGAAAGTAAGATGTTAGAGTGTGTGTTCTTGTATGTGTGTGTGCATGTGATTTTAAATAAGGTGGCGTGGGCCTCTCCGTTATGGTGATACTTGAGTGAGAACTGATGAATTAAAGGAAGTTGTCATGTGGCTTTCTGGGTGACAGGCTAAGGGGGCAGCATTTTAGGCAGAAGGAACAACTAGAGCAAATTGTACCTGGAGGATGTATGCTAGGAGTGTGTGGGGAACTATAGAAAGGCCAGGAGCCTGGAGCTCTAGGAAGAGAGAAGTGATGGGTGATCTCTTTGTGGTGTGGAGGTCTGATAGCAAGTAGGCAAGAGTGGGGGCGGAGAGACTGATTAGGAGACTATTGCAGTGGTCCAGGCAACACAGCTTGTTATGTTGAGAGAGGGAGAGGTGGTTGGATTCCAAGGATACTTAAGAGAGAGAACGGCCAGGTTTGCTGATGATTAGGTGGGGGTGTGAGAGGAGAAAGGGATCAATGATGACTCAAAGGATTTTGTTAAAGCAGACTTGCCACTGACTGAGTTGGAAAGACTGAAAGAAGAAGAGTTTCTGAGGAGCAAAGTTTATTATGTCTGGCAATCATCCACCTGGAGATTTTATGTAGGCAGATCATTACATAATAAGTAAGGATTGCAAGGGAGAGTTTGGGAGTTGTCATTTAAAGCCATGAGACAGGTTGAAATCACCAATTGGGTAAGCCCGCAGAGAAAAGAAATGGGGTCTGACCCTTTGGGGAGTTCTATTATTTAGAGGTTGGGGAGATAAGAAAGATCTAGCAAAGGAGATGAAGCAGCTGTTGAGGTGAAGACAAGAAGTGTGTGCTGCCCTGTAATGCAAGTAAAAAGGGTGTTTCAAAGGGAATAGTCAGCCCTGTTAGATGCTGCTGAGAGACCAATGGAGATGAGGCCTAGAGGTCGTTGTGGACCCACCACAGCAGATGTGATGGAGTAGCGGGGCAAAGGCCTGCAGAGTGGGCTTAAGAGAAGATGAGCAGAGGAAAGTGGAGATAGCAGTTAGAGTCACCTCTTCTATGGAGTTTTGCTGCAAAAGACTGCGGGAGGGGTAGGTAAGAGAAGCTACAGCTGGTGGAGGAAGTGGAGTCAAGGGAGGATATTTCCAAGTGGGTGAGGAGCAACGTGTTTGTGTGCTCGTGGGAATGATCCAGTAGACGAAGGAAATGATGCTGAAGGGCAGAGTGATAACTGCAGGAGTGATGTCCTCGAGCAGGTGGATAACCGAGTGGACAGCAGCGGGGCAGCTCATTCCTGCAAAAAGCGGGAAGGTGGGTGGGAGCCTGGGGAGTGGGTGATGCAGAAATTCTTTTCTGATGTTTCCTACTTTTTTAGTGAAATGCGACGCTGCGTTTTAAGATGGGCATAAGGAGGGAGAGGAGGTGTTGGAGGTGTGAGGAAAGAGGAGGATGTGTGAGATGGCTGACTAGGAGAGTGGGGGAGCATGGACTGGGATATGAGCCATGACTGTGGGGCAGCACTAAGGGCCCTCTTTATAGAAGTGGTCACGAATTAAAAAACCCAGTCAGAATGGTTCAGGAAAACGTTTAACCAGGTAAATCAGATCTTGGGCTTATTAAACCCTTGCATTTTTGAAGTAGGATCCTCAGAATGGTACTGACGCCTGTTGCCTCACCCTCATGGAGGCTGGGCTAGACACTCAATAGGTGACCTGCAGCTGGGGCCCTACAAGTAGGCACAGGCTCCGGGGATTTCATCTGGGCAGGCAAGACCTTAGATGATGGCCACATGTGGTCACTGCACAATTTGTCCTCTCCTTCCTTTAATATTTGTTGGAGACATGCTGGAAGATTACAGGAAAGCCATTCAAGCCTTGGGAAGTTTGTGAAGATCAACACATAGGATTTGGGGCAGAGATGAGTCAGTTGATACACTGAAGCTCATTAGTGCACAAGGAGGTGACCAGGCAGAGAGGAAGTGAAGGATTTCCAGGCAGAGGGACTGCTAGTCAAAGGCTTGATGGCATGGGGGGTGGCCACAGAGGAAAAGAGGCAGTGGGGAAATATAAGTTGTTTGGAAATGCTGGATTGTAGGTGCTCCAGGCAGCTGTCCATGCTCACTTGGGCCCCTAGGCCTTTCATCATGCCGGTTTCTCGGCCAGGAATGCTCTCCATCTCTCAGGGTCACTGGATTGCACAATTCCAGGAGGCCCCATCAACAATGGATTTTATGTTTTCTTCTTGAGTCAGCTCAAGCCCTGTTCTTCCATGACAGCCTCTGCTCTAAGCCGCTCTTAACTTTCCCTTTTCTGAGTTCCTCTTATACCGAGAGGGTAGGATTGCAAGATTTAGCTAACAAAAATATAGGATGCCAGTTAAACATTACATGGGACACACTTATACTAAAAAGTTATTGTTTATCTGAATTTTCAAGTTTAATAGGTAGCCCACATTTAATCTGGCCACCCAATTAGATAGGGAAACACAGTCAAGCATTCATTCAACAAATCTTCATAGAAAAGGAATGTGTTCCTCTACTGGACACAGGAAACAGAAGCATCAGAGCTGGACCCCACTTTTAGGGCCCCAAGGTAATATATTTAGGCCATCAGCCAAGTAGGGTCATGGAAAATACATCACAAAATGCTCAGCATGATGAGCTCCAGAATATTTCAGTCATATCCGGAGAAAAGCTATTTCAATTTCAGTATACATGGACATTTTGTGACTTATTTTCACTGAGCACTATAATTTTTAATTTTAATGATATTTGGGGATAGGAGGATCATTATCTTTTCATTGCTTTGAACATTTAAAAGTCTTCATTAAGTCTCGTCTGCCTATGAGGAGTTTGTCATTTATTACTATCTTCCTCCTCCTCATAGCGTTGATCAGACAGAGGCAGGGCTGCCTGGTTGGGAGCTTGGGTCTCTGCTCTGCCATGTACTGTGGGATCTTGATAAGTGATTTCATCTCTCTGTGCCACAGTTTCCCCAATTGTATAATGAATATCTACTTTGGTTTCAAACTTTTTGGTAAAATCCTCCCCTTTCTCCAGTGCAGGCCCTGCCTTCTTAAACTGAGAAGGGTGTGTGTGGTCTGGTTTGGGAATTGCCCCCTTTCCCCAGTGTATCTCATCAGAGGTTTGGGGGTAGGGAAAAGAGATGGGGAGGTGAAGGTGTTGCAGACCCCACCCTGCTTCAGGCTGGCTCCAGCCATCGCTGAGGGCCTTTGCTGGTCATTTCCATGATAGTACTGTGTTGTCAACTTGACCTTCATCTCTGCCCAGGTGCCAGGGAGTGGGTTTTATTATGTAAATCCAGCCAGGAACCAGGAATGAATGGGAAAACTTCTTGCCAAGACCAGTTTGGCTCAGTGGATAGAGTGTTGGCCTGCGGACTGAAAGGTCCCGGGTTCGATTCCGGTCAGGGGCATGTACCTTGCTTGCGGGCACATCTCCAGTAGGGGGCGTGCAGGAGGTGGCTGATGGATGTCTCTCTCTCATTGATGTTTCTGACTTTCTATCCCTCTCTCTTACTCTCTGTGAAAAATCAATAAAATATATTAAAAAAGAAGAAGAAGAAGAAAACTTCCTGGTATTTGGGGGTATAAAATAAACATACTGCATCAGCCCTGGGTCACTGTCCCTCCACCAGAAAAGGGCAGCGGTCCTGCCGGGTCCCAGGTTTTTCCTTCCATCTCTGTGTCTTGTTTCTTTCATTTTCTCAATTCCCAGCCGCCCCTACTCAGGAACTGGACTGCTCTTTAGCCACACTGGATGCTGAAAAGAGAGAAATATCCACAGTGGTGGTTCCTGGAAACAGGAGGGAAGAGACTGGCTTGCAGAGATGGAGTGGGACAGATGGAGAGAGCTTTAGAAGGACTCTCAGCCTACTTCACACCTAGCCATGGAAGGCTGCTATGGGATGCCTGCCAGTCTGGAGCCAAGACTCAAGCTTGTACCCCCACAAAGGGATTTCCGTATGAGTGAGAGAAGTGGGCATGGCTGCTCTCTGAAATCATCTGCACAGCCAGGACCCAGCACCAGACTCAGAGGCTAGTTCCATGGCAATAAGAGAGATGGTTCCAGGGCCAGGATGCCCAGCCTGGAGAAAGGGTCACTGGGATATACCTTTAGGATCCAAAGGGAGGTAGGACTGCCCCTCTAGCAGGTTCCCTAGAGGTGGAGGGGCCACCTCGAGCCCTGGGCCTAAACCCCACACAGCAACTTTTGGCAGAATGTGTTTCCAGGGCGTGGCTTTGCCTACCGCCCTGGATTCAGCTGACAATTTAAAGACATGCCCATGTGCCTTCCCAGGGGCTTTCTACACACCACTCTTAGAATTCAGTCAGCACATCTGGCTTAAGGCTCCTGTTTCTCTTTATTGCTCCTCCCTCCCTTCCCCCCAGGTGAACCAGTCTCTGGGAGAAGAGGGGAAGAAAGAGTTGAGTCTTAACAATCCAATCCTTGCTGTGTTGGTGCTGATGACCTCCTCCTGCAGGGGTCCACAGTGAGTGGGGTATTTGAATATCAATCTCTCAGACTAATTCATTGCATAGCATGATGGAGCCATGCTTCCCTTTCTTCCCCCTGAACAGAACTCTGACTGTGGGGCAGAGGTCTCACTGAGTGAGGCGTTCCTGGCATCCCCTTGTGTTTTGGGCTGTCAGCTGTGCTCTTTCTACAGGATCTGGCATCATGCTTGTCACCATTGTCCCTCAACAGCAAACTCTCAAACATTCACTTGGGAGATGGCAAACCCGAGCCAATAAAAAGCAGGCAGATCTTTGTATTTGTGAAAGTTTGCAATTAATATTTCATGGAGAGAGGATTAATAAAACATCATGCAATTAGCTGCTTCCCTTCAGCAATCACATCTCATTAAGGGTGGTAGGAGGCAGGCGACAGGTTCTGAGCCAGCAGCTGGCCTGGTGCTGACTTATAGGACAGGCCTGCTGGTTAATGGGAGGAGAATTTTCTCTGACAAATGGTGTAATAAGTGGGGCTGGCTCTCAGCAGGATAGTTTTCTGCAGCCACACCTTTATCAGTATCTCCAGATTTCCCCTTTATTTACTCATGTATTGTCTTCTGTGAGCTGGGTGCCATGCTGTGTGATGGGGACAAAGCAGTGGTCAGTATCTTCACTTCCAAAGCCCCTGTGGGCTCCTACCCATGACTTCTGTCTTTTCCTCCAGGCCCCTTATCATCTGGCTCCCCCTCACATTCCTTCTGCTACTGGTCACCCACTCGGCTCCATCTTCCAGCTGTGACTACACCAATAGGTTCCTTCCCACTTTGTGCCTTTGATCTCCTCCTGTAATTGACGCCCTTTCCAAAGCAGTACAAAGGGAACCCCTCTCCTCCCTCCTTCATGAAGAGCAACATGGAAAAGGCAGTGTTGAGGGTCATAAGAATCCTATGTCCATACCTCCTTCTTGCCTGGGCTGAAAGGAATGACATGGACTTAGTCTTGCTCATATGAGCCTTTCTGTTTCCTGTTCTTTTTTCTTCTCTCTGGGGTAGAATGGTTAGGAGAGGGAAATAGGTTTGATGTGAATCTCAGGCTCTAGGGGGGCTAGCAGGTGGCTTTCTTGAAGCCTCGGGTTCCCATCCTGTGAAAAGGGCAGAACAGCACTGGCAGGAGGACTCACGAATCACATCCTGTGACAGGGATGCTATAATTGTTAAATTTGGGTAGAGTGGCATAGGCATGCAATCCAGAGGTCCTGGGCTCCCATTAGACTGCATTAGCTCCCATCCTCCTGAGAAGTCTGTGATCGCGATGAAGCCCAATTAGACATGTGGGATAAAAGCATACCAGCTGGGATGTCACACCTGGCAGCTTGAGGGTCCATTCACGTGTCAGGCCACCTTCCCCAAGCCCTTCAGGGAAGAAGGCAAGAAAACAGGGCCTCAGTGACAGAATCTTCAGAGCTGAAGTGACAGAGGAGGAGATGCCCTCATCGGCTTTGTTTGATCAACTGGTAGAGGAAGTTTGGATCACTCTAAAGTGAATGGATTAGGCAGTGGAATTTTCTGGATGAGGTGATTGCTTCCACTCACTAGCCTACTTCATCTCTGTAAATGGGGGTGGGGAGAAGAGAGAGATAGAGATAGAGAGAGAGAAGGTTGATTTAATTTGGACTAGATTGTGATAGTCTTACATGAAGATGGAGAGAGTGTGTGCTATATGCCCCCACCTCAGCCCAGTGCAGTTGGAATCATGTGACAGTTTTAATCCAAGACATGATGAAGTTAGAAAGTCTGTGGGAAAGGTCATTACAGTGGATGCTGATGGTGCCCTGACCAAATCTCTTTTTCCTTGTGGTGCCATCTCCCAGCTTCTGAGTGTTTGTGGCTGTCCCCTTTCCTAAGCACTGTCCTTGGCTCAGGTGTGTGCCACATCTCTCCACCAGGTGGTCACTCCGTGGGCTCCTTGCTCCATTGGGTTCTGTTCTGCAGAGAACTCCTTGTGTAATTTTCATGTGAATAGGGAATAAAAAGATGTTTGTTGATTAATTGCTGGATTGGCTCTTAAAACTTTCTCAGAACCTTGGTGAATCCTCCCTGCTTGGGCAGAGGCTTTTACTTATAATATCATGACCTATAGACCTTCATTTCCAGACCATTGATTTATTTATATTTCTTACTGACCTTATTGCAAAACAATTCATTTAAGATAAATCACATTCATTTAAAGTGCAATTCAATGAGTTTTATCAGTTATTTACATTCATAAAAACCACTATCACAATCAGGACAAAAAACATTTTTATCATCTTTTTGCCTTATTCATTCCATCCACCCTTACCCTTGGCCCCATGTGACCACTGATCTATTTTTTGGCCACATATAGAATTGTTTGTATGTTACAAAAATGGAATAATATAGTATGATTTTTTTGTGTTTGGCCTCTTTCACTGAGCATAATGTTTTAAAACTTATCCATGTTATTGAGTATATGCTGTTGTTCCTTGTGATTAAGCCCCTATCCAGTGGTCGGCAAACTCATGTCATCAGAGCGGCAAACCGTGGCTCGTGAGCCGAATGTGGCTTGAGAGCCAGAGTTTGCCAACCACTGCCTTAGGGGAAGTGTACCATACAAAGGGCTCAGGGTTGGCAAATAAGACCCTTGGTAGTAGCAGTAGCTAATTCAGCACCTTTGGTGCTGAGCCTGTATATAGCTGCCATCCCTGCCAACATGCCCACTTTGTACACCATTTATTGAGCAAACATTAGGGTAACTGATATCCATGGAACATTTCATGTTGTCCATATTATGAAGAGTCTCCTCTACAGTGGTTGTCCTTGCAATGTAAGTGTCTTTCTTTTTTTTTTAGATATATTTTATTGATTTTTTACAGAGAGGAAGGGAGAGGGATAGAAAGTCAGAAACATCAGTGAGAGAGAGACATCGATCAGCCGCCTCCTGTACACCCCTACTGGAGTTGTGCCCGCAAACAAGGTACATGTCCCCGACCAGAATCGAACCTGGGACCTTTCATTCCGCAGGCCAACGCTTTATCCACTGAGCCAAACCGGTCTCGGCAAGTGTCTTTCTTTTCTGGTCCCATTCATATAGAGGTTTGTTCTCATCCTATCTAATAAAAGAGTAATATGCAAATTGATCATACCTCCCCTAAACTCATAAGCCACACCCACAAAGCCATACCCACAAGCCAATCAGGACTGAGTATGCAAATAAACCCAACCAAGATGGCTGCAACCAAGGAAAGCAGGAGGGAGGCTTGGGTTCCCCTGGCAATGGAGGAAGTCAAGCTTTCTGCCTGCCCTTGTAGGCCCAGGCCTCCACTCAATGCTACAAAGTTTCAATTATTGAAGATAAATAAACCCCAACAGAAATGGTTGCCACCACTGAGCAAGCAGGAGGCTTGGCTCCATTCCAGGCTATAAAATTTCATTTACAGAAGATAAATAAATCCCAGATACCAGGGCCTCCGCTTGGATTGCAGGGGGGCATGACTGGCCTGCAAACCACCACAGGCTCCTCCCTGAAGCTGTTTCATGCCCCAAGGGAATGCCCGCCCTGATCTGGGACACCCTTCAGGGCAAACCAGCTGGCCCCCACCCGTGCACCAGTCCTCTATCCTAACTAATAAAAGAGTAATATGCAGTTTGACTATCACTCCAACACACAAGATGACTGCCCCCATGTGGACACAAGATGGTCACCACAAGATGGCCAGCAGGAGAGGGCAGTTGGGAGGGCCCAGGCCTGCAGGGGAGGACAGTTAAGGGTTATCAGGCCTGCAGGGTAGGGTAGTTAAGCATCAATCAGGCTGGCAGGGGAATGGTTAGGGAGTGATCAGGCTGGCAGGCAGAAGTGGTTAGGGGCAATCAGGAAGGCAGGCAGGCGAGCAGTTGGGAGCCAGCAGTCCTGGATTATGAGAGGGATGTCCAACTCCCCATTTAGGATTGGGTTGAAACAGGCAGTCAGACATCTCTTGAGAGGTCCCAGATTGGAGAGGGTGCAGGCTGAGCTGAGGGACACCTCCCGTCCCCATGCACGAATTTCGTGCACTAGGCCACTTAGTAAGTTTTTGGTCATTGTTTCCTTAAATATTTTCTTTTCCACACCAACCTTTTTCTCTTCTAATTCTGGCGCTCCAGTGTTACAATGTTAGACCTCTGGTATTGTCTCATAGGTTCCCAGGGCTTTAATTCATTTTATAATCTTTGATTTTCTTTGTTGTTTAGATCAGATAATTTCTACTTCTATTTTTAAGTTTGCTGACTCTTTCCCTCTATCATCTCCATTCTGCTTTTGATCTCACTTGGTGACCTTTAAATTTCACATACTCATTTTCTTTTTCAGCTCAAAAATTTCTGTTTTAAAAACTTTTATTTTTCTGCTGAGAATGTCTCCTTTTCCATTCATTTCAAGAGTTTTACTTGTACCTTATGGAGCACGTTTACAAATAGCTCTTTTAAAGTATTTGATGATTCCATCATCTCAGAATTGGCATCTGTTGATGGAACTTTCTCTTGAGAATTTGTCACATTGTCCTGCTTCTTTGTAGGTGGAGTGCTTCTTCATTATAATAAATTTGGAAATTTGGAACACTATGTCGTGAATCTTTGGGTACTGTTACATTCTTTGCAAAATGTTGATCCTATTAGTTTGGCAGGCAATCAATCTGATTTGGTTTAAACTGCAAGTTTACCTCTTGCCAACACATGGGCAATGATTTCAATGTTAATCTGGTTTTTAAAGCCTTTGTTATGCTCTTCCAGTCACGTACCTCCCTGGGACATAGGCAGTGGATGATAACTGTATTTCAGATTTCAAGGTCTTGGCTATGTGCTTTTCTTCTTTAATTTTCTTAAAAAATTGATATTTAGAGAGAGAATAAGGGAGAGGGAGACAGAGAGAGAAACATTGATGTGAGTGAAACATCAATCAGCTGCTTGCTATACCCCTTTGCCTCCATGCTGGGAATGAAGTCAGCAACCCAGGCATGTGCCCTGACTAGTAATCAAACCAGCAACCTTTTGGTGTTCAGGATGACGCCCAACCAACTGAGACACACTGGCCAGGGCCTTCGCTATGTGCTTGGGTTGATCTTATGCACAAACAGCTTAGTGGTGGTCCTGGGACTTGTAACAGAATAAAGGATCTCTTTCTCCAGCTCTCCCCTCTCTAAGATTTCTTCCATACTCTTAACTCCCAACAGCCCTTTTCCACATCATGTGCTTAGTTTTTTTCCCTCTGTGTTTTAGGACCCTTGTCTATTGTGTAGTTTCTGCAGTGATACAATTCTTTGGTCAAAGTCAGAAGAAAAAGGTAAAACTAGGAATCTCACTCACTGATGTGGATCACTCTTTAAGTGTTGGCTCCCTTCTCTAATCTACTTACTTTTGTTAACTTTTCAGAGGCTGCAAGTAGTTGCTTTTTGCATTTTACCTAAATTTTTAGTTGTAACCAGCTGCTGAGAGGGTTAAGGTGGACTTCATTAATTTTGGCTGGCACTGGCATTTCCAGACCACTGTGTTTTTAGAGGTATTTCCAGAGCATTGGAGTATGCTGTCTGAGAGTTGCATGGCTTTATTCATGGTTTTGCAATGATGAACAGAACATGCTGGAGAGCGGGTCCTTGAGTAGAGTATGCCACAGAGAAATAGAAGGGCTTGATTTCCACAAAAAGGGCTAGAAGTGACTTTCTTGATCATTTATAAGGAAATTTCTTCTTTTTAAAAAATATTTTTGTTACTGATTTCAGAGAGGGAGAGAGAGGGATAGAGAGAGAAACATCAATGATGTGAGAGAATGACTGCCTGCCCCCTGTATGCCATGCCCGACACTGGGAATAGAATCTGCAACCCAGGCATGTGCTCTGTCTGGAAATCAAACGATGGCCTTCTGGGTTCGTAGGTCGAAGCTCAACCACTGAGATATGCAGGCCGGGCTCTATTTCTTTTTTGAACATGCCACGCATGTCATTATACACTCAGGTACTTTTGGAAATATGAGATTTTTGCCTAAATCATGATGTCTGCCGAGGTGTGAGTGACAGTTGGTGCCTGCAGTAGCTGAAAGCTGTGTATTATATGGGCCCTGTAGTTGGGTCCTTAAATTGAGCCCGAAACTTCTGGGATGGCCATATATGATTTTTCCTTTTGGTAAGAACACAGATCATTAATAATTTTAGACTCTTGTCTTTAACTAAGGGAGACCCAAACCACTGCACCCTGGCTTGGGATGTTTGCTGGGTATTCACACTGGGGGAGGGAGAACATTGTGTTCATTCTCCTGTGTAAAACTCCTGTATTTAGAAATCCCACTTATTTAACCTTTTGAAACATGAAATGGAATTTGTATTTGTTTTTTATAGCCCTACAGGAAATAATAAATGAATGAAAGAGAAATGGGTTCCTTTGACTCCAACTAAAGGGAAAGGAAGTTGCAGTTGGAGTTTGCCTTGAACCTATAGTTTTTGCCCAGGAAAAGTAATACAAAGGATCATGACACTGAAGTTCTCCTTTTCCTGGACAACTTGGTTGGGCCTGTGAATTTCAGCTCAAAGTTGCAGGCAATCCCTTTGTTACTGGCTCTAGTCACGGAGGAAGAGAGGTCAGAGCTGGGGTCAAGGACTTCTGGAGAAGGGAGGGGAATGGTTGGGCGAAATACAGGTTATAGCAAGATATTGCTTGGATTTTGCATTTGACAGAATTAAAAGACATGTGAGACCTGTTAGCCAGTCTCGGTCACCTTGGGTTTTGAAAACTTTCATTTTATCCTAATTAAAGGGAAAGGGGCAGCTGCAGGGTTGGTAGATGCTAACACGTTAGACATGTCTAACCCTCACAAACTTTTCTTTCTCCCCCTGGGGACCCTCCGGAGGCAACACTTTCTTGTTGATAATCCTTCTCACTGAGGCTTCAGGCTTCAAGAAGAGCCGTAATGAGTGTTTGGAGGAAGAATTTAAGAAAAGCTGCATTTATACCTTTTTTTCCGGTAAGCAGCTCAATAATTAGGGTCCCAGGGCAGCCTGACTCAAGCCATTTGGCACAATCTCCCCAATGTATTAAATCTGCCTTTTCCTATAAGAGCCATGGTGCCCACTAGGGGACTAGTACTGGGAGGGGCTTCTTGAGGCGGTCTGGGTGAAAGTGATCAGAAACCAGTGTCTGAGTCAAAGCCCAAATCAACAGCAAAACATAGCTCAGGGTGCTGGAAACCAATAATTGTCTCACTAATAGAAAGTGTGGACAAGGAACCTGAAAGGCTGGTCAACCTTGAAGCTCTGAAAGGTCAGAGCCAGCCACCCCCTATCTAATTGAGACAGTGGTAGCTGAAGCAACTTCCCCACCAAATAATCATGTAAATCCTTACGGATAAGATAATGTACTTGTTACTGGAATTGCCTGTTTCAGGGCAAAGAGTGTATCCCAAACCTGAATAAAAGGGTTGGCAAGGCCAAAGGAAAGCTCCCGCCTGGCCCCCCAATATCACCAAATTTCTAGTCTCTCTTTTCATTTGCGTGCGGCCTCCTCCAGAACCCGAACCCTGAACTGGGAACCCTGAACCATGCGGGATATGGTTCAGGGGGGAGGATGTAAAAGGGGGCCTGAATGACAGTCGGGAGTCAGGTTGGGCATGGAAGAAATGGGAGTGGTTCTGGAACACAGTGCTGGGGTCTGGGTGGTGGTGCTGGCATGAGGCAGTCGAAGTTTACGTTTGTTGGTTAGGGTGCAGTGGGGTGGCGGGTAGAGGGGGCACTGATGTAGTTAGGCTTGTTAGATGGCCCTAAATGTATAGGAACTGGTCAGCCACTCTCATTGTTTATTTCCCTTTCCCTTTGTCACAGATGTGGCTATAGAATCAGTTGTAAATAAACCACATTTATGATTTGTTTATTTTCCACTACTATAGTATTATTTTAAAACATGTTATTATAAAAATAAAATGTACTGAATGATTAAAATAACAATTTGGAGAACATGAAAACAAAGGGAGAAGAAAAGAAAAAGAACACCGGTAATCAGACCATCCAGAGGTAACTAGCAATGGTATTTTGGCGAAGTTTCTTTATGCTTTTTCGGTTGTAAATAAGCAATTCTTGACCTTGTATTTTCAACCACATGATCTGGACAGGTAAGTAAGCCACACCATTCAGAGCAGGGGCTACGCGCTGAGGTGTTGGTGGGAGAAACCTGTAGGCACATTGCCCTCAGTAGATGCTCCCCTGTTAGTGGTCTGACATTATTTTGCCGACATCTTTGCCGTGTTTCACCTTTTGTTACACGTGATACCAGTTAGGACGGAAGACCTGGGGAAGTAAGCCCAGGAAGCTCCCATGAAGGGAAGAGGATGGCTCTCCTAGTGCAAGCCGAGGGAGGCCTGTTTTCAAGCCAATGTCATCACAGCCATTCAGTGGGGGAGCATAATTTCCAAGCGTCTTCTGCACTGAGACCTTCTTATGGTGATGGGTGTAAAGAAATAGCCACGAGACGTGCACATCAGAGGATAACGAGAACCCCAGACCATGACACATCCAATGAACTGTTTAATTGGAAAGGATTTTATTGGAGAGGGCGTCCTCCCTCCTGACTCTCCAGCTATGATGGGAAGTTATGGAGTGTCGATCATCATCAACGCTGCCCACAACATGGCAGGATAAAAATCATATAAATGCAAATTGTGCTGTAATTAAAGAGGAAAAGGCAAGAAGTAAATGCATTTAGTTGAGCATGGCCTTCGGAAGCCTCTGTTGCCTTTGAGAGTCCAGCAGGCTCTGAGGGTTTGCTTTGAAGTCATCCTCTAAGGCTGGAGATGGGGGCAGAAGGTTAATGAGGAGGAGATGCAATCATGGTTCAAGGGAGCTGGCACATTGCCGTTTCAGACTACAAATTGTTCAGGGGGTGTCAGATTGATGGGGATCTGACCTCTCATACCATGGACCCTAACATTCTTTTCCAATACTTTTCTACTATACAAGTGCCCTTAATTGGCATGTCTGTTCCCTACTCCCCACCCTGGGTTTTGAGTTCCATGAGGACTATGTCCCAGGTCTTCTTCATAACACATAGCGCAGCATCTAATCCATAGTGGATGCTCAGTAAATGCAGATGTGGTTCAGTTATATTAAACATCAAAGAATCTCATAGGCAGCCATGGGGAACACAGCCACCAGCCTGCTCACGTGGGCAGTAGGCCTCGGAAGACCTTTATTCCCTCCCCCACTGAACTCCAAATCTTTTCAGACTTCCTGGATCACACCTGAAGCCCCTTTATTCCTATTATCCCTTTAGCTTCCTGCTCTCATTTGTTAAAGAGTAAAAGCTCTTCCCTGGTGTTTGCCAGTTACTCACCTCTCAGTGGGGTTCTTCATGCCTCCCCTCTCCTGGCCACATCATACATTCTGACTGATTAGGAGACTAAGGGACAGACACCAACAACCAAGTCAAGTCAAAACTCTCATTTATGTTGCCAGGTGTTCACTTTTACCTGGTTGGTTGGTCTAGGGCTTCAGAGTAGAGACTCTGGGCTCAAATCTCAGCTGTGCCATTTGCTAGTGCATGGCATTGGGAAAATCCCTTAATTTCAGTGTCTCCATTTCTTTGTAAACTACAAGATGCTTACACTTATCCCCATCTCACAGGGCTGTTGAAGGGCTTCAGTAAGCTCACTCATGTGGAGTATTTAAAACAGTGCCTGGCACAGCGAGTGCTGTCTAAGGGTTTGCTCTTATTGTTATTGGTGTTCAGGGCAGGCAGCGAAGTGGGTGCCTGCTATCTGCTCTGAGTCTCTGCCAGCTCTCCTGGGCAACCATTTCAAATGGGAAGGGAATGGCACTCTCCTGATGGCTTTCCTGGGGCAGAAATGTTGGGTCACTGGTAGTATCCAATTGACATTCTCCCACTTTCTTCAACAATAGACAAAGGGGCATAGCTTGCACAGACCTGGCCAATGTTACATGTTCCTTTCCTATGTTGCATTTGCCTTGTTAGTGTCCCGGGAATCAGCACACAGATCTTTGATCAGTTTTACTTAAGAGCTGTAAAAAGTAGCCAGAGCCTGTTATCCCTATCAGTTTTCAGGTTCGAAGGGGGAGACCATGCCATGGAGATAGCTCAGGGTCCCATGGAAGATTCGATTGAAGGTTTCCTGTAGCAATGGTTTTTCTTGAGACAGGAAAGGAAGTGAGAGGCAGGGCTTTGGGTGGGGAGACAGGGATGGTGAAACTGGTGGTGGAAGAGAAAAAAGATGTAAGAGATGCAGGTCATGTTTCACAGGCTGTGTGAAACCAAGGCCAGCGGCCCTTTAGGCCTGGACCCCACCTCTGTCTCCATCAGGTTTCTGGCTACTTAACCACATGTGTGCCCAGAACATAGAGTCCCCTGAACATACTAGTAGAAGCACATTTCTATGCCTCCGTACTTTTGCCAGTGCTGTGAGTTTGACCAGAGATGCCTTTGCCTCTTTGGCCGGATAACTTCTGTAATTCTTTTATTTGTTTGTTTGTTTGTTTGTTTATTTATTTATTTATTTATTTATTTATTTATTTATTTATATTTTAGAGAGAGAGGAAGGGAGAGGTAGAGACAGAGAGAGAAACATTGATCCTTTGTCTTCTGCACGCACCCCAGGGATCAAGCCTGCAACTTGGGCATATGCCCTGACCAGAAGTCGAAGTGGGACTTATTGGTGCACTGAGCCACCCTGGCCAGGGCTGCAGTAATTTTGAGATTCGGCTCATGCACTACTTCTTCTGAGAATCTCTTCCTGTGAGCTGAGTGTCCCTTCTTTGTCCCCTCCCCCCCCCCTCCCCGAATGCCCACGCTTAGCTCTATAGATGAAGGGAAAACATGTGTTTTAACAAATAGGAGATGGCTGTCCTTATTGCTAGTTGTACAGTGCACATGGGACGAGCTTATCTACTGCCTCCAAGACTTTCTAATAAGAGTCACCTGGGGCCCTTGGTAAAATACAGATTCCTGGGCCCTACCACAGAGATGATTTAGTGTGTCTGGGGTTAGGTCTGGGAATCTGTGATTAAATCTGTGCTGCAGGGAGTCTTACACTCTGGTAAGTCTTGGGAACATTTGCAGAATAGCTAAGAGATTAGGCTCTTGTTAGGTTTGGGATTGAATGCAGACTCTTTCACCTACTAGCCATATAATGACATTTGGGTAAGTTCCTTCACCTGACTAAACCTCATTTTTCTCATCAGCTAAACAGGAATTATCATAGCACCCACCTCAAAGTTTAAGTGGGTAGGTAATGATTATCACATCCCCTGCCACTTAATACATTCTACAAATAACTAGTTTAATCCTGAGAACCACTCGAAGGGGTAGGTGTTATTATGTTTATACTGAGTTTGCAGACCAGAAAACTGACACAAAGGCAGGATAAGAAGCCAGCCATGATCACGTGGCCACTCAGTGGCAGAGCTGGCTCCACATCCAAGCAGTTTCTGCTGCAGTGACCCAGGGCAGACTTGGGGCCACCAGCATTAGAAAGGGATGGAGGGAGGCTTTGGGATGCATGGCTTGCACATGTGTTGACATGTAGAAAAACTTCCAAGTTTGCTATATGTTTGAAAGCCTTTATAATAAAAAGTTGGTAAAAGAAACTAAGGTGAAAAAAAACATTTTCAGATAAAAGCTGCAAGAATTTGCTTCCAGCAGCCCTATGCTACACAAAATGCTAAGGAATTTTTTTTGGGTGGCATGGAGATTATTATCAGATGGAAATTTGAATTCTATAAGAAGGATAGAAGACCACTAGAAATGGAAAATAGAAAATGCTATTTTTATTTATTTTCTATATTTCTTAAAGTCAGTTGATTTTGTTTAAAGCAAAAATAATGACATAAATAATGACAAAAATAATGTGGAATTTAAAATATATGTAGAAGTGAAATATACAATAGTACAAGGGTAGGAAAGCATGTAAAGAGAATTATACTTTGTAAGTTTGTTCATTATAAAGAAAGTGATGTAATATTAATTCCAGATAGATTGTATAAGGATGCATATTTTAATTATAAGTGCAATCACAAAACATAAACAAAAAAATTATATAGCCAATGGAGGAGATAGAATAGAACTAAAAAAATGCTTGATTAACTCAAATCAAAGGAGGAACAAAGGAAAAGAGAACAAGAGATAAGTAGAAAATAAGAATTATATTAACTGTAAATGGATTAAACATGCTATTTAAAAGGCAGAGATTATAAAACTAGATGAAAAAGCAAGGCTCAAACCCAAAGTATGAGGGTTTAAGAGATACACACTTAAATACTATGTAAATACTAAGCATTAAAAAACAGCCCTGATGTAGCTATATTAATCTCACATAAGGAGCATTACCAGAGATGAAAGGATCATTTCATAGTGAGGGTCTGCATTTTTGTTTAAATATCTCTATAAAGGATTTTAAGCTTCAATCAGGTTGGTGAACTATTTGCCTAACTCAGCTGTTTTGTTTTTGAGTCCTTTTTATTTATTTTTTTCAGCCTGTCATCTACCTCCTTCTTCTTCATTATTCATTTGCCATAAAGTACTTTGTCCATTTTTATTTCTTGAGAAACTGGTTTGCAGAAATAAAATTTAATCTAACTATAATTGCTCATAGTTTCATCCTCCAAACAACACACCTGCTTTCTTTTTATCTTGTCTCTCTGTGGTCCTTGTGCATATGCATATATAGTTTTATAGCTAAAGTTATAGCATGGATACAATTTTGTGCTCTTGTGGTTCATTTATATCAGTAAAGCACCTTGTTTGTGTTGTATGTAATGATGGCAAACTTTACTAACTTTCGGACTATTGACATTTTGCACCTGGTCATAATTTATGTGGGAAGTTTTCTTGTATATTATAGGATACTTAGTAGCACTTCTGATCTCTATTCACTAGATTCCAGTAGACTCTAACCCCCTAGTGTGACAATAAAAAATGCTCCCTGGGAGGCAAAATCCTCCCTGATTGAGAACCTGGAAATCATTTTTATAGGCTGCCTAGCAATATATACATTTAGTTGAAGACTCTTGTCAAATTATTTTCTATTACTGGACATCTAACATTTTGCCATTCTAAGTTGCACTGCAGGAGGCATGCTGATGGCCATTTCTTCTCAACTGTTTATTTGCTTTAGAGTAAATTGCTAGGAGTGGGGTGTATGGGTTCAAGGGCATTTGATCACCCCTCATTTTGGGACCTTTGGGAAGAGGGATCCTTAGAGTGATTGCAAGCGAGGACTTTCCATGGTTTCATGCCCTGCCAGTATAAATCATCCGAATCATTTAGGCCCCATCTGTGTCACTGAGAAAAGTACTAGGTGACTTATACATTTTGGTGCAGAGTAGACAAATTAGTTATCAGAGCTATAAATTACTGCAATGATCCATAAATTAGATCTGTATTATATAAATCAAAAGACATGGATGCACGATGGGAATTTAAGAATACTAATTTATAAAATGCATTATGATGGATTGGGCCACGCAATAAAGGGAAACAGTGGCATATCCATCAATGCCTCCTCACTTGAGGAGATAGGAGATGCCCAGACTCGCAGGGGGGGTGCCGTTCCATAATTTAACGTCAATAGGCTCTGCATGGAAGGAAAATGTTAGTGGTTCCTGCAAAACACAAAGGTTGTCTACATATTTTAACTTTCAAGAGACTTCTGAAGTACAGTTTTCCTTTTGTGTATTTTTTTCCTCCATAGTGTTTGGTGATGCCACTGGTTTTAGGGTCTGAAACACACGTTTGGAAAGTAGCCAAGCTTTTCCCTGCCTCTTGGGCATGCTGCTTCTCTAGCATGGAATCCCCTCCGGTTCTCTCTCTCCTCCACGACCTTCTTTTCATTCTCCAGTTCTCAGCCTGAATGCCCCTTCCTCAGCGACCCGATCCTCACACCTTTGCCTGCATCAAGTCATCCTGTTATGGGCTCCCATGGCCCCTGGCTGCCCTCATTGCTATGTCTCCTTCCCATTTATGGTGCACACGCACGACTCTCCCTCACTAGAGCATAAACTCCAGAAGGAAAATAGCAGCATCTGTCTTGTTCTCTGCTGTGTCTCCAGCACCCAGAACATTGCTGCAGAGTACACACGCTAAATGTTTCTGCACTAAATGAAAGAACAGAGGAGCGGGGGTTTGCATGGCTGGGGGTGGGGAGACCCTGTCCCTGGCAGATGCTCAGTCAGTGATGCATAGGATAGCATTTTCTAAATTTCCTCAGCTGGTTTATGAGAACTTATTAAAGATTCGAACAGAGGGAATCTTGGTGGGTAAATTCGTTTAAAAAAGTGGCATATTTCTTTCCTCTATAGGAGAGCTGAGGTGCACAGTACATGGTAAAAGTTCCACCAAATCTGCTTAAAAAGGGTAAATATTGTTTAACTGAGGCCAAAGTTTACAAATGGGGTCTGGGGAGGCTATTTGGGTTGTGAGTTTTACTGACTCCAAGCATCTCTCTCTCCTCCCCCACTTTCACCCGACCAACATACATTTCTTGGGTGTTTCGAGGGCTCCCTGTGCTGGACAAGGTAATGTCAGACACATAGAAGACACAACCCTTTCCTGTCCTGTCAAAAGTCACATTGTGTTGGGGATACTTATCTGCAACTGGGATCTTAGGTAGTCCAAACTCAGACTTATTTCCCAGCCACAGCCTTCAAACATGCTTCGCCCTGCTTTCCTTCCTGACCCTTTGACAGTGGCTCTGTAGACTCTGTAATTTCATGGTCCCTTTAGCTGCAGGAATGGCCATCTTCACTGCTGACACATTCAGGCAGCAGCCCTTGGCGATCAAATTATCATTTTGGCCTGTCCCTCATTCAACGCTTCTTCCTCCCCGAGCTTAGAGTGTGGCCTGTGACCCTTGTTTCTTTTTTTTTTCTTTAAATTTTCCCCCATATATATTTGTGGATTTCAGGGAGGAAGGAAGAAGGAGAGAGAGATAGAAACATTAACGAGAGAGAATCATTGTTCAGCTGCTTCCTGCACGACCCTTACTGGGGATCAAGCCCGCAATCCAGTCTTGGGCCCTTGACCGGAATCAAACCTGGGACCATTCACTCTGCAGGCTGAGGCTATATCCACTGAGCCAAATCAGCCAGGGCACTTCGTTCATTTTCTCCTTATTGTCAGTTCTTCTGGTGGGCAGCAGGAGGGGAATAGCATTAAAGGGCCAAAGCCTTTTTGCATAATGGGCTCTTAGCTCCTGGGTTGGCAATAGTGTCTCCAAGAACATGCAGGAACCTGCTGGCTGGCTTGCAGGTACAGCTGCAAAGCCCATCAGGAGAGGGCTGCCATGTCCCTGACCTTTTGTGACATGCCCCTCCCACACAGGTTTTCCTGCTGGGGTCCCTTGCTCTGCAGGCTGTCCCCTGCAGAGTTGCCAGTCTGTTTTCTCCCCTTGCACTGGCTGGGGCCTCCACTCAGTGGCTCTCTCATCTATCTCATGGGGCTGTCATGGGCTGCTCTGCTCAGCCTCTCACCTTCAGACATCTCCAGGAGGGACCCAAAAGACTGTGGCCCCTCTCCTCCAATGTCCTGAAGACCCATGGCCAGGCCTCCCCAAATCAGCCTCCCCACCTTTTGCATGGGGGCAGCCTTGAGGCAGGCTCCTTTTGGGCTTCTATCTGGTGACACGCTTTTCCAGGTTTCCTGATGGTCAGGGTTGCTCCTCTGCTCAAAGCCCTTCACTGGCATGCCTCTCGCCACCATCAGGAGAAAGAAATCCCCAGCTTCTTTGCAGGACACACAAAGAGGGCCCTTTGAGACCTGATCCCTGCCATCACCAGCCCCGTTGGGTGCTCCAGGACCACCACCCACACGGTCCTAAAGGCACTCTGCAGTCTTCAGCCTTGGCCATGCTGCTCTCTCTGTCTAGATACCCTTATGCACCCTCCTGCTGACCTGACCCCTGCTACCCTTCTCTGTCTGGCTAACTCTTACTTGGTTCCTATCTATCGCTACACCCATGGGGCTTAGGAATTTCCTCGCAAAGAGCACCTTTAAAAAAAAAAAAAAACAGAAACATCAATGATAGAAATATCAATGATGAGAGAGAATCATCAATCAGCTGCCTCCTGCATGCCCCCTACTGGGGACTGAGTCTGCAACCGGTGCATGTCCCCTGACCAGGAATTGAACATGACCTCTTGATTCATAGGTTGACACTCAGCCATTGAGCCACGCTGGCTGGACCCAAACAGCACCTTCGATCTTTCTTTTAGTTTAAGAATAGCAGCCCAGCTGATGACACACTTTCTCCTATTTTTTTTTTTTCATTCTCTCTTAAAACTTCTCAGGCAGAGAGAGAGGAGAAAGAAGGTCCAGATAACCCAGCGTGGGTCTCAGAGAGGGAGGCCTGCAGGAAGGCATATTGAGCCTTTGTACAAATTAAACTTTACATGCAGTGACAAACCATTACATGCTCTGCTGAGGTAGAAAATGGTATATTTCTTTAAGCCCCGTTATGTTTGAAAGTTATTTGAATAATAGTACACTTGTACATCCAAATCAATTCCTTGTTAGAATAACTCCACACTTCTGAAACAGCCTTTCAGGACACATATGTAATCTGCGTGGCCTATCTTTCCATTTGCTGACACCATTTGGTTTGAGTGTTCACTTGAGCTGGAATTAACATGAATGAGCTCCTGATTGTACTTTGTGAGTCAAAACCTAGAGAAAAAATTTTAAATTGCCTCAAAAAGAGAATTGAATTCTTATATATGGTGCCTTCTGAGTATCCTGCAAAACCTGAGATTGCTTCAATCAGCCAAGCTGGTGAGGCCATTTGTGCCAGTGTTTGCAATGAGTGATGGATGAATTTCCCTTCCTGGGCATGGAGGAAGGTGGCTGATGAAAAGTGGTGACCCCACTGCTTTGCCCAGGACCCTTCCAGCTGCCCCTGCCCCCGCCTCCCGCTGTGTGGAATTCATTAGGTGTGCACTGCTCTGATGGCACTTCCTACCACAACACTAAAAACCTATCAGGCCAGACCACGGGAGCTGCCTACTTGTTTGTATCCAATTGTGTGAACTTCCCACAATGCGCCTTTTCTGCACTGCTGTAGGCTTTCTTTGATAGATGATGCAAGGAACTGATGGGTGAAACCCTCTACGATATTTATCGTAGCTTGTTGCTGAGAATATTGTCCACTAAATCAGTGGAGCCTGTTTGAAGAGTCACATGAAAAATTTAAGGCTTGAGTACAAGAAGGGCATTGTTTCATTTGAAAAACTACTATGCTTCATTTTCTGTGGACAGATTCAATTTTGTAATTGATAGTCTTACTTTGGCTGCCAGGATACTCAGGGCCATGTTTGCAGTCCAACTTTTTTACCAGTGGGTGACCCTGGGAGCCCATATTTATATGTGCTGTCCCTTGATTCATCTTTCTATTTTATTAACACCTCATCTTTTCTGATTTTACTTGATGTATATTTATATGCATGTCTCTAGCTCTATCTCCTCTATCAAGCATACAGAATGAGTAGATCCCAATTGGATGCTAGCAGAAGATAAGTGGTTTTTTTGTTTTGTTTTTGTATTTCTTTTTCTCCATCATTGTCCCAGGAGACCCACTCATGGACCATTCTCCTTCCACCTTAGATGAAATTGCTGTTAAGTCCCATAACATTTTTTGTCACTCTTAGGGAAAATTATCCTTTGTTCACTTTCAATCATAAGATTGGTCTCATCTTAATAATGACAATGTTCAGTCCAGAGCAGTAACCAAAATTCATAACTTCCTTCCAGGTTAAATGTCTTCAGCTCTGAACCTACTTGGCATGGGAACTTTGTTAAAGGTGGTTGGGGGTGATCTGGGGGTTCCCAGCACCTACAGTCAACATCGCTCTTTCCTTAAATTGCTCTACTAATCATTCCCACCCTCTTCCAGACTGCTTCCTGCTCCTCCTGAGTTGGATGGGAGATCCAACTTACCTTTAGATGGAAAGCTTCCACCTACAGAGGTTGCCTTGTCCTGGTATAGAAAACAGTCTAGTTTTTTTTTTTTTTTTAAATGAAACATTCAGCTTCCATAATGGGGCCTGGGTAAAACACAAAACATCTCTCTGCTCCACTGTTGCTGGAGGCCAATTTCCCCCAGGCTATTCAAGCCAAGTCTTTCATACACTTCTTTGGACCAAGGTGTTGTACCTTTCTCTGTACCTGTCACATTCCAAAGGCACAGGGCAAACTCCCTAAGTGGTCCTTACGATGTCCTTTTTGGATTTTCTCGACTTCATAATTTGGCTGTGGGCATTCAGAGTGCAACCAAAGAGGGTTTCATGAAAGGACTGTGGACAGAGGTGTGGCAGAGTAAGACAAAAGGTGGTGAGGCTGCCAGATCCTAGCACTGTGTCCCTAAAGGAATAGAAGAGGAAAGGGTGTATTTGAAAGACAGGCTACTGGACAGACGTGGTGGCTATGAGGAACCAGCTAGAGCTAGAGCAGTGGCCAGTTGGGGTCTATTATGATTTGAATAGTGTCCTTCCCTCCCATCCCCCAAGATATGTTGAAGGCCTAATCCCTGATATCTGTGAATGCAAACTTATTTGGAAATAGGGTGTTTGCAGATACAATCAAGTTAAGATGAAGCCATAAAAGTGGGCTCTAATTCAATGACTGATGTCCGTCTTTATAAGACGAGAAGACAGAGACACAGATACAGACCCATGGGGGTAATGTCATGTGAAGGTGGAGACAGAGATTGGAGTGATAGGTTGACAAGGAGCACCAAAGATCGCAGGCAACCGCAGAAGTATAGAGCAGGTTCTTCCTCAGCCTCCAGTAGGAACCAACCCTGCCAACACCTTGATTTTGGACTTCCATCTTCCAGCACTGTGACAATAATATCTGTTATTTTAAGTCATCCAAGGCTATGGTAGTGTTATAGCAGGCCTAGAGAATCAAAAGAGGCAGGAATAGAACAATTCCTTCATCTCTGCCCTCCTGTCTTCTCTTATGATGGTGCCTCTTTCTGGCCAGACCCACCTAGAAGCAGGAGAGGGAAGAAGTGGCTATATGTGGTCCCTAGAGGTCAGCCTCCAGGCACAGGGCAGAGCAGAGTGTGAATGGAGGGTGCCTGTAAGTGGAGATTAAGCACAGCCAGCCCTGCCTCTGGCTTCTACATCCCTCATGTTCAGAGTTGGGCTAGCAGGGGATCCATCCCAAAGGCACCAAAGGAATTGCTGCCCTGACCCCTTTTTTCTGTCCTTTGACTTTGCTTCTGTGAGCAGAGGAGGCTTAGAACACAGCTGGCTCCTCCAAACTGCATTGCAATCTGCTTTCCCAGGAGAACAATGTTATAAACAAGTGAAGGGAGGTATGTGCATGCTGAGGAAGGTGATGATATACAGGCTAAAAGGCTGGGGAACAATAAGCACAAAATGCTGCTCAATCTCATTTGTAAGCAAATTCAAGCCCAAACAGCACTGAGATGAATTCAGTTGTCACATTCAGGTTGACTGGCTCCCAGGGCCGGCTGTGGATTCAGTAAGGTGAAAAGACCCAGCACAGTGCTGGCACATAGTAGGTGCTCAGCAAATATGATTCCCTCACTTCCTGCTCAGCCCCTGCCCCACCTCCCCTGATTGGCACTGTAAATAGTATGACACGGAACACTCATGGCACAGAATCAGTGTATCAGTGCTGCACAGTGTTCTTCACACAAACATTCTGCTTTACTGATGGAAACCCCCGGAGCTTTCACCCTGAGCATTCTCAGCAGTACATACAGTGAGGGCAGAGTGGGCGCCATCATGAGAAAATCGACTAAATCGATCACACAGGTCTCAAGGGAAGTGGAAGGGCAGGGCATGGGCTGAGAATGAAGAAAAACATTTGCACCTTAAGACAATTGCAACAGCATTGTAATCCCAATGAGGAAGCCGATAAAAGTTTGACAAGTGTAGCTGTAGTGCATGCTCTGCTCATATGTTCTTAGGTGTTTTCACTGTTTCACCTGGATGCCAGCCTGACATCTAGGAGCCAATACTTACATCTTCGTTAGGTTTGCCCTTAGGCTACTGGAACCCAGTGTGTCCCTGTGCACAGCTGGCTGCAAGTGCCTATCCTATGAGTTAGCTTCCCCTGGAGTCAGCCTGCCACCACTGGCTGATGGATGATCAGATAAGAGTCTCCCAGCCCCTTGGTGCCTTGGCCTGGATAATACTGAGCCATGATTTCGTGCTATTTTTTATTTTCCCCATGTGACTAAGCTTTAATCTTCCATGGTGGTAGTTGGCTTAATAACATGCCTTTACTGGTTGTCTTTGCCTCCTATACCCCTTGCCTTCTCTCTGACCCCTGTTCTTTGCACATCCCCATAGATGGCTTGTCTCAGGATCTGTTTCTAGAGTAACCCAAGCTAAGGCAGGTGCCCCCTGAGCCCATGTTCTTCAGATACTGTCCCTTCTGCGAATCTGGGATTGGGCTAAGCTTGGCCACTTGCTCTTTATTTGTGTTGATTCATCATCAAAAAAATAGCTCACTTATAACCTTACATAATGAAAACATGGAACTAGCACTTATTATGTACCAGGGTTATTCTATCCACTTTACCTAAACTAATTCATTAAGTTAAGTCTTATTCTCATATCACAGGTGAGACAACAGGAAGAGATTTACCCAAAGACACAGGGTAGGCTAGTGGCTGAGCAAGGCTCCAACCCAGTCTTATGGCCTTAGATCCTGCTTTCCCCAATGTGCTTTTTCACTCTCTGAGATGCACTTTTCATATCTGTTCATTTTCACTAGCTTTCATGAGAATATAGGGTTTAGTAACTGAGTATATTTGTGGAAGTTATTAGCTCCTCATGGAAGAGCTGGGGAGAGGGGGGAGAGGGAAAGGAAGCTAAAGGGAAACTGTTATGAAGTAAATGTTTGTGTCCCCCAAACTCGTATGTTGAAGCCCTACCCCAAGTGATGCTATTTGGAGGTGGGGCCTTTGTGCAGTAACTGGATTTAGATGAGGTCATGAGGGTGGGGCTCCTTTAATGGGATTGGTGTCATATAAGAAGAGGAAGAGAGACTAGAGCTCACATTGTCTCTACCATGTGAGAATACAGCAAGAAGGCAGTCATCTGCTGGCCAGGAAGAGGGCCCTCACCAGGAATCAAATCTGTCAGCCTCTCAATCTTGGACTTTCAGCCTTCAGAAATGTGAGAAACAAATGTCTGTTGTTTCAGCCACCCAATCTGTGGTATTTTGTTACAGCAGCCTGAGCTGATAAAGACAGAAGAGTAGAGCCCACCCTGAAATTACAAGAAAGACAAAGGATGCTGAAAGGAGAATAAATTCTAGCCCTTGAACAACAGTGAGTCTATTAGTTGCCAGGATGGGTCATGGGATGAGGTGATCAAAGTTTGACAGCCCTGGGCTTTGAGGAAGAGGGTCAGAGTAAAACCTCCCAAAAGGTTCAAGTAAAGATTTATCCAAAGTGGTTCATGGTGGTTCTGGGTGTCTTGGTTTCTGAAGATTCCAGAGCGTACAATTAACCCCCTGAGCTAATACCACTGGGCACTGGAGGACCACCAACCCAGGTCCTTCTTGGCATGCTCAGTCATCCTGCAGAGTTGCCAGTATCTTGTTGATACTGCTGGAAAGGAAAGCTTGAGAATTTTGTTGCAAGGATTGGTAGGTATAAGTTATTAACAACTATCAAGTACTGTTATTCTCATTTAACTATAGTGGGAAATGGGGAACTAAGAGGTTAACTAACTTGGAAGGATAACACAATAAGTGAAGAAGCCAGATTTTAAACCCAACATCTATATCTTGAACCCCTGCTTGCAACTTCTGCGCTGTACTGTGCCCTTAATAGAATGATACCCGCTCTACTATTTTGTGTCAGATGTTATTGAACATTCTTCTTGTGGGGTTGCTGTTTTATGTATGTGGACATACAAATAGGCATTAAGACTCATGGGGATGTGGAAGAACAAGTGAAGGGGAGGACAAATGGGCAGAGGTCTCTAAAGTTCCCTTTCAACCAAGAAATTCCAGATTTATATGCTGTATATGTAAGTTTCCATAACATTCCACTGGGGTGGAGGTTTGGGAACCACCACCATGGTAGAGATGACCAGATTGCATTTTAAGACTGAGTGGACTGAAGTGTAGAGATAGATTTTTGGGGTGGGGGTGTGAGACTAGAAGGATCAGTAAGAAGCTATTGGAAGAGCAAGGGATGGTGGTAGCTTGAAATAGGGATCAAGGGGCATGCAGAGTGAGAGCAGCTAGTAGGTTTAAGACATATTTGGGAGTTAACATTTCAAACACAATACTTGCTTTTAAAGTTTAGTTTCTAGCTCTAGCTGGTATGGTTCAGTTGGTTGGAGCACTGTCTCATACACCAAAGGTTGCAGGTTCCATTCCCAGTCTAGGCACATACTTAGGTTTTGGGTTTGATCCCTGATTGGGATGCATGTGGGAGGCAACTGATTGATGTTTCTCTCTCACATCAATGTTTCTTCCTCTCACCCTTCCTCTCTTTCTAAAATCAATGAACATATCCTTGAGTGAGGACTAAAACAAACAAACTAACTAACTAACTCACTAACTAAATTAATTAATTAATTTTAGTTTCCAACTTGTTATCTGTGTCCTCCTGCTTTGAACTTAAGGCCTACAGGCAATTCATGATACAGTTCATTGATCAAAGGGAGAAAGGTCTTATAAAAATGCTTGCTTGGTTTATGGGTAAGAGTAAAGTGGATCCCAGTTCTTCAAAGTGATTGTCCCAAGATTCCATGGACAGAATTTCTCCCTATGTCAAGTCCTGCTATCATTCTTGGAGACTTCAAAGTCTTCATGAGTAGTTCATTCTGTGCTCTGCCCCCTCAGAGTCTTGATCTCCATATTCCAGAAGACTTCATCTCCTCTCCACTTCAGCTGTCTATTCTCCTGGACACACCAGGGGCCATGACCTTGTCATCACTCGGATCTCCTCTACTCTGACATCCGAAACTGTGGTTGTTTTCTGACCATCCCACCCATCTTTCTACATCTCTCACCCTCATCTGCTCTTTGTTCATAATAAGATTTCTATCTCCTATACGTCTAATTTTCACCCTTCATTTACTCACTTCCTTTCTTATCAACTCTAAATCTTGTGGTCCATCACTTCAATCTCTCTCTTACCAGTCCTCTTTTTACCTAATTTGTCCTTCAGGACCACCCACACCACAAATATCCTGCACACTGGGTCAAGTCTGGCTGTGTACCTTCTCCATTCCATCATTAGGCTGTCAAGTGCTGCTGGGCACATTTACATAAGTTTGCTGATTGGGCCACCAGAAACTCATGGTCCAGTACTTGCATTACTTGAGTTAGGTGCTCAACTCTTCATGCAAAGACTTGTTTCCCTAGTGGTGCTCTCCTCTGTTCCACTCATAAGCTCATCCACAGTTTGTGCTCTCTCTTCAAACTTTCTATTCCAATACCTCTACTTTCACCATTGAGGATTGACTTGGCCTCTGACTGAGCTGAGAAAGTAGATGCTCAGAGGGGATTCTTGCTCCACCTTCCAAAATCACCTTTCCCCCCGCCAAGTTTTGTCTTTTTCTTTCTGGTCTCATAAGAAAAAAGATTTCTTTTCTGGTGGAGGGCCACTTGCTCCAACTGGGTCTCAGTTTTCCTTTCCTTGTGTTTTTATATTCTCTTCCCTGTACCTGATCAATACCATTTATTCTTCTCATCCTGGAAGGGTTTTTTGATCACCTTTGGCCCTCTCATCTCCTCATTTTCTGGGAAATTTCCCCATCTTTTAGTTCTCCAACCTCTATGTTATAGCACTTCAGAGCTCAAAGTATGAGGCCAGTGGAGGGCAGGGCTAGGGTAGGAATTGGATCTTGCCAGCCATATGTTTCACTCATACAGTAGCATGGCCCTGCTCCAAATTTTTACCAGGTGAATCCTAGAAACGTTGGTATTGAGGAGAAATTGAGTTTTCTGAATTGTCTCAACAGTGACCTTAAAAAAAAAAAAGAGTTCGGTAAGAAGCAAAGAGGATTTGTTTCTTGATTTCAACCTCATGAACTTCAGCTGGAGGATTGCATTTAGGAAGCTTGTTCTTTGTAAGCCTATTACAAAAATAATATAGCTACATAATTGCAGGGGAAAATGAAATTTTATTCTTTTTCTGTAATGGCCTTGAGGGAAAACAGAAGCACACAGAAAATTCTCTGCTTAGGAAAAATAACCAGAGCCTCCCCCAAACGGTGTGTAATGTAGTTGTGAGGTGCTTTGGAAAAAAAGAGTCTATTTATCTTAAAGCCCCTAAAGAAATATCTTCATACAGACATTATATCATTGAAATTTATTCTAAGGAATTATTTAAAGAACACTGGTCTTTCCCATCATTAATCACATTTCATTTGATCTTACTTTAGTTTCTCTTTAGTTACGGGTAATTATTTTAAGACTACTGATGGCTTGCTATAAAGGATTGGGTTTTTATGTTATAAAAACATTTCAAATGATCTATTGGCCTGAAAACTGTTGAGGAAGACTGGGAGAGTTCTGGAAGGTAAATCGCTTTAAAGTCGATTGGGCTTGGTCCGGGCTGTGACAGAGAAGAATGAAAATGGTGCTGTCGGGAGGTTTGCTTTGGAGGAGGAATATTCCTCAAGCGTAGCAGAGGTTTTAAAGGCAGCGTGGGATTGGATTGAATCTTCAGAGATGGAGTGTGGGCCAGGCCCACTTCGGGGGAGTCTTGAAGCTACAGCTACAGCTACACCTCTTACACCATGTACATTTCAGGGCCTTTCTACAGCATCCTCCCCACAACCCCAGAAAGAGCCCAGATGGAAGGGTAGGGAGGTAGAAATAGGGGTAGAGGCCCAGGTCACACCTATGGAAGGGCCGTGCATGGACTTCGGCAGTGATTCAGTCTAGATGTGGTGGCTCAGGGATAACCCAGAGGGTGTGGAGGAAGCAAGATATAAGGGGACAGGGCTGGGTGTGGCCTAAGATGGTCAAAACAGAAGGAGCAGGGAGAGCTGGCTAGATCTCTCTGTCTAACGCAGTGGTCGGCAAACTCATTAGTCAACAGAGTGGCAAACCGCGGCTTGTGAGCCGAATGTGGTTTGCCGACCACTGGTCTAACGGGTATAGGAAACCCACCCACCCCTCTATCTATTCACCCACCATCCATTATCCATTATCCATTACCCATCCATCCATCCATCCATCCACCCATCCAAATATTTATCTATTCCTCCTCCCTTTTTTTCTTCCTTCTCTTCATCTTTTCCATTTTTCCTTTTTTCCTCCTTCTGTCCATAAATCAGTCTAGGAGCCAGTCACTGGCTTGTTGTGGGGACACAAAGCAGTGCCCACAATCCAAACTCTCGGTGAGCTTACAGCCAACTGAGGGAGGGGGAGACAATCAGGGTTACTGCTGGAGCAGAACCTATTGTTCTGAAAAGTTTAAAGAGGTGCTTGTTTTTTTATTGAAGAAAAGGGTGCTTTATTTCTTCAAGTGAAAAAAAAATCAATAAGTTTGTTTCACCTGAACAATGTGCCCAGCAGCCATATCTCTTTCTGGGGGAACTTTCTAGAACCCAGGTGGCAGTCTTGGGGCTGCAGGCACACACACCCACCCACCTACCATTGCTGGATGCCCAGGTTCCCTGTCTGGCCTCCACCTCACAGCAAGCAACTGAGTTAAGATCAGAGTCTGAAACAGGAGTACTGGGAGTGGAATTATAGGTCCTAGAGCAATGAGTCTGCAAGAGAAGAGAGAGGCCTGAAGTGCAATCGGAATAAGGCACAGCTGCATACCTAGGTGAGCCAGTGAACATGTATGAGTCTTCTCTCCTGAGTGTGCACGAGGATGGCTATGTCCACAATGGATTTATGTCAGAGGTGGCTCATGGTTGCTGGCCCAGTGCACACGTAGCTGGGAGGTCTGGAGTCTACATACTGGCCAGTGAGCTCTAAGAGAATTGAGCGCATGTTTGGATCTCAATGGCATTCCTTAGGTAAGGTACCCTGTACAGTGCACAGTCCAAGCATTCATAAATAGCAGCCCTGCAGACAAGTAAAGACACATTCATACAACCAATGGGATGCCCTAAGACAGAGGTGGGTGCAGCCTTGAAAGGGAGAGTGGAGGGCGGTACTAATATTGCTGCAGAAGAACCCCCCCTCTTTTCAAAAATTATTTAAAGTATTACATATGTCTTCTTTTTCCCTGGTCAACCACTCCCACCCCTAGGATAAGCACCCACCACCTCAGTGTCTGTTGGTTATGCTAATATGCATGCATACAAATCCTTTGGTTGATCTCTTTCCACCCTCATCCCCTCCCCCCACACCCTCCCCTGCCTTCCCTCCGAGGTTTGACAGTTATTTGTTGTTTCTTTGTATCTATTTTTATTAATTAGTTTATGTTGATCATTATATTCCACAAATGAGTGAGATCATGTGATATTTAATCTTTGTCTGACTGGCTTATTTCACTTAGCATAATGCTCTCCAGATCCACCCATGCAAATGGTAAAAGTCTCTTCTTTTTTACAGCAGCATAGTATTCCATCATGTAGATGTACTACAGTTTTTTAATCTAGTCATCTGCTGATGGGCACTTAGGTTGTTTCCAAATCTTAGCTATTGTAAATTGTAAAGGTGTTTCTGATTTCTTGGGATATATTTCTAGAAGTGGGATTACTGGGTCAAGTGGGAATTCCATTTTTAACTTTTTGAGGAAACTTCATACTGTCTTCCACAGTGGCTGCACCAGTCTGCATTCCCACCAGCAGTGCAGAAGGGTTCCTTTTTCTCCACATCCTCATCAGCACTTACAGTTTGTTGATTTGTTGATGGTAGCCATTCTGACAAGTATGAAATAGTGCTTCATTGTTGTTTTGATTTGCATCTCTCTGATGATTAGTGACTTTGAGCAGGTTTTCATATGTCTTTTGGCCCAGAAGGCCCCTTTCAATGCTCTTGGACTGCCAGAGCCCAGTGATTCTGGATTAGGTAAAGAAATGGTCAGGGAGGACTCCAGCTCCTTTCCTACATCCTCTGGCTCCAGAATCAGTCCCATCTGCCTTTGTGTCCTGGTCCTGGCTTGCTGGGGTGGGTCCTGGCTCTGGTCTGCAATCTCTTGAGACTCTGGAATGGCTCCTCAGCTCCTTGAGCCACATCCTTGGACAGGAAGTGCCAGATAACTGCTCCTGTTCAGGCCCCGATACCTCAAACCCACTGGTCAGGGCCGGACAGGAGTGATAGTTTCTCAGCTCTGAGTCCAGGAGCACAGTGAGGTAGGAGCCTTTGGTCTTGTGTGTCCAGCAGTGTCTCTGCTGTCCTTTCCCGGTGCTGCCCTGGGCGGCAGTCCACAGCCCTTAGGAGGGGCTGATGGTCTTGGGGCTGGATGTGGGACAAGGTAGAATCAGTGAGCAAAACGCTCTGATTTAACACCCCCCACACAGTGGATGGTGCCAGCTTTTGCATCAACCACACATCACAGAACAAAGCTCTTGAGGTGTTCTGGAGTCCTCTGTGTTTGATTTATAAACGCTTCCCACGAAGAATTGATTGGGGCCGGCAGTGGATTGCTGCTGCTGGATTATCTTAATGTCTTCCTGCCGAAACTGCGTGCAGGTGATTCTTCTTGCTGATAAGAATCACATATCTATTTATCCATCTGCCCAGGAATAAAAATTCAACACTGCCAGGGAACATTGTCCTTGCTGAACAAAACCCCGTCACTCCTGAGATGCATGCTTGTGCTCTCTAGGTGACTTATCGCAGGGCTTTCTGGGCTCCGGCTGCTGGTTGCATTCCTGATGCTCTGTCTGGGTTAGAGCTTAAAGGGGCAGCTCCCTCATGTTTGCCTCGACTGTCTGCAGGGGACTCAGATGGCTCCACAGCTGAAGGAAATGAAATTGCATGAGTCCGTTTTCCCACCCACACATCATGGCTCACTCTGTTTTCAAACACAGTATCTCTACCAGCATATGCACATATATTAGAAGGAAGAGTGGATTAGTGTTGAAAAACAAAACAAAAACCTTAGATTGTGTGAGCAAGACCTGAGTTTGAATCCTAGAGATATTTGCCCTAGTAGCTGTGTGGTCTTTGGCCATTGTGGTAGACAGAATAGTGCCCACCCCCCCAAAGATGTCCTCCATGTTCTAATCCCTGAAAACTGTGAATATGTTACCTCACGGGGCAGAGGGACTTTGCAGATGTGATTAAGTGAAGGATCTTGAGATGGGAGATTATTTTGGATTATCCAGATGGCCTCAGTGTAATCACAGGGTCCTTATAAGAGAAAGGTGATGTGATGATGCAGGGGTTAGAGAATGGAGGATGGACGGAGAGAGGAAGAGAAAGAAGAGAGGAGATATTTCCTCCTGCCCTGGGATCCAGTGACAGCTCCCAGTAGAGCTTTATTTTCTACTTCTACGTTTTTGAGCACGGAGTATTGGCCAGGCGCCACGTGAGGCACTTACTTTATCTCATCTAATTCTTACATCAGCTCTGTGAGTTGACCTGCTCATGGGGTATGCATGATCTCCAGAGGGTAACGCAATGATAAAGAGCTGGCTCTGGAGTGGGACTGGCTGGGGTTGAGTCCCTGCCCTGCTACCTGCTGTGTGGCTGTGAGCAAGCACTACTTTCAGGGTTCTAGTTGTCACCCCTGTAAATGGAAGGCCTGAGAGCCAGAGGGTCCTTCCCACATTGTCTGACCTGCAAGGATAACAGCCTTACTTCTTCTTACCTTTGGCAGCATTAATCTGATTTTATTTTATTAAAAATTTTAAATATTTGTGGTGAAACACACATCATGTGAAACAGCTTAACCATTTTTTGCTGTACAGGTCAGTAGTGAGGCCTGTCATGTAGGAGGGATGGGAGAGCAGACTATAAGGAAATAGTGATGTTGTGTGAAGATAATCAGTCAGGCTTTGTATTGGCTTCTTGAGACAGACATTTGGTGAGAAGCACCTTCTAGGTCGAGAAAAGAGCTAGAGCAAAGGCGGGCACAGGAATGGGGTGATGGGGCTGGCCTGGTGAGCGTGGCAGGCTGGTCTACGGTGGGACCCGAGAGCTGGGCTAGGGCCCCAAGTAGGTAGGGACTGTGGGCCATGGTAAAGAGCTTAGATTTATTCCAAGTGGGAATAAAAGTCTCTGGAGGGTCTTGAGTGGGGAAGCATTGTGATCTGGTTTACAGTGGAACACGGTCCATCGTTGCAGTTGTCTGGGTGAGAGCTGATGGTGGCTTGGACGCAGCAGTGGCAGAGGAGAGGGACAGGAATGGGCAAAGGAAGGATAGCATTGGAGGTGAAGGTGAGAGGAATTGCTGATGATGTTGGGAGAGGGGTACAGAAGAAGAAATAGATTCAAGGAAGATGCCTTGACCTTGTAGAAAGTGGTGATCTCACTGCCCCTGAAGTCAGTAGAGAGGTCAGCAAAGGCACCTGTCCCAGGGTTAGAAAAGCTGATGGGTTCTGAGCTGAGGCCTCTCTTGGCCTTTCCCTTCAATGCATCAGAGCACTGGCAAAAACCCTCCATCGCCTCCTCAGTTAGCCCACCAGTTAGACCAGGGCCATCTCTGGAAGCACGTCAGATCATTAAAGAAACTCGGGGTTATCCTCAGGCCTGCCTATGACTATGAATATCCCTACCTCTCAGAGCAGGAATGCTCCTCAGTTTCTGGGCCTCTCAGGTTCTGGGAAGAGGTCACTGCATGTCCCTGGGCAAGTGTGGCAGGCGGAGAGCTGCCCATATGACACATTCCTCTTCGACCTGTGCTCTGCTCCTCACACCTGTGCCCCTGCTCATGTCACTCTCTATGCCTGAAGGCCTTTGCCCTCTTCTGAGGACTAACCCTACTTATCCTTGGAGCCTTTTCCCATAGTCCCTCCTGCCCCAGGCCTCTCCTTTATGTGCCCACAGCCTCTTGGTAAAGTTAATTATCTTTTTACTTGAGGGGCATCCTTTAAGAACTTGTGAATTCCTTGAGGCCAGGGGCCATGTCTCACTTATATTCGCAGTCCCCAGTGCAGGGGCTCAGTCATTGTTGGTCCGAAGCAGCAAAATGGATCCATTGCAGGCCACAGCAATCGTTGGCTGGAGGTAGAAGATTGCCTTTCTCAGGGGAGTCTGGCTCTTGTTCCACAAATGATGCTTCACACACCACTAGAACAAAGACAGTAGACCAGTTTTATCATCATTTCCCTGGTTAGGAAGATCTAGTTTTGAGTTAAGGTTGTAAATGAGGTGCTATGATTAATTCTTGAATAAAAGACCAAAATTTCCTTGAACTTAGGTGATAAGTATTCTACTTTTACAACATGTTTGGCATTACGTTTAAAGCAAAAGATATAAGAGGTGCTGTAGTACAGGCTTGGTGTTGGGATAAAATTCAAATGTGCTCACGGTAATGGGGAAAATTCTGGAGTCTTTAATCCCAGCTGTGATTCAGCCCAATTGACAGTGTTTCCACTTTTTGACACCCCTGTTTTTTATGGGAAATGAATGACTCCTTTTTCGTCTTGCTCCTGAAATAGGAAATGGCCTCATTGTGGAGGAATGCCTCTCTAAGCAGCTTATTAAACAGTAAAATGTGACTTCTGTGCCTGAGTGGAATTTTCATCCACGGGAAATGGCAGCTCGTTAGGTGTACAATACGGGAGTCCGTGTTCCCAAACTGCTGAGCTGCAAGGCAATTTGCTCCTCATCTGGGGAGACATGCATTCAATATCATTGTCCTTCTCCTCTTCCCCGTGAAACCTCAGTCTGCGTGTTAGTTGGGATTCTTCTGGATGTCAGCTCTGGAAACTTCACTCCAACTACTTCAAGTGAAAAAGAACTTGGTTGGAAGAATCTCAGAGTGTGTTGCTACATCCAGCCTCAGAGATGAAGCCAGGCAGCAGACCACAGCTGGCCCATAGTGCTATCCTGAGCCGGGATTCTACTCTGTTACTCATGTTTCTTTCTTTGTCCTTCTATAATCCCTTAGTCCAGCCTCCAGTGTTCCCCACTTCTCCTGGTGGGACACAGTCATCACTGCCAGCTGCCAAATTTACGTGCCTCCCACAGAGTCTGACCCTTCTCCAAATGCAGTGCCCTTCCTGGGACCAGTCCACAGTAAGCAGGGCGTGGGTTACATTGTCACATAGAACTTCTGCTGTAGCTCTATAGATGAGGTGAGGAAGGGTCAATTCTGAGGAAGCAATAGCAGGATGATAATCTAAGAAGTGTCTATTACATTGCTAGCAAGAGCCCAGATTTACCCCACAAATGGATAACTAGCTCTGTGACTCCTGTTACTTTGGAACTCAGGTTCTGACAGGAAAGTATATAAATACCTACATATGGAAGTACAGAGAGCACGTATTTCTGATTCCAGATGGAGCTATGTCCCAGTGTTTATTATATCATTCTTAGGACTTATGCTATTGATTTAGTATTGGGAGCACCAGTCTCTCCCCCAAACCCCTCTACCACAACTGGGTTCTCTTTTTCCTCCTTGGACCAACTGCTCACTAGGTAGGATCCACAACAAACCAGGAGCTTCCATTCATAGTGATGAAGCTGATGTCTCTCAAAAACATTGTTTCTATACATTACCTCTCAGACTTACAGATGTGGAATTGAGGCTTATAAGGCTGAGCAATTTGTTAAGTTCACCTAGATAGGAAGAACATTCATATATTCTTCGATCTAAAGACTTGAGTTATTTATTCTATGTAGCATCACATCTCAAGACCAGGTTGTTAACAAAGAGAAAACAGAGAAACAATGGATATAAAAATGGGTCCATATTTTCTACATCTGAGAAAGGCTATAGAAATGCATGGGTGGACCAGATATCTGCTGGCATTCTTGGTCACTGGGACCTCAGGTTGGCTTAGAACCCTGTTCTATGCCATATGGAAGCTCAAAGCCCTCCTCTAGCTAGTGAATTTCTAAGGGGCTTATGTGCCCATTGCTCCATGTGGCTCAAATTCTTGGGCCTGTGGGTGCTTTCTCCATAACCTAGATATGGAAACACATTCCTTTCCTTAGGTAATTCCTTTTCAATGCACACAAGGCTTTCCATTAATGTGGATGATTTGGGGGGTGGATAGAAGGTGGATTTCCATTCAATAATACAGGTAGGTTTGACACTAGCCATTCCCACACTTACATTATCTTGTGGTCATTATATCCACATACTCACTCTCCACCCTATAAGGTCCCCTCACCTCTCACCCACAGAACTACCTTCTCATCCTTTCCCACGCTTTCTTGAGTTTCAGGGTAAAACACAGCCTTCTCATTTCCTCAAGCTGAATAGCTGCTAGATGCAAGCCCTCTCGCTATGCTCAGTCCTTCCTATAGTGCCTGGGTGGAACCAGAGCCTCCACCCTTGGAACACTGCCATCCCCACTCTGCCCCTTGGGCTTCTCTGTTCTCCCTGGGTCCAGCCTCATCTGCCCACTCAGAGCAGCAGCCAGAGTGAAGCTGCTTACATATGTATATGCTGTGGGAAGTCACTTTTCTCTAACAAACTTGGCCCTCCCTGCCCAGAGCATCCAAATGCCTGAGTAGAGAAGGAAGGCATTTCTCTAAGTGGAGCAGCTCAGGAAAGGCATGGTGGCAGGCCTGGGCCTGGGTACAGGGGGAACAGTGAGGGGAGGGTGAGAGGGCACAGTGCATTGGGGGAAACAAGATGAAGATGATGCATGGCTCTGCCAGCCATGGAGGAGGCTCCAATGTCTGCACCAGGGCCAAAGAGAGATTTGTTTTCATCTCTTGGGCCATGCATGGAAGGTAGGAGCTGGTCTTTAAACATTTCTATGTCTCAGCTCTAAGCAAAGTGTCCAGTTAATAGAGGCTAATAATAAATATGTGCTGATGAGTGAGTAAGCACAGGAACAAGTTTAGTCAACTGTGTGTGGAAGGGACTTAAGGCCTCAGAGAGCAGGTGGATCCAAGAGGCTATTTTATAATCACTGAAATCCCACTCTGTAGACATCCACATTAATGTCAGCTCTGAGCTTTGCAAAGGTCAGTCCATGCTGCCTGGGGGCTATCATTGATGGGAATTATAAAATGGGGACTAGTTAGGCCCATCAGCATGCAAGCCCCTTGAGGGAAGAGTTAGCCTATGTCAATCATCATTGTATTTCTGGCTCAAGAGTTGAAATGTTCCTGAAAGGAAACCTTTCCAGATAGAGGTCATTGTGGCCACAAGATGGTGCCATTGTTCCAGCCAAAGACCACAAAGCCTGTTGGGAAGACAGCATTGCTTGGAATTTTGAGTTGAGTTCACACTCCTCGGAACATATCTCTCCAGCTCTAATCTCAGTGCAATGATATATTCTAATCCAATAACAAAGGAGATTAACAACACCACTGTAGCTAATTTGAACTGAGAAAATCTTTCAGAAAGCAGATTCCAAGACCATTTCCATCCCTCAGCCCGTTAAGAAGGGCCCAGCTTATTGGTAGGAGCGGTTTCTGCACAAATTGGTGAATCAGTTTGCAGGCCGAGCTTTTCACATCTCTGGTGCAGATTTACAGAAAGGCAGAGCTCACCGAGCACTCCAGTTCCTGGGCGCCATCTTGGTGACAATCACAAAGGCAGCTTGGGACAAATAGAGGAAGGCTTCCTAACCTGAATTCTCATTACTCTGCCCCTTTGCATTAAGTTCTGGACATGGGATGACTCTGTACTACTCTCTGCATGTTAACATCCTACCCTTTTTTCAAGATCCAATTGCCAAAGTTACCTTTTGTATACCTCCTACCCCAAGAACTAAGACCTTCTCTGAATTTTGGAAGCTTTTTTGATTCAATGAGCACTGAGAAATATGACTGAGACCCACCTTTTTTTTTTTTTTTTTTTTGGATCTGTTGTTTCTTGATTCCACAATGAGATGGTAATTCCTTTAAGGGTAAACTTCATACTTTGAGCTTTTTATCTGCCCACTATAAACACTTGGTCAATTTTTGTGGATGTCCCAAAGGAAATTAAACATTGCTTCCCTATTCAAACGGTTGAAAAAGAGAGGGAGAGAGGGAGAGAGGGAGAGAGGGAGAAAGAGAGAGAGAGAGAGAGAGACAGGGGGAGAGAGGGAGAAGAGAGGGAGAGAGATTTTTGTGGGTCATTGCTCTTGTTCTCAGATAGCTATAGTTATGATCTTATAGTGTAATCAGTAAACTAACAGTGTGACTTTGTATTAATATTAGTGTGAATAACATTTGTTGAGTGTCTAATATATAGTAATCACTGTGTTATGTGCTTTATATGTGTACATCACTTAGAAGTTTCCCCAAGAAGTCTAGGAGGCATTATTTCCATTTTCCACATGGGCGAACATAAGGCTGTTGAAATTACCCACTCAAGTTCTAAGTTAATGCTGGCTAAGCTCTGGGGTTGACTTAGGGCTGGAAAACCCAGGCAGCTTTCCTGGACCCCTGCCCATAGGGGCCAGGTCTCACAGTCCCTTTGAGACTCATGCTTGGGCCATGCCTCGCTACACTTAATCAGATTTGACTGTCAAAGGGCTCTAGGCCACAGAGAGCAATGTGATGGAGGAGTGGCCTGGTGGATGGCTGGAAGTAGTGCATCTTGGGAACCTTGATTGAAGTGAATCCCTCAAATTATCCTTCAGTAAGAACCCGACAAAGCCCAAAGTACAACCCCTGGTATTTTCCTAGTCGAACATGTTAAAAGAAGGTGTCATTGCCTATTTGGTATAATTTAAGAGTAACTTGGGAGACTTTCCTGCTCCCAAATGTTTTCCTCTCTGGCCTGTTATCATGCCCCAAATGTCACCACTGGTTCTTATTTCCCTTGAGTTTAAAATGTTTTTCACTCTCTCAACATCCTCTGGATGATCTATCAAACCTGGCAAGGGATGAGTAGAGAGCCATTTGGGAGGAGGATGAACGCCTGGAAGTGGCAGGGTGCCCAGGCCAGCTTTGGTTCCCTTGTGCCTTCATTGCTGGAGAGAAGCCAATAGGCAGGCAGAAGGTCACTGATGCAGCCCTTGGGAGGCAGGGAGAATCCAGCTTTTGGATTTGGACCATAAAGTCTTCAGGACCCTGCTTTTTGCACCTGTTTTCAGTACCCTGGCTCAGCAAGGCTGCTGTTTCTGCAGCTGGTATCCCTGCTACTATAGTTTGTTAAGCAAGTGTAGCAGGTGTTGCTAGCAAGGCGAAGTGGAGGAGGGAAGACAAGCCTTCAGCAGAATCTTCACTCAGCTGAAGATGCCTGCAATGGAAATGCATTTCCTGGGGGTAAGGGGTCTCTGACTTACCCCTGAATATTTCCTTGGTGGCGAAGAAATGCCAAGGGGCCTCATTGGCTGTCCACATGAGCAGTATGAAGCCCTTGGTTGGTCTCTGATGCTGGACATTCCTTTGGCAGAGGATAAGGCCTTTCATCCTGTATTAAAATTTAGGCTGAGGCTGCAAATCCCTGGCAGAGTAACTTCCTGATATCCTTCTCTACAACAGTTTATTACTATGCAGGCGAGGAAGGAGAGAGCATTGGGAAGGAGAGAGCATTGTGGATTGTGGATATCCCAAAGGAAATAAAACATTGATTCCCTTTCAAAAGGCAGGTGTAGCAAGGCCAGCTGAGGTGTCTGGGATGTCTTTGCACTTTGCTGATTTCATGAGTGTATTGTGGGTTGGCCTTCTTTCCTCAGGTCTGAAGTGTGCATGACTGACTATGCTGATTATTTAGTTGTTTTCTGGGTTAATTTTCTAGAGCAGCTCCAAGTTGGTTGGTTTTGTTTAGCTTCAAAACGTCATAAGGATTTGTCTGAACTGGGCTGCAGGAGGCTGAATAATGGTCCCCTTAATCCCTGGAAACTGTGAAAGTTACCTTATATGGAAAAAGTGTTTTTGCAGATATGATTAAGTTAAGGGTCTTAAAATGGGTAGATTTATTTGTATTATCCAGGTAGCCCCTAATCATAATCCAAAATTTCCTTAGAAGAGATAGGGAAACTTGGCTTGAGGAGAAGGCCATATGCCAGAAGCAGAGGAAGGCAGAGTTAGAGTCAGAGAGAAGATACTGGCTTTGGAGATGAAGGAAGGGGCCACGAGCCAAGGAGTGCAAGGGATGTAGCTCTTGAGGCTGGGGAAGGCAAGAAAGGAGAGGTTAGTGTCTCAGAAAAGAGTGTGACCCTGTCAACACATAGGTTTGGGCTAGTGAAAACACTTTGGACTTCTGACCTCAGAACTGTTAAGAGAATAAACGTATGTTAAGGCACCTAGTTTGTGGCAGTTTGTTACAGCAGCCACAGGAAACTAATACATGGGCTAAGGTGAGAAGTTTCACCCATGGGATCCTGGCCTTTAAGGGGATTTCACTTTAGCAGCTGAGATGAGACCCAGAGGAATCTTTGAAAGCTAACTGTGCACCTTATTGTTTCCACACTCTTAAGGTGTGGGTGGAGCAGTGGGAAGCAAATTGGTTTAGTTTCAGAGACCTGCGTCTAAGTCCTGGTGCTGCTATTGACCATCTGATCAACTTTGAAAGTGTTACTTGACCTCTGAGTTTCAGTGGCCACATTATAAAATGGAGAGAAGAATGTAGCTGCTGTGAACATTAAATGAAATAAGGGCTGTGATGAAGTTATGAAGTTCAGTGCCTCATCCTTCTTAAATCCCTCATCCTTCTCCCATACACAGATGCATATTGATATTCTGAGTAACTGGGGAAATGAGTGTGAATTAGTACAAAATCTGAATTCTAGGCTGTTCCTCATTTTTCAGATGGGGAAATTGAGGCTCAGAGAAATTATGAGCGTAGCTGGGGTCATACTACAAGTCAGACAGAGCCCGACCATCGCTCTGTCTCTGTAGTTGAACACTTTACCATTAGTAAGATGTACTATATTGTTGATCACCAAACCCAAGACTAGTTCTTTGACCTTGAGCTTTCTTGCCTCCTATAGGTGTGAAGAGACAGAGCTGGGGGTTGGGCACAAATAGACAAATTTTTAAAAAAGATTGTTTTTAAATGAGCGTAGCATGGGCTCTAATGATACTAGGTAAGTAGACTCTGGTTTTTAATTGATGTAATCTATTGTACTGTAAGGAATAATGGCATCTAAATGTGAGCCCTGATGAGGCTGAAAGGACAAGTGCTTCATTTTCCTTGACTACAGTTGACTTCTTTAATGCAGACTTTAAAAAAGCAAACCCCGATTGATCCTAATTGACGTGTGTAGTGCACATGTGCACATGTGAGCGAGGGGTGCAAGTGAGCATGTGTGTGCGGCACCCATATGAGCTGGCACTTGTACCACATCCTCTGTTCACTTGGACTAGGAAGCCTCAGAAAGCAGAGTCCACAACAAGAGTTTGTTTGCAGGTAGCTGATTTTGGCAAGTGATTCAAGGGAGGAGTGGGAGACTGAAAGAAAGGGAACAGAAAAGGTGGGAAAACCAACCCAAGGTGTGTCGCCAAACTGGTCTTGCTGTGGACAGTGGACTCAGGCCTTGTGGAACCCTCTATGGAGCTGTCCAGGATGTGCCGAGGAGTGGTCCACCCTAATAGGGAGTCCTTATCTGGCAGGTTTACAACCTTTGCTCTTCTCCCCTGGCTCAAGCTTCAGAATGGCTGACTACGTTACCATGGGTGGTTCACCAGCAAGGGTGGGGAAATCTGGGGGTAGAAGAGAGAGATACATAGCTGGAAAGAAAGTTGCTTGAGCTGCTGGCTGCCCTGATGGAGGAGTAAATGGCAGGCAAAGAAGATGTGAAACGTCTGATTCTTTCTTCTACCAGAATGTTCTTTTCTGTTGCTGAAACCCCAATCCTGTGTTGTTATCAAATGCATCTTCCATACACTGGAGACCACAAGTAAGGACCTGATGGGTTTGTCCACACTTGGGGAACTATTTGGAACCTTTCTGAGCTAACTGACATCACAAAGGAGTGACATTAGGCAAGGATATAAGATGCAATGCACACTGTGCTAGAGGAAAGGACGAGGGAATGAACATAACATGAGTTCCTGTCCTCAGGAAGGCGCCATAGCAGAGTGGGGGTGCTGCTGTGACAATCTGAAATGTGAGCTCCTCAACTATTAGCTCTGCAGACCTGGGAGTTCCACGTTCCTTCTCTGAGCCCCGGTTTCCTCCTTGGCAAGTGGGAATGATGATAACCGCTCCAGAGGTGTGATACCAGAATTAAATGACACGGTGAATGGAAACTGCTCAGTGCAGGCCATGGCACATTACATATGCTTACACATGGCAGTGACAAGAAGCCGATTTTCAATGGGAAGCCGCCAGACACAGGTGATCCTGTGCAAGGTGCCACGTGTTAGAGGAAAGCAGGCTGAGAAGTGAGGGCTTCCGGAGATGGCCCTGTAAAGAAAAGCAGTTGACACAGTAATACAAGAAAAGATGAAAGGACACGGATATTTTAAAAATAACATTCAGCCATGTCAGTTGAGAAACCGTTAGAACTAGTAGCAAGTTCAGAAGTCTGAATGTTTAGGAATAAACCTGATGAGAGGTACATGGTCCATCTGAGACAAGTTTTGAGATAACAGGCAGACGGACATTCTAGATGGGAGAAGACAGGAAAGATGGCGATTCTCCTCAAATTATTTTATAGATTCAATAATTTACATGCATTGTTAGTGTGAGAGTCATTGCTACTTCATTACTGGAAAGAAATTTGGCAGAATCTACCATTTCACACCTTTTGGCCTAGCAATCCCACGTTTAGGAATCTATCCCTCAGCCAGCCTTAAATGAGCTCAGACATGGCCAAGCTATTGGCAACAGTTTGCATTAGTAGAGAAATGGGAACCATCTAATGCTTCTTCAATAGGGAATGAGTGCATTTTATTAGGGAATGCAACGTACTGGCAGACAGGACCTCTGTCTATATGTGTCGACAGGGAGATTCTCTAAGACATGAAGTCACAGAATAATATATAGAGTATGATCCTAATTACATGGAAAATAGTAGGCGTATATGAATGAAGAAGTGACCTGGAAGGTCACCAGCCCCCTGGGGATTCAGGCAAGGTTAACTTAGTTTTTTTCAAATGAATGTATGTTGTATTTGTTCATGTTAAAATTGAAAAGGTGAAAGGGAGTAACAGATATATTTTCTTAAAAAAATACATTTTATTGATTTTTACAGAGTGGGAAGGAGAGGGATAGAGAGTTAGAAACATTGATGAGAGAGAGAGTCATCGATCAGCCGCTTCCTGCACGCCCCTACTGGGGATGTGCCCATAACCAAGATACATGCCCTTGACCAGATTCGAACCTGGGACCTTTGAGTCCATAGGCTGACGCTCTATCCACTGAGCCAAACCGGTTTCAGCTGGATATATTTTCTTTATCCAGTCGCAATGCAGTTTTGATACACAATTTTTCCAAAATTTTATTTTCAAGTGATACCTCCAATCTCATGAAAATAACATAGTCACTAAGTAAAAGCCTAAATGGGGGGCATTCATTTCTAGTCTTCTTGACTCGCAGCTCAGTATTTAAAATACAGCTTTTAGTCATGATCATTGAATATTGATTCTTCCATTTTCTTATACTTTTAGATTAATTTCTCTATTCACATAAAAATCAATGTTTGGGTGACTTATTAAAGTTTTATGTTCCTTTTTATTCTTTGATCCCCTATGATTTGTTTTGCTTTTTAGGTAAATAAAACTGGAAATATGCTCTCAATTTTCACACTGCACTTTTAAACTGGTTAGTGGACTCTCAGCCTTGCCCATGGTATCTGTGAGTTTTGTCCTCACCGATGAAGCCTACCCTCAGAATCCGGGGGCAAACTGTTTTCCCATTGTTCTCACAGAGACACGGATTAGTCTCCCAGGTCCCTTCTGTGGATGTTCCGATTTCCCTTTCATCTCATCATTTCTTTCTTTTTGCCATCTCTTCTAGGGTCACATGCTTCTTGGGAGTCCTGTCCAGAACCCTGAATCTTGTGCAGCGCCAGAGGTTCCAGAGCCTCCCAGGAGCACTGGGAGACAAGTAGGCCTCTCTCCTCCTACCACCGACAGCATTTCCTAGAATTCCATTGTTGGGCTATCATGATATTAATCTCTTCTCCAGGGAGGGAGTAGGTTGGATGGGAAGAAGGCCAAGAGAGGAGAGGCAACCCTCCTTCCCCCACAGCTTATGAGAATGGGAAGAATAAGCAGGAGTTTGCCAGATCAAAGAGGAGATGGTGGTCCAGGCAGAGGAGATGCTCAGAGAGGAGGACCAATGTAGGGAGGGCATAAGCATGCCAGGACCCCCTTCTCACCACTCCTCCACCTCAGCAAATGCCTCAGCAATTATCTACTAGGGGCTACCTTGCTGTGGATTTTGACTTCAGAGAGTTCCTCTCTTTGCCTCAGTTTCCTTATCTACAAAATAGGTTAATGCTAGTGAATATCTCACAGGTTGACTGTGAATATTTAATAAGTTAACATATGTCAAGGGCTTAAAACCAGGCCTGGTGAACTTTAAGGGCCAAATAAGTATGTGTATTATTATGAACAATCTGTGGCTTCTAATTTTTTTTTTTTTTTTTTAGATTTTCCTTATATATAATGCATCTGCTTCGAAATCTCCTTTAGAAAATTTTCTTTTCAGTTCATGGAGAGAAAAGAACCCATCAATTTTGTATGCTTAAACCACGAAGTGGTGGTGTTTTAGAAAGAGCCCCTATTATGCTGTCTGAGCCAGAGCTTTTTGGCAGTTGTTTTTCAATTGGGTTCATCTGATCCAATAAAAGGTTGACTAGCCTCTGAGTCCACGTTCTTTCTGCTGGTTTTGCCTCTTGTTAGAAAATCAATGGCATCTGGCTAGCAGTGGGCTGGGGCTGGCCCCACACGTAACCAGTTGAAAAGCTCTACTTAGTATGGAGGAAGCATACTTTATGCCCAACATTCCCCACAGTGTCCAGCCTCCTGCCTCCCTCAGGGGCTCTGGGTGGCCTGGGTGAGTAGGGCGGTGGAGAAGGGTAGCCCACCAGCAGGGGCATGCTGGTGAACCGGCTTGTGGGTTGGATGCTTTGATTCGTATAATTGCTGAGTCCTGACCGCCATGGCTGATATCAGCCTGTCAATAGGAGGGCAGTGGGCACAGAGGTGGGAGAAATGAGCACAGTGAGCTCTCACAAGCTGGCAGGAGCTGGCTGGTACCACCATTGTCTGTCAGGGAAGGGTGTGGATGGGAGGGAGGAAACCCTGCTCCCATAGCAAAAGGCTGGGCCAGGCTGAGGTGCGAATGTTCTTGTGGGGATTTCTTTATGAGCAGGGAATGCGGGAGAAACCAGAGAGAATTAACATTTGCTGAGCGTCTCCTGAGTCCCTCCTGAACCGGGTGCTCTGCAGACATGATCTCATTTGATCTTTGTAATGACATTGTGAGTCAGCTAACTTCAACCCTGTTTTCCTAGGAGACAGAGCCTCAGAGCCGGCAAGTAACTTGCCCAAGGTGACACAGTGGCAGAGCAGGATGGAAACCAGTACCAGTGAACACATAATGACTCCTGGGATTGGAGCAGTCGAAAAAAAAACCCCACAAAAGACGGTAATGAAAAAAAATTATGGTAACTCTCTGTAGGCGAATTTGTTTTAATATCACTCCATCACTCTGACATAAAAATCATGGATTTAAGATCTGGGAGGAACTTTATTTAGTGCAAACCTTCACCGAACAGGTGAGGACAGTGAGCTAGAACAGCTGAAATTTAGCATAACATCAGGATTAAATGAGCACCGGTGCTGCAGTAGTCAGGCGCTGCTCTGTGCTCTGGGAAGAGAGGCTGTGGGGGAGGTGGTTTCACTCTCCCAGGCCCCACCCTCCAGGGCTAGATGCAAGGGCATTGGTGCCCTAATTGGGGAAAAGGAAGAGTGAGTCCTGGAACCAGGTTGCAAATGAGCCCATGGAGGATGTGCATCCTTACTTTCCCATGGGGCCTTCCCAACGGACTCGGGGGATGGAGTCACAGCCAAGGAGGGATGCAGATGATTTCATAGCTGCAGGTGGGTGGCCCGTGTGAACAGGCCTTGCCACTGAGGACTTCCTGGTTTGGCCATCACTCTGTGCAGTGGGGGTGGGAACAGTTTCTGGCCCTCACCTCACATTTTAGCCCTAGTCTATTAGGAAAGAACCAAGGGGGGACATTTAAAACTTGCCACCCATCCTGCTTTGATTTCCTCTGAATGAGCACCTGGGTCAGTGGGGCCATATTACTGGGGGGCGGGGGACCTGCAGCAGGGCCATATTACTGTGGGGCCATATTACTGGGGGTGCTTCCCCTGTGTTCTGTGCCCAAGGGCAGCTGGCTCCCTCTCTCTGCCTGTGGGGCCCAGGTAGATTCACTTGGATAGAACCTCCCTCAGCTCAGGCCACCACCATCTTTCCTCCACTCCAGACGGTTAAGTGATTAAGATGATTTAGGGTCACTTGTCAGGACCTGATCATTTTAATGGTGGAGGCATATAATAGGTGCTCAGTTTAATAGAATTAGTGTTTTTTTCTACCATACTACCTCCTGGTGGAAGCTGCATATCCTATATAATAAAAGCCTAATATGCTAAGTATCCAGTCATTTAGTGGTCTGTTTAACCAATCAAAGTGTAATCTGCTAATAATATGCTAAGGCCGCTCAACCACTCGCTATAACATGCACTGACCACCAGAGGAACAACATTCCATCCGGTAGGTTAGCTTGCTGCTGGGGTCTGGCTGATTGGGACTGAGTAAGATGGGTCGGACATGCCCTGGAACCCTCCCCTGGTGCCTCCCCAGCTGGCCAACCTCCTGTGTCCCTCCCTGACCCGATAGTGCACTGGTGGGGTCTCTTGGCCTAGCCTGCACCCTCTCACAATCCAGGACCCCTTGGGGGATGTTGGAGAGCTGGTTTCAGCCTGATCCTGCAGGCCAGGCCAAGGGACCCCACTGGTGCATGAATTTGTGCATCATGCCTTTAGTATGCCAGTTAAATCTGCTGTTGAACTATACAAGGCTCATTGTCTCATTCATTCTTTTATGCTGCTATCAACATCTATTTATGTGCAGGGCTCTGTCGAGCACTCAAAGGTCTTGGAGATAAAGCTCTCCACTCTTCTCTCACATTCCACAGGCCCCGGCTCTCAGCTGATTACACAGGGATACTCAGTAAGAAGTTTCTGTGTGTGTCCTGGTCTTCAGCTTTTGGGGGCCTTTGGAGTTTAGCTAGTCCTCCAAGGGTAGCCTCAAACTCCCACTTATAGGCTCTGAATCTGTGCTGTTCGGTTACCTGCGCTTTGCCCCCCACCCACCGCAGGTCTAAGATTGAAATGAATCTCTGGGATTTAAAAAGATTCAGGCTTAATGACCTAGCTCTGGCTTATGACTATAAAAGTCAAGGAACCTTAGCGAAGCCATCCAGCAAAGCAGGCTGGGAGATCCGTGGGGAAATGGAGGCTCATCTCAGCAGGAAGGAGGGAAGTTGGGGAGGAGCCGGAACATGGCTGCCCCTGCTCTTGGCAGGGCCAGAGTCTGAGCTAATACAGCAGTAAGGGAGCAGGTGAGCCAGGCCGCAGTGATGGACGGGCCTCACCGTCGCCACGGTCAGAGCAGGCGCCGGGGGATTTACTGCATGGAGCTGGAAGTCATTTCCCTTTCCAATGAAAGGGCAACTTGTCCAAGTGGAAAGGAGAAGGTAATTATCAGCTTGTGAAGCCCTCGGCATCTTGAAGCAGAACTGCCAGGAAATGGCTGCCTGAGGAACCCTCACAGCCCAGGCGGGGCCAGAGGTGCAGAAGCCCACAGACCCGATTCAAACTCTGGCCTGGCTACTCTGTGGTTTTATGACTTTGGCTAAACACATCATCTCTCTGCACCTCAGTTGCCTTTTCTTTAAAATGGGGGCAAGCATACTTTTCTGGGATGAAATTTTTGGAAAACCTGGCAGAGAGCAGGCACTTGATAAATGCTAACCTTCTTCTTCTCATCCTTAATTTATTTTTGTGGTAAGTGTTCTCCAAAGAGAGGCACCCAATGAACCAGGCCTCCCAATGTCTACACCTTGCTGGGGTGGCTGTGTCTGGCCCTTGACCAGCAGAGGCAGTGGAAGTGATACTGTGTGGTGTCTGAGGTCAGCTCACAAGAGTTGGAGCCCCGCGGCTGCCCCAGGGCCTCCAGAAATGCTTGCTTGAGGGGCACAGACTTCAGAATCCAGCTGCTGTCACTGGATGGAGAGAGCATGCTCAGTTGCTCTAGGGCCGGCTTTCACTGAGCTCCTAGGAAACTGCCAGTATCAGTTGCCAGCTATGCCAGTGAGACATCGGGCATCCAGCCCAGTGAAGCCTTCAGTGGCTCCAACCTCAGCCATGCAGGAGAGACCCAAGTAAGAGAGAGCCACTCTGTCAACCCTAGAACCCAGATAATAATGATATTATTTATTAATACATATAGTTTTATTTTAAGTGCTGTTCTGCATTGGCTTGTTAAGCAATAATAGATAATGGGAACTGGCAAGATCCAACACTTACCATTGTGTGGAAATTCCATCATGGCCAGTTTATTTCTTTGGGTTAGATATTAAGCTATCTGGAACACCCTTTTTAGAATACAGGTTTTTCTGACTGGTTGGGCTCAGATAGAGTATCAGCCTGCAGACTGAAGGGTTCCAGGTTTAATTCTGGTCAAGGGCACATGCCTGGGTTGCAGGCTTGGTCCAACATATAGGAGGCAGCCAATCAATGATTCCCTCTCACCATTGGTGTTTCTATCTCTCTCTTCCTCTCTGAAATCAATAAAAATATATTTTAGAACGCAGGTTTTACTGGGAATAGGGTCCAGCTAGCCTGAAGCCTTGTGGGTGAGGGAAAGGGAGTGTCAGAGAGAACAGATTTGGAATTCTAAGGCTGGATGCTGTGGGTCCAGAAGTAGCCTGGGTGCTCTGGCTCAGTTCTTGGCTCAGGCAGACCATAGCTTCTGCAACACGAGTGCCTGGGGCAAGCCAAGCTCTCTATCGCTATGGCATTTGCTCATCTTTCCCATAGTGCTGTGAAGCAAGGATGATGACACCCACTTTATAGATGACTAAATGGAGGCTCAGAGATATGGAGATGGGACTTCACCCACGGTCGCAGAGACAATGAGAGTGGAGCTTTGTGGCCATGTCCGCCTAATTCTGAAGCCAGGTCTCTTTAAACTGAGACTTGGAGCATTTTTCTGGGAGTATTTTCTCCCCTGCATCCCCCAATCACAAGAGCTGCTCTTTGGCACCAGAGACCTGCCATACACATTTGAGTAGTGAAAGAAGGGCAGTTTCTTCTAAGGGCTTGCTGATCATTTGTTCAGAGGCCTGTGGTATAGAGCAGCGACATTCAACCTTTTCCACCTCATGTCACACATAAACTAATTACTAACATTCTCCAGAACACCATAAAATATTTTTTGCCAATCAGACAAAAAACTAATTTTGATTCATTCATACCGGATGGCTACTGTTGTGCTGGCTGTTGTCATTTTCTTATTTGACAATCTAAGGAGAAAGGGGCCAGTGCCCTGACTAAACTTCGCATGGCACACCAGTGTGCTGCAGCACACCAGCTGAAAATCGCTGCTCTAGAGCAAGGTCAAGGATCTTTCTTCAGCTAAGCCTCCGATGGAGTGACAAATTACCATTTTCCCTGGAGCCATGAATTTCCCAGGGAGATGGATGGGGCAGGTGCCTGTGGTCAGCAGGTAGGGCTGGTGCTGCTTGCTGTGGCACTTTGGGAAGGCTCTATCCATGGCCTTTACATGCACCTGCTGCTGTCACAGGTGCCCCTGCACATTCTGGACCTCTTTTCCAACGGGAAACCACTTTGGAGAGGCTTAAAGTGGGAGAAGTCCGGACATTTCCTTCCCCAAGTCGGGAACTTACATTTCCTGGCTGGTGGGCTCTTGGCATGCCCTCTTTATCTTCAAGAAAATAAACGTGCTTTGGCCCACACAGTTTTCTACCCAAACCTGCTATCACTTGGCTTGTCAGTTTCTCCTGGCCCACTCCTAGCTCTTTGCAGTGGTAGAGCCTCCCTTACATTCAGAAACAACCACGTTCTCCATAGTCAGACCTCTGGGCTGCGTCAGGCTCAGGAAAACTGTCAGTCACTGTGGGCAGAAGGAAGAGCCTGGCTCATCCCAGGGCACAGAAGGGCACTGCCCTACCCTTGCAGTGGGCTTGCTTTCATCTGTGTGTGTGTCGGGGGGTGGGGTGGGGAGTTGCTATGGAACAACCTTTCATGGGGATAGCACAGTTTCAGGCAATTTGCAAACACACTTTAAGTCTCATGACAACTCTGTAAGGTGAGTATTATTATCCCTGTTTATAGGTGAGGAAACTATGGCTCAGAGATGGTTAGTGACTAAGATTCTCTTCATTCAGCAGCTATTTACCACATTGTTTGGGGTCCCTTGAAGCAGAGCCTGATGCAGGGACTGGGTACATGGGGTGTCATAAGGGGTTCTCAAATCACATAAGGAAATGGGGAAGCAGGATAAGCAGGGAAAAGCGCAGAGCAAGGATATGGTCTCAGGTGGAGTGTCACCTTGACCTGAATCATCACGGGGGCTCTGGAGCATAACTAGCACCACAAGTTGCCCCACCTTAGATAAGGGGGCTGTGCTCTTGAACCTCTGTATCAGCCAGTCACTGCCCCTCCTAGTGTCTCTGGGTGAGGCAGGCAGCTTCTGTCAGCCAAAGGCCAACTCTGAATATGGTCACATGTGTCAATTCTTGGCACCAGCTCTTGCAGCAAGAGCTGGTGACCTACAGAGGCCTTGATTTTTCCAGTATGACTTGATTTACCCAGGACTGAGCAGGTCCTAGGATGCAGGGTTTTCAGTACTGGGCAGTCTGGCATTAGTGGTCCATCCTACCTGGCAGCAGAGGAGGTGTGTGTGGGGCACTGATTGTGTTGAATACATCGGCTGGGGTCTTGATATGTAAAAACACTTCTTGGTAGTGGGAATGCAGTAGTCAGTGTTGAATGGACATGGTCCTGGCCCTCAGGAGCCTGAAATCTAGTTGGGGAGACCCACAAAATGACATTGACACTGAGTGGAAGGAAGTGGGGAGAAGGGACTATCCCAGCACGAAGGGGTGGAGCATGAGGAGGGGGGACAGATAAGGCTTTTCAAAGGAGGTGTTACCCAGTAAGAACCTGAAAGGTAAGAGGGACTTAGCTGGGTTAAGAAGTTAGGAGAGCAAGGGAAGGGTGACATTCTAATTAGGGAAATTTCAGAGGTAAAAGTTGGAAACCTAACTCAACTACAGAAAAAATATGGTGATATGATATCCAAGAATGGGCCTGGAAATGCTTCATGTATTAGTTACCTATAAGAGAAACAAGTTACCCCAACACATAGTGATTTAAAACAACAAATACTTATTATCTCACAATTTCTGAGGGTCAGGGTTTCAGTGGCTGCTTAGTGGGTGGTCCTGGCTCAGGTCTTGCATGAGGCTGCAGAGATGTTGTCCGAGGCATCTGACTGCTTGGCTAGCTGAAAGGTCCATATTCCGGATGGCTCACTCACATGGCCATGGGCAAGGGCCTTCAGTTCCTCTCTGGCTGTTGGCAGGAGCCTTGGTTCTCACCATGTGGGCCTTTCTTCAGGACTGCTGCAGTGTCCTCTCATATGCAGCTAGCTGCTCCCAGACTTAAGTGATACAAACGAGAGAAGCAGAAGCCACAATGCCTGTAAGACCCATCCTCAAAAGTCATGCTCTGTAGTTTCTACCACATTCAAATCAGTAGGAGCAAGACTCTGAACACAGCCCACACAAAAGGAGAGAGAAATTGGGCCTCACCTTTTGAAGGAGGGGGTTTCAAAAAATTTTGGACCTATTTTAAATTCACCATAGCAGGTTTGACTGGATCCAGGATTAAAAATATCTGTTGTGAATTTATAGTCTCCCTCCCCTCCCCTCCCCTTCCCTCTCCCCTCAGCTGGAGAAAGTGAAACAGTGGAGGAGAGGAGAAGAGAGGAGAGGAGAGGAGAGCAGAGCTCTGGCAGCCCCTGGTGTACTTTAGTCTGGCTTCCTGGCCAAAGAGATCAGACTTCATTTAATAAAACTACAAGTGAAGGCTCTAATTTGTCTTATTTGGATCACTTGGCCGTACCTGGACCAGTCTTATTTCCAAGGAGAAACAGCTCTCTGGTTGGCTGAGCCTGAGTCATGTGCCCATTCTCTGTGTCTAGAAGAAATGAGTCTTGTTCGTACCGCAAGAATCTCATGATAATGCTGATGGAGGAAAGTTCTCCCTGGGCTGTGATTTCCAGCAAATGTGATAGAGGCAAAGGGGACAACTCCTGCAAAGGTGACAGGCAAAGAAAAGAATGTGATAGTTCCTGCTTAGCCAGTTGGTGTGCGTGAGTTAGAATGTTGGTTGGCGATGAGGAAGCTAGAGGCGGCAGTACAGGCCAAAGCTAAAGAGGGGCCAAGAGTATGACCATGCCATCCCAAGGAACCGGTATCTATCTTGAAGCACAGGGCACTAGAACAGGTGCGTGACAAGATCACACCTATTTGTAGGAAGATGACCTTGGCAGTAATATAGAAGCCGGAGTAGAGGAGGCTGATTGGAGACAAGAATGCTGGTTCAGCAGAAACCATTTCAGTGAGACAGATGAAAAAAAACCCACACCTTTTAATAAGAATTTTTAATGTCATCACCCAAGGTGGAATTTTACTTATTCTTCGTTGTTTGGGAGAATTTTCTAGTCCTTTTCACCAAGGTATATGTCAGAAGTGTCTTGGCTACTCCTTTCCCTCTGTCCCTTATTTACTTAATGAATGTTTATGAGGCACTTAGACAAACCAAAGATTAAAGCAGAGGGATGGATTTCTAATGGTAAAATATCAGGCATCTTGGCAGGTTCGTAGGAGAGATATTTTTGGATAAGAAAGATAACTACTTCCTTGTTCCATAATCACCCCATGATAATTAAATGTCAGGGGCTGCTGCTTTCCGCACCTTTTTCATTTCATCCTCACAGCACCAGTGGCTGCGCGCTCCTGCAGGGCACCAAGGGCCTGCCAATCAGAGCATGACTGTCAGTTTCTGCACAGGGTTCGATACCAGTCTCAGGCTTGCAGAGCCAAGCCAAATATCAAGAACAATACCAGCAAAATTAGCAATTTTACAAGTTCCAGTCACTGTTCTAAGTGTTCTGTACATATTATCTCATTTGATTCTAACAACAGCCCCAGAAGGTGTTATTACTATTGTCATTTTGCAGCTGAGAAAACTGAGGCTCAAAGAAGTTGAGTAAATTTGTCACAGCCATAGACTAGGAAGTGGTGGCTTTGAACCCAGGTAGTGTGATTTCCACTGCACCGCTCTCTCCACTCTGCTGTGCTGAGTGCTCACACACCACCATCTAAGGCAGGAACATGAAACTCTGGGTGGAAACTCACTAATGTGGCTAGCATGTAGCAGCTCCATGTGTTGTTCTATCGAACTAGCAGACGTATACTATTGTGAACTCAACCCCCCTTCTCCCCCGGATCATTTTGTTCTCCATGAATCTCCACGCAAGGTCAGGATTTCAATCACTGTCATCCCCCTGGGAAATATCTTACAAGAAAGAGCAAACAAAAGCTTGGCAAAAAACATATAGCATATTGGAGCAGGAGAATATGGGATAACGGCATGCATTTCCTCTCTGCATCTTCAAACAGGTGCTTGTGCATTGCAAAGGGGCTCTGAAAGTGTCCTTGAGTAGAATCCTGAAAAAGCCCAGTTCTCTGGTATAGAAAGGTTGCACACACCTGCCCCTTTGAGGTCGGGTGTGGCCATGTGACTTGTGTTGGCCAATGGAATGTGAGTGGAAGTGCTGTGTCTCACTTTTGGGTGGAAGCCGTGCTGCCTGCCTTTGCTGCAGGACCCAGCAAGTCTGCAGGTGTCTCCTGTCAGCTCAGGGCTCAGAGCAGCAGAGCCCAGCCAGCCTGTGATAGGCACACAGTGAGAGGTACACGCTTCTTAAGCCATCGATTTCGGGATTGTCAGTTACTAGATTGTAATCTGCCATGTCATGACTGATACATCAAATCTCTGCTCAGCCAAAAGATCCCCGTGTCCTCCTGCTGGAGGCATTACCCTGGGTCTCTAATTGAAGTCGATCTCAGGGGCTGATAATGCTTTGGAGACCACTGCAGCTGGACGTGGGATGGAGCTATTGCTTACCTCAAAGTCACACTAACCAAAGTAGACTGAAAATGGAAAGTTGAAATGAAAATTATAATGGCACTTGCTCGATGCACAGAGATTTAATTTTTCAAAGACTTTCCATATCTATTATACTTTTTGCCCAGAATAACAACAAAAACCATATGTGACAGATTCTATTTTCCAATATCTGCTACCCCATTTGCTCTTCTGCAATGCTCTTTTGCCATTCCTCCATCAAGAGATGCTCATTTCTCAACCCTTGCTCCCAGGCTGGACTTTGACTGCTTGGACCAATAGAATAAATCCAGTGGAAGTTATGCTGTGCCAGTTCTGGGAGTAGTTCCCAATTGACAGAAGCTCTGCTTCTTGCTTACCATGTTTAGACTCTAGGATGAGACACCATTTAGGATGTCTGTGGGGAGCGGGGAGGAATGAGAGAGAAAGACAGGAGACAGAGATAAATAAGTATTATTGTGCCAGGTATGTGAGTGAGGAAGTATTGTGTGTCTGAATCCTCCAGCCCCAGCGGCCCCACACGATGCTATGCAGGGCAAAGATGAACCACCCAGCTAGGTCTTTCCCCATACCCTCAACCCCCATAATCATGAGCAAAATAGATGGTATTGTTTTAGCCACTGTGTTTTGTGGTGGTATGCAGCACTGGGTAACTAAAACATTAAGTTAACAGTAATATCTGGGAGGTTGGTAAAATGTGACCTAATCTTAAAAGGCTCAGGGACCTGATGCTCAAAGACACTCAGTTCTTTGCTTGGGGTCATAGTGATCCTTGGTGGAATAGAAGGACTAGAATGCACATGTTCTGATTACCAACCCAGTTGTTTCCCACAACAAAAGACATGCTGGTACATAGGATGTTCGGGGCACATCTTGTGGCAGATCTACATGAGAGGAAAATGAAGACCAGAAAGCCCAAGGGACTTGCTCGAGGTCACATAGGGAGTCTAGGCCACTGACCAGCCAGGAATCCTTGTCTTTAAACTCCGGAATCCAGTTCTCTGTCCTACTGGGTTCTGATTCCTCCATTATTTGGAAGAAGAGCCAAATTTGTTGGGGGGAGGGGGATGTGCCTTTGCTTTTTGGTATTACCTTATAAATGCAAATGATAATTCTCAGGGGGATGTTAAAGAAAAAGCTATAAGAATATCTCATTGTCCAGGCTGTACATTTGAAGAAAAACTTTCTGAAGAGTGAGCCATATTGTTAGGGCTCAGGGAACTAAGGAGAGGAGACGGCTGCAGGCTGCAGTCTTTTCCCACTGTAGGAGCCCCACCCAACAGACAATCCTGTCTCGGACCCAAAACACAAATATCTTGACATGCTAAACATATATATATATATATATATATATATATATATATATATATATATATA
>JAAGEH010000125.1:9297761-9343646 GCA_011751065.1 Lasiurus cinereus
TATATATATATATATATATATATATATATATATATATATATATATATTTAAAACACACTGTGGTAAAATTATATGTAACATGTAATACTGTAACCATTTGATTGAATGGTTTAATCCCAACATTGTCTTCCAATTTGTTCTGTCGAATCTCTTTCTTTCCCCAGATTTCTGTCCGCTTCTTGGGTACAGGAACCCTGTTTTCCACATTTTAAAAGTCAAATCCAGATAAAAGCTCTAATCTCATATTTCATTCCTCTTTTCCTTCTGGTTTAGAATGACCCAAGCTCAGGTCCCCACCATGGGAAAGGAGGACATGGGGACCTCTTCATTCATCCTTGCTATCCTTCTACATCTGCAGCTCCTCTCCCTCTACTTTTGCCCCAAAGTTCTACCCGCTGCAGTTCGACTGATACAAGTTTGCCTTGCTTGGGCAGCTCAGCTTCAAATGATGACTCCAGGTGGTCTTAGCTCCTTGCTGCTGGTTGGGCTCAGGTTGGTTCCATGTGTGTTCCATCTGGGTGGGCCCAAACTAAAAGTGAAGCAGCAACCCTGTGTTCATGAACCTGTCTTTGCCCATCTCACCCAGTCCCCACCCCATGCCCCACTATTTCATATTTTTCTGTAACTTTAGTTTCTGTGACTTGAGAGAGAGAGAGAGAGAGAGAGAGAGAGAGAAACAAACCCAACCCAAACCTTTCTCTTTGTGTATGAGAGTGTAGGCATGGAGACTGGCAAAGTGGCTGTGGGCAGAGTTCGTGACCTAGGGACCCTGGAAATGGGTTTTATTTGCAGGATCTAAAAAACGGGGCCCTTGGATGTGGCACGATTCTATTCTGTTTAAACTGTGCTCTAAAAGGTCTCCACTTTAATTATATTAGTTGCCATAGGAGGCCAACTGCTCAGGCATTGCCTAGGCAACCTCCTGTCATGGATGCCTACCTCTGATGGGGCATCCAGAAAGGGCAGCTAGACCACAGCAGGGATGTCTGACCTTGTCAAGTTTGAGGGTCTCCCTAAATGTCAGATATTTCTGGTACCTCCACAGGTTGGTGCTTATGCTTTTAGTAGCTTTGTATTTTGTGTTTGTTGCCAAGGCAGTTTCCTGTGTTTGAAAATGCAAGCTTGTGCATGGGGGGTGTGTGTGATTTGTTCACACGGGGCCTGGTGTGCACCCCAGTTCTTGCAGCTCTCTGGTAGTTCTGTGGCCCAATGCTGGGCCTCTCTAGGCCAGGAGATCTCTGTAAACCCTTCATGGTGGCATGGTGATTGGCCTCCCAAGACTGGCCTGAGAAAATGGACACAGAGGCCACCCCACTCTCATCTCAGCAGAACATAAATGAGTTCAGACATAGATAAGCCCTCCTGAATGCAGGGCCCTGAACTTGGCACACTGCCTGGACCCATGCAAGGTGGGGCAGGAGGTGGGATGAGGGACTTACTCTACTGAAATCCTATGGCAAATGTGCGTGTGTGTGCTTTCTGTCAGGGTCTGCCATTTTTTGAGATTCTTGAAGAGGGGCCAGTAACTTGGAAAAAGTTCGGACTGCTTTTCCTTAAAAGAGGCCATTCACAACTGGATGGAAGATCCTTGTAACTGCGGCAGCAAATCTCAATTACTGAGCCTCTGCCCCAGGCCAGGCACTATGCGTGAGTCCGTGAGGATATGTTCTCTTTCTATAGCCCAATAGTCATCATGACTGCCCTTCCCCAGGGGTGTTTCTATCCCTTTTACCGAGTAGGTGTAAAGCACCTCGACAGAGTCCTCCAGAGACAGAGTGGCAGAGACAGGACTGGGCCCTGGTCTGTGTGCCTCGAGGCTGGTGCTCCCTCTGGGGCCTCACCATGGGGAGGCGTCCCTCTGGGAATCCCTGCAAATGTGTCCGGGACCGAACCGCCCATCCTTCTTGTTCCGGAGAGCCAGGAGGGAACACCTGGTTTTCGGGATCATGGATCGCAGAAATCCAGTCTTCTCAGGCGAGGCCTGAGTGAGGTCCCTCCACCCAACAGGTGGATTCTCACCTTTAAACCCACAGAGGGGCTGGGCTGGTCCTGGAAGAAATTGACCCTCATCTTATTAAAAATACTTTTATTGATTTCAAAGAGGGAAAGAGAAACATCAATGAGGCAAAGAGAAACATCAATGAGGGAAATCAAAAATCATTGATCGCTGCCTCCTGCACACCTCACACTGAGGCCTGAGCCCACAACCTGGGCATGTGCCCTGACCGGGAATTGAACTGTGACCTCGTTCAAAGGTTGATGCTCAAGCACTGAGCCACACTGGCTGGGCTTGGTTCTCATTTTGATTAAAACCATAACTATTCACTTTTGTCTGTACAGGACCTGCAGCTTCTTTTAAACTGGGAAACAAATGCTAGTTCAGGACACTGATTGTCTGACCCTTGGACACTAGGGTCCCTTCGGTTACTGGAGGGGAGGGGAGGGCTGGGCACTAAAGGCTCTACTGACATGAGGCAACAATGTCACAGGACCTGTCACAGGATCTTGGTGGACACAGGAGCAGACGTGTGCCCCTCCTCCAATGTCTGCCCAGTGTCGCCTGGCAGACTCCATTCACCATCCCTGTCACTGGGGCGTTGCCCCCGAGAGCATTCCTTCCCTCCCCAGAGCAGCCAGCCCTCCTGTTCCCTTTAGGAGCTGCCTGCCCTGCCTGCTGTGGCCCTTCCACACAGCTCTGCGCTGAGGGGGGATCAGCACCCCCGCATTTCGCTGTGCTGTGTCTGCCACTTGGAACTTCAAGTGCTGCTGAGGAAGGCGCGGTTTTCCAGCCGAGGAAGAAACCCTGTCTGAAACCAATCAAGAGTGAAGGAAAAGCAACATGCAGGTGGCTAACTGCTCCCCATTTTGTTTAATCCACAAAGAGGATTTGAGGGACAGGGGCGATTCCTGACCCAGACTCTGGGACATCAGCAGGCCCATCTACCTCCCACCTCAGCTCCTGATGCCTTTCAGCTTCCCTCTCAGTTCTCCTTGAGAGGGGGCGTGCTCATGCAGGCAGGCAGAACCCTCGTCATCCTGGCCTTCAAGGTCACTATCTCAACAACCTCTCTGTGCCTCAGTTTCCCTATCAGTAAAATGGAGATAATGACAGTGCCTACCTCCCAGGGTTTTGTGACAATTAAGTGAGCGAATACATGTAAAATATTTGGGCTAGTGCCTGGAACAAGGTTCTGTGTTAGCTATTACCATTATAATTATAGTGATTGTTCATTTCCGGCTCAACAACCTACATTTGCTCCTCATTAGCATAAACTCAAAACCGGATTTTCATTGACCCCCTACAATCTGGCCACAATCCCCATCCAGGCTTAGCACTCACGGGAAAGGAAAAACACATCTGCTGTGTATCTCTCATTTCCTCTCACCCCAGAACCCCCTTCACTCCCGACACTCTGGTCACCAGATGGGGGCAGGGTGCCCAGACCAATGATTCTCCACAACCCCAGCTGGGAGTTCTGTTACTTACTTCAGTCCTTCTATCACCGGGAGTTAGCGGCAGATCCCCTGGGTTAAGGGCTCAGTCCCACAAGAGTGCCCCTACTTCAGACCCCAAGCACAAGTCACAGGTTGTCACCTCTATTTCTGACAGACCGGCTATAAGTCAGGGTTCCTGCAACTTGTCCTGGGGTTTGAATAGCTCACAGAACACAGAGAAACACATTTACCAGTTCATTTATTTATTTATTTATTTTTTACCCTAGGATATTTTTCCACTGATATTTAGAGAGAGTGGAAGGAAGGGGGAGAGACAGAGAGAGACCTTGAGACCCTTCAGACCATGGGCTGAAGCTCAATCTGCTGAGCCGAACTTGCTAGGACTTGTCTACCAGTTTATTAACAGATATGATAAAGGATACAAATGAACAGCCAGATGAAGGGAACCTAAGGCAGTTTCTGGGCAGGTCCATGGAGTTGGGGGCATTGCTCTCGCAGTACATGGATGTGCTTACCAACCTGGTAGCATCTTGATGCCAGTGCTGTTGGGATTTTATGGAGGCTTCCTCATGTAGGCATGATCGGTTATTAGCTCCATTCCCAGCGCCATTCCCCTCTCTGGAGAATGGGGCTGGGGCTGTAAAGGCCAAGCTTTTAAGCATCCTTCCATCTTTCTCAGGACCAGCCCCCATCCAAGAGCCCATCCAGAGCTGCCTTATCAGGACAAAAGATGTTTCCAATGCTCTTATCACGTAGGAATCTACACGGGTTTCAGGAGCTCTGGGCCAGGAACTAGGGGAAGAGACTGATGTACATACTATTTCGCACTCATGCATCATGATAAACCGCTCACGAGTCCAGTTTCTACACCTTTATCTGTGCTGTTTCCCACCTTAGCACGCCTACTTCTCGCTTCTCTGCTCCTTTACTTCTCTTCCATTTTCATGACCACGGGATGTTCCATGCTTTCCGTGAAACCTGGCCTGGGCACCAGAAGCCCCTTAGAGGTCGGGCTTGATTTCTTCCAGCATTTCACGTGTGGAAGCTCATGGCGGGCAAAGCCTGCTCTGTTTGCTCCATGTGCCCAGGACCAGGCTGACACAGCATTGGTCAGTTTTTATTGAGTGACTGTTCTTTGCTTTAGAGAAACTTCCCATGTCTGGCTTTCTGAAGATGAAAGACGCTTTATTTTTATTTTCTCAGAAGGAAAAGAAAAAATCAAAGAAATAAACCCTGGAATAGCTACAGTTTTATATAGAAAGCATTACTTCTGAGCTAAATGACTTTTTTTTTCCTGAAGGGAAATTTAGAAATTGTAGCTCCTAGTGGAATTAGAGGGATGGAAATGAAGTCATGCACAGATTCACAGCATCTGAAGAACTCTGTTTTGAACCCTTATTTTTCCTACGTCTACGGCTCGCTATAAAAAATTCATCCGTCCGGGCCCAGTTCAGCGTTGCAGTAACATGTGTCCCTTGGGCTTCTCACCAAATTGCACTTTTTCTTAGATGCAGTCAATGATTTGCCTTGGAATGTATTAGCTTTTCTGAGAACTCCTATACCACCCGATTCTCCTGGTCATTGGCTGGCAAAGAAACCTCTTGATTTCCAACTAAACTGGCCTCACAGATAATTTGGAAACTGAGGTGACAGGGAAATGTCCCCACTTTACCCCTTCCATCATGTCAAGCCTTTCCTTCCCCCATCCTATCTCCTGTGACAGATATTGAAGTATTCTCTCAGAACCACATCTCTTTGATCTTCAGCCTCAAGGCAAGTCCCTATTGGTTCAGAAACTTTTTGCTGAGCTCTGAATGGATCACATGATTTAGAGGTAGTGAATGTGGAATGTGTGTATGTGCATCTGTGTGTGTCCTTGTGTGTAAACCAGTGTGCGTCTGCTGACATGCCCTGTGAGTCTGAGTGAGTGTGTGTGTGTGTGTGTGTGTGTGTGTGTGTATGTGGCATGGCTGAGTATGGATGCTGGGTGCTGGTGATGGCTTTAACCAGGAAGACATGGCAGTGGGCAGACATAGGGATGCTGTGTGTAGGTAGGTGTACCCCTACCTCCTTGGTACTCATTATCTCTTTGTTCCCTGCAATACGCCTTATTTGTTTGGGAGTGGGGCACCTGTTGAAATGATAACAGTTTAAACATCAACATGTCCCCACATAACCTGTTTCTCACTCACCATGTCTCCCTGTCTGTGTTTTGAGAGTCATGGGTCACAACTCAAATCAGTGAGCCTTTTTTCAGTACTTACACTCGTTCCTGCGACCTGGTCTTCTGCAAGCTGTCCTCAAGGCAGCCTGTTCTCTGGCCCACACCTTACCTAGTTCCTGCCCATTCTTCAAAGCTAACTGCACCCCCTATAGCCAGGAACCATCTCCCAAAAATTCTGGCCACTGTCTCGTGGGTCCCAAATGCTTGTTGGCCTGGGAAAGGGCTATTCCTCAGAATCACTCAACGGCTTTTAGAAAATACAAATGTGGGAGAACCAATATGGCAGCATAAGATATACATTTATTTGTATGTGCTGTCTCTTGCAACCACACCAAAACTGCAACTAAAAGACAAAACAACTATCCCCCAGAACCACGGGAAAGCTGGTGGAGTGGAAGTTCTGAAACTAGAAGGAAAGAAAAAAGTGCATCCAGACCTGGTAGGACGTGCAGAGGCTCACAAAGGCAGAGGTATGGAGACGTGGGCGAATCAGGCTGGCGTGCGCTGTTGTTTTTCCATTGGGAGGAAGTTACAAGTTCCTGACTCTCTGAACTCCAGTTTCTGGTGGGAGAAACTGGACTGTAGGCCATCGGGTCAAAAAGGGAGGGTGGCTCTCTTGCAGAGTTCTGCACTGGAATCATTGTTTACTGCACTGGGGCGCAGGAAGTGGGACACTGAACAGAACACAGCAGAGAGGGCTAACTGACAGCCATTGCTGTTTGCCACGCCCTATCCTAGAGACTCCCTGAGACCTCACCCCCACAAATCACCCAGCTGTGCGATGACTTTTGCATATGAATGGCCTGCCCTCTGGCAGCTTAACCTAACAAATTGCAACTGGGTCAGACAACTCCAAAACTTCCAAACTCCAAGCAAAGAGGAGTAATCAACTCCAAATCTTCCCAACTCCAAGCAAAGAGGAGAAATCTGTAGAGCTCCCTGTAGCTCCTACTGGGTGGCCTCAAACACTAGCTGACTTTGACTTCCTTGGAGATCCAGGAACCAATGTACCTAGAGGTCAGTGTGAGATAACACCAGATTTCAACTCCACACATACATAAATGACACACTCAAGAGGCAGACTCGATGAGCACCAAAGCCCCACTGAAGCAAGTCTTGCCCCAGAGGGACAAGAACAACACAGCAGTTCTTCCATTAATAAACAAAGATAATCCTCACAGTCAATTGGCCTGGAGGTCAGTTCCTCCCAGTGTACCAATAACAATCAAGGTTTACCTACAACAAGACTGTGAACCCAGCCCACAAAGGGGTGCACCAAGAGTGTCCACCTCAGGTGATTGGAGAGGCAGAGCTACAGGGCCCTATGGACAACTAGCACACAAAGCCACTCCATCAACACAGGGAAGCAGCCAAAATGCAGAGACCAAGAAACATGTCATGAATGAAAGAAATGGAGGAAAGCAAACGACTGGACTTAGAGCTCAAAACCACATTTATAAGGTTATTCAAGAATCTTCTACAAACCACAGACAAACTTATTGAGACCTCTGAGAAACTTAGTGAGAACTTCAAAGATCTTAATGAGAATGCCAAAAAAAAAGGAAAAGGACCAGTCAGAAATTAAGCATGCACTGTCTGAAATAAAGAATAATATACAGAAATCCAACAGCAGACTAGAGGATCCTAAGAATCAAATCAAAGATCTGAAATATGAGGAAGCAAAAAACACCCTAACAGAAAAACAAAAACAAAAACAGTCCAAAAATGTGAAGATAGTGTAAGGAGCCTTTGGGACAACTTCAAGCATACCAACATCAGAATTATGGGAGTGCCAGAAGAAGAGAGAGAGCAAGATACCGAAAACCTATTTGAAGAAATAATGACTGAAAACTTTCCCTACCTGGTGAAAGAAATGGACTTACAAGTCCAGAAAGCACACAGAACACCAAACAAAAAGAATCCAAAGAGGACTACACCAAGACACATCATAATTAAAATGCCATGGGCAAAAGAGAATCTTGAAAGCAGCAAGAAAAAAAGTTACCTACAAGGGAGTACCCATATGACTGTCAGCTGATTTCTCAACAGAAACTATGCAGGCCAGAAGGGAGTGACAGAAAATATTTAATGTGATGAATAGCAAGAACCTACAACGAAGAGTTCTCTACTCAGCAAAGCTGTCATTCAGAATTGAAGGTCAGATAAAGAGGTTCACAGAGAAGAAAAAGCTAAAGGAGTTCATCATCACCAAACCAGGATTATATGAAATGCTGAAGCGTTTTCTTTAAGAAGAGGAAGAAGAATAAAAAGGTAAAGATAAAAATTATGATCAACAAAGTGATAACAAATACATACCTATCAACAAGTGAATCTAAAAATCAGGGCAATAAAAAATCTGATGAAAGAATAATCTGGTGAATATAATAGAATTAGGGGCATAGAAAGGGAACAGAGTAACAATTCTCGGGAAAGGAGGAGTGAGGGGTGCAGGAAGAGATTGGACAAAAATCTTACACCTATAAATGAGGACAGTGGTGGGGGGTAAGGGCATGGGGTGGGGGTGGGGAATTAGGTAGAGGGGAGCTATGGGGGGGGGGAAGAGGAACATCTGTAATAAACTGAACAATAAAGATTAAAAAAAAAGAGAAAATACAAATGTATTGCTTGGCCCCTGCACTGCATAATCTGATCAGTGGGTATGGGGTAGGACCTGGGCATCTGCATTTTTAGAAGTTCCACAGAGGTGATTCCAGTGGGACCCATAGCTCCAGAGGCAAAGTGACAGATTCAAATGCCAAAGTCCCTTTCCAGTTGGCCCTGTGATTGTCTTGAGTTTAGGAAGCAACCTAAAGACAGAACTGGCTTCATGTCTCTCTAGGTCGCACTGCAGAGCATAGCTGAGTTCCAGGCCCTTGATGGCATTAGTGAAGAGGGCATCACGCCCACCGATTACTCCTGAATTGGTGACCCAGCCCAGGCCTATCCTTTGAGTTTTAGTCCTACAGAGCTGTGCTGATCCTGAAGCTGTTGTCTCTGTGATGTCGGAATGAGGCTCTGCAGGTGGCACCTGTCCCTTGCCAGCTGGCTCCGGGAGGCCCTGCTACTAGGGGGTGCCAGAGGAAGCCTTGAAGGGGCAGAAGGAAAGGGCTGCTTTCTGTCCTGCTCACTCTTCTGGGCGGCGTCACTGCAGCAGTTCCTGGGCAGGTTAGCTGTTGCTGTCAGTTTCCAGCTTTTCCCAGGAACTCGCTCAGATCCACCAGTGCCAGCCTGGCAGTGGCCCCTGCTCAGGGAGCTGGGTCCCAGCTCCACAGGGCTCCTCCTCTGGGCTTCCAGTTATGCTAATGCCCCCTCCCCTCAGTCACCAGGTCTTGGGGTAACAGTGGCTCCCTGAAATTGCCACCTCTGTGCTAGCGCAGTGTCCCTTTTCTGTCCTCTGTCCTCCAATATATGCTTAACCAACACCCCTGTTCCATTCTCTCTGTTAAAGGGACTGGTGTGGTTTCTGTTTATGACCGAATTAGTGGCTTCTATTTGACCTCACTCACTTGTCCCTCAAGCATCTTCATACTTTTAAAGGTTATTTCCTACTTTGCAACATGCTTTCACTTCTATTACTCATTTGAATATGACAGCAATCTGGAGAGGCAGGGCTAGGCGTATCATTTTCATTTTCTTAAAGATGGTCTGTAAAACGTCTGATCAAACCACATCACTGTATAGATGAAGATGCTGACACCCAGAGTGAGAGAAGGACTTGCTCAAAGTCTCCAGCAAATCAGTGTCAAGTGATGAGATAATGTTAAAACCTGATCTCTGCCTCCCTTTTTATACCTCAGGAAGGGTCTTAAGGGGGGGTGGGGAGGGGACTCCATGTGATTCATAACCTCAGGGACCAAGGGATGTGCAGGGGTTTCTGTGCCATTAAGAAATCCAATCTTGAGCTGAGGAAGGGCACGTGGAGGAAGGGGATCACAAGATATAGGTACACAATTATAAGTAAGTCCTGGGAGGTAATGTACTGCATGGGGACTACAGTTAATAATACTGTATTGTGTGTTTGAAAGTTGCTAAGAGAGATCTGAAAAGTCTTCATCGTAAGAAAAACATCCTGTAACTATGTACGATGATGTATGTGAACTAACCGTATTGTGGTGATCCTCTCACTATATATAGCAAACCATTATGTTGGGCATGTAAAACTAATACAATGGTGTTTGTTAATTACAGGGTAATTAAAAAAAAGGAATTCCATATTGCATTGGGTAGAATGGCTCAACTCTTGGTTAAGTGGGCCTCTCGGCGAGTCCAGCTAGCTGTCGTGGTCCTGACATTCTACGTGTTGTCTTGCGAGGCAGGATCAGGGTGCTCTGGCTTGCCCAGTTCTCGCCCTCCTGGTTGGCCCTGTGAGTGAGTGTGATCACTGTAATGCAACATTCATACCATTCTATTTTCTTAGTTTAATTTCATTTTGGTTTATTCGTAGTAAAATCCCTGCTGGCATGTCATTTAATTTGCTCCCTGTGCTAATGATAATTCTGAAGCCTTTTACGGAAATGATTATATGGTAATACCAAACCTGATGGTGGACTCGAGCCATCATTTACAGTAATGGGAACATAACAAAGCCCCCGGGGTAGTCCTTCTTGTAATGCTGTGGGGTTCAGGGCGGGATTCTGCTTGGCTTCATTCCACATTATCAGGAGGTCCTCACTAGGGCGCTCCCTCGAGAAAAAGGCCTTTTCTGACTCTGATGCTGAGCCTCTGGACAAAATAAAGGGTAACAAAGGTAGGTGGGTTGGCCAGGGGCAACCGTCAGGATGGGATCAGAGGAGGCGGAGACCAACGACTGCTACACCTTTCTGCATTCACGCCCACATCTGTGAAAACAGACACTGGGCCGGTGGGATGTTCAGAGGAGGGTCTGCCTTCTAGCATCAGGGCCTTTCTCCCGGTACCAACATGCAATGTGAGCCTGGCACTGGGACAGAATAAAAGAGACACCATCTTTGCCTAGAGACGGGGGGACAAGGAGAGCTCCTGAGTACCACAGGCAGAAATACCTGAAACCTGTGTCTTTGGGGGAAGGGGAGGGAGGAGGGACATATTACCCCCACCTGGAGAGTCACCCTGCAAGAAGTGGTTGAAGAAGATCAGAAATGGGGTGTGCTCTAGAAAGAGGGTCATTCCAGGCAAGAGGGCCTTGTCAGGCAAGAAACACTGGGGGCTCCATAATTGGTTTGGCTCAGTGGATAGAGCATCAGCCTGTGGACTAAAGGTTCCCAGGTTCCATTCTGGTCAAGGGCATGTACCTTGGTTGTGGGCTCCATCCCCACTAAGGCAAGTGTAGGAGGCAGTTGACAGAAGTTTCTCATCACTGTTTCTAACTCTATCCCTCTCCCTTTCTCGCTGTAAAATCAATAAAATGTACTTTTAAAAAAAGAAGCGCTGGGGGCTTCCTTTTGTCTGAAGGGTCAGGACAAGCTCAGTGAGACTGCTGTGACCTGTGACTCTGCCGTGCTTTCGGTGCCTTGTTTCAAAAACCCACAGCGGAGCCTCGGACTAGCACAGGGGAGCCTGCTCCTCCTCGGCTCTGGGACCCAGAGGAGTAGAGCGGGGAAGAGGAGGATTTCTCTGTCTTTGTGACTCAGAGGCAGACCTCAGACTGTGGGATTAAAGTTAAGGAAAGGCAAGTCCAGGCCCAATAATTTGGAAAAACATTCTAACAATGTGGCTGCTTAATATTGAAATAGGCTGCCTGGTGAGGTAATGAGCTCCCTGCCCATCAGTGACTTGTCCAAACACTGAAAGCGGGTGAGACTAGCATTCGAACGCACAGCCAGGGCCTGGCTCACAGAGCACCCTTTCCACCACCATCGCGGACAAACCACCACAGAATTCTGAATTCCTGGCCATACCTGAGCTAGTGGCGACTGACTGACTATTTTGTATCTTTGTGTCATAATAATGAACAGACAGTGAGGCATGGCATCCGGCATTTCCTTTTCTTGGTTCTTAGAAGACTCCTGCTGAAACAGCTCTGGTTCTGGAACATCATTTTGCAGCCTCACTGAAGAGTGTGGTGGGAAAATACATATACATATGTGTGTGTCTCTATGTCTATTTTGTGGTGTGTCTCTGACGTTGCTGCCTGCTCTGTGGGGGGCTCAGAAGCGCTTCTGGAGGGCAGACTGGATATTCTTCAGCAGCCCCCACTTAGCTCGGTTCTTCCCATGCCCATCGGGTGTCTGCACCTGCAAGCAGAAGCCGAGAGCCGTGCTGTCAGCCACCGGGAAACCTCAGCTCCTTGGGGCTGGGCCCCTGCTGTGTGCCAGGTGCTACGCACATCATCTCATTAAAACTCATGACAATCACATGAGGCAGCTGCCACTGAGTCCATTTTATAGATGAAGAAATGGAGGCTCAGAAGGATTGGGTAATTTTTCTATCGTTTTTCTAAAAATTGGAATTTCACAGACGAGGCTACATGTGAGTGGGAGCTGATGACAGTGTTGGGGCTGTGAGCCCAGTCCGGCCCTCTCCGGTCCTCTGCAGCCCCTGCAGTAGGGACAGAGGATAAACCAGAACTAGAATTTTATGAAAGCCAGGTAAGAGGCCCAGGAAGGCCAGGAGACCCTGATCTATGGCTGGGTTCCATCCTGAAGGCAGCGAGCAGCCCTGCCGAGACTCAGGGTGCCAGCAAGACCACTTATGCTCAAGTCAGACATAGGGTGGGGAGGGGTGGGGGGGACTCCAGTATAGACAGAGAAGGAATTTGAGAGGATGGGTGGGGGTGGGGTGGCACATTTCCTGAAGAAAGACCCAGAACAGTGCCTGTTTGTGACTATTGTTGGGTCTGAATTTTTTACCTTCAAATCTGATGTAACTTGGGTCATCTGATTTACAGAAGGTGGTAGGCAGAATAATGTCCCCTAAAGATGTCCATGTCCCAATCCTGGGAACATGTGACTATGTTATGTTACATGGCAAAATGGAATTAAGTTGGTAGTCAGCTGGCCTTTAGATGGGGAGATTATTCTGGATCATCAGGTGGGTCTAAGGCAAATGAGAACCGGAGAGACGGCAGGGTGAGAAGGACTTGGCCTAACGGTGCTATCTTTGAAATGGAGGAAGGGCCCCTGAACCAAGGAATGTGGGAGAGGCAAGGGAGTGAATTTTCTCTTAGAGCCTCCAGAAGGAATACAGCCCTGATGACACCTTGATTTTACCCAAAAAGGCCCATTTTGGATTTCTGATCTCCAGACTGTCAGATAATAAATGCATTTATGTTGTTTTAGCCACTCATTTGTTTAACAGCAGCAACAGGAAACCAGTGCATAGATGGAAAGTTATCTTTGTCCTGGGGAGACTTCTTGGAAGTTGGCTGTGACCTGAAGTCAGAGGGAGACAGGCAGAGGAAGGAGACCCTTTCCACAAATGGGGATGGTGGTCAGTAGAGACATTGAGGATGAGAGGAAAAGCAGGAAGAGAAACTGAGGCCAAAGGTTAGAGGACTTGCCTATAAAAACATTTCTCCGTTCCTTCAAAAATATCAGTTAGAGTCTTGGATGTTAGAGGCTCACAGCTGGGACTGTGGGCCCAGTGGGGTGAGTCAGGCCAAAATAGGGTCTGGCCTCACAGCACTTACAGCCTGGCAGCGTTGGGGCTTGGGCCCAGGTACACCAGCCCAAGTCCACTGTTCTTTCCAATGCATGTTCTCGCCTCTCAGAGAAATAAAAGTCTGGCTCTCATTGCTGTTGGCTTCGATGACATTCTCCCAGAATGGGGTGCCAGGTCCCCAGGGCGGAGCCTGCCCTGCAGCTGATTATGGGTCACGGGGGCAATGAGCTACTGCCTTGGAGGAGAGCTAGCTTCCCACTCACTTCTTTTGAGCTAACCTGAGGCCAGACACTCCGTCTCTGTGAGCCTCGGTTTCTTTATCTGTAAAATGGAGGCTGTAACTCCCCACCTGCCAAGCAGTTGAGCTGATCAATGATCATGAATAGACAGTGTCTGACACAGCGTTGCCTTCAATAAATGGCACCTTTAAAAAGTCTTGAAGTTAATTTTCATGCTTCACGTACTATCCTTAAAATAAAATCCCTTTAAAAAAATCAACAAGCCCCAGACTATGAAAATCAAATACAAAAGGTGCTATTTCACTTCCTTTACAAAAGTACATCTGATAGAAATATTGCATTTCAGAGAAGCAATGATTCTGCTGCCTCATTACATCATTTTAAATGAAACCTTTCAGGAATACCTGCACTGAACTGATGCCAAAGGAAAAATATTTCGATTTTATAGGAAAGAGCTGAAGTCATTACTTTTATGAAGCTTTATAAATGTCATTCAAACACACCATCTTATTTTCATTTGCCATTGAAGCCTTTACTTATGCAAATCATGACAAATGTTAAGGAAGCCACTGTTCCCCTGGAATGCTAATACAATCACAGAGAGGGAGGAAGAATTACTTCTGAAGGAAAAATCTATATTGTAGCTCTGTGACTCTGGTAAAAATGAAGCCTCCAGAAAACCTCATTAATTAGTGCTCTGCTCATTTAGAAATTGTGTTAAAAAGCAAAAGGATTGCAAGGAGTTTTCTTCCCAGACACGGAGTGCAGATTAATCACATAAACACCATTTCAGGGGGGAGTGTTATTCTTGACTGATTGTATAAGACACTTAGGAGCTTTCAGGCAGCTTTTGCTACTTCGTAATTATTAATTTTGTCTATCAATTTATTCCTTCACTCTTTAATTTAGACATTCATTCATATGTCCATTTGTTTGCTCACATTTCACTCATGTATTCACTCAATAACCATTAAGAGCCTGCTATGTGCACAGTGCTGTGGTAAGCATGGTGGGAGAAAGAAAGATGAATCAGACCTGACTTCTATTCTCAAGGCGTTAAAGGGGGATGACAAAACATCTACCTAAAGCCGACATTCTTCAGTCTTCCAGCCCCATCTCTGTCCCTAGCATCTAAAAATGACAGAGCAGCCCTGGCTGGTGTGACTCATTTGGTTGAGCTTTGTCCCAGGTCCCTGGTTTGATTCCCAGTCAGGGCATATGTCCGGATTGCAAGTTTGATCCCCAGTAGGGGGTATGCAGGAGGCAGTCGGTAGATGTTTCTCTCTTATTGATGTTTCCCTCCCTCTCCTCTCCCTTCCTCTCTCTTGAAAATTAACAGCAATATGTTTAAAAAAATAAAAATGTCAGAGGATAATACTGAAAAAAATTAGTAACAGCACTGAGTGCTTTTCATGGTCAAGACATTTTTGAGGATTTTTTTTTTTAATGAGAAGGCAGATGCCATTAGATTGAAGGAAAAAGTCATGGTAAGAGGACATGCTGCAAGATGTGGTAGCAGCTGTGGGTGTTCCAGGCTCTGGAGAGAAGAGCAGCAACAAGAAGGACTCTGGGGCAACTGACTGACACAGTGACTGGCTGGAGTGTGGCAGGAGGAACAGCCTTTCCTTCCCACTTCCTTCCCATGTGAGTGTCTGACCTCTGGGGGAGAAGGAGGGAGCCCATGGGGGTCTTGGGCTCCAGAAACAGAGCATGACCCCAGGAGCTGGCTATCAGGAGGGAGTAGAGAGAACCCCGCCCAGGAGGAATGCTACTGGCAGACTCCTGTCCCCACTCTACCTCCTGCTTCCCCTTATCACTAGAGGTAGCAACTCAATAGATTCTCTTCTGCAAACAATGAACCAGAAAGAAAGGGAATGTCACCAATCAAAGAGAGAGAGAGAGAGAGAGAGAGAGAGAGAGAGAGAGAGAGAGAGAGAGAAAGAGAGAGAGAGAGAGAGACATATTGAGAGACTGAGAGAAACAATGACCTTCTAGTTCCCTTGGGTATCATATGCATCATATGCATGCCCTGGCTGGAAATGGTTTCATGAGACTCCCTCTTTGTACTATAAATTTCCCTTTTTAAAAATTGTTATTTTTCAATTACAGTTGATATTCAATATTTTATTAGTTCCATGTATACAGTAGAGTGGTTAGACAATTATATAATTTACAAAGTGTTCCCCCTGAGAATTCAAGTACCTACCTGGCACCATAAGTAGTTTTTACAGTGTTACTGACTATATTCCCTAGGCTGTATTTGTAACTCCCAGTAACTATTTTGTAACTGCCAATTAGTATTTCTCAATCCCTTCCCCCTTTTCATGCAGTCCTCCAACTCCCCACCTGTCTGGCAAACACCAGTTTGTTCTATTTATCTATATAAATTTCCTTTTTCAAAAGCTGGAAGGATGGACTTAATCTTTTTCTTTCTAAAAAATTCCCAATGAAAACATAATCTACTCAAACTGCAAAGAATACTGTCGTTGTTGTACTGTAAGATAGCTCTGCACAGTCTTGGTATTTGTCTTCCTTTCGTCCTCTGAATATCCATAAAATTATACTCATGAATGTATGTCCCTGGGGCTCGATGGAAGAACCCGCTTTGCATCACAAAGAGCTCAGGAATCGCCTGGCACCTTGTTCTGGGGAGTCCATCCTGACCCTTTCAGTGGTTTTCCTTGACTTGCAGCTAAGCAGCAAGTGAATTTTTTTTTTAGCATATCTATATCTGAATATACAGATACTAAAAATATTTGTTGTTTGCCTGAGTTTCAACTTTAATTGGGCATCCTGTATTTGTATTTGTTAAATTTGACACCTAATCCTTACTTTCAGTCACCACCAAGATTAGCAGGTAACTCTTCTCTCTCTTTTTTTTTGTCCTTCTCACACTATGACTCTTTGTTTACTAGACTCTGAAGGCAAGGATTATGTCTTATTTTCCTCTGAATCTCTGCACCCTAACACAATGCCTAGCACAAATTATTTTTTTAAATCAAACTGATTCCTAGACCACATTTGCAAAGTGTGTTGAGGCCCTGAGTTAATAAACGTTTTTTGGGGGGGATTAGAGGGGACAGTCACATACAGGGTGGGTTCTGTGTTCCAATCATCCTGACAGACCTGCATCCAGAGCTTACAATGAAAATCTGTCTGAAATGAATGTGCACAGTACCTTGCAGATGTCACTCCACTGCCCAGGACCACTGTCATTGATGGCTCTGACTTTAAACAGATACTCGGTGTTGGGGGTCAGGTTGTGCAGCTCCAGACTCTGCTGCGTTATGTCCCGAATTTGTCCACAGAGCTCTGTCCGCACATTGTTTGGAGGGGAACAAATGACTTCATAGAATTCCATCTCAAAAGAGTCCACGTCTTCTGTAGGGCATGTCCAGTAAACCTATGAAGAAATGAACATGTAGGCGTGGTCCTAGTACATACCTTTCAGCTTTCTTTCCCACAAAGATTTGTGTCATTGACTATCTGTGGGTGGAGTTTAAGCTGACCCCACCTCCTCTAGTTGCTGACTTTGAATTAGACTTTGTGCAGCAGTATTCTAAAAAATTCCCAATGAAAACATAATCTACTCAAACTGCAAAGAATACTGTCGTTGTTGTACTGTAAGATAGCTCTGCACAGTCTTGGTATTTGTCTTCCTTTCGTCCTCTGAATATCCATAAAATTATACTCATGAATGTATGTCCCTGGCTGTGTTATGAGGCCTGACTGAAGCTTGTGATGTGTTTTAAGGACAGAAAGATACTCTTCTGAGCTCTGTTCCTGTTAGTCATCATGGAGGTGACCGTAGTCCTCCTAACACCACTACTCAGAGTGCTAGTAACTACCATTTATTACATACCCATCATGCATCAGATTGTGTCAGGCCCTCTTAACTCACTTTGTCCTCACAACCAACCCTCTGGAAGGGAGATTTTATTATCCCATTTTACAGTCTGAGGCTCAGAAACATTACTTTTAGCAAATTCCAAAGGAAGCAAAGAATCCTAGAAGATGAAAAGTGTATATATTCCAACCCTCTATTTTATATACCAAAAATACACAGAGCCCCACAGAGTTATTTAAACAATGAACTGACTTATTTAAACAATGGAGGATATATGTTCATACTCAAAGCATAAAATATTAACCCTTGGGAAGAGATATACTAAAAAGTGTCAATTAGTAGATTGTACCTGGCATCCAAATATTTTATAATAACTGTATTTTTAAATAGATATTTCATGTTTTATTTACATTTTAATAAATGTTATAATATTTATAAAATTAATTTATAATTACTCTTAACAAATAAACAAACACAGACATTTATTTCTCACAGATCTGGAGGCTAAAAGTCCAAGATCAAAGCACCTACAGATTTGGCGTCTGGTGAGGGCCCATTTCCAGGGTCATAGACATCCTTTCTCTCCTTGTGTCCTTACATGGCAGAGGGGGCAAGAGAGTTCTCTGAAGTCTCTTTTTTTAATTTATTCATTTATAAACTTTTATTAAATTTATTGGGGTGACATTGATTAATAAAATTATACAGATCTCAGTTGTACAATTCTATAACACATCATCTATAGATTATATTGTGTTTCAAGAACAGAAAGAAGCCAAAATAAAGTTTCCTTTCATCACCATTTATTTTCTATGTTCCCCCTAACCCCTTTCTCTCTGGTAATTACCATACTATCATCTGTGCGGTTTTTTTGTTTTATACTTGCTTTTAAAACTTAATGAAAGTTATTTTTATGCTTATCAAGATAAATGTACTCACTGTGAAATACTTAGAAAATACAGAAAAGTTATAAGGGAAGAAAATAAATATTACATATAATCCCACAATTCAATTAATAATTAGCATTTCTCTACAATTTTGGTATATATACAAACACAGAATACATGTAATTTGGATTATATTGCTTTGATTCCTGCTTTATATCACTTATTATATATTTCCTTGTTTCATTAAAAATTTAGTAAAGCACCATTTTAATAACTGCCCCACAAATGATTTAGACCTATAGTTGAACATTTAGGTTGTTTCTAATTTTATCCTTTAATAAATAATGGTGCAATAAACACATTTGGGCATAAATCTTGATCAGAATTTTTAATGATTTCCTTGGGAGGAATTTCTAGAGGTAAAATTAAGTTTTATAAAAACTCCTTAGGATTTTTAGGTACATATTGACAAGTTACAACTCAAATTTTAAGAATACTTTCTATGCCAAAAGCCTAAAGGGATTGTTAGTCAACAATCATTTGAGAGATTTCATCTTCTACATTACTGAGCACTATGATTGCTGTGTGAATTCCATCCCATGATCCTAACATAGGGATCAAGGATATTTTTCCATCAAATACCATTCTCTTGAGAGCTTGTGACTTGACTAAGTTTTCCTGTGTAGGCTCCTTTCCTTTTTTTAAACTTTAGAATTAAAAATATATCTATAATAATAAAAGCATAATATGCTATTTAGACCAGACAGCTGAACAACCATCTGAACGTCATTCCGGATATCCTTCCAGACAAAGCCATGGTGACAGGGCTGAGGCAAAGGTGGTTAGAGATGACCAGGCAGGTAGGCAAGCAGTTAGGGGTACTCAGGCAGGGAGGCGAGTGGTTAGGGGCGATAAGTCAGACAGGCATAGTGGTTAGAAGCAATGAGACAGGCAGGCAAGGGGTTAAGGGCAATGAGGCAGACAGGCAAAGGTGGTTAGGGGTAATCAGGCAGGCAGGCAGAGAGGTTAGGGGAGATCAGGTAAGCAGGCAGAGTGGTTAGGTGGTTAGGGTGATCAGGCAGGTAGGCAAGCAGTTAAGAGCTAGTGGTCCTGGGTTGTGAGAAGAATGTCCAACTGCCAGTTTAGGCCTGATCCTGTAGGGATCTATAACTTGTCAATATGTACCTATACCAGCAGTCAGATATCCCTTGAGGGGTCCCGGATTATGAGAAGGTGCAGGTTGGGCTGCGGGATCCACCCCCTATGCATGAATTTCATGCACCATGCCTCTAGTGTATATATATATTAGGCAAGCAGGCAGGAGTGTATATATTGGAGGCTTTGGCGCATGAAATTCATGCATGGGTATGGTCCCTAAAGCCCTGCCTGCAATCAGGGCCATCTTCCCGGCTGCGGGCAGCTGACTCAGCCCCCTGCCACCACCCATCCCTGGTTCCCCATTCACAATCAGGCAATCAGAGCCTGCTGGGCTGGGGAAGAGGCTGAGAGGTTGGCTGGCAGGCTTCAATGTGGCAATCAGGGCCTGAGGGCTAGGGGTACCTTCTGCATTGAGCTTCTGCCACCTGGTGGTCAGTGTGCAACATAGTGACTGTTGTTTCGCCATTCCATTAACTTGCATATTACCCTTTTATTCAGTGGTTCTCAACCTTCCTAATGCCACGTCCCTTTAATGCAATTCCTCATGTTGCAATGAAAATAATTTTATGGTTGGGGGTCACCACAACATGAGGAACTGCATTAAAGGGACGTGGCATTAGGAAGGTTGAGAACCACTGCTTTTATTATATAATGTGAGTGCGTGTGCGTGTGCGTGAGTATATATATTTAGAAAGGGAGAAGGAAAGAGAAACATTGATGAGAGAGAACCATTGATCAGCTCTCTCCTGCACATTCCCTACTGGGCATTCGGCCTGACTGGGAATTGAGCTGGTGACCTATCAGTGCATGGGACAACACTCAACCAACTGAACTAACTACATTGGTCAGGTTAGGCTCCTTTCTTGAACTCATTCAGGGACCACTAATAGGTGGCATGGAATGACTGACTCTTCTCCAAGCAGAGAGCAGAGATCATCAGTCCTTTCCTTCTGGGACAAGATCCTGCCAACTGCCCAAGAGGTCTGAGTTGTGAGGGGATGAGACCTAATGTTATCCCTGAGCTAATGTCACATACACTGCAGGCTTTGCTGAGCTAGTACCATTTGGAAATGTAGGTTTAGCTGCTCCCTTGTATACCTGTATCTCTTATGTGAAGGGCAGAAATACTTGGCTTTGTCTGATGGCTTATGAGAGAATATGTTCCATGTTGCAGCATAAGATCATGCTTAGTATCACTTATAGATTCTAAAAACATAGATTATGATGCCTCAGGGGAGAGGAAAAGGAAAGCTTGGCTTGTATCTGGCTTTCATTTTATTGTTTTAAGGCGCTTATACAAAGAATGGCTTGCAATTTGGCAGCAATGGCAACACCTAGATGTTTGTTAGAAATGAGGAATCTCAGGCCCCACTGAGATCCACCGAAACAGAACCTGCATTTTAACAAGATACCCGAGTGCACATTCACATTTGAGCACTCCTAGTTTAGACTGCAAGGATGCTAAACGCATTTGGAAGTGTTCTCAGATCATGGGGGTAAAGGATGAGCTCTGCCACAGGGAAGCAGGCCATGGGCTGGCCTTGGAGATGTCCTCGAAGGGAATCCTAAGACAAGAGAAGATATGCTCTAATAGAATATCTAGTTTCATGTTAATCTTTTTGTTCTTCCCTGAACTTTAACAGAGTATTCTACAATCAGTTCAATGTAGGTTCAGCTGGATTTGAAAGGAATTTAACAAGGACAGGCTGTTTGTCTAAGTTAGGCTAAGAGGATCAAGTAGAGGTCATGACTCTGATGCCAGATGATGGCTGTTGCAGAGTCTGTGAGAGATCCACCCTTCTACTCCCCACAAAAAGTTGAATCTTACAAGATAAGAATTGGGATGCCAGTGGGGATTATCCTCCAATCTTTCCAAATCATGCTGAGTCTGGGTATTTTCTTTAGGCATGGGAGCAGTTTAGAGGAACTATATCTGATAGGTAATGGAACCTGCAGTTCTAATCCCAATTTCTGGCTCTCCCTACTATTACAGGCCTTCCTCCAGGAAATACTACACTTTCCAAGCAGTCTGTTCAAATTATTTTGCTTCTGGCCTTGAGTTCTCTTTCAATAGAGAAGCTGCCATTGAAGTGAGATTTAGGCTTTCAGATATATTTCTCACTATGAGTTAATTACATTGTTTGCTTTAAGCCAGTCTTGGGCTGCTTAGATTTCAGAAATGCATCCCTCTTGAATGGGCTGATTTGAGTGACCAGAGGTGCCTATTGAGTGGCCAGACCCCAGAGGTCAAAGCATGCTTCCCCACGTCCATTCCACACCCCACACCTCTCACCTTCCCCACAGAGCCGAGAGCTTTTTCCTCACCTTGGCAGCTCTTGGATACACCAGAGTCTGGTAGATAACAATTGGGCCCGGGGTTTTCACCGAACACTCGTTGAATGAGTACCAGTTGTGGAAGCTGCTGTTGTTCTGCAGGGACTGGTTTTCTACCCCTGCACTCCAGTAGGTGTAGAGGCCGTCTGTGGTTTTGGCAGGTGCGGAGGACTGCGTGCGCCCATAGGCCTCCAGACCCACCTTGGCCTTCTCTCCCGTAGTGGTTTTGAAGGACAATAAGGAGGAGCTTCGCTGGTATATCTGCTGGTTGCCCAAGCTGTGGGTGCTGAAAGTGACCTTCCTGGCAATCATCATTTCTGAATGTGTGGGATAGGGGGAGGGCAGGGAATCCCCTGAGGAGCATACCTTCTTGGGTCCCATGGGGAAGAGCTCATGGATGGCATTGGAGAGCTCAGCAAAGTCCAAGGGCAGGCAGTGCGAGGAGTGTAGCCGGAGCTGTGGGTCGGGCCTGTAGGTGCTCTGGATGCCGTCCTCGATCTGCTCCACCAGAATCTTGGCGGACTGCAGGAACGCCACTTGGCCTGTCTCCTTGAGAGCTTCCTTGGAGTAGGCGATCAGGCCGTCCATTTCATTCACTTTCATGGATGTGACGTACACGTATTTTTCAATCTCCTTCTGCCTGGACACTTCCAGGTTCTCTACCTGCTCCATGATCAGCTTCTCCTTTTCCTGTAGGATGCTGCGTAGCTTGAGAAATCCATTTCTGATCTCTTTTCGCTTCGCCTCCTTGTCGGCTTTAAAGCTGCCTTTTAAAATGTTGAATTCCATAAGGTCATTATCAATTTCATATCGGACTGCAAAACAACCGAGTTAGTTACTTCAGTTAGTGTTTTCATCTCCCCAGATGTCAAAGCCTGTAGTAAACAGGAGCAAATTACCTTGGACTCCAAGGAAGTGGGTGGGGAGGCAGGGAAGGCACTTGTAGCTGGGCTGAAACACACCAGAACACATTTCATAAAATGACTTATAAAATGCTTGTGGCCTCCCTCTCTTCCTCCTTCTCTTGTACTTCCCTCAGATATAACAATCACCCTTCTCTGGCACACTTCTGTCTCATAGCAGTAATCCCTGTGGCCTTGAGTCTGCAGTTAGAAGTTCAAGGCCACCCTTCCTACTAATTTTCACCAGGCTTCACTTGTCAGCAAATTGGACTTGAGGAGATGTGACATCATGAAGTGACTGGTGTTCCCTGTGTGAAGGCTAAGCTTTTGCAAGGATTTGAGAAGGGACTACATTTCTGGTTACTACTTCTAAATGTTGCCCTGCCTCATTCACCAAAAATGTAACCCTACACAACTGGACAGAGCTGCTCTTTCACACCCCTAGTTTCTCTCAGATTCAGCTGGGCTCCCTCTCTTGCCTTTCCCACTTCCTTTCCATAAAGGGTCTGCTGTTACACTTTAAGGAGAATCCAGTTCATCCTGCATTCTCATAGATGGTATTTGGGTTTTCAGTTCACCTAGTCACTCAACAAACACTGAATGGACACCCAGTCCATGGTACATGCCTTCCTAGGCATTAGGATTACAGATATGCATATGAGAGAACATGGATGTGCAGGGAACTCAAAAATCCAATGATACTGCTGCCCAGGAGAGCACGTAACATGTCTCTAGCTGTGAAATGGGCACCTTTGCTAGCTTTGCAGGGGACTTGAGCATTAGGTAGCGACTTGAAGACATGTGGCCTATTCCAAAGTAAGCCCCTTCCCTTAAAAGGCCACCTCTGCAGTGAGTCGATGAGCTGCAATCCTCACCAAATTGTACTCAAGAGTGGGGTGATAAGTCTTTTTTGCACTAGGTTCTTAACATAGTCATGGACCTTCATGGGTAGTGGTCACTGGCACAAAGATATGCAACTGAGTAAGAGAAACCCTGGAGTTCTGTCAGACCAGTGGTTGGCAAACTCATTAGTCAACAGAGCCAAATATCAACAGTACAACGATTGAAATTTCTTTTGAGAGCCAAATTTTTTAAACTTAAACTATATAGGTAGGTACATTGTTATTAACTTAACTAGGGTACTCCTATGCTGGTCTTTGCTAAAAATGTCCTCAATCTGATTGAGGTATGCTCAAGGGGCCAAAGAGTTGCATGTGACTTGCGAGCCGCGGTTTGCCAACCACTGTGTCAGACCATGAGGACAGTGCCGAGGGCTGTCTTGGTTACTACATGACCAGGATGTGTAGAGGTGCTTGAAAGGTATTTGTTGAGTGACAGCCATTATGTCCCATGTTCTAACATTGTGTGTGTGTGTGTGTGTGTGTGTGTGTGTGTGTGTGTGTGTGTGTCGGGGGGCGTGGGAGAGGATATCAGTACTGTTACCCTCTGGACTGAAGTCCCCATTTTCTTTGCCCACCTCCTGCCTCCCACTGGACCGGAAAGAATGAGGTGGTGAAGCAGATGGGGGCTGAACAGGAAACTATCAGGGTGTCCTTGCAGTGGTGCTAAGGAATGCCCCCTGCCTTCCCCAATGCAAGCCCTCCTGTGACTTATGGCAACTGAAATTCCACTTTATGCATTAATTTATTTAACTATTCAATAGTTACTCACTGTCAACGATACTTGGATAGGACGCTTCTTGCTTTATTAGGGATCAGTTAAGCTTAGGTAGAGCAAAGTCCCGAGAGGCAGGATAAAAATTTCATAGAGGAGGCAGGAGGAGGCCAGAAGCACCCCTCTCCCTTACAAATTGACAGCTTTGCAAGAGGTGGTCTTAGAGATAAGTCCAGTCAAGGTCTCTTTCAGGCAGTATACTTAAATGTAGCTATTATTTTAAATTAGACATTTTTATGTGCCAGATCCACGCATTACACAAATTATGGATCATATCCACCTATTATGATATATTACACATCTTTCTACCAGGAAGATATTGTTCCCATTTATACATGAGGAAACGAAGGCTCAGGGAGGTTAAGTGACTGTCCAGTGTCACACAGCAAGTAAATGGGAGGAACGAGGGCCTGGCCCTAACGTTTGTCTCACTTCAAAGCCTGTGCTTTCCTTTGCTCCAGCTGTGGTTCGCAGCCCTCTGAGAGCACCAGAATCACCTGGGGAATTGTAAAAACCACTCTGCGCTCCACCTCACCTGCTGAGATTCTAAATTGGCCTAATTTGGGGCTCAGGAATTCAGGGGAGGAAGTTTGCAGCTAGGTTTTGAACTAATGCAGGGACTCTTCTGGGGATCCTGATAAAAAGGCAGATTCTCATGTAGACGGGATGGGGTGATGTCTCCCCAGCTCCCGAGACATACTATTGCTGCTGGCTCTGGTTAGTAAGGCTCCCCAGACAGTGCCAATGTGTAGCTGGGGTGACTCCACAGCTTCAAACACTCAACTTCTCTCTGGGGCCCAGAGTTTCTCAAATGGTGTCCTCGGATCACCGGCTTTTGAATTACCTGGAGATCCGTTTAAAATGCATATTTATGGCATCTCCCCAGGAAGTGAATTAAGTCCTTAAGAACAAGTTTGAATCATAGTGACAAAACACTGTAGAAACGCTTACAGAACTTCAGGACACCATAGGAGCAAACCCTCCATTTTTCAAGGGGGAAAATAGGGCCCAAGGTCATGAAGGATTATAGAATCTTTATGGATTTCTTGTGTGTCAGGTTATTTTTTCCTCCTCTTTCTTCCCCTTCCTTCCTTCTTTCCTTCCTTCCTCCCTTTTTTCCTTCTTTCCTTCCTTCCTTCCTTCTTTCCTTTTTCCTTTTTAAAAATGTTTTATTTAATCCTCATAATCACATCATGAGGGAGGTATTACTATTTATCCCTATTTTATAGATGAGAAAACCAAGGCACAGGAAGGTTAACAGGCTGGTGCTAGTTGCCAGGTATGGGCACCAAGCCAATGGCGCAGCCTAGTTCAGGGCCACCCTGGAGGGGAGGGAAGGGGACCAGAACCTGCTTTGAACTTGGCAATGGCGCTGAAGAGCCCGGCGGACCGCTCGGAGCAGGCGTCGATGAGGCTCATGGTGTCGTGGCCGTTGTGTAGGGAGGTCTTGCAGAAGCTGCAGAGCAGCTGGTCGTCGGTGCGGCAGTACTCGATGATGCGGCTGGACGGGTGGTGGATGCAGATCTTCTCGTCCTGGTCGTCGGTGCTGGTGTCCACGAAGACGTGGTCCTGCATGGCCGCGTCCGAGTGGAAGGTCTTGAGGCAGTCGTTGCAGAGGTTGAGGCGGCAGGTGGTGCAGCGCTTGTAGGCGATGCGCCGGCTGCGGCAGACCTGGCAGAGGATGGGCCCGGTGGAGCGGTCAAAGCGCCACTTGAGGTAGCCGTGCTCCTGCATGTAGCGCTTGGTGAGGCGCCCGCGCAGGTAGTTCTCGGGCAGCTGCATCTTGTGGCTGTAGGGCATGCAGTGCGAGCGGCTGCACACCGGGCAGACGAGGATGAAGAAGTTCTCGGTGACCTCTGCGTGCTTCTGCAGCCGCCGCAGGCACTTCTCGCACAGGCTGTGGTTGCAGGGCAACATGAAGGAATGCAGGCGCAGCCGGTTGCACATGGGACATAAGAGATGGTTGACCAGATGGCTTTTCCCCGGAGTGGTCAGCTTTATCTCATCCAACTGGGAATCGCTGCTCCCGATGCGCAGAGCGGTCTTGGAGCTGAAAGGAGAAGCAAACACACGGAGGGCTTCAGGATGCGGGCTCCAGGGCTTGCTCCATTTCTCCACCTTGGAAAGAGGCGGAGGCCTCCTCCGAGGCAGGCCCGTGGGACGGTGAGGAGCAGAGGCTCGGTGCCAGGCTGTCAGGGTTCTAAACCTGCCTCCACTGTGTTTAAGCGAGGTGACCTCCGAAAAGTCAATGAACCTGTCTCTGCCTGTTTCCTCATTATAAAATTAGTACCCAGTAGCCGTGGTCGGCAAACTGCAGCTTGCGAGCCACGTGCGGCTCTTTGGCCCCTTGAATGTGTCTCTTCCACAAAACACCACAGCCTGGGTGAGTCTATTTTGAAGAAGTGGCGTTAGAAGAAGTTTAAGTTTAAAAAAACGTGGCTCTCAAAAGAAATTTCAATCGTTGTACTGTTGATATTTGACTCTGTTGACTAATGAGTTTGTTGTCCACTGCAGGATTACAATTGAATTGGATTGCCTGCAAGACCCGAGAGAAGCCCTAAACTCAGTAAGTACTTGTTAATTTTGAGCAAGAGAAAAACCTTGGAAACTGGCCTGGCAATATCAGCCCCCTCCGATGTTCTGTGATCATAACAATATCCCAGAACACCAGCACCAGGCAAGGCCATTCTGGGATGCTGACGAAACAAAGCACATACAAGACCACTTCATCATCTTTGAATTCAGACAAGAGCAAGAACATTATCCAAACCACACAAGTACCAAACATCCCTCTCCTGGTTAATGGGAGGGACCGCTGCTTTTTCACCAGTTGCAGCCTTAGGCTCTCTCTGTTCTTCCCACCTTCTAGATGAGATTTATTAATATACCCAACAGCAGATTCATCCCTGCACCCTCACTTAATGTGAACCTATAATAACTTATTGAGACACCTCACACTTAACCATGGTGCATGTTCTCACTTGTTGTCATGAGGCAATGAATCCAGTGTTGTCCGACTACAGGTGTGTTGTTGGTGGGTTTTGCCTGGAGGGCATTGCCATCATTATTATTGTGCAGGATGGAACAGAAAGAGGATAGGGAAAGTGTCCTTCCCAGGAGACCAGGAGGTCAGTGTTTGAGCGCAGCCTAAAACCTGGTGTCTCACCACTAGGCGAGTAAGAATTAAGGATCTGGGCAGATTGCAGGTTATAGAATGCACTAGAGTAGAGGTACATCTTTGAGATGAGTTTCTTAACCTCTCTCATTCTCAGTTTCCTCACCTGTAAATTGAGGCTCACAGTACTACTTCTTTTGTGAGAATTTTACAAAGTCTGCATGAGTTAATCCATGGTAAATGCTTAACTGCTGGTACCTACTAAACAACATTCCACAGATGTCCACTGCAATTACTACCCTCTGCAATTACTAGCCAGCCAATGTCCACAGCATAGAAAAGCAATGAGCAAGACCATGAAAGTATGTGTTTGTACTGTTTGTATGTGTTTTATTTGTCTAACATCTGAGGCTGATTTCATGTAAGAATTCTGGACAAAGTAAAAGCTTACTTGTAAAATTCAAGTGCAAATTGGGGAAAAGCAGTTTATGTAAATAAGTGAATTCACTGTGGGGATGGAGGTATCAGCAGATACACAAATTGTGACTATTTCTATTTCTTTGCCTCTGTTTATGTTAGGGATGCTTGGGTATTGATTCTGGCATTGTGAGTGTGTTTTCTTCTGCTTTGGCCCTCTTGTTGTCCCTGTAAGTCCCCGTCTCCTTCCCCATTCCCTTGGGGGACCTAGATATCAGAATCCAGACAATCAAAGTTGCTATCAAGTATTCTGGAATGAGTGGCCCTGTGGTGACAGAGAGTTCCCCTTGTGGACACTCAGGAACCTGGAAAGCTCCTCCCTTAGGATTTGGATGCTGGGCTCCAGGCATGCAGGCCTCAATATTCTCAGTCATGTTCCCTCTCTGCCTTCCCAGCCTCCTGCCTGGGTCCTGAAGGAGTCACCTGGAGGAACAGTTCCACTGTACACCTGTTAGCTGGATGGACCTTTCTAATTTGATAAGGTGGCTCTGAGAATCAAGATGTAACATAAAGGGAGACAACATTAAAAATCAGAAAGAAGGGAGGGAAGGTGTTTTTGGGATAAGAAAAAAGAGAAAGGAGCTAAGAGACAGGTGGTAAATGGTCCAGGGAGCTGGGGAATGAGTAAGGCAGAGAGGGATGGATGAACCAGAATGGGGTGAGATGAGCATGTTGCTGAGCAGTAAGTAGTGGTGAGGGACAGGTAATGGGTGGTTCAGAAACCAGGAAAGGGGCCAATGGAAGACAAACCTCTGTGTACGAAGAGCCGATCTCCTGACACTTGTAATAGCAACTCTGACCACCTTCTGAAAGCCTAGGCATAGACCTGGGTATTCAGGAGCAGGGATCTCATGCCCACACCATCTAGCCCAGCAGTCTTACCTTCTGGTTGAGACATCCATTCTCTGCTCCTCTGCATGGCTTTCTCCCTCTCCCAAATTCAGGCCTGTTCTTGCACCTGGGTTCTCTTTGTATCATCTGTAAGTCTCCTGACTTCCCTCCTTATACCACCCAGGCCATTCTGCATGGTAGAATCATTGGGGGTGGAATGGACCTTATAAAATTCTGATGCCCAGGTGGTATTCCAGACCAATAAAATCAGAATGTCTGGGATGGGGGCCAGGCATCACTATTTCATAAAAAGATCCCTAGGGATTCCAATGCAAAGCAAAGTTTGAGAGCTACTGACCTGAGGCATCTTCCCAAAGCACCGCGTTATCCCTCCTCTGTTGAAATGGGCTCAGGGCCTCTCCTGGCTGATGCACAGAAAATGGGGCAATTGAGAGGGAGTGGTGTGGACACTACACCTTAGAACTTCTGCACCCCCATTTCTGGGTTCGTTATTCATGCAAGGACCATATGTAAGAGGTCCACAAGCAGAGAGTAACGTTCATTAACCATCTACTAAGTGCTTACATGCAAGATGGATCATATTCGTCCCCCAATTCATTGAACCTTTGCTCACAGATGTGCTTTTCTGACCTTGTAAGATTTCAAACTCGCCTCTCCAATCCTGTCATAGTGCCAAACTTCGAATTTATGCCTCTAAGAAGTCTGTCTGTCTCTGGCACTCCGGACTCCCCTCATGTGTGACATAAAAAGACTGGTTGGTTGGAGCAAGAGGAAGATATTCAATGCCTAATACAGAGGCTTAATGTCCCCAAAGAGTGATTGCGACCCTCAGTGGCATACCCTCCGGATGGGAACAAAGAGAAGGCTGGCGGGAATACACAACTGCCCGGGCCTGTCTATAGGCCATGGGTCAGCAGCGCCCTGTGAAAGGGGTTGCTTTTCCAATAAGCATTGCAGATGCCAAGAGTTCAGAGGAGGAAGAGGAATTTATATTTGTATGACAAATGACAGATTACAAAGCACATACATTCATTTCATGCCCATGAATCATGGCATGTATTCTCTCCGTTTTACAGTAGTGCATTTTAAATTTAAGAATACACAGATACTGGGTTCAAATCCTGAGTGCATCTGGCTGTCTCACTTTCCTCAGACTTCTTAGAGGCATGAGGTAGGGTGAGCACAGGACGAGGGTTACGTGGGGTCACACAGACAGTGTCAGGCAAGCTGCTTAAGCACGGAGTTCTAGCTGTTACTGTTTTGCACAGGTGACAGAGTGACGCTCAGGAGAGCATGGTGCTCAGTGTGGATGGTGGAGCGTGGATTTGAAACTCAAGTCTATATGTGGTCAAGAGCTGTTTAGGACACACTTAATTTTACAAAATTCTTGGTCTCCTCCTTTCAGGTAGAGAAATGGACTTGGGGCAGGGGCACTGGCCTGCCCTATGGACTCCACAGCCAGCAGATGCTCCCCTCGCCCCCCTGCCAGTTTTGTGAGCCAGTGTGGCCCTCCTGGGGTGCCCACCACTTACGAAACGCGGATGGTCTTGAGGCGGCCCTTGCGGAACGTGATGGTGACATTGCGGCAGCAGCGGCTCTCGTAGTAATAGCACCTGACGTTGCTGCTGGCAGAGCAGCAGCACTTGCAGTTGGGGTCATTGGCCCAGGAGCAGCAGCACCAGTGGCAGTTGGGGTTCTCGGCGCAGGTGCAGTGGCAGCACTGGCAGTTCCGCTCGTCCTTGTAAGGGCAGGGGAAGCAGGTGCAGTTCCGCTCGGAGGTGAAGAGGAACTTGCAGCACAGACAGGAGCACAGGCGAGGACAGCACCTCTGCCACGTGCAGCAGGGGGAGCAGACACACATAGCCGTATCCATGGCTCCTACAGTATGGTCACTGCCCTCCGGTACCGGAGTCCTGCTGTCTGCTCTCCTGGGATGGGCTCCTCCTCCCCCTGGTGGTTGCAAGAGGTTGGCTGTGATGAGGACTTCTCAGGCCATGTCCCTACCAGGAAGCTCCTGGGCTGGCATTTACATATATCAGCCTGAGGCCATTTGCTTATGTCACAATCCCTGTCTCCCCACCATATCTCACCTGCTGGGTGGGCGAGAGGTTGAGATCTGGGGGTGAGGGGCAGGCAGGTGGGCTGATGGATACTCCCTGCTCCCATAGGACCAGCTCCAAGGAGAATGAAGGCATTGAGCACCCCGGAGGGTTAGCTGTCATCTTTCGAGTTATGAGGTGGATTTTCAGAAGCGATTTCTCTCTCCCTGCAACTCGGGCAAGTTGACTTCAGGATATGTCTTTATAGGCGGGAAGGCTTGGGTATGATTAATTGGAAAAGTAGGCTGGTGTGATGGTCTTCTCCTTGGGTGTTTTCTGCTTTGATAGAACTCTTTACTGGATGAACAAAGCACAGCGCTTATAAATAATAGCACTGCCCATTGAAAGGAGAGAGAATGAAAGGGAAAAAAGGTGTAGGCTCAGTTAGGCACTTCTTTTAGTACTCATTGGGGTTGTCATTTGCTGCACAGTCCCTGCTGATTTTATGAGGCTTCGTGCATAAATCGCTTTGGATATTGCTTGGCTTCTTTGCAGCTTCATAGGATTTGGCTAAGGCTCAAGCTGCCCCCGCCCCTGCATCTCTTTTATAAGTGGTGGAATTTTACATGAGAATCTTTAGCTCTCCTGATATTATACTAGTATGCTCCGTATCTCTAGAAATGACCTCATATATTAGGGGAGAACTTTCCATTTTATGCAGCTGGTAAAGATTAAAAGAGCCGAGATTCCATGGTCATACCACCCTGTTGGATAAACACTGTCTTATTATTTTTCCAAAAAGAAGCAGAAGTGAGAGCTGAATTGGCTACAGAAAAAAGATTGCATAATTTATTGTTTCTCCCTATGATTATCATCTTTGTAATCGGATAAACATTCACTGGGTACTAACTGTGCCAGCCACACATTGATTTTAGATTTCTATGAATGAAAATCCTGGATCATAGGCTGGATATTATATTTCCTTTTTTTAATAAATACTATTAAATCACTTACTTAAATGAATATACCAGTTTATACTGAAACCAACAATGTATGAGAGATACTTCTGCCCCCTCGTGCTTCCCTAGGCTCGGTTTAACCTACTCTTCTCTATTCGCCAGGCCAGAATTTGAGCTTCACTCTTGAATTTATAGTACATTTTCATCATTGATCTGTGCAAGGCTCCCTCTTATTTTTTGTTTTTAAATTTTTATTGAGATATAATTTATTTACCATTAAACTCACTATTTTTAATTGAACACGATGTGGAGAAATTATAACTTTCATACAATCGTTTTAAGTATATGCACAGGATTGTGTAACTTAAACCACTATCAAATTCTAGAACATTTTCATTACTCCCCAAAGACACCCTGTACTCATTATCCATCACTCCCTGGCCACCATTAAACTACTTTCTCTATCTCTGGGTTCACTTATTTGGGACTTTTCATATAAATGGAATCCATTATAAATTAATGGACTTTTGGGTTGCTTCCACTTTTGGGCCATTATGAATAATGTTGCTGTGAACATTTGTGTATGAGGTTTTATAGGCCACATATTTTCAATTCTCTTGAGTATACTAGGAGTAAAACTGTTGGGTCTTATGATAATTTTGATTAACTTTTTGAAGAAATGTCAAACTGTTTCCCAAAGAGCTACAGCATTAATATTTTTACATTCCCCCCAGCAATGTATGAGAGTTATAATTTCTCCACATCCTGATCAGAATTTTTTACTTTTGAAAAAAAGAAGTTTTTATTGATTTTAGAGAGAGAGAAGAAAGGAGAGGAATAGAGAGATAGAAACATCAAGAGAGAAAGAGACATCAATCATCTACCTCCTGCATGCCCCCTACTGGAGATCGAGCCGTGCAATCAGGGCATGTGCTCTGACTCGGAATTGAACCTAAGACCTCTTGGTTCATGAAATGATACTTAACCACAGAGCCACACAGGGCCTTGCTACTTTTCTTTTAAAATTGTTATTACGTATTATTATTGCCATCAGAAGGGGTATGAGGTAGGATCTCACTGTGAATTTTGCTGATGGCTAATGACAACTGAGAATCTTTTCATGTGCTTAGTAACCATTGGTATATTTTCTTTGGAGAAATGTCTATTCAACTCCTGTGTCCATTTTATAATTGAGTTGTCTTTTTTTATTGTTGAGTTGTAAAAGTTCTTTGTATAAGAGAGATATTATGTCCTATCAAATATATAATTTTCAAATATTTTTTCCTTTCTGTGGTTTGTATTTTTACTTTTTTAGATAGTGCCCTTGGAAGCCCAAAGGTGTTAATTTTAATGAAGTCTAATTTATCTATATTTTTGTTGTTGTTGCTTACTCTTTTGTGTCATTTCAGAAATATCTACCTAACTCAATAACATGGGGATGTATACCTATTCTGTATAGTTTGAGCAAATACCAGTACACTTACTGGTAGATCAAAGATTTTAAATTAATTTTTATATTTGATGTGAGAAATTCAGTTGACAATAGGTGTATGGTTTATTACTGAACTCTGTTCCTTTGATCTTTAAGTCTGTCCTTATGCCAATCATACTTTTTTTAAAATATATATTTTATTGATTTTCTACAGAGAGGAAGAGAGAGGGATAGAGAGCCAGAAACATTGATGAGAGAGAGACATCGATCAGCCGCCTCCTGCACGCCCCTTACCAGGGATGTGCCTGCAACCAAGATATATGCCCTTGACCGGAATCGAACCTGGGACCCTTCAGTCCCCAGGCCGACGCTTTATCCACTGAGCCAAACCGGTCTTGGCCCAATCATACTTTTGATTACTACAGATTTGTAGTAAGTTTTGAAATAGGAAGTGTGTTTTCTATGACAAATGTGATGGGCACCAGATGCAGGGCTCATGGATGGTGAGTGCAGCTATGGTGGTGCGAGCCTCTCCCGATTAGGGCTGACGGGGTGTGAGCCCACAACAGGTACAGTGGGACTGGGATCAACAGGAGTGGCAGACAGGAGTGGCAGGTGGAGTTGGACTGCCAGTTTTGGACCAATCTCCACAGGCCACGCTGAGGGATCCAACTGTGCATGAATTCATGCACTGGGCCTCTACTGTTTAATAATTTAACAAAGTAAGGAGGACCAGACAGTGTTATGTAAAAAAAATAAAATTGGATCCATTCTTCATGCCCAGATAGATTCTGAATGGATCAGACACTTAAATATGGTAAAAGATAAAATCACACACGTAATAGTAGAAAACATGTTTAATTGCTTTATAATCTGGGTGTGAGGAAAACCTAATTATGACAAAATGCAAAAGCAAAAATGATTGATTAATTTGATTGCATGAATACAAAATTTTTGAAGGGCTGAATATACAACACAAAAAAATGAAACAAAAAACCCACAGAAACACCAAACCCACTAACTATTAACAAAGTAAAAAGGCAAATGACAAATGGGAAAAATATGTAATCTATGTTAGAGGCAAAGAGTTGCTATCCTGAACATCTGAAAAGCTTCTAAAAATTTTAGATGGAAAAGATCAAGTTTTCTGAAGAAAAATGAACCAAAAATATGAAGTTTACAGGGAAAAAATGTTACCAGCCTTTAACCATGTATAAAGTTGCTTCCTTTAAAAATATATATATATATATTTTATTGATTTTTTTACACAAAGAAAGGGAGAGGGAATAGAGAGTTAGAAACATCAATGAGAGAGAAACATCGATCAGCTGCCTCCTGCACACCCCCTACTGGGAATGTGCCTGCAACCAAGGTACATGCTCTTGACCAGAATCAAACCTGGGACCCTTCAGACTACAGGCTAACACTCTATCCATTGAGCCAAACCGGTTTTGGCAAGTTGCTTACTTTTGTTTACAATAAGTGACATGCAAAATTAACATGCACTGAGATACCATGTTTTATCCACCAGATTACCCCAATTCCCCCAAATTGAGAACGATTCATTGACAGAGCTCTAGAGGTACATTTCACAAAACTGAGCAGATCCTCTCTGGCTCCAGTTTACTTAGCTTTGCTAGAGGATAGAGGACAGAAAGGACAGCAAGCCAGCAGGACAGGGTCAGGTGTGATGGCTCAGGTATGAAGGAATGAGGCCATATGAGTGGTGATATAGTGATGCTGTAGTGCACTGGCCAGGTATCCTTAAGACTGAGGTACTCATTTCTCCCATTGCCTGGAGTGTTGACTGCTCACAGTTCACACCTCAATCTTTCTCTGGGAATTGCTGTCAGTGTGTGTGTGAGTTGTAGGGGGGGGTGTGCTTTGCCCAAGATTATGCCTCTTTTCAGGGATCTGTTCTGCCTAGACTGGGACAACTTTAAAGGGCCATTCCAGCTACCAAGGAATTCCTGTGGACTTGTGCCGGTCCATAGTTGCAACTATATTGTAGTTTAGCTTTTCCCTCTGCACAATCCTGTTTTCTTTACTTTCTAAGAGCCCTTCTCATTAAACCTGCTGTGTACTAGTCTCCATTTCATAATCTGCTTCTTGGGGAGAATGGGTATGGGGGCCATTCTGCTTTATAAGTCCCACTCCTATGAGCCAATATGTTTTATTTCACCCCATGAGAATAGCTTTAAGAGGTCCTAGCAAGAAACAGCTCAGCTAGAAGGAGGCACTGCATTTAGAAAAGCTCAAACTATGGCTTCTCGCTAGGTGTTTACAGTTAAGTCACAGTTCTCCCAGGCCAGGTGTAGTTTTCTAATTAGAGGTCACCTTTATCATAAGCAATGTTGCCTGGTAACATTCACAACATTCCATCTTTATTATGTTTCCAGGGGAACAGAGCTAGAAAGTTAACCCAAGGTCATTTATCCATAGAGAAAGAGAATGAGTTTATTAACCCCTAGTTCACATTAAAAAACCTACCCGAGTTCATAAAGGCAACACAACAGATATTCCAACAACTCTCATTTAGAGAGGATACTAGGAAACTCGTTATTTTGAAACCTGGTAAATAAAGGGAAATAATAATTTATCTAGACTTTGTTATATATGAACTGTGTCTCAGGATAATCAATAAGTTGAAAAGGGGAATTTTTCTTTTTATAGAAGTACCCCAGCTCATACAGGAAGAATAATGGAATTAAGATACCATCCATTTGCAACTCCTACTGGAGAGCTGAATCTAGGCAAGATCATTCGTGGCTGCTAACAGTACAAAAGAGAGACAACCAGACATTGTGTGCCTCCTGATAGAAGCACACAGCATTACCTATAAGTCTACTTGCAGAAAGTTTTAATCTGAATCTGATCCATCTGAGTACCAGTTGTAGGGAACAGATGATATTGTGATGAGGCAATTTGGAAAATGCAGATTGTGGAAACTGTGCAGGACAAATGGCCTGGTTTCTTCAAAAGAGATATTTTAAGCAACACACACATACACACACACACACACACACACACACACACACACACGCGGGAATTTATCAATGAAAAGAGATCTAAGAGCCGAAACCGGCTTGGCTCAGTGGAAAAGAGATCTAAGAGGTAAGACACAACCAATTTTAACTCTTAAATCTTATTAAGATCCTGCTTTGAACAAACTGTAAAAATATTATTTTATGGTTCAAGTGAGGGAATTTGAACACTGATGATATAAATGATTATTTTTTAGGTTTGATAATGGTATTATGCTTATGTTATTTAAGAGTCCTAAAGTTTTAGAGGTACAGACAAATATTTATAGATTAACTAATGAAGTTATCTGTCCTCCCAAAATAATACAGACTGCTGGAAAGTTGGGAAAGAATTAGATGAGACCAGATTGGCCATGATTTGATGACTGCTGCAGCTTTGCCCTAGGTTTATGGGAGATCATTATACTATTTCCTTTACTTTTATATCTTTGAAAATTTCTATTATAACAAGTAGAAGCATATATAAATTTTCTTTTTAATATAATGATATCACTCCTGGGAATCTATCCATAGATGATATCTATGAAAGGATGGTGAGTGTAGTGACATTAACAAAAAGAAAAAAAATCCTGAAAGTAAATTGAATATCCAACAATGACATATGGTTAAATGAATCATGATTTCAGGCAGTCATTGAAAGAATAATTTAGAACCAAACCAGTCATCTGGAGGGGTTTTCAGAAACACTGCTGAATGAGAAAAGCAGGGTGCACACATGAATTTATGAGACCTCCTTAAAAAAAATATAAAGCACCCTGGCTGGGTAGCTCAGTTGGTTAGAGCATCATCCTGTACACCAAAAGGTTGTGGGTTCAATTCCCAGTCAGAGTACATACCTAGGTTGTGGGTTCAATCTCCTGATCAGGACGTGTGTAGAGGAAAACTATCAATGTTTCTCTCTCCCTTCCTCTCTCCAAAATCAATCAAAATATATCCTTGGGTGAGAATTAAAAAAAAGTGTAGATTCTAGGTGAAGGGGATAATGCACTGGGATGTAAGCTTTCTATCGTCAAGTAGATTCAATAAGTTTTTTAAAAATAAAGGTAAGAACTCTCCATGTGCACATGTGTGTATGGAAGGGTGCCCAGTTGGGTGTTAACATGGTTACTTGGGGTCTGGGAAGGGAGAGTGGGAAGGTGTTTTGGATGAATGGTGAGGAGATGATGCTTCTGAAAAACTCTGGTAAAAACAAAAGGAAGCTACGATGCAGCCCATGGTCTGCTGCCTGGGTGGGCTTGGTGGCAAGAGCATGGCTGCGGGTCAGGCTGAGTTATAATCCAGCTTTGCTGCTTACCATGGTGTCACAGTGGAGAGTTTGGTAGTGCTCATGGAACACCTACTGTGTGCCTGGCCTGGCTGCGAGCTTGTGATACAGAGGTAAGGTGCCAAGCCTGTCCCTGGGAAGCTGCCATGCTAATGAGGGGAAGAGAAAGGTCTACATGCATAAGTGTTTTATACACAGGAGGCTATGGGCATGTTGCTTAACTTTTGTGAACTTCAGGTTCCTCATCCATAAAATGGGATTACAGTGTCTGCTTTAGAGGGCTGCTCTGAGGATTAAACATGTGCAACATGAGTATAAACACACCCTCTTGGCCACATGTCTCTCACTATGAGGCCCAAACCAACATGCTGTTATAGGCTCCCAAGGTGGGAAGACAGGCAGGGAGAGTAGGTAAGGAAGGAAGAGGTGTCAGTTGAGCAAAATAAGTCTGAGAGCTAAAGCATAAAAGGATAAGGAAGAGTTTTATGATGGTTTCTTGAGACCAGAGAAGAAAGGAGGTGAATTGATTCATTCATTTGAAAGCATGCACTTAATGCTTACTGTGTTATATGTCAATGATCAAAATGGACCCAGATCTATGCCCCTTCAGAGGTTATAATCTAGAATGGGGAGATAGACAGTAGACAGTGAAAGGAACAAGTCAATACATTATGTGATGCAATAGAAAGTTCTATGGAAAAAAGGAAAAGCAGAGCAGGGTAAGTGTATGAGTCCGCTGGGGCTGCTATAACAAAGTGCCAACAGGGTAACATAAATAGCAGACACTTACTGGCCCAGGCCTGGAGGTCAGAGGTTTGAGATCAGGATGTCAGCAAGGTCATGCTCCCTCTGAGGCCTAGGGAAGGTCTGGTCCACGCCTCACTCCTGGCTTCTGGTGGGTCCCCTTGGCTTGTGGCAGCACAACTTCAGTCTCCACTTGGTCTTCTCCTTCTGCGCATGGCTTTCTTGATCTCCGAATTTTCCCTTTTTATAAGGACACCAATTAGATTAGATTAGGGGCCCAACCCAATCCCGTGTGACCTCATCTTAACTAATCACATTGACAATGACCCTATTTCCAAATAAGGTTACAGTTGGAGCCCCTAAAGGTTGCCACTTCCGCATGTGAATTACACAACGGGAAGGGAGATTGAAGTGCCCTCCTTGGTGGGAGGGCTGCAGTGTTAAACAGGGAAACTTTCTGGGAAGGGGACACTGGAGAGAAGACTTGAAGGCTGTAGGGAGTGGGCCATGTGGACATTGCAGAAGGGTGTCCCAGCTAGAGGAGACAATCAGTGCAAAGGTCCCGTGGCAGGACTATGCTTAGATGTTTCAGAAACAGCAGGAAGCCAGTGTGGTTGCTGCAGAGACTGAAGGAATGAGCCAGGAGAGGAGGTCTGGTGGGATCAGGCTTAGATCATGTGGCACTTGGTGGCCTGTGAAGAACTTTGGCTTTTTCTGGGAGCCTAATGGGGAACTACTGGTGGAGTGGCGTGGTTGCCAGCATTCTGTAGATGGGTGGGGAAGCAGCTGGGGAGCTATGGCTGTGATCCAGGCAGGAGATGACTAAGGGAGGAGAGACAGGAGGATGGCTGGAGCAATGTCTCAGGTAGAGAAGGGCGTGGGGGTGGGATCCGGTACACAAGGAGAGGTGTTGGCTTTGGAAAGCCATGGCATGGGTACTGTGCCTCTTTAAGCATATGTAGTGTAAGTACTTTCCTCTGAACATTGAAAGGATCTAACAAAATACACAGTGGTCGGGAGACACTCAATAAATGTTAGTTTTTTCTCTCCGGCCCATTCTAGAGCCTGACCTGCTCTGTGCCCACCCTGCAGTTTTCCATTCCCAACTACTCAAATTAATCTCTAAAGAGAAATGAGTTTTCTGTGGTCTTCTGAAGAATCCTAGGTTTTTGAGGCGGTACCTTGGGGCCCATGTGAGGGGGAAGGAAATGCTTGGTGGGATAGCTCCCAGGAATCCCTGCTCCATTCCTCACTTCATCCAGAAAAATTCAATATCGTGTATGCAGGGCCTCATTGAAGAGTTTGACTTTAAAAAATATTTCTGCCTCTTACAAACAGAAGCTTGTCATAAAGCACTTCTCCAGTCTGAGACATTTTATAACTCTTATAAAAAAATAACCTCTAATGGTAAAATATTAGATCGTGGTTCTTCTTGAAGTTGGAAAATCTCCATATAGACTTTCCAACTTCATCAAATAATAATGATGGTGACAGTGATAACTAATATTTATTGAGGGCTAAACTTGCCTAGGCAATTTCCTGACTGGTATATCATAAAGAATAAAGCTACGCATAGTCAAAGCCATCGATTCATGGAGCCATGGGATGTTTGAACTTGAACAGTGTTGAACAATATTCTAGTTTCAACCTTCTCATTTTATTAACAAATAACTGGCAGAAATGTTGACTTGGTCAAGATCATCCAAGGAGAGCTGGGTCTAGAGTCCAAGTGTCCTATGTCCCACTTCCCCAGTTTTCCCTTCATATTCTGCAGGAAGGCAGATGTCCTTAGCCTGAGGAGTATCAAATTACAGTTGTTGAAACCAAGGGGAGACAGGAAATGTGTACTGAACACATTTGATATGACATTTACTGTCCCTGGGAGTTCAAGTTTACAAGTTCCCACCACATTTAAGAGCCTTTTTAAAGTCTCTTAATTGTTTGGTTATCTGATGTTACAAAAACAGTCTCCACAGACACAGACTGGTAAATAGCTTGTTGAGAATTTATTTAAAATAATCAACTAACATAATGTATCTTCTCTTGAGAGATTTATCAAAAGCACAGGATTGCACCACAGTTTGTAGTGACATTTCTTCTGAAGTCATTACTGACTCCAGCGGCCTCGTTTTGTTGGGGAATATTTTATTTCTCCATCCATGAACTGCTGCACTGTAAGTACACCTGGCAGGTCCTCTGAGGACAAGCAGGTCACAGCAACCTGGTGAAAGGCAAAGAACGCAGATCTAGGTGTGAATCCTGCCTCTGCCTCTTAGATCTGTCTTACTTAGGGTAACACTTTAGCTCCTCAGCTCCGTTTCACCATTACCAAAGTGGGAATTAAATCATTATCTACCCCATAGAGGTGGGAGTTAAATGAGCCAGGTCTATAGAGCATCTTGCACATTGCCTCGCTTGAGGTTCTAAGTGGTAGCGAACCTGTCTACTGGGAGGCAGGAGAGTACCGTGCCTGGCACTCCCAGTGCAGTTCTGACCAGCAGCATTGACACCCTCCAGTCTAGGACACACTGATGTGGCTTTTGAGTCGGCCTCCCTGGTTGGGCCCAAGTTTCAGTTTGGTTACTAATTAGCTATGTTGCTGTTCGTTCATTGGGGAAATTGGAAGTGTGATGAGAGGTGTTCCTACTTTATGGGTTGTTTTTACATAACAATGGGATTCTGCAGAGTCTCACACAATGTCCAGCCTGTGTCTAAGAAAACAAAATCATGTGACATTTTGGGATAAGGAAAGATGTTTGTGCACCTGCCTCAAAACGAAGTATTAAATGGATCTTTGGTTTCCAGACCACAACCTACCACCTGTTTGTTAGAGCACAAAGTCTTATGAGTGATGAGGGCCCTTTGGAGGCAGTTGGGGAAGAGGTGAGGAGGCGGGACAGCTGGCAGTGGACTTCAGCATGCGTCCTGGTAAGTGATTCACACCAGCAGGATTGGGATGAACCTCAGGGGTCATCTGCTCCAGCGCCTTCAGACACAGGAACACTCCTCCACATCCTGGACTCATGCTCCCTCAGCTTCTCCTTGTCCTCCTCTGGGTGAGCTGCCTCCTTCTGCCGGAGGAAGCTCATTTCAGTCCAGTTTGGGAGATCTCTAGGTGGTGGAAGTTCTTGAGTTAATATGTGGTAAAGTTCAAGGAAACAGAATATGCATTCCATTTTTCTGTCTTCCAGCTATTGCTTTCTGCTAAGCCTCCTGGTGTTTTCTACAAGGCTTGAGTATTTCATGGGTCAACGGAGGATTTGGGTAGGCAAATTGTGGGGTTTGGTCTCTGTCGTTCCCTTCCTTTCCAGCTGTCCTGGCAGTCCTGAACTCCACCCTTTGAGTCCTCAGTCTGTTTGTGAGTGTTTGCTTGTGTTCCAGTCCTGTTTTGTATGGATTAAGGAAAACCTACAGGTGAAAATCTTCATAAGCCAATATCTAATGCTGTGTCTGTTTATCAAGCTTCTCCAGTCTCTGCCTGCTTTTGATTACATATTAATGCTTTCTGGTAGATTAATTTTTTCTCTAAATTTTTCCAGGGCTTATAACTGTTATCTGCAGGAGAGTTTATCTGATAGAAGCTACTTTTCTCATAGAAGCAAAATTCCCATACTTTAAACTTTTAATTTTACCATAACATATATATTTGCATACCAATTCACCAACTTGGTTTTTTTAAAATATATTTTTATTGATTTTAGAGAGGAAGGGAGAGGGAGAGGGAGAGAGAGAGGGAGAGGGAGAGGGAAAGGATAGTCATTGTTTGGCTGCTTCCTGCATGCTCCACACCAGGGACCAAGCCTGTAACCAGGGCATGTGCTCTGACTGGGAATCAAACTGTGACCTCCTGGTTCATAGTTCAATGCTCAAACACTAAGCCACACTGGCCGTGCCAAGTTCATTAACTTTTTTAAAAAATATATATTTTATTGATTTTTCACAGAGAAGAAGGGAGAGAGATAGAAAGTCAGAAACATCGATGAGAGAGAGATGTCGATCAGCCGCCTCCTGCACTCCCCACAGTGGAGATGTGCCCGCAACCAAGGTACATGCCCCTGACTGGAATCGAACCCGGGACCTTTCAGTCCGCAAGCCGACGCTCTATCCACGGAGTCAAACCGGTCTTGGCTTCATTAACTTTTTGATGTAGGATCATGATATAGGATCATTTTCCTCAAGTATATGTCTTTTTGATTGTGTATGTCCAGTTTCCAATTTGGATGTTTTTCAAAAGTAGAACAAGAACTTAAAGACACTTGTGAGGACAAAGCCCATTTTAGTGGTTTTAGGCTCAACCTGACAGTTATACTTATGTGATGTCAACAGGCCACAGTTGATTTCAGCTTCAACCAGAAAGATATAGGATAGTAAACACAGCAGGGCAGCATCAGGCATGCTGCTTTCATAGTATTCTTATAACGGTCAGCCTATTTTTGAGTTCTTTGAATGACAGCACCCGTGCCAATGGAGGAGTCCACAATGGTATTTGAGAGTGAGATTAAATTATCTAGTTAAGGGACAATATCTCCCATCCTACATTCTCTTCTTCTAATGTAAATCAGTGACATCTTTCATCTAGTGGTAGGGACTTTGCCCCCTTATTTTTGGTCTAATTAAGGGTGATTCAAAACATGAGTGGTTTCTGCCTCCCAAATATTTGCTAGAATTAAGTCATCTGAGTAAAGTATTTTGGACAGATGTGAGATGTTGGGAGGCTAGCTGTTTGACATATTTCTTAGTGTCTGTGATGGTTTTCTCCCTTTTAACTTTGCATTTTTGGTAATTTACATTTTCTTTTGAAAATCATACATTATATTTTTTTCAAAATTACTAACACAGTTGGGCAAAATGTTCTATGTATCTCTGGAGTTTTCTTTGCATTTGTATTTTCTTCTTCATTCATTTCTAATTTTATAATTTTGTGCTTTCTTTCATTCTCAATTAGGCTGCCAAATGCTGTATTAGTTGTATGGATTTTTTCCTGCAAAGAACCCACTCTTAAAATATTTAATTCTACTATTTGTGATTACAAGCTTACTGTCTTTTGAGTTTGTTTTCCTTAAACTTCTTTTATTCTTTCTCTTTCTAATTTTCTATGTTGAATGCTTATTTGTTTTTATTCCTGTTTGTTTAGTAATATGTTTGAGGTTATGGCTTTTCCTGTGGGTACAATTTTGAATATATTGTAGTTCTAATTTTTAATGTTATTATTTTATATATTTGACAATTGTAACTTATCTATTATCTTTGACTGAATAGTTAATTAGGAGAGATGTCCCCCCCCTAATTTTCAATTGTTTGGCCTTTCTATGATTATTTATTGTTTTATTGTATTGCAATCTTAAAATGTAGTTTACATTATAAGAGCGTCTTGGAATTTATGCCTAAAAGATGATATTTAAAAAAAGTTTATTTATTGCTTCAAGTTTTACATGTGTCTCCTTTTCCCCTGCTTGACACTCCCCTATGTCGCCTCCCCCACTCCCAAGCCATTCCCACCCAGGGAAAGCCCCCATTTCTCCAGTGTCTGTGTCCATTGGTTGCTCTCTAACCTGGCCCCTGCTGTCATTTGCATACAAGTCCTTTGGTAAGTTTTATAAACGCACTCTAACAACTAGAAAGACATAATTTTAATTACATTGTTCACATATTTTGTGTCCTTACCTATTTTCATATAGTTGATGCGAGAGGGATTTAAAGAGGTGCATTAAAACCTTATTACTTTTATATTTGTCTCAGTTTTTCTTTGAATTACCTATGGCTTTACTTTATAAATGTTGGTGCTTTGTTATTTGATTTCTAATGGTTCGTGACAGTATTATCTCCACTGTGGATGGCAACCTTCATCATTATGAAGTGACCTCAAGTGTCCCCATGCAGTAATTTTTATCTCTCCTTTGTCTAATAACAGTGTCGTAATTCCTGCCTTGTCTGCATTTAGGCTTCTGCGCCAGGCTAGGAAGTTGGTTTGAGGAGAGAAATGTTGCCGCCCATCTCTCTCTCAGCTCTTCCTGCGCTGTTTCCTCACGTGGTGGAGGAATAGCCGCCTGCACGGGTCCTGCTTCTCCCCAAGCCCACCCAAGTGCAGGGCTTCGAACTCTCCTAGGTGAGAGCCCTGCAGACACCATCCTGCTGTCTTCAAGTTTCCTGCGCATGGGGGACGCACTGGTGAATAAGACACAGGCCCTGGATCTTAAGACCCTTTCATTTTAGGGAACCAGTCGGAGGGAAAGGTCACAGGACTGAGGAGCAAGAGCTACAATGATGCAGCCTCTACTCTATGCAGTTGGATGCTGCAGGACCCTGACAAAGGGACCTCCCCATCCAGTCTTCCTGAGGAGGTGACACAGGTGACATATAGCCTGGGCAGGAGTTAACCAAGCAAATGGCAAGGTATATGTGGACCTTCAAGACAGAGAGGATGCAATGATCAAAGGCTTGGAGATAGGTCTTTATATACTTACTTCAAAAAGAAGGTAGTTAAGTTTCAAAGGTAATTAGCCCAAGGTAACAGTAGGTTAATAGAACCAAGATTCGAATCCAGGTCTTTCTGACTCCAAAGCCTATGCTCTGCCCAGTCCAGCATGCTACTTGCCCAGATACCATCCCCCATCAATGTGTCCCTCTTCCTCATTCTCTTCAGGTATTTATGTTTCTAGTTACCACACTTCTTTTCCTATAGTGACAAAGCTTTCACACAGAGGAGCAGATGACTGCCAGCAGTTTAATGTCTGAGCTATTTTCTTTTTAAGGAAAGCTGTATTTGAATAAGATTAAAGTCAGGAGGTAAAAGATTATAACCCTAGCAGTGGAATTCTAGTTTTTGTTCAGCGAAGGAGGTTTTGGGATATGTAGGAGCCTGAGGAGTTTTAGTATTTGAGCTGAATTGAAGGTTGGCCTCACTCTTTTTTCTTTGGTTTTCTATTCTTTGTGTCTAGTTGCTCATGCTTATTCCCAATTCCTTTGTACAAAGAAATCCCTGACCCATCTCTTTTGTGGCTGAAGCCCCAGAAGATTCCTGTACTGCTGGGAGGGAGATGTGGATAGGGTACACAGGCTGAGAACAAAACTTTGCTCAATTTACAAATTCCAATTTCTAAAGCCATTCCTGCTCATGTTGATTCTTCTAGGTTTTGTAAGGATGCCTCTTCCTTATATGAAAGAGTTTTGAGTTGCTAAGGATGCTTAAGTGGCCAGCGTCAAGAGGAAGCCGGCTTCTTCCTGGCATGGACCTCAGGCTGCTCATGAGTTTATTCCAGAAGTTCACGCTGCACCCTTTCAGTCCGCACCCTCACACCCCTTTGAGGTGAGAGTCATTCTGAAGGCCTGAATCTGATTGGTCACTGCTTCAGACCTATATGGGGGGCTTCCCTTAGGTTTTGTCTCTTCCCTTTCAGGGAGACAGGGGCTTTGCCAAGAGTCTAATCATTGAGAGCCTTCTTGCTTACAGGCATTTTTTTCTGTGGTTCAGCTCATTCAACATTCACAGGCAGTTGCCTATTTATCCTAAAGATTCTAGATTCCAAATTCCACTGATGCTTTGAAACCCAGGGGTTGTCTAACACGTGATATAAATTATTCTTGACTTTACTTGTGTATTCATTCATTCAGTCATTCTCTCTCTCTCTCTCTGTCTCTCTCTCTCTCTCTCTCTCTCTCTCTC
>JAAGEH010000125.1:9343746-9565050 GCA_011751065.1 Lasiurus cinereus
GAGTTTGGGAAGCCTGAGTATAGCCAGGATATGCTGGCTACTTTAGCAAATGTAGAAATGCAGAGTCTTTGTCGCATCATCCAGTTTACACTTTTACCCTCACTGAATGTATTTTTAAGCCTAAAATCAGGGTACAAGGTGGGGCGTTCAGAGTTTTTTTGTTCTGTTTAGTTTTGAAGTAAAAGAATCTCAATGAAAACTCATTTAAGCCCTGGCTCAGTTGGTTGGAGCATCATCCTGCACATCAAAAGGTCTCAAATGTTATTCCAGTCAGGGCACATGCCCAGGTTTTTGGTTCAATCCCTGGTTGGGGTGCATTCAGGAAGCAACTGATTGACGTTTCTCTCTCATATGGATATCTCTTTCCCTCCCTCCCTCACAGAAGCCCCATTTAGAGTCTTATTGCCTCTTAAGGGCTCTGGTTGAGTCATGTGATCATTCTTAAGCCAATCACAGATGCCAGAGAAATGCAGTGTTCTGATTGGCTTAGTCTCAAATGATAGGTTTACTCCAGCCAGAGCACATGGACTGAATGTAGGAGGGTGGTGCCCCAGAGGGAGACAGGAATGTGTTACCAGCACAATAGCAAATGGATAGTGGGAGGCAAAAACTCCAGCTATTCACAAAGAATTTTTTAACTTGTAGATATAAAAACCAGATTGAAAGAAGTAATGTGACTCCAGTGTATTGCCGTATCTGGGATATATATTTTGTGCAATGACAAGCCTGTCAGAATATTTGTGATTTATAGTCACTGAACTGCTATCTAAATCCCTATGCTTTTTTTTTATAATTATTTGGTAATATCGTCTGAAGGAAACGAACTGAAAAACAAACAGTGTCTTACCCAGTCTAGATATTGGTGGCAATTTTAAAAAAGCGTGTTTGAAAACCTATGTATTATATGTGCTGAGAAGCTACAAATTGCTTTCACCATTTTCCAGGGAAACATGAAGTGTTGTGAAGGCTTCCAACAGAATGTCAGGTCAGTGCATTGGCAGACAAAGAAAGAGAAACCTTTGGAAAAGACGTTGTTTCCCATGAGCTTACAGTCTAGCTGAATCTGAGCAGCCGACCTGAGGAAGGAGGTGGGAGAGGCTCAAGGAATAAAATGCTGAGTAAGTGCTTTACTAATGGTTTCAGTGGGAGAGTTGCCACCTTCATGACTGTAATTCTAAGGGAAATACCCATAGCTTTGAAGACTTGAAAATGCCTCTGCTTGCATAGCAAAACTTACTATGGTAAAGAGTCCTCAGCACATATTTATGTGGGCATCTTTTATGAACAGACTTTGGCTAACCAAATGATTCCCAAAAAGCTCGTCAAATTTCCAAGGAGGCAAGTAAAATTATTAATCATGAAATATTCATTGTTATTATTGCGCATATTTTAGAGTGAACACAGAACAGGGAAATTATGTCAGGACAGTGGTCTAAGAGTGTTGGGGAGAGAGAACCATGCTGCATAGACCAGAAGGCAGGGCAACAGAGGAATGGATACGGGTGAGTAGAAGTCATTCCATCCAAGAGCTTCCATGAAAAAGTTCTGTTCCAGCAGATGCAGGGTCCCATGCCAGCGTGAGAAGTGTCGTGTGGCAACTTCATTAAAAACAAATCATGGTAAGCTTCTAGAGCATCAGAGACCTGTAAAGCTAGCTCGTCTCTGCAAGTCTTAGGTGGTAAAATCACTAGGCTGGAAGGTTTTTGTTTTTTATTTTATTTTTGTAAACAAAATTAATAAGATATATTAATTTTTAGAAGAATTTTGTGCTAAAGGCCAACGGTCATTTCTAGGGTCTTGAGGTCTTCAAAGGGACAAGCTTAGGGACTTAGACGGCCAAGGAGGAAGTTAGAAGCAGAAGGGGCTAGTGGCTTTATCTGATCCAGAGCTATGAGGCCTGATGTCTGAGTTAAATTTCATCTCTCTTTCCCCTTCTGCCATGGCCCATGTAAAGGTCAGGGAGCCGTCTTCCTGGGAATGCACTCACCCAGAAAAGGCTTGGGTGACGGCCTGTGAAGGACAGCTCTACTTTTGGTGTTAACATTTTTTTTTTTCTTTCCTACTTTTTGGGGCCTTTCCTTGGGAATACCTTTCCTCACCTTTGGAGAGGTGAGATCCTGGATGACACTGGCTGCCTCACAGATAAAGGAAGCCCTCCATGTGGCTCAGGTTACAGAGGGATCATGGTAGCACATAAGGTGTCTCTTTAGGACAGTGTTCCTGGGATATCTGACTTCCATGCAGGAACAAGGGGAAGCTGGCACCGGTGCCATGCAGAAAGTGGATCATGAAGTTTTGCTGGTCCTGTTCCAGAAAAATTCAGCTGCTTTGCATCTCTCATAACTGCCTGAGGTGGAATTTAAGCCCAGGTCAATCTGATTCAAAGTTTATGCCACTTTTCTAAACTGTTGCTTCTTAGGAGCAGGGCCATGAAATATAGGAAGACATTGGAAAGGCAGAGGGATGGGAAAAGAGGCTTCTGGAGGGGGTGGAAGAACAAGGAAAGGCCTAAGGCTGAGAAAGCACTGGGTGCACTAGGGATGGAAGGTGGGAGGGCAATTAGGGCCTCCGTGCTGGGACTCGAGGCTCCTGGAGAGTGGTGATGAGAAAGTCATGATGGAAAAACGGCAATCAAAGGGGCTTTGTCTTAAAGAAGCAGATGGAGTGGTCTGGGAAGCTAAACAGACACAGGACACAGTGTCAGGGACAAGAATCTGGTGGCCACTGTGGTCACCAGTGACTGATGTGGCTGGACTCCTTCACAGACAGGCCAATCCATCAGGCTCCATTTCCATGACTGCCACACAGAAGGCTGTGGTGTCGACTCCCTGCTGTCTTGGGGGCATATGGCCTCTGCACTGTCAGTTGGGGAAAGTTGAGAGTGAAAGGTTCCTGGCAGATGTCTCAGGGTCTCCACAACCAAGCTATGGCTAGATCTGGTTTGAACACTAGTGTGGAAGAGATACTGGAAGTAGAGAAAGGTGGGTTTTGAAAGAAAAAGTGGTTCCCCGGGCAGTGTCACAAACAAGCAAAGAAAGCTCCTGGCTGGATAAACAAATGAGGAATTGGATTCTCAAGAAATAAATGGCTTCCACCAATCCCTTCTTACCTTCAACACTTTAGGACCATATGGTAAGCATGTATTAGTTCTCCAAGTAATAGGGGAGAAACCTGGCTAATCCAAATAGAGCCTTGCATGACTAAACTGTGGGAGATAGAGTGTGCAGCCTTCAGGCAGAACCTGACCTTCAGGCATAGTCTGACCGTCTGCTTAGTCTGACCAGAGGGCTCTGGCTGCATTTTTCTGGCCTTTACTTGGCTTTTCAATCCTGTGGTTTAGCTGCAGCCCCAGGCTGGCTTACCTTGGAGTTCAAGTTTTAGGCTTCACATTCACACACCACTCTACCCAGAACAAGAGAGCTTCTCTTCCCCAAATCATCAAAAGCCCCAAGTTTTACTCTCATTAGACCAATTACTCTGGTGAAGAGGAGAGGTTTATGCTGATTGATTTAGGACTTTTGAAGCCAATGTCAGGAATGGGAATGGTAGGTCAGTTTCACTCAGCCCTTGTGCCTTCTACTCATGGGAGAGGAGAGGGATAGATGTTGGTGGGAAGCAAGGGCGTGTGGAGCCACTAATGTCCTCTCCAGGGCTGGTCACTTTCTCACCAATGAAAAGGACAGATGCATCCATGCTTTGCTACTAGTAAGTGTGTGGAAGAGAAAAATCAAGTTTACACCAACAGTACAGAGGCAGGGCCACAGCTGAAATGGGTACAGTACCGCAATGCACAACCCCTTGTTCTTTTTTGAAATTAATGAATTGCCTTATAAACATAGTACTAGAAATTGAAATTAAATAGTTGGTCCAAATAGTAGCATTTACAAGGTTGCTGCTTACTCAAGGCAAGCTATTCCTGGAGTATATAATAGAGTTTTCCAACTAATTGAACACTTAAAGTGAATAACAAAAACTTACTATGAAAATGAAGTATTTAAATAAATAACATTTTCTTTCTACTCCCCTCCCTCATACAAATATACCATCTGCAGCAAAGGCAATGATTACAGAATCATAGACTTGTCACAGAGATAGATAGGTGGATGTTAGGTAGATAGATGATCAATAGAAAGATGATAGATGGACAAAGTGAGTTCTCTGCCTTTAGCATGTTTTCCACAAAGATCCTGATAGACAGACTTCTGGTTGTTTCCCTTTCGGTGGGACACAAATAAGTTGATGCCAACTACTCACCCACTCAAATGAGAGCACAGCATCTGCATCTCCTTGTGTAAAATTAATTTGAAAATCAGCATGTTTTCCTTGATCTCTATCTTTATAGCGATCTGACTCAGGTAGGGTAACTCACTGCCCCAGCTCCAGCGGAAGCAACAGAGGGTACCACTCCCTCTGCCCTCTCTCTTTCAGGGCATGAAAACCTCAGAATGGGCCTTTCCTCTTGTAGATGTGCAGAGGGGCTTCCTTTATGTGTCCCGGGTCATCAATGTAAGAGAAGTCTGAGATTATGTTGGATTTTTGAGCCTCTTGGAAATGTGCAAATGGTCCATTGTTCACAGTATTAGGAGATAATCACAGTATCAGCAAAATAACACATCTGAGGGGACAGGATTGAGTAACGTGATGTTGCCAGAACAGTGCACTTTATCACTGGGACTCCATAGGGTGACAGTTTATAGCTTTGGGTCTAAGCAAGAACATGGCTGCTTTTCTTTCTGGTCTGTGGAAGGGCTCCAAGGAGGCACAGATTCCAAATCTGTCCCCCATGGGTCTGTCCATGGTCAAACATTTCATTTAAAATTGAACTTTTTCTTTTTTTTTTGTAAGACCCATGTACCTAGACTTAGCTGATAGTATGTTTCAGCTCAGGCAGTTTTATTCCCTGTTTTGTGCAAGGACCCTCTTTCATTTATTTTTATTTCCATTTTTTCACTTTATCCCACAAGCCCACTCCAGTTCTTTTATTCCATAGAAGCCCATTTTAGAATATTTTATGTGCATCCCTCCAATCCACTTTCCATGTGTTTATTTAGATAAGTCTAGTCTTAAAAACATAAATTCAGTATGTGTTTTAATTTATGAAAATGAGTCTCTCCGAAGGACCTCATTTTGTTACTTTTTTTCTACTCAATATGTTTTTTAGATTTATCTGTGTTGCTGTATTAAAACCAAATCCATTACTTTCTTCTCCTGCAAGGCATTCTATCATGGACAAATTCCACAATTATTCATCCAGAGGGACAACTCGGTTGTTCTCTTTTCTTTGCTATCGCACACAGCACAGTGACAGGCATACTTGCATGTTTATCCTTGTCTTGGATGTGAGTAAGAGTTTCTTCCAGATAAGTTAGAAGATGTGGGGCTGCTTCCTGTCACTCATATACCTGCTGGGTCTGAAGTGATTCTGTTGAGAAATCAGCTGGCAGCCTCATGGGAACTCCTTTGTAGTAAACCAATTGTCTTTCTCTCTTGCTGCCTTTAAGATTCTCTCTTTGTTTTTAATCTTTGCCACAGAAACACCTGTGACACCTCCCAGCCAGGCACTCACTAGTAATTCCTCAATTTTTGTCAGTAATTGGTTGTTTCATCATGGCATCAGTTCTTATCTCCCACCAAGAAGGAAGCAACCGGAAGTCTGAGGCTGATGAGGTCACTGGATAAAATATGGTGTTTTCTTAATTTAATGTGCAATTCTCTGATTACCACTGAGGTTGAGAATTTCTTCATATACTTGTCAGCAATTGGGGATTCCCTGTCTGTGAATTGCTATATCATTTGTCTATATATTTTTAGGTTTATTGCCTTTTTAAAATTGCTGATATGATAGAGATCAAGGAGAAGGGTGTATGTAAACCACCATTTCTTTATTTTTACTATTTTTACATTAATCTAATAAATCTTTATTTTTCAGATTATTACAATTGTTCCTCATTTTCTCCCCATAGCTCCCCTCCACCTGGTTCCTTCCCTTCCCTCTGCCCTTACCCCCACCACTGTCCTCATCCATAAGTGTACGAATTTTGTCTAGTCTCTTCGCACCCCCCCACAATCCTTTCCCCCCGAGAATTGTCAGTCCACTCCCTTTCTATTCCCCTGATTCTATTATATTCATGTTTATTCTGTTCAGATGTTTTTTATTCATTTGATTTTTAGATTTACTTGTTGATAGATATATATTTGTTGTTCATAATATTTATCTTTACCTTTTTTCTTCTTCTTCTTCTTCTTCTTCTTCTTCTTCTTCTTCTTCTTCTTCTTCTTCTTCAAGAATACCTTTAAGCATTTTATATAATACTGGTTTGGTGTTGATGAACTCCTTTAGCCTTTTCTTATCTGTCAAGCTCTTTATCTGCCCTTCAATTCTGAATGATAGCTTTCCTGGGTAGAGTAATCTTGGTTGTAGGTCCTTGCTGTTCATCACTTTGAATATTTCTTGCCACTCCCTTCTGGCCCTACATAGTTTCTGTTGAGAAATCAGCTGACAGTCATATGGGTGCTCCCTTCTAAGTAAAACCACTGTTTTTCTCTTGCTGCTTTTAATATTCTCTCTTTGTCTTTTGCTCTTGGCATTTTAATTATGATGTGTCTTGGTGTGGTCTTCTTTGGGGTTCTCTATGCTTCCAGGACTTATAAGTCTATTTCTTTTACCAGTGGGGGAAGTTTTCAGTCATTATTTCTTCAAATAGGTTTTCAGTATCTTGTTCTCTCTCTTCTTCTGGCACCCCCATAATTCTGATGTTGGAATGCTTGAAGTTGTCCCAGAGGCTTCTTACACTATCTTCATATTTTTGGATTCTTTTTTCTTTTTGCTTTTCCGGTTGAGTGTCTTTTGCTTCTTTGTATTTCAAATCTTTGATTTGTATTATTTACTTCAGAAGTAAGAGGCTTGGTGGTCTGGGGTCCAGTGAGTGGTCCAACAGCGCCAGGATTGCAGGCCAGTTGACGTTCTTTTTCTCAATAGTTGCAAGTGGCTGTCTCATGTCTCAGCTTCAGACATCCTATCATTGTACAGTAACATATCAGATGAGATGGGAGATGTAGGCAGAAAACAGTAGCTCCCTCCCTATCCCCATAAATACTTTATTTGTAAGAAAATCTTTCTTAGAAGCCCTAAGCAGTGAGCTTGACTGGGCTCCCTCACTGGATATTCAGCACATACACTTTCTATTCCTGCAGGAATAACACTCCCAGACATCCCAGACTAAAGACAGCAGCTTCAGTGTCTACTAACCACTTTGATTTCTCTTCCATTTCACAGCATAGACACAGTCATCTTGATTTTGAACTAGACTATGACTTTTTAGCAATTTAATTTTATATTTCACGTGTTATTACCATGTGTTTAGATTGGAGGAAAGGAAGGATCCTTCAAACATTATATTTACAATTCTCTCTTCATCCAAATCCTGCTCTTTTTTCTTTGTTTAAATTATGGGACGTCAATCATGTGTTGGGACCAAACTCACACCGTTAGTGGAGATGCATTTCACTTGAATTGAAGGATGTGGGCCAACCTAGTAAGGAGCCAGCCACCTCTCATAACCCTCCTGGATGTGTGAGACACAGGTGAAGCTCAAAACAACAAAATACAAATAAATACCTTCGTGATACATGTACAATATGAAAGGGATGTACCTGCACATTCAACTAACTAACACTTGAGGGCAGAGTTTTAGCCCAGATATACCTTCCATATGATTTGAAGTCCAGAATCAACCTCCAAAGCTTTGAATTAGCTACACTGTGGCACTTGTGGAGAGGATCAATATTTAGTTGGTTAATTTTCACATTAATAAACTGGAATGTGATATACCGTTTGGAAATGATAGGGGTAGGATAGCAACACCTTGACCCCAAAACCCTTGTTGCTTGCCCTGTGTGCATTCTTCTCCACAAAGCATGGGATGGGAGGGCTTGGAGGGTGGACATAGGAGGGTCTTTTCTATATTTCTCCCAGGGATGCACTTATTTTATAGATGAGTACAACAGCAGCTGAACAACACATTTCATGTTGCCTGCACTGATTTGTGTCTTATTGTCTTTTCTAGACTGGCTGGTGCAATTTTGGAACAGAGGTGGGGTTGTTTCAAAGACTTCCTTTCAAAGGCTCTGTTTTGGGAACTCATTTTTTCCTTTTTCTTTCAAAGGAAAAAGAAAGTTACTTCTGTGCAGCTTATTTACTAGCAGCTGTTCCAAGGGGATTGAAGTTCAGCATTTCAAAGGCCTTGTTTTCAGAATCCTTTTCTTTCCACTATATTTTTTTTTAAGATAAAAAGTTAGTTCCATACGGTTTATTAGAGAAGTTTTCTAAGATTATTCGAGGACAGCTTCTGGCAGGGCTGCCTGAAGCCTGCATCCCTTATTCCCCTGCACCTGGTCTGAAGCTGTGCAGACAGAAAGGGGCTTTGGCTGTGACTTCTGCTGGCACCGGCCATCTCAGCCTCCTTACCTCCTTTCCACACCCTCCTTTCCACACCCTTTATAGCCACTCAGCTTCCGGCTGTGCTCAGGCCCAGCTCAGCCTCTGACCACTTCCATCTTCATGTTCATGTCCATGTCCATGTCAGCCACTGGCCTGCTCTGAGCCTGGGCATAGACTGCCTCCACCCCACAGCTCCTCCAAGAATGCGGTGCCCTGCCTCCACCCCCATCAGCTGAGACGGGGTCTTTTGAAGCCGGCTCTGTCGGTTCTGTCTCCTGGTGAGTGGAGTTATGCTCTGAGGTTCCTAAGGCTCCATTTTTGCCACCACACATGGTCTCCAGCCTTCACATTCCCCTTGCTCACTTCTAAGGAGCTATTGTTGTGTGCAGTCCCTCAGGTGCCCAAGGGAGGGGAGGGTTGAGCTAATTGCATGTCAGGATTGATCTCACACCAACAGTTACCTCCCTTTAAGGGTGAGGCCCAGGACCGCAGGAAGCCAGCACATCAGGGTCATGCAATCATGGGAGGGGTCCTTGTCCTGTTGATTTAGGGAGCCTGCTGTCATCCCCATGGGCCAGCTTTAGCTTGCCACCTGTTCAGGTAAATTACTGGGACACTGCCACACGCATTTGTTCACGTTCTGTGTGTCGCCGCTTACAAGCCAGAATTGGAGAGTTGCAACAGAGATCACACGGCACTCAGGGCCCAAAGTATTTCCTAACTCACTCTTTGCAGCCAAAATTGGCCACCTCTGGTCTTCGGTCTATAGAGGAGAAGAAATTGAGACTTCAGGCAGAGCCCTAAGAGATTCAGAAAGCCTCCCTACAGCCTGTCTGGCACCCTTATATATGTTCTGGGTGTTGAAGTTGAAGTGTTGCTCACCACGCACTGAGATAAATCTACATGCATTTAACTTTGCCTGTGCCCGACAGCCTGTGCCCCTTTGATGCCCTCCAAGGGATGTTATATTAATAGGAAAGGATGGAGCTAAAGAAGATATTGTACTATTAGGAACAATAAATATTTGTGGTTATTTGCATCTTGGTGTGAAGGGTCTGGGATGTTACAATATTTGCTTTGGTGACATCCCACTAGATATGGTGAGGCAGTAAAATCCTTTGGCCACGCATCCCAATCTGTTGTCTGAGCTCAGACCCCCTTGGTGGCCCCCAAGGTCAAGGAACACACAGAACTATGGGTGCCATAGCTGTCATTCTGAGAAGAAGCCACCACATTCATCCCCTGCCCCTGTGGGATAGCTGGGCCAACATGGTTTCTAAAATTTGTGGTTTGTCTACACTGGTGACCACATCAGCAAAAGACTCCAGGTCTGCTGTGAGAGAGGAGTTCTGAGCATGCGGATCAAGGACACAGCTTTTCCCTCACAAAGCAAGGCTGTTCTCCAGGGTTGTGGTAAAGAAACTATACTTAGGTCTTGAAATAAGGCAAAAGTGTAGGCAGATATCCTTTGAATGGTTAACCGGCTCAACCAAAGATTAGTTAAGTCTGTGCGAGAATGTGCCTGTGTTTGACCTTGCTATTTACTACTGGTTAGAATCCAGACATTGTAAAATTACATGCTTACTGGTAGTTCTGTTTGACAGAGGTTTTATTGCTCTGTAGGGCTGTAACTAGTTTTGCATCTGGCCAGCAATCTTTTCAAAAACATTTTTCTTTTTTTCTAGCAATCTTATTCAAGCATTCTTTTTGAAAGTGCCTTCTATTGAGGGACTATACAGATCCTGTTCCTCACATACTCTTGGAAGCAGTTCTATCATCTTATTGGCTTGTAATTATGGTGAAAGGAATGCCCAGCCCTGCTATTTCAAGCCTCTCCTCTTTTAATGTATTCTAACCTCTCATTGGCCAAAGCAAAACACATCAAACTCAAGGGCCAGGAACTTCTCAAAGGAGATGGGATTAGATATTAACAGAACAAGTCTCTAACCTACAGTTATTGGCGAATTTTGAGTCAATTTGGCTAGGCCATGGGATGCTCAGATAGCTGGTTAAGTATTGCTTGTGGATGTGTCTGTGAAGGTGTTTCTGGAAGAGATTACCATTTGAATTGGTAGACTGAATAAGGATAAGGCCCTCACTGGGGAGGGGCATCATCCAATCTGCCCAGGCCCTGAGCTATAGCACTGGCCTTGCTGGCTTCTCCAGTGTGCAGACAGCAGATTGTGGGACTTTCAGGCTCCATAATCATGTGAGCCAATATCTCTATCTCTCTATCTCTCTATCTCTCTCTCTATCTCTATCTGTATCTCTATCTCTATATCATTTATCTATCTTCTATATATCATCTATCCATCTTCCCATCTATCACTCTATAATCATCTATACCTTCTATTAGCTTTGTTTTCCTGGAGAACTCTAATACACCTACCAAACTGGGGCATTTGATTAGCAGAACTCATTGCAATGCACTCATTGTCAAATGCTAGAACAAGTAAAATGATTATGTACTATATAAAATACTACAGGCCTGGTGCACGAGTTGGCCTGGTGCCCAGCCTGCACCCTCTCTAATCCGGGACCCCTCAGAGGATGTGTGACACCTGGTTTAGGCCTGATCTCAGGAATTGGGCCTAAACCGGCAGTCCCTTTCACAATCCTGAACAGCTGGCTCTTAATTGCTCACCTGCCTACCTGCCTGGTAGCCTCTAATCCTGCCCTCCCACTAGCCTGATTGCCCCTCACTGCCTCTGTGTGCCAGCCTGATTGCCCCTAATTGCCCCCCCTGCCAGCCTGATTGCTCCTAACTGCTACCCCCTGCCAGCCTAGTCACCCCTCACTGCTCCTCCTGCCAGCCTAATCATCCCCAGCTGTCCCCCTCTCTGCTGACCTGGTTGTGCCATGTAGCCTGCTGTTCAGTCATTTGCTCATTCCTCACTAACCCCCCCCCCCCGCTAGCCTGGTTGTAGACAGCCATCTTGTGAGGGCATGAGGGTTAATTTGCATATTACCTCTTTATTGTATAGGATAAAAGAGTGCAAACTGATTTTGCAGCACAGGTCCTCATTGCAAATTGTATGTGTATCACATGAAGTGTATATCACAGACTTGGTTGAACATAGTGAAGGTAATAAGTGAATCCCATTAATTCAAACATGGTAAAGCTATAATGCTGTGCAGGTGTGATGGACAGAGATTAGAAAAGAAAGAATGTCAGTTCTCATGACTTTGTAGGTAAATGGGTATAATTGATAATCATCATGTTCATAAAAGAGCAAAAATATCTAGGATGGAACAGAAACTTTGCATCAGAGGTGGGAGTCGCTATAATTTGGGGGTCAAAGCTAGCCCCACCCCCAGTTTTGTCAATAAAGTTTTATTTGAACACTGTCATGCACATTCCTTGCAGGTAGTCTGTGGCTGGTTTTGCTACACTGACAAGGTTGAGTAGTTGCAACAGAGACCACAGGGCCCACAAAGTCGGCCCTGGTCCTTTACAGGGAACGTTTGCTGACCCCTGATCTAGAAGAATGACCCAGGCATGATCTCACCTGTTCTTGAGCTTCCTCTGGATAAAGCGAGCCAGGTAACAGTCCGGGCACCGTTACCTGCAACCCCTCCCACCCCCCAGGGGGAGATCTGGGGCCTCCATGGGGCTGCAGGGCAGGCGTTTATTGGAGGGCCTGCTGAGAGCTTCTCCCCCTGCTCCTTCTCAAGTTTTCTAGAAAAAAAGTTTTCCAAAGGGAAAATGTTCTGGGTATCACCATCCCTCAAGGATTAGGAAGGTTTACTCTGTCACACCTGGAGCTACAAACAAGAGATATTTATTAGAAAAGGTGAAATTCGCAGCAGGCAGCGCCGGCTGCTCTCTCCCTGGTGACATTGCCGGGATTAAAAATAGCCGTTCTGTTTGTCCTTCAGCCCCATATTGAACTGAAGCCTCCAAGCCGCGCTCTCCTTAGCTTCATGCTTAATGAAGCATAATTTGTATTAATAGCAGCTATTAAATCTAGAGTGCTTAACAGGAATTAGAGCAGAGGCCCTGAGCCACCGAGCTCCTCGAACTCGATCCCCTGAGAGCTGAGCTCAGGCCCGAGCACCGGCAATGAATCTCGGGCCTGGTGATGTGAGGCAGGAGGAGGAGCGGGAGGAGCGGGAGAAGCAGGCGCACAGCCTCCGATGGCATTCTCAGTCCCATGTCCGAGTGCTGGCAGGGTTGTGTGCTTGAGGACAGTGCACCTGGCCATGTCACACACCTGTCAGATTGAGTTCTGCTATGAGACCTGCCTCTGGACATTTGTTTTTTTTTAGATCATGTTTTCCTTTTAATTTTCTTTTATTTTTTAAATATTTTTATGGGTTTCAGAGAGGAAGGGCGAGGGAGCGAGTGAGAGAGAAACATCATTGATCGACTACCTCCTGCACACCCCTTAGCCTGTAATCTGGGCATGCGCCCTGAGTGGGAATTGACCTGTAACTTCCTGATTCATCAGAGGTTACCACTCAACCACTGAGCCACTCCAGCCCGTCTGTTTTTCAATTACAGCTAACATTCAATATTATTTTGTATTAGTTTCGGGCGTGCAGCATAGGTGTTAGACAATAATGTACTTACAAAATGTTCTTTGGACCTTGTGTTTTGTCATTGCTTGATAAATAGATATAATTGATGGGGGATAATATAACGGGGGTTGCTAGGAAGAATACAAAGAGACAGATAGAAATGAAGGTTTGATGCGGGTTCTCTACCTTTCTGGCTTTCCACTTTCTTTAAATCCAGCTCTATTTTTAAATAAACATGGATTTCTGCAGAAAGTTACTATGGGAAGCAAATTAGCTCCTTCTAAACCTGCATTAGCCAATATATCCTTACTTGCTCAGGCTTCCCTTCACGGACATACATTGTGTTGGTATTTTCACCGAGTTGTGAACCCCCTGCGGGAATGTCTGTCTCCAGCATTGGCACCAACCCACAAGCTCCTTACAGGCAGAGGGTGGAGAAGAGGCCTCCCAGGTTGGACTCTCTGTTGCCTGGCACAGGACCTGGCAGGAAGTAGGTGTGTGATCATGAGGTTCTGTGCTCACTGTTCTTTTACAGTTAGAAAATTAGTGTTAGCCCTGGCTGCTGTGGCTCAGTAGGCTGAGCATTGTCCCATGCACCAAGAGGTCCCCGATTCGATTCCTGATCAGGCACATGCCAAATTGCAGGCTAGATCCCCAGTAGGGGGTGTGAAGGAGGCAGCCCATCAATGTGTTTCTCTCTCATGGATTTTACTCTCGAAAATAAATAAAAACATATTTAAAAAGAAAGCGGTGTTAAACACAAGGTCTCATTGTCTGCCTTAATATTACTATCAGCTGTTTGCTTTCGGGCCTCAATTTCCACACCTGCAAAATGGGATTAATAATAAAACAGTCTCACAGAGTGTTGAGAAGATTAACTATCAAAGTCAAGCACTTAAGCCATGCATGTTGCTTTCCCTAGAAGTTCCCCAGGTTCTTTCTTTACCAGAGCAGAGAAGGTTGTGGGTCCTTCAGTGCACACCCTGCAGCTTCCTCTGGCCTTGCCTGCTCAGTGTGAATGTCCTTCTCTGCACTGGGCTGGGGCTGTTCCCCTGGCGAGGCCTGGCTCCACATGGGCAGGAGGGAGACAGCAGCAGAAAGTGAAGCTTCAAAGAAATTATTAAGCCCACAGCCTCCCTTTGGAAGGTAAGGTTTGCGGCCAGCCATTACGACAATGCCCAGGTCCCTTTAAACGTGCCCAGGAGAAAAATGCCTTTAATTCTACTAAAGCCCCGGAGCAGGAGGATTAATAACTAACAGCTCTGCTCTTGGACTAGGGCAGCCAGTGGAAGACCAGGCCATACATGAGCCTGAGCACCCTCCCGAAGACCTGCCGTGGGAGAGGAGGAGAGCTCTCTACTGCTTGGTGAATAGTGAGACGCCTTCCTCTCCAGAAGGAGCGAAGGAGCCTCTAGCCTGTGCACAGGGTGGGGACCCATACGGGGCTATTCTGTCGATCACGAGGTGCGTCTTCTTGCTGAGCTGTGTCCTTCAAAACCAGGGTTCCCGGCCCATGAGCTTATCAGCAGAGGGCAGGCTGCTTTGGCAGGATTGATGACTCGGCTGAGGTTGAAGCATGTCCCCCAGGTCCCGGAATCGGGACAAGAAAGGACTCAGTTTACTCGGCAAAGAAATAAACCGTGGAGTGGCTTGGTGATTCACAGGGGCAGGAATAATAACACTGGCTCCCCAGCACACACCTCTCTTTCACTCATTGAGCAAGTCTGAGGTGCCAGGCCCCGGGCTGAGACTGTGGACGGAATAACAGAAACCTGGGGGTGAACCCAGGTTTTCTGTGTTCTTTACTGAGAGTATCATAAGATCATGCACGCAAAAGTAGGCAAAATATGGATATTTATTTAGAATAAGAAATGGCATCAAATGTCATATTTTCTAAAAGCTGACAACACGAGAAAAATAATAGTGTGCTTGAATGAACAGACACAGCCCTATAATATTTTTTACTAACATAGTTGATGGCATATTCTTTGATCTTCATCTGGCAACAATTTTGTCATGTTATTTCCCAAGGAGGACAGAAAGATGACTCACTCTTTCCTCTTGCATAGTTATCAAAAATTGCTGTATATTATTGGTGATTGAGGCAAGTTTCTTTCATCCTCATGTATCACTCGAGTCATGAAATGTGAGGGTGGTTGTAAATTTGGAAGAAAGTTCTAACTCCAGGGTATGGCTGTACACTGTATCCATTCTGCTCTTTTGCATCTGATGTGGTGGTATTCTGTGTGGGAGCCCCTTTCACATCTCACGTGGTTCAGGGTTCCTGGTTCAGGGTTCGGGATCTGGAGGAGGCCGCATGCAAATGAAAAGAGAGACTAGAAAATGTTAGTTTTTTTACGCCACCGCGAGGAAAAACCGTGAGTCCAAACAGAGACCGAATTAAACAGGCTTTATTGGGAGCATACAGGCGGGTTCACCTGCTCGGAGAGGGGAGCAGGAGAAGCCGCACCAAAACTGGGGCAGGGGTACGTTTTTATACTTTTCAGAGGCTGCCGTTATCGGCAGAAACCGGTGGCAGTTAGGGCTTTCTGGGGTCAGGTGATGCCTGGGGTCTGTTCTGTGGTCTGGCTATTTCCTGGAACTGTTGTCAGGCAGGGATTCTCCACCGGGGTGTGACGGTTTCGGAATGTTGATGTTGAAAGGTCAGTTTTGCAAGGTGGGGGTTACTTTTCCACCTCCGGGGCAGGGCGCAGCGAAGGCCGACAGAAAAGTATTAATTTGGTGATATTGGGGGGCCAGGCGGGAGCCTTCCTCTAGTGAGAAGACTACGGCCTTCCTTTGGCCTTGCCATCCCTTTTATTCATGTTTGGGATACACCTTTGCCCTGAAGCAGGCAATTCCAGTAACAGGTAGATTATTTTATTGGCAAGGATTTACATGATTATTTGGTGGGTAAGTTGCTTCAGCTACCACTGTCTCAATTAGATAGGGGGTGGCTGGCTCTGACTTTTCAGAGCTTCAAGGTTGACCAGTCTTCTGGGTTCCTTGTCCACACTTTCTATTAGTGAGACAATTATTGGTTTCTGGCAATTCTGAACCTCATAATTTTTTTGTTGTTGTTAATCTTCACCTGAGAATACTTTGACCATTAATGTTTTAGAGTGAAAGATAGGGAGAGGGAGCATCTGTGTGAATACGAGAGAGAGAGAGAGAGAGAGAGAGAGAGAGAGAGAGAGAGAGAGAGAGACATCAAGATGTGAGAGAGACACATGGATTGGTTGCCTCCCACATGCGCCCAGATCATGGCTGGAATCGAACCTGCCACCCGGTTAGTGCCCTTGACCAGAAACTGAATCTGGGACCCTTTGGGGCACAGACCCATGCTCTTGCCATTTAGCCACACCGGCCAGGGCCATCCTCATAATCTTTGATCTCTTCTGTAACTTCATTATTTCTACTTTGTGGATATCACCCTTCCTTATCTCTCCCTGGACCAGCAGCATTTTAGTCTGGTGCAGTGGTGGGCAAACAGTGGCTCGCAAGCCACATGCGGCAATTTGGCCCCTTGAGTGTGGCTCTTCCACAAAATACCACGTGTGGGCGTGCACGGTCAGTGCGATTGAAACTTCGTGGCCCATGTGCAGAAGTCAGTTTTTGGCTTGGGCGAGTCTATTTTGAAGAAGTGGCATTAGAAGAAGTGGGGGGTCAGTCGGGCGATGGAAGACATGGTGCAGGCGGGCCTCGGGATACACAGTGCGGGGAGGTGCGCACGATTCATGCACAAGTTGAGTGAGCCAGGCGGCCAGCAGTCTCATTGTGCAGTGGTTGGTGTTAGTTGTGTCTGCAAATCACACACGGGTGACAAAAGTACCTACTTGAAGCATATAGTTACCTGTTTTGTTTTTATTTTAAATATATGTTATTGACTTTTTACAGAGAGGAAGGGAGAGGGATAGAGAGAAACACCGATTAGCTGCCTTCTGCACACCTCCTACTGGGGATGTGCCCTCAACCAAGGTACATGCCCTTGACTGGAATCGAACCTGGGACCCTTCAGTCGCCTGGCTGACGCTCTATCCACTGAGCCAAACCGGTTTTGGCTGTACTTTTCCAACCAGCTGCAAATCCTACAGGTATTCTTGTCATCAATTTAAGAATTGTAATTATTTTGTATTTATTATAATAAAATGAAACTTCTTTTTAGGTGTCCTATTTGACATGGCTACAGAGAAGAAGCAAAGAAAAACGGAAGATGAAAACCATGAATTTAAAGTTGAAAGGACTGAGACTTTCACGTTTATTCAAAACTTAAATGGCCTTCCAACCTGTCTTATTTGTCAGGAAAAATTGGCACATAATAAATCAAATTTGGAGAGACACTTTACAACTAAACACGTGTCCTTTAGCACTAAATATCCTGTCAGTGGTGCCAGGAAGAAAGCAGTTGAGGAACTTCAGAAGAGTCAAGAAAATCAAGTTCTGTATTTAATTACTGGATGCAATCTTCCAAGAATGTTAATATTGCAAGTTTTGTTGTTAAGAGATTGCTAAGAGAGGAAAACCATATACAGACGGTGAATAAAAAGTTGTTTTTATAAATGCATCCAAAGAGCTATTTTGGGATTTTAAGAACAAGCCGGTATTCTAAAAAAACCCCAAAAAACTAGAGTTACCAATGTCTGCTAAAACTGTGCAAGATAGAACAGTCAAAATGTCTTCGAATATAACCAACCAGCAAGTTGAAGATCTTAAACTGGTCTCAGCTTTATCAATAGCATTTGACAAGTCTTGTGTCATAAATGATACAGCACAAGTTTCATTTTTTTTTTTTTACAATTTATTTCATCTACAGGTCCTAAAGAAGAACTTTAAGGATTATTGCCATTCAAAGGTCAAATACATGGAGTGGATATAGCAAATGCTGTAATTGAGCGCATTGAAAAACATCATATTCCACTCAATAAAATTGTCTCAATTTCAAACAGATGGGCCAAAAAGTATGACCAGTGTAAGAAACGGGTTTGTTGCTATTTTGAAAAAAAAAATTAATCATGAGATACTTACTTACCTTTGCATCATTCATCAAGAAGTGCTTTGTGCGCAGACATTTCCAGAAGAAATTTGCGAAGTTATGGAATTGGTGATTTACATTATCAACTCCATTATAGCTAAAGCTCTTAATCATCGCTAATTTAAAGAATTTTTAGTTGAAATGGAGGGTGAGTATGCAGATCTGCTGCTGCATAACAAAGTACGTTGGTTATCAAGAGGAAACGTTTTGAAACGTTTCGCTTCCTTATTATCAGAAATTAAAGTATTTCTCCTTGAGAAGGGTGTTCACTATCCAGAACTAACGAACAATCACTGGATCCAAAATTTTTATTTCATGGTAGACGTTACTTCTCATCTAAATCAGCTTAATTGTAAACTACAGGGGAAAGGAAACACAATTTTTTCGATGTTAGAAGTTATTTCATTCGAAAACAAATTATCTCTTTTTGCTCAAGATTTTGAAAGAGAAACTTTGATTCACTTTTCAAGCCTGTTGAAACATCCCCAAGAAAATAATTCTGATATTGACATTTGCTATTTCAAAACAACACTTTTAAATATGCGGGAAGCTTTTCTCAACAGGTTTCAGGAATTCAGAAACAGCAAAGTGAAGTTAGCCTTTGTTAAAAAACCTCTTAACACTACTGTAACAGAATTAAATTTTTCTCCCTTTAATATTGACACTGGCCACTTTGAAATGCAATTACTGGATTTAAAAAACAAAGAATTGTGAAGCTCAAAATTTGAACGTCTTTGTTCTGATATAGAAATATTGGGGAAAAACAAATGTGAACTTAGTTCACAGCACAAGTGGTCTGCTTTGAAAGACCTGGAGAAGGAAGAGATGTTGATTTTTAACGCCTGGAATAGTATTCCTGACACATAATCAACTGTAAAAACTAGTGTTTGTTGTTCTTTCCTTATTTGGGTCTACATATTTATGCGAACAATCATTTTCAAGCATGAACCTTATCCAGAGTAAATTGAGAAGTCGTCTTATTGATGAAAACCTGGAATCCTGCCTAAAATTAAAAACAACATACAAACCTGACTTACCCAAACTTTCCAAGGAGATGCAAGGCCATTGTTCACATTAGTGTTTGTCAGTCATTGTCATGATTTAATTTTATAGATATTGTAAATTGAAAGGAATTTAATTTTATCAATAAATATCATTATTAAGTATGATATCAAGTTTTATTCAATGTACCTGTGGTTTAACTAAGACTTAAAACTTTAAGAAAAGTTTATTAAGTTAATTTTAGGGAATGTTGTGGAGTGAAAGAAGATGTAGTGTCCAGGACTGAGAAAGGTATGTTGAGATGGTTTGGACATATAGAGAGGATGAACGAAAGGAGACAGACGAAATAAGTATACAAGACGAGTGTGGATGGAAGAGTTGGAAGTGGTCGACCTCAGCAAACATACCTCAATCAGATTGAGGACATTTTTAGCAAAGGCCAGCTTAGGAATACCCTAATTGAGTTAATAACAATGTACCTACCTATGTAGTTTGAGTTTAAAAAATTTGGCTCTCAAAAGAAATTTCAGTCGTTGTACTGTTGATATTTGGCTCTGTTGACTAATGAGTTTGCTGACCACTAGTCTTGTGTGACTGAAAAGGTTTTGACACAGTGAAGCCTCTTCTAGTGTATTTTTTAGTTGATATTTTTAGCTTCTACTAAGATAACTCTGTTGTATTTGAGTTTTGGTGTGATCATTAATTCTGAAAAAAATATACAAAATTGATCTGAAAGTAAGGACTACACACACACACACACAAAAATCAAATACGTTTTTAAAAATTATTTTTTATTTTAATTTTCATTAATTTAATCCTCACTTAAGGATATGCTTAGGGAGAGAAAGTGGGGGGAGGGAGGGAAGGAGGGAGGGAGAGAAAGAGAGAAAGAGAGAGATTGGTTGCCCTCCCTATGTGCCCCACCTGGGAATCGAACTGGGCAACTTTTCAATGCATAGGATGATGCTCCAATCAACTGAGCCACTCTAGTCTGGGCTCAGATACATTTTTAAATGCCAGCGCTTTGTGTTTAACTGCATAATTGTGAAACAATTTTTGTGCTTTTATACAGACTGTGGAGGAATTTTGCCAGGCCAGTTTCCTGAAATCATGTGCCTGCATCCGTGGTGATTTTGTATGCAGTGTCATCTGAAACATTCCCATGTCATGGAGAACAAATTGGGTCAGATACACTAAGATATGGCCTGGTACCCAGGGATGGTTAAAGCATGCGATTCCCCACATAGACATGGGCTCTGTTTGTCGTATCGCTGCAGGTTTGTGCCCCACAGCAGAAGATTATGATAAACATTTATTTTGTTTCATTCCATGAAGAATAATTTTAAAATGTGGACCAAATGTATAATGTGCACACAACATTGAATAGGCTCCTGAGGAGAGAAACATTTGTGTGTAGGTGTGGATGGGCGCTGAAGCCTTGGCTTGTGCTTGTATTTGGTCCTGTGATTGTTACGAGTGTTAGAGATGAGCTTTGGCTCCATGCATCCTGAACTTGTTTATCTTCCACCTCCAGGTGCTGTGCGACATGTTCACACCATAGTACAAGCTCTGGACCTGGATGCTGGAGGTGTGCCAGATAAACCGGATGAGAGGCATTTCAGGAGGAGGGTACAGTATGTGCAAGGATCCAGAGGTGTGGGTGTACCCAGAGTCCAGGGAGAGGAATGGAGAGAAAAGGGGCTCCATAAAAACACAGGGGTGAGATCACAAAAGGCCTGGAGGACCATGCTAAGGGGACTCTACCCTGCCTGGTGAGAGGACATTGAAAGGGGAAGGTTAGATTTACATTTAGAAAGCTCACTTGAAGCAGTGTTGAGTTGGAGAGGAATGGAGTAGGGATGGTGCTGGTGCAATAGTATGAGTAAGAGGAGCTGTGTGTTAGAAGAAAAGGTCCAAATATTGGGAGAAGATAGAAATGTGGGGGGAAAGACTTTGGATGAGTGGGGATTTCCTAGGATAATAGTCCAGGTGTCTGGATTGATGAGATGTTGAGAGAGAGGGCAGAGGAAGAGAAGCAGGCTTGTTGGAGGAAGGTGATGAGCTGCTTGCATTTCTTATAGGACAGCTCAGTAGAGATGCTGTGAGAAGGGATGCTGGATGTACCCCCTGAGCTGGGGAGGAGCCTGCAATGGCATTGACTTTGGAGTCAGTGAAGCTGCAGCATGCACGAGCTCTTTATAGGAGAGAGTGGGGCATCAGAGTCAAGGACATAGCACCAAACCCGAAACCCGGACATGGAAGGCAAGGGGAGGAGAAATGTGCATTGGAGAATGGGAAGAAATGGGCAAAGTGTCGAGAAGGTCTGTGTCCAGGGAAGTTTTCCTGAATTTGGGTATGACCCCAGAACAGGATGGGATGAGGCAGAGCTTCCAAGGAGCACCTGATGGCTGGGGAAGCCCACATAATGGTGAGCATGCTTTCCATTTCACAGTTCCAGGTAAGTTTACATGTTGGCATCATCTAATGATTGTACCAATAATTTGAAGGGGAAAACCACTTTCATTCTCTTTTTATATTTCCCCAGGGGACTCAAGGAAATAGAAAATCACAAGACTCTCTGAGGTAGACATCCCATGCAATTAGTAGAGAACACAGACAAATAGAAGATATGAGTTTTTGCCTAAAATTATCTTATAACTCTCTATTTATGTTTTTGCCTAAAATGTAAACCTAGCGTTTGCATATACATGTATATTTAATGACATTATTTTAACTCTTATTAGTTTTGTTTTGCATATTCTATTTAGATGAAAACTAATATCTCTTATCTCAGTTAATTAGCCAGGATACTCTGTAGCTTAACACACACAAGTTTTTTCTCACTTAGAGTTGATATCTACCATGGATCAGTGAGAGTTCTGCTCCACAGGGTTACTCTGGATCCAGTCTGACAAAAAGTCCACCATCAAGAGCCATGCCCTCTGGGCACCTCAGTCACCTTAGCTGGGAAAGAGAGAGCTGTGGTCTTACATCCTGGCTCTACAATGCTAGTGTAGAAGGGACAGGAACCACTTTGGTCCATAGCCTTTTGGCCAGGACTCGTCATGCAGCCCCATCTAACTGCACGGGGGTGGAAAGCATGGAGGAGCCCATCCATATATGGTGGGTGCTACATGTTCCTGTCACTCAGTACCGTATAAATCCAAAGTCCCAAAGCCAGTTTATTGATTTTTTTTTTTTTAGAGAGAGGAACATCATCAATAGGCTGCCTCTTTTACACCCCCTACTGAGGATTGAGCCTACAACGTGGGTATGTACTCTGATCAGGAATGGAACTGGTGACCTCTCGGTTCCTGGGTCGATGCTCACCTGTTGAGTCCCACCAGCCAGGCCAAAGCCATTTTAGATCAGAACATGTAAATAAACAATAATAAAATACCTTATTAGTAATATTAATAATTCATAATAAAATATTTCTATTGAAAATTAAACAAATAGAAATACATCAATGTCTGGTTTCATTGGAAGCCATTTATTTTTTTAAAATCTAGTTACTTAGATTTTGACATATTTGTAATATTAATTATAATACACATTGATCTTATATTAATATATTTTCTAATATTAATTTAATTAAGAGTAAGTAGAATAGATTTTACTCTTGTTATTTCTGTAAAAAATTAAGTATAGGAAATGCAGACAATTATATCCATAAAATCTTTTAGCTATTTTGCCTTTTCTGTAAAACCCAATCTTGGTATAATTGATATATCATGATATGTATCTATCTTTGCTTTTTTTAGTAAGTGCACAAATACTGCAGAAATAAAACACACAGCCACTTACAAAGAATTGGAGTTTCAACAATAATTTAATTCACCAATAGATGTGTTTTTTTCTGATTCCAATTTATAAGGAAATACTAGACTATGAAATGTTAAATTTTACCATTTTTATTATACAACATGTTTTTATTGGGAACTAAAAGCATTCAAAGTTCCTAAGTTTGGAATTTCCAATTACTTGGAGAAAATAAAGCTCATATGTACATGTTTTTAAAGTCAGGAGATAGTTTTATTTCCTTTTCTTGGCTCAGAGCCCACCATTTCATAGGCCAAGATTGAAAGTGACAGTTTAAAAAATTAATTTTTAGTCTTATGTGTAAAGGAAAGCACTCCTCTTGTTTACTCTCCTTTACTCTCACACCCACAACACTCTGACACCAAATATGTGGGCTTTTCACATAATCCAGGACTTCTCTGTGGCACCAAGTGTCCTGTAATTCATCTTGATCCCGACGCAATCTTCCTGGTATTAGCCTCAGATCCTACCAGTCGAAAGTCCCAGGTTGTCCAACCTGCACTTCTGACTAATCAGTTATAAATTGAGGTTCCCACTACCCCCTCCCTGGGCTTGATAATTTGCTGGAATGGCTCACAGAACTCAGGGAAGCACTGTGTTTACCAGTTTATTATAAAGGACATAATAAAGGGTATCAGTGAGCAGCCAGATGGAGAGACATGAGTCTGGGGGAGCCCTGAGCCCAGGAGCTGATATTCCTGTGGAGCTGGGGTGTGCCAATCCCTTCACCTACTCAGAAGCTCTGTGAGCCCCACACACTGGGATTTTATGGAGGCTTCCTAAGGTGGCCATGATCAAGCATTAATTCAATCTCCGGCCCCTTTCCCCTCCCAGAGGATGGGGAAGAGTGGGCTTGAAAGTCTTACACTTCTAGTCCTGGCTTGGTCATCCAGGAGCCCACCCACAGTCACCCCATTAGAATAGGAGGCACTCCTGTCACTCAGGAAATTCCAAGGGATTTAGGACCCTGAGTTGGGAACTGGAGTCCAGGACCAAATATTAGAACCAATGTTAGTGCTCTTATCACTTAGGAAATTGCAAGGGATTTAGAAACTCTGTGCCAGGAACCAGGAGCAGAGAGTAACACATATATTTTCTATTATTCACACCTTGGAAGAAATTTTTATGTTATTTTATGTTTCTCTTAAGCTCATATTATTATAGCTCAGTATAATTTTGGGATGTTACCAGTTTTCATAACATATAAATTACTTTCTTATTGTAAGATTATACTTAAAAATAAAAGTAATAACTAAACCACAGTTTTTTTTTTATTTTTGAATATATCTTAAAGTTACTAAAAGTCAGAACTTGTAGCTCTTTGTAAATACTTGCCTATATTTCATGTTTATCCTGGCCAGAACATGTTTATTTCTCAAGAAGACTTAAAAAGAAGCTTTTAAAAATCACTTTTGCAATGGGGGGTTTTAGATTTTCAATTTCACATTTTATGTCAGATATTTAGGAACGTGCCCTTTAGTTATCAGACCATGTCTCTTTCTCTCTTTGTGACTTACTATCTCTAAATATCACTTGGAAGCTATAAATTACATTATGGAACATTTGTATAAATTATAGAGCATCAAGTTGACAGCCTTTTCTTCTTTTCTTTTGACAGATGTCTTTGTATTTGAGAATGAGTGGAGAGATCATGTTTGGTATCAGGAATTCGTTATCTGCAAATAGTAAAAAAAACAACACAATCAACACCTCCTAACCGGTGGTTGGGGTGAGGAGGGAAGGCAGTGGGGCCCAGGCTGTTACTGGGTTCAGCCACGCCACCAGGGGTCCCAGCTGCCCTGCATGTCTCTGCTCTGTCGCCCTCAGCATGCGCGCCTTCTGCCTCGGGAATGGTGTCTTGTGGTTTACAAGGTGGCGAAGAGCACAGGTGACCTCCTAGCAGCACTTTGCCTTCTAATCCAGGCAAGAGCACCCTCCTTAGGGGCTTCCACCTGCATCTTATTGGCCAGAGCGGAGTTGAGGCCTTGCTTAGCCACTGGGGTGCTGGGAGATTGTGTAGTTTTAACCATTCTGTTCATAAGCAAGGAAGTGGGAATGGATACTGAATAGGCAATCAGCAGGACTTGCTAAACTTACCTGAATGAAAATAAAGTTATTTATATAATTTAAAGCTTAACATATACATATTTTAACAATATGAAAATAACATTTTATTTGTAATTGGCCTCTTTTTATGATTTTCCTCCTATAAAGAGAGCCATCTTAGAGCATTTCTCAGCTCCCTTCTTCTCACTTTCTGTGTCTGATACCTGGGCATCCTTTTCTCTTTTTAAGCAAAAGGATCATTGCTTATTTTTAAAATAAAATGAGGAAGACTCTTCCTTACCTTGTAGGACAACCAGGCAGACAGACATAGCAGAACTAAGTGAAGACTTGCTGAAGCCTTTTAACACACGGACCCACGTGTGCAGAATGATCGCTAGACTATGGAATCCTGCATTTCCCAGCTTTGCTCTATCCTGTGCTTCCATTCCCTTGGGCCCTGCTCTTGTTGAGCCTGAAGCACGTGTTCCTGATCAGCGGGCAGCTCACCCTCAAGTGGTCCATCTCGTGGTCCTGCCCTTGTTGACTGTGGCTCACAAGGATACAGGTTAATCTGCATCCAACAGCAGACGAGAAAGAGGCCGGAGGACACTGTTCACAGCAGTTTCTGAGGCCGGGCTGGGAGCGCCTTTGACGAGGACTTCACATAGGACCACGTCAACTGCAGCCCCGTGGCAAGGAGGCGGGTGGGGAATGCTCCCCAGGAAGAAGTGGGAGGGTGTGGGGAGAGCCAAACGGTGTCCGCCTCCCAGCTGATTTGGCTGCTTAACACCAGGTTCTTCTGGGAAACACTGGCTGAGGCTGGTGACTAGCCGTTAGTGGGGCTGCGTTTCTCTGTTCCACAACTTGCTGCGGGAACATCACAGCAAAGACAAGCTTTTCTGTGGAATCTAAAGACCAAACTAAACAAACAAACAGAAGCAGACTCACAGATACAGAGAGCCAACTGCCAGTTGCCGGAAGGTAAGGGGTTGGGGGACTGGGTGGAAAAGGAAACGTAGTCAATAATATTGTAATAACTATATGGTGCCAGGTGGGTACTGGACTTGTGGGGGGATTACTTTGTAAATTATATAAATGTCTAACTACTAGGCTGTAGACCAGAAACTAATATAAAATAATATTGAATGTCAACTGTAAATTGAAAAAAAGAGGGGGACTCATTTTGAGCTTCTGATTTCTGAAACAAACAAAAAGAAATATCCCCAAGAATACCACTCTCCCCCCAAAGAAAACACACAAAAGCAAGCTCTAAATTCAATTCTGATCAATGTGCAAGCAATCACAGACAGACATAAGTTTCGCTGGTAGACAAGGAAGTCTCCGTGCACTCTGTTCTCAGTGACGGTGTGAGCGCCTCTAATGACAGACCCGGAGATAGTCCAGACATTCTGAGGGCAGGGCCAGCCAGCCATAAAGTTGGGGGTGCTGGTGAGGTGCTCTGCAAAGTAGGGGCTCACAAGGCAGTGGTGCTCTGGACTCCAATGCTCTTTCTAAGGAAAGCCAGTTGCTGTGTTTGCTTTCTTGCCTGTTGTTAATCAAGGGCCATTGAGACCCAAGCCATTTCTTAGGCAGCCACATATTCCTAGCACCCCTCATTTCATCAATTCAGATGACTTTATTAGTAGTAGTAGTAGCAGGTACAAAAACATTGACTCCACTCATGTCAGGCTGTCATCATTGGCCTCAGTTCTATTCCCACTCCTGTCCCTTCCTCCTGTAGGCAATCCTAATGTGTGAAGGCATTTCTTTTATCTGTATGTGTTCTTAAAAACATGTATAGTTTTGTGTGCATCTATTGTTAATTTTTATTGATTGTTGGAATAGAAATATCGTTACTTATTGTTCTTTTCCCCTTATCACTATTCTTACATGATTTACCCATGTTGTTATGTGGGTTAAGTTGGGTTTCTCAGGAAACAGACTCTGAGATAGAGTTGAGCATGAAGGAAGTTTACTGGGAATTTCTGTTCTCCAAATCAACCTCTTTGAGAGAGAGAGGGAGGGAGGGAGGGGAGCAGGACTGGGCAGAGGAAGAACTGACCTCATGGGGAGCCTCTAGAGCTGGATGGCCTTGCTGAGTTGCCATGACTCAAGGTCAGGGTCCTGGCCTCAAGGTATCAACCAATTGTTGGCTGTGGGCTGCCCTGGAACTGTGAGCATTTGTTGAAGAGTCTGTCTTTATTCCATTGTATGTTCTTGCTTTCTTTGCCAAATATTAATTGGCTGTAGTGGTGTGGGTCAATTTCTGGGGTCTCTGTTCTGATCCATTGGTCTATATGCCTGTTCTTGTAATAGTAAAAGGCTGCTTTGGTTATAATGGCTTTGTAGTATATATAGTTTGATACCCGGTGTTGTGATCTTTCCTACTTCACTCTTCTTTCTCAAAATTGCTGCAACTATTCAGCCTTTTATGGTTCCATATAAATTTTTGAAGTATTTGTTCTAGCTCTGTGAAGTATGCCATTGGTATTTTAATAGGGATTGCATTGATTCTATAGATTGCTTTGAATAGTATAGACATTTTAATGATTTTAATTCTTCCAATCCATGAACATGGTATAAGCTTCAATTTGTTTTTATCTCCCTCTATTTCTTTTGTCAATGTCCTATAGTTTCCAAGTACAGGTCTTTTACCTCCTTGGTTAAGTTTATTCCTAGGTATTTTATTTTTGTTGTTGTTGTAATGATAAATGGGGTTGCTTTTTAAATTTTTTTGAGAGTTCATTATTGGTGTATAAAAATGCCAGTGATTTGTGGATGTTGATTTTGTATCTTGCTACCTTGATGAATTCATTTATTAAGTCTAGTAGTTTCCTGAGCTCCACCAACTTTTGATTCTTTTCCAGCTCTTTAATTTTTGCCAGATGGGTCTATAATGTCTGATTTGGGTTTAAATTTGTATTTTGATAATTGCTAATGGGTTTGGAAATATCTTTATGTGTCTTTTAGTCTCTTGAGTGTTCTCTGCTGTGACTAGTCTTCCTATTCTTTATCCATTTTTTACAAAATTCTAAAAAATATATTTCTGATTTTTTAAAGCCAATAAACCTCAAATTTAAATAATGATATCCTAAGAGGAAAGCAACCCTCTCTGGAGTGTGGACTCCTGTTCAAAATATTTCAAGTGTTAATTATTCTCTTTTTCTCTTTCTCTCCCTCACACAATGCTGTTTATTATGACATATTTTTTGAAGAAATTATTACTTTGATTATATGACAATTGTCTTAACTGAGTATTTCTTTTGAGTGTCTGATTTAAAAAAAAAACAACTCCCTGCTTTCTCTGTGTCAACTCTTAAGTCTTTTACATTAAATTTGCAAAAGGTTATAATATTCTTTTATCACTTTGAGGTTAGAATTCCCACCTTTTAGTCAATTGAATCTATAAAGGAGCTGAAGAAGGTAGAAAGACTGTTTTTTCTCACTTCCCCATTCCTGTTTCTCTTTCTCTCTGGTGTGTTAGTCAAAATAAGAGTCCTACCTCGAAGCCTTAAGTGCTATGATTTTGGGGACGTTTTTAAAGTGCATGATTTGCTCAAAAATGATGACCCATTTGAGGGACCCATTTTCATCCCAGAAAATGTAAAGCATTTTTACTGTATGGTGTGTGCACACACAAATGTGTTGTCATCCCTAGTGGCACACCTCTGAACTCCTCCTTCAGACCTCACTCCCACACAGAGGGAGCTCCCTCAGGCTAGCCTGCTTTACTCTCCCTGGGGAAGTTTATGTCAGGGAGAATACATTCAAACCCATCTATATAGAGATCAAATGATCCTGAGGTTCTAACTGTAGAAGCCCAGGTTGCCTTCAAAGTGAGTGCATTCCCCAGCCTCATGAAAATTCAGGAGTCCCACCCCAGCCAGCACACAGATCTGAAACTGTTACCTTAAATTAATTTTATTATCTAGAAGTGGCTGTTCTTCAATTCACCTCATTGACCCCACCTTTATCCTTTAATATATATATTTGATTTCAGAGAGAAAGGGAGAGGAGGAGAAAGATAGAAACATCAATGATGAGAGAGAATCATTGATTGGCTACCTCCTCCACATTCCCTACTGGGATTGAACCTGCAACCCAGGTATGTTCCCTTGGCTGGAATCGAACCTGGGACCCTTCAGTCCACAGGCCGATGCTCTATCTGTTGAGCCAAACCAGCTAGAACCCACCTTTATCCTTGAGTCTACACAGCATAGTTCCTCTTTTCTTACCTACATGAGTCAAGGAAACTAGGCAGCAAAACTGGTCCCAGCATCAAGACACACACGAGTTGAAGCCCTCACCAGCATCTCCTGGTAGTGAGCAGTCTGTCCTGCTGTCCCTCTGTCACACACACTCTCTGAGTCAGAGGCACCTTGTGGTGGAAAAAGCATGCTTCAAGTTGTGTTTGGGTCAAAGTCTGCTAAAACCAGGTGACAGGGTTGACATATTTTAATAAAGAGTAGTTACTTTGTCATTTATTCATGGAAGGAAAATACATGATGCAGAGAAGGCTGTGGCTGCCCATCACCAGCCTGCTCAATGGGCTCACGTCTCATCACCAGCAGCTTTCCTCCATGCTCAATGAGGTCTGATGGACATGTGGATGAGGTCTGGAATGCAGAATTTCCCACAGGAAGCTGTGGTGGGTACATGTCTGTTATGTGTAGGTTGTGAATAGCTCATTAACCATATCATGAGCCATGCAGTGGGTTTCCCTTGATCTTCAGGTAATCTTGAGGTCATGAAGCTCTCTTGGGGGATTTGAACAGAGGAGTAGCATAATCTTGATGGACCAAAATTGAGCCTATTTGGAAGGGTCCCTATGTCCACTCTATTCTCTATCTGGTGGCTTATCTCATTGAGACATGATGTTTCAGGAGGTAGACTCACAGGAAGATTTTGGAGTGAAAGTTTTATTTTATTATTTATTTATTTATTTTAAAAATATATTTTATTGACTTTTTACAGAGAGGAAGGGAGAGGGATAGAGAGTTAGAGACATCGATGAGAGAGACATTAGTCAGCTGCCTCCTGCACACCCCCCCACTGGGGATGTGGCCGCAACTAAGGTACATGCCCTTGACCGGAATCGAACCTGGGACCCTTCAGTCTGCAGGCCGATGCTCTATCCACTGAGCCAAACTGGTCTCAGCTGGAGTGAAAGTTTTAGGTGAGGAAACAGAGAGGAGAGCAAGGTGAGATCCTCCCAGATGTACAGCCCACATCTGTACTCATGCCTTGGTTCATTTCTGCTGGGGAAAGCACTGCTGAGAGGTGTTTCTAGAAACTCAGATTTTCTAGTCTTCACATATACCTGTTCTCTTCAACTAGTTAAAGGTGACTTTCTCAATTGTAACTAAGAACATTGACCAAAACACCTCCCCTTTCTTCATCTCCCCTCAATCTTCATTTCTTTAAGGAAACTTTGGCCTTCCTAATTATGGCTCTTCATCCTGGTATAGATGTTCAGAGTTTCATGGGAGCTCCCTTGACCGTGCTTATAGTAATTATATTACTTATTTATGGAATTATCTAACAGTTGCTTCTCTCTTCCATTGGACTGTCCATTCAGTGAGGGCGGGGAGCTGTTGCCTAGCACAGCGTATGGCTCACAGGAGGCACCAAGTAAGAACCTCTGGAACATCGTTGGGCAACGAATAGACATGTGAATGAATGGAGACTTCAAGTTTCTCTGAGTCTCAGGATCATCATAGATTCCAGGACATGGAGGTCAACAGAGACCTTAGGGACAGCCTTCCAATATCACTACTCTGGGAGAGGTGGCACACTTGCCTGTTTCTAGGTGTATATTTCCATAGATTTTGTTCTCCTGCTGGTTTTTTAGGCTGTCTGTTTTACATTGTAAACTCATTTTATTTTTTGAGTTTGTAGTTGTCTAGCCAGGGCTTCTCAGTTCCTGTCTGGTGTGTGTTGGGAACTGGTTGTAGCCCTTCACGCTAAAAAGGAAAACAGGGCCGTCATTGGCTCTGGCACCAGCACACTCTGCTTTTTCACTCTTGGGGGCTGGTTATTCCCAAGCAATGGGGGCCAACATTGGGCTCAGCAACAAGCACATTATTTGCAAAATCACCTCTGTGAAGGGCTCTGGGCTCTGCCACTCACCAGCTGTGTGACCCCAACAGGAGAGTCAATTTCTCTGGAACTCATTCATTTATGAAACGGATAAAGATACTTTCTTCATGGTGTTGAAGAAAGGATTAGAGATCCAGTGCCAATGCTCAGAAATCCTTGTATAACTCTCTGCCCTTTCCATTTTCCTTCTTTCTGAAAATGTCTCTATTGAGGAGATAAGGAGGAGTCCACCCATGAGAATGTTGTGAAGGCTAGACCCCAGAACCACTGAATGAATGAATGAATGAATGAATGAGTGGATGAGGTATGACCCACACTATCCATTGCTAGGGTGTTGGAAGAGGATTGGTATTAGTTGTGGTGACAGTAATTATTTAGTAAATGCCTAAAGGGTTATGTTTTATAGAAATCACCTCATCTAATTATCCTAAGAGTCCTTTAAGGAAGGTACCATTGTTACCATTTTATAAATGAGGAAATGAAAGCTCATGGAGGTTGTCAACCCAACCAGTGGAGCTATGACGAGTAGTGGTTTTATTAAAGTATTATGAAAAGAGAAGACCACAAGTATACATGTATGTATAGGAGTATTTACAGGTCTCTCTCTCTCTCTCTCTCTCTCTCTCTCTCTCTCTCTCTCTCTCTGAGTGTGTGTGTATGTGTGGTGTTTATCTTAGTCCCAAGGAAAAAGTAGACACTCGGGACATTATTGTACAATTACTGAATGACTGTAAATGTTGATGGTAATTTAAAAGGGTAAAGTAAGTGAAGGGAAGAATAGGAATGCAAGTTTGACAATGTGGCCTTGAGGAAGGAAATTCAAGGTCAATACACAAAGAGCTCCTGGGGCTACTTTTTAGTGTTTAGGGAAGAGAGAAGTGGGCAAGGCCCCTGATCAATTCAGTGCTTTTGGGCCCTAGGAGTCTAGGCTGTGGACCTGTGTCCAGCGAGGGTGCTGGTGAAGTTTGTAGTCTCTACAATGTGGCTGCACTGTGTCAGCACCCTGAGCTCTATCTCGGAAAGGTTTCCAAGTAGCCCCGTAGTTATACTAATCCTGGGACTCAGAGAATATAGGCATTTGCTTTTGGACTGATTTGAAGTGGGCTGTCTAGAGTAGCTATACAGGTTGGAGCATTCTATAGCCTAGGATTAGCCTCTCTGTGTTTTTTCTCATTTGTAAATTTAATAAAACTGTTGAAGGTTTAAAATAAAATACTGAACACAACACAGAGCTTAGTTCTAGGCACCTAGTTAGCTAAATAAAGTGCATATTATTAATAGTGATTTGCATGACAAAGGGAAGGCCAGTATGGAGGAGTAGGAAGGAATGGGCTGGAGAGAAACACAGCCACTCAGTCCCATTTGCCCTCCATATCTCCCAGCTCCTCTGCACCTCATCTTCATATTTTGCCAACTTCAGGCACAATAAATTCCCACTTCAGGGATTAATCAAGACCACACACATTAATCAAGAGCATCAAACCTTTGTAGGTGCACAATAAACCCATTAGGAGTGTCTTTGTATTGGTCTCCAGTTACATGCTTCAGAGTTCAGCTCTGAGTGTAAAGGAGTGCCCAACTTTCTATGTCATCGCCAACCCAGAGTCCTAGAGAATGTTGACTGGCCAAAGCAGTTATCATCTCACTCCATCAAATACGCTGAAGAATAAAAACTCTCAGAGGTCATCTTTACTGTGAAACTCTAAAATCATATTTATTCACCAATTCACAGAAAGTGTCGGAATGACCACCAACATGAATCAGTTTGTAGGCATTTACAAGCCAAGGCTGAAAATAAATATCTGTGTTGAATAGCATTTAACAAATTACTTGGAAACAGCAAGAATCTTAATTGTTAGAAATTTAAAGTTTGAGATTCCAACATGGGTAAGATCACAGTCATGGGAAGAAGCCCAGCAGGTTCCAGTGATGGTGGTGATTTCTTTCTATATCTTTATGTACATACAGACTCTCAGCGGCCCTTACTCTGCATCAGCCTGAGTTGGATAGGGCAGCTCATTAGGCAGGGGTGGGTGCTGAGGGTGTGGGGAAGGAGAGGGCATTTTCTGTGGTCTGCTGGGACTGGGCAACCTCTTTCATGGGGCAAGGTGGCAAGTGCTCTTCTGAAGTTAGTCAACATTCCATAAATGTGGAAAGTCCTTCCAACAAATGTCTCAGAGTTGGCAATGCATCACACACACTGTCTCTCTCCTTCTCTCCCTCCCCCCTCCTCTCTCTCTCTCTCTCTCTCTCTCTCTCTCTCTCTCTCTCACACACACACACACACACACACACAAAACAGTATAGTTGGCAAATAAATGCATTTTCTGGACTAAAATGATTCACTCTCAGAGGAAGTGGAAGTGCTCAGAAATGTGACGTGTGTCAGGTACATACCAGCCCACCCCCAGCCCCTGTGGGAGCCACTCTGGCCAGATTGGCAGTAATTGCCCAGATGGTAACAGTGATTGAAGGTGATTCTGCAAAATGAGGCTCTTGGTCCTTCTCTGCAGTGTCAACACCTCAGAGCCTCGGAGAGAGAAGGCTCGCTTCCTTATCTTGGACCTTTCTCACACACTGTGGTTGGCAACTGGGGATAAACAGCTGATCAAGACTTCTAAATGGCGGTGGCATCTCAGACAGGGAAGAGAAGGCAAGGGCTGAGAGAGGAAACCACAGGACCTGTTAGACTGGCTGAGCTCAGGACCTTTATATTTAGTTGCAGAATTGTGCCTGAAATTGGCAAAATTCGACAGCATTTCACCAGGTGTCTAGGGAATGGCAGAGGTGATGGAAGGGAAACCCTCAGCCTGGTTCCTTTTGGAAACAGCTTGTTGCGTGTGATGCAGATGTGGTCTAAGTGGTTTGAACCCACTGTGTGCAATGTCCCATCACTGCTCACTAACAGCTGGATGGACACTGCGCCGAATCTGTGAGTCGCAGAGGCTTGTCCTCAGCCAGATCATGATGATCAGGGAGGGTACATGGCTGAGCTTTTCTGTGGCCCACTTAGTTTAGGCTCCATGATGATACTATTGAATATGTACCAAGTGGTGGCAAGCTGGACCTTCAATTTCCAAATGCTTACCAAACTCCTACTATGTGCCAGGCACTGTTCCCAGAGCTTTGAGAGCTAAAAGTAGACAACAATAATATGAAAACTATCCCACCCAAACCAGTGCTTCTAAAGAATTTAAACTTTGTTGGGACCATTGACATCTTCAATTCTATATCTTACTTATTTCTCCATTATCTATGCACATGACACATACATTTTTGCTGTCTTTAGCCTACTTGTCTCTAATAATTTATATTTAATACATTAATATTTCAAACCAGGCACCACCAAGTCACTCAAATATGATGGTACCAACATTATAATGTCCGGGCCAATAACATACCAGCTCTTAATATCTACAAATTTCCTTTAAAAACAACCACCTGCTACATGCACTTTCTTTTCTAAACTCACCAACTGGTTTTCTTCAATCTCCTCCCAAGCCTGTCCAGCTCAGGGCACCAGATACCTGTTTTGGAAACCAACAGGTGGCTTGATCCATCATGACAATTTCACTTAGAACTGAAATCATCTACCTACAGCTCTGACTTCAGAAGCAGTTGATTTGACCACCTCTGTGGTCATATCACCAGACATTCCCAGAAGTCTGCTGACACTTCCATACAGCTTTCAAGATGGAGCGGTGCTCTGGCTTCCTGGCTGAGGGTGTTCTGGTTCCTCTCACTCCTCTCCAGCCTCACGTTCCCTCTCTGACTCCGAGTCACCTCCATCTTTCTTTCCTTGATTTTTGAGTGACCAGCCCTGGATAGCAAGTCTAACTTCCTGACTTCCAAAAAGCTTTCCCCTTATTTCTACCACTTGAAGTTTACTACGTAGTGGTGATGAACAGGACCGATCCTTAATCCCATATCAGCTGCTTCTCTGCAGTTGAGAATGGGAGCTTGGGGTGGGGGTGGGTTCCATTTTGACCAAGATCAATGCACTTTTGTGTCCAGGATTGATGTGCACAGTATGTTCACATCTGTGACCCTCAGGTACAAGCAGAGTCCCTCACCTCCCAAAGGCAGATGCCTCCCTTCTCTATGCAGGGACTGAAGCCTGTATCTGAGACTTGATTTTTTGCTTTTACATATAGATACAACCTATGGGCTCATGTATGATAGCTCTTTCTGTTGGAGAAAGGAACCCTCAACATTTGTGTGGTGTGTGTGTGTGTTTCCCATTTCTGCTCTGAAATGATCTGAAAACAACAACAAAAAAAGGGTCTGGGCAGCAGAGATGCATTTTCATTTCAAGATAAAAGCAAACAGACATTAAAGCCAACTTGTTTCTGTTGCCTGTGATTAATACACACAGTCTGCATTTTGGCTCTTCGCATGCCTGTTGTCCTCTTTTCATTAGTCTACTGGGGATTGAGCTTCACCTTGATGAATCTCCTCTGCAGAGAATCTGATAGAATGGATTGGAGAGCAGCACAGGGCTGGGTCACTAATGGATGGAGGCTTTCTCTCAGTCGGGATGCTGCCAGGGCTGACGGGGCATAGCAAGTGGGCTCATCAAGGCCCATCAGCCCTTGCTCCCTGCTCAGAGGCTCCTTTCACTGGTCATCATTGGGAGGATCACTGTCCCAACACTTCAGCTCCTTTCCCATTTGTTTGCAGGACTGTTATCTTCCACCCACTGCCCTTCTACTCCTCCATCTGATTTCATAAAGGACCTCAACTTATGCTTTAAAAGATGAAGGCATTTTTCTGCATTGGAGCATCTTAATTTTTCAAACCCTGTCCATTCACTGAGGTCAAGGAATCTCTGGCATTCCATGTACTTCAGTGTGTATCAAGCACATGCTATGGGCCAGGTGCCATGCTAGACATCAGGGTGCTATGACAGTCAGTCTTGCTTTGAGGAAGGGGCCTGTGCAGCAGAGGAGACAGGAGTTGGGGAGTCACATTTGCCTCACACCACCATGAGTTCCAGTGCTCTCCTCAGACACCCCTCAGGTTCCTGGGACAGCTGGTGGTTCCATTTCATTCGACTGAAATTTTCTGTGGAGTAGGTCCCTGCCTCTGGAGATGTCACCTTGGGGTTCAGAGGAACCAGCTCCTCTCTGCTCCTTCGAAAGGGAGGAACTAGCTGGTGTTAGGACTTGGTTCTTGGCACATTTCAGACAAATGTAAATGGTTCACATGGTCTGTCAGTGACTCCCCATGTATGTCTCGCCTGTACTCAGCCTGCCCAGTAGACGTTCTCTCACTACCCACTCGCTCCATCTAGTGTTCTGGCTGGGTCTGAGCTCCTCACCCTCTGTCCACACATCTCCATTTTACCCGACTGCACAGGTCCAGGCGGCCGACGAGAACAGGGCCCATCCTGTCCCAGCACTAGCAAAGGGCTCTCCATCCACTGCCTGACATCCATCCCTCGTTCTTTAGTCCCACAGCAGGCTTTTTGCAATGAATGACTAACCTCAGGGAAACACACAAAATTGCCTTAAGGTCCTAGGGAAAATATGTCTTTGGAGAATTCACACAGAGAGGCCAGGCTGTGAAGAAAACGCTCTTCTGGACCCAAGTGGCACGAAGCAGCACTCTACCTGCCCCTCTTGGTTTTCCCAAGCTCTCTCACCAGCAAACAACTGGCAAGCCTAGTCCTTGTCGCATATTCCAATCTGATAGAGCTGAGTATGATCTCTGTGGTCTTAGGAGATTGGTTGGGCATTTAATCAGAAGCTGTTTTCCAAGCTGGGCTGAAAAATGGAGGTGTCCTTAAGGGCATGTGGGAGGACTCAGCAAGGTGACTGCTGAGAGGACCAGGAATGTGACTCTGGAGGGAATTGGGCTTCTTAGTAAGAATTCTTTCTTAGCGCCCCTCCCCCCTTTTTCCCCAGTTCTTCCACCCCAAGGCCCAGCGCCCCAGTCCTCTCTCAGTCTCAGAAATCCTCATACGAGGACAGATTCTATACCTCAGTCGGTTGTAAATGACTGATTGAGCACCAACTAGTTCTCCCGAAGGTTTGTGGAGCTTCATAGTTTAAAGCATAAATCACAAAATGAAATCAATAATTGGTCGACTTCAGGCATCTGGTCAGTGGGAAAAGGGGCATTGGCGAAGTCTGGTCCTAGAAATTCCACGGCCAAGACAGATTGTCTATAGGGAAGGCTGCAAGCTTGTTTTGGTTTTGGTTTTGTACTTTCAGTAGAAAGAGCAACTGCCCTTCTAAGAGAAGCCATTTATTTCCTCCCAATTCAGTGCCTGGCTGATGCTGCTGTGTGCCGAGTACCCCCCGCCCCCCAACACACACACACACACACACACACACACACACACACACACACACAGAGCAGCGCTGCAGCAACCTGCAGTGTCCTTAGGTGACCATGTCCAGCCTGCCAGGCACCAGCAGCACAGAGAGCAGTTCTCCGGGCAATGCAGGGTCATTGCTGTAGCTTAATTGTTCCCCTAAAGTGCAGCCCTCGAGGAGGAACCTGGTAGCAGCTCCTTAGGGATGGGTGGCCTCCCGACAGGAAGGAGCCAGACGGGCAGGAAGCAGGTTCTGCCCGAGGGGAGGAGTGGAACTGGGACCAAGACCAGGGTTCTGTGAAACCCCTGCCTCCGGAAGCGTGCCCTGGAGCCTGGCAGGCCCCTCTCCTCACCACACTAGTGGCTGAGCATTTTATCTTGCTAACGGTCCTCTCCTCCCAAAGCCAGCTTGAATCACTCCTCATCCTCTGTGTCAGTGGTCCTCAAACCTTAGTGGGCATCAGAACCCGAGAGCTCATTAAAACTCGGATGGCTGGGCCCCACCCCGGAATTTCTGACTCAGTAGGTCTTAGGTGGGGTCTGATGCTGCCGGTCCAGGCACATGCTTTCAGAACCTCTGCTCCAGAGGGTCCAGTGTGAACCCCCAACAGGTCCTTCTTTTCCTCCTCAGCTATAACATGGGGCTTCAGAGGTGCTCCCTGTATCAGGTGACTTCATGGCCTTGGGTCATGTGAGCCCTGGACCTGGTCACCCTTCCTAATTTTTGTCTAGTGTCACTGAATCTCAGCCAGATCATTCCAACCCTGTGAACTGAATCTGAAACCCAGGGGAGAGCCTCAGCTGGCCCAGAGATGTGCGCCAGGGCTCCCAGCATTACACCGATCCCCTGACTTTGGAGAATGCCAAAGCAAGTTATCCCGCCTCGTCCAACCCCAAACTTCTGTCCCCCACAGTCCCGACTACTACTAGACAGCCTTTATCACGGCAAAGGAAACATTCCAACAGCTTGCAAGACCAGGAGCTCCTTATGGCAGAGCCATGCCTAACTCTTCCTCTCTTCCTCTGTGTGGCACAGGGCCTGGCACACCCCGGGGCCCAGCAAGGATCTGCTGAATTACATGGAACAGAGCTGCAAACACAGAATCCCATCTGTTCACTGATGGCTCACAGGCAATGCGGGAGAGCTTTCTGGGGTGCTGGTAGAGGTAAGATCTTCTGTCTCTTTTTATCTCCCTGGGAAAGTCAAGAGTGGCTTTGAATCCACAGCCCCAGCAAAGCCAAGTGTCCTTTGCAGCTGGTGCCAAAAGGAAAGTGAGAGCCAGATCCTTAAAGCAGGCACAGAATACATTTGTAAAGAAAAGCAAACAAAGACCTGGAACTGAAGGTGCTGGAGCCGACTTCACACTTCCACTGCTCGTTCCCTTTTCCTACAGCTGGACAAGGGAAAGTGGTTCCATGAAAATTAAATTGTGCCCAGGGCTTTGGCTTGTCAGCCTCCATCAACATCTGAGGCAGAGAGAGACGGTGTGCCACTGGGAAGCCCACCAGAGTACACTGCAGGAGGCTTTGAGGATCTCCCAGAGGCCTGAGGAGGATCTTACCTGAAAAGCATCTACTTTGCACTGGTCACTCCTTTCAAAGAATTAGACCATTTTCTCACTTTTTTTTTTTTTAAAGAAAAGGTTTCGTGGCTCATTTAAATGAGGGATGGTTAAGAAGTCCTTTTCTTCCTTTTGCTCAATTGAACCATAGAGCCAAGAACACTGTTATTTTGAAATGTGCTGGGTATGGCTCTCTACTGATTACCTCCCTATTGATTCAAACAGTCACAAGTCTTTAGAATCATTTTTAGAGCGATGGCATGAGCTGGGCTGAAATGTAAATCAGTCTTAGATAACGAACATTCCTGCTCAGAAATCAGGATAGGCTGAGTCTCACAGAGAAGGCCGTGAGCCTGGGAGTGAGCCCTCAGCTCAGTGGGGTCAGTGTTCAGTGGTCAGTCAGTGCCTGGACCAGGGCCTTCAGCTCAAATGCTCATCTGCATTTGAGTCAATTCAACAAGTAACACGTGCTTTTTGCTTTCCTTTTCTTTGGAACAGACTTTTAAAATAGCATTCCAAGGTTCCTCTTGGGGGCAAAGACCACTGAGTAGTTTAAGGTCCGGTCTAAGACAGCCATAATCACACGCAGGGTAGGAGTGTGCACACTATGCCCCAAGGCCAGATCTGACCACTTTATCATTTTTTGTATGGGCCACGGGCTCAGGAAAGTTTTTCCAATTTTAAATGCTGAAAAAATCATAATCAAAAGAATAATACAAATTTTGTGACATGTGAAAATATGAATTCAATTTGCTTGAATTTTCAGTGTTCATAAAAGTTATTTTTGGAATGTATTCATAGTCATTTTTTTTTAAGCAAAGTCTATGGCTGGTTTCATGCTACAGGGACAGAGGGGAATACTTGCACCAAAGACCACATGGCTTGTAAACCCCTAAATATTCCCTTTCTGGCTCTTTACAGATAAAGCTTACGAAGCACTGCCATATGTGCTACATACAGGAGAAGAGAAAGAACACTGCTCCCCACCAGGAGCCCACTCTGGAAGGTCCCGGTGCTCCGATACAGCCTTGCTACTTGCAGATATGTGGCCTACGCCTGCTGGACGGGGTGGAGTACATTCAGGTAAGTGCTGGGGAAAAAGGTCTTACTGAAATCCCATTTTTGTTATGGAGATGAATTTGGGCTTTGGTCAGATTTGTAGCCTTTAATTACCTACTAGAATATGCTCTTACTAGCAGCATTAAGACAGGTGGCCAGCTCCCTGCTTGCTGTACTCCACTAGGGCAATACATCCTGTGCTGGCTTTTTCTCTCTCAACCTCTTCCCCCTCCTCCTCCTCCCTGTCACCTGAACCACTGGAGAGGTGTCAGCCTCTCTATTTTCAAGCCCCAGAGAGCAGAACCTGATGGTGCACTTAGAAGGAAAAGCTATGGGCTGGGAAAACCAGTCAGCTGTTTCTCCTTGGTTCAAGGCTGCCTCTGCCGCTGCTGACATTGGATGAGATTAGTGTGTCAGGTCACCTGGGAGTTTGGTTCCAGGCAGCCAGCATAGAGAGACTAGAAAATGCTGGGTTGCCCATGACCTTTTCCACATGTGGATAGAGTATCTGGTGGAGGGCGAGTGGCATTAGTCGCCAATCATCTGGATAATCCCCGGCGCTTCTGTTGCTTTTACATAACTGTTCCTTCCTGTTCTCACCATGGTGATGAGTAGCGTGCTGGGGACATGACCAATGGCCTTTGACCTAGCAGCACCATTTCTAGTGCCTCCTCTGAACTGGCGCTGAATATGACTTTTCTCAGCAGGTGTTGATGGGACTCCGATGACCTGTTGTTTCTCTGACTATAAGTCTAGTCCCTGACTCTGCTGCCCTAGCCAAATTCCACGTTCCCTTGCTTCCTCGCCCATAAGACTTGATATGCCCAGACTGCTTAGTCAGGTATGAATGAGTGACACAGCCACCCGGAGATGGGAGGAATATGAGGACTATGCAGTCCCACATGTTTTCTCCCTGTAGATGTGCGGACACAGCAGGGCAGAAAAGGCTATTTGATTGTGAGAATTCACAGAGGTATCTATTTCCAGTCAATGAATATAAAACTGCAAACTCCTCTGAGGCCAGGGGTTTCTCTTATTCAGCTCCATCCCTTCCTACTGCTGCTGGACAAGTGCTCAGCACATAGTAGGTCCTCCACAATGCTAATTAGCTGGGTAAAGATGAACAGAAGTAGAATCAGGGTGATGGGCGCTGGACCCGGAGTGGAAAGTGGGGAGTCCAGTCTAGTCTATTGCTCTGAATGACTCTAAGCAAGATGCTGGAATCTCTGAACCTCTGTTTACTCACAATGGAAATGTGCCTGACAGCAGAGCCCACAGAATTACTGCAAGGCTCAGAGAAAGGAACAGATGCACAAAGCACTTTAGGCAATGGAAAAGGCTGCATAAAGGATGTTTTCTGGAATCAGGGGTTGCAAAGGCTTACTGTGGGTCCTTGCTGGGTGCAGGTCAGACGACAGGACACTGACATAAGCTTCAGGAGCTCTGATTCAATGGGGGGAGGGGGCGTGGTTTAGAATGAACAGATTCTGAACTTTTGAATATGAATGCCACTGTGATGAGGGACCAAGCCAATATGGAGTGGGCTGGAGGAGACTGGGAGGACAGGGACAGATCACACATGTGAAGACAAAGCCCGAGAAGTCCGAGCCTCACGGACATCCTCTAATGGCCCTAATTCTTGCCTGCTATTCTCCGGGCCATAAAAGATCCCAGACCAGTTACTATAGCAACAGCTCTCCCCACGAGGTGTCCATGTTAGGAAGGAGATGGAAGAGATTTCCTTATTAAAAAGAGAAGAAATAAATTAGGTTTTCAGGTATATCTGCCCTCGACCCAAAGCACTGCTCCTTTTTTTTTTCTTTATGGAAAGAAAATGAAGCAGCTGTTATCGCAAATGTTTCTAATTTCTAGCAATTAAGTTTTCAAACCTTTGCTTTAGATTTGATGCAGTTCACGCTTGTTCTAATCCATCCAACAGGAATGTGTTTTCCTAAGAGGTAAACCAATGTGACTTAGGGGATGAGGATCCTAAGACTGGGTGGCAAGAGCCTTGCCCACCTGGGCTGCCCTCTGGCCTGGGAGGGCCAAGCTGCCCCGTCTCCCAGCTCTGTGTCCACCATGAAGCACAATGGTGGTGCCCTGTCAGCCCTTCCTTCTGACCCCTGACTGCAGGCTTTTCACAGCTGTCGCTGGGGCAGTGCCTGTGTGGAATGCTTTCTAGATCCCGTGGTTTCATGGGGTGAGAGCTCCCAGCAGAGAAGCCCTGTGGGTCTCAGTGGCTGCCCAGGCAGGCAGACAGAGAGCATGACTGGCACCAGGCTCTGCGGTGGCCCAGGTTTTGGACTTTTCACACGCACTTGTATGGTCTCAGAAAGGTCAAAGGGAAAGGCTCTGCAAACTGGGGAGCCCGTGTGCGTGCACGAGTGTGGAGCCTCTCCCTGTGAACTTAGTTCCCGCCTCAGCAAGGACTTCCCTTCAGGTGCTGAGGGCAAGCTCTCAGGTGTGTGACGTCTAACCACCCTGCCTGAAGGAAGCCATCTGGAGAGTCAGGTAAGGAGAACCCGCTGGTCTGTTTGGAGAGACAACTGAGTTTGGTGCACACAGTGAATTGGGAATCCCAGGGTCTTGGGGACACGGAACTCAAGGAGGTGACTGCAGAGAAGAGCAAAGGCAGAACTCTGCAGACTGGCTGACAGGACCCGGGGAGTCAGGGGCAGGAGCAGTGGGCGTGGCAGGACAGTCCACCCCGAAGTTCCCACTGAGAATGAGGCTGGGCTTCCTGGAACCAGCCCAGGGCTGAGGCACGGGAGTGCCCATGCATGAAGGGCGGGTTCCAGGAGGCTGGGGAAGGCCTGCCCAGAGTGTCATTGAAATCAGGGGCGACAGTGATAGACTCACATACAGTAGGTGTGGCTTACAAAAGGGACAGTGGGCGGGCACAGAAGGAGGGGCGTTAGTAGGGGAGGGTGGAGTCGTCCCACTCCAGCTGGGCTTGCCTGGTTCCGCTCTGCCCATGTCTGCCCCTGCCCACTCCTCCCTCCACCTCCTCCTCATCGCTGGCGTCTGAGTCGCTGCTGCTGGAGCTGATGTCTTCTTCCACTTCCTCCTCCTCCATCTCCTCCTCCCTGTGCCCTGGTGCTTCGTGTTTCTGGGAGTCAGGAAGAGAAGGGAAACGCTGGTCAAGGGCTGCAGAGAGGCCACACGTAGGGCCCCTTGGCGTCCCTTCCCCTCAACACTGACCCAGGGGCCTGGAAGGGAGGTCCTCTGGTGAAAGGTAGAGCAGTGGGCTGAGGACACAGACAAGAAAGAGCTGCAAATTCTGAGCCATGAAGTCGAGGTGAGATGTGGGTTTTAGACTCTGGACATGTAAGCCAGTTGCACATGTCATGTTGTGAGCTGTTTCTGGCATTACTGGGGCCTGCTGACATGCGCTGGCCAGGTCCTCAGTGCCTGCTTCTCAGTGAGAGGATGGCGGCTCAGCTGTCCCCCTGCCCAGGTAGGAATATAATGTCTCCCGGAGCAGGAGGTCATCTGAGCCAAGACTCAGGTGTGCTGCCCTTAAAAGCATTCCTCCAGGAAGGACAAAGTTCACCCTCCTCACTTTTCATGTCTGCCCCTCACCCTCTGACTCTACCCCCCTTTTTTTCTAGTCCCTAGTCCCATCTCTGCTGCCCCTGGTTTTTGTGATTCTAGCCACAACTTTCTGGATTTATGCTTTGATGAACCGGCCGTAAAAGACATGTGCCCCTCCTTGGCCATGTCCCATTCTCTGGAGTGTCTTCACTTCCACCCTTGCCTCCCCCGAATCCTACCCATTCTTTCAGGCCTCCCTTAAGCTAGCCTCCTCCAAGAAGTCTTCCCTGAACCTCCACCCACCTCGGTTCTGGTTGCTCAGGCTTCACTGACTGTTGGCATCACCAGGTTAGTCCTGGTACTCAGACTGATCCAGGATTGGTGGCTGTTTCCCACACCCAGGGCTCAGCTCTTCCGGGGTGGAGATGCTGGCGCCTCCATAGTGGTGGCTCAGCATCACCCACTGCATGTGCTGAGCCACATTGACTGGCAGGCTTTAAAATCAGAGCATAAGGCTAGTTGAGGGGGACACTGATGAGGCAGGGATAACTTTCTTTTCATGTCTCAGTGGCTCCCTGCTTTGTTCCTCTCTGCTCTACCCACAGGCAAGAGGCCATGGCTTCCTTTGATACTCATATGGCCAGAGCAGGGGCTTTGGACATTCATGGAGGGGTCCTGGGGTCTGATGGCTAGCTGGCAAGATCTGAACGTTAGAACCAGGCAACCTGGAGTCTGAAAATGGCACTGCTGAGTCGGTCTGCGCCTTGGCAGATGAGGGCAATGACTTCGACTTCACAGGTGGCTGGAAGATTGAATGAGATGTGCATAGAGAGCACGCTGTGCAGTGTCTGGCATAATGGGGGGCTCAATAAATGGCAGCTATTAATGTTGTATTTCTGTTTTAACCTATTCTGAGCCTTTAAATGAGCTCTGCAGGCAGCATGGAGCAAAGCCATTTAATTTGCACTGTTAATTAATCAAAAATTCAATACTGAGTCCCTAAGTGTTAGCTCCCAGCTAAATCAAACAGGGGTGGCAACCGATAGACGCCACATGGCTGTTCGCCTTGAGAAATGTCTGGTTCTGCTTACAGGGTGAGAACAATTCACACGTTTTTAAACCAGTGAGTGCAGCTGATGGGAAAGGATGGTCCATTCAGGTTGAGAGGGCTGGAGATGCTCAGTGGAGGGAGGGGACCACTGGGGATGGGCAGGGCTTCTGGCACAAGAAAGAGGGTGGAGGAGAAACATATTAGTGTGAGGATCACCTCCATGGGGTTGACTGTGATAGTGAGCGCAGAGTCGTCCCAATCCATCTCGGCCTCCTTGGCAGCCTCAGTCTCCTGGGTGAAGTGCTGGTGGGTGATCCGGACCCGGTACACGCCCATGGCCACCACGAACACTAGCATGCACACGGAGATGATGATGATCACCGTGGCAATGCTCGGGACCACTGGAATGAGGAAGGAATCCGCGTGACATGAAGGACTAGTTCACTCTAGGTCACTATGGGGCCTGAGTCAAACACCCATGCATAGGCTAAAATCTTCCCTAATCCTTTAACTCCGGGTCAGCACCTTCCTCTGTCTGGGCTTCACATTCGTCATCCATATGATGGACTTAATTCCTATCCCAGGGGTAGTTGTGAGGAGCAAATGAAATGATCTATGTGCACTTCCACATAGGCACATAGTAGTTGCTTAATAAACGCAAGTTCTTTTCTATCTCTTGCTTTTCCACTCAAATTAAAGGACAACTCTCACTGAGAGCCAGGTACTATGGAGTTTAGCAGGAACAACCCAGTGCCCAACAGACAGTAATACAATATGGCAAGTGCTGGGACAGAGTACAGGTAGGGCACTTGCAGTGTGGTGTGCATGTACGTGAGCATAGGTAAGGGGGTTCAAGGAAAGCCTCATATAGGATGTGGCTTTGAGTTGGACCTAAAAGGACTTGCAGAACCAAGATGTTGGCGTAGGTAAATGTCTGTACTCACCATCTCCCATACCATATAAAAATTACAACTAAAATACAGAACAATCATTTAGAACCACCTGAAAGCCGGCTGAATGGCAATACCACAACTAGAGAGGTAAAGAAGAAAGCATATTGAGATTGGTAGGAGGGGTGGAGGCAAAGAACGGGCTGGTCCGACACCCATGTGTGCCTGGAGGGAGATCATCTCTGTGGAGGCCACCTGTGAGGAGCAAGGGATCTCAGCACCACACCAGACCCCCAGCCTAGGGTCTCAGAGCTGGGAAGAGAAGTCCTCAAAACTATGGGCTATAAAAACCAGCAGGGATTGGGGCTCAGTGACACACAAGCTGCTAGAGACCCAGCTGTTCCTTTTAAAGGCTGGCGCCAGAATGCACTTGGACTCTGCCCTCTAAGATCTAGCACTGAGAGGCTTTGGGGGACCCACATACATATGAGGAGGAACTGGATAGTCTGACATTGGGGTAGGAACTCAGGGTGGCTTCTCCCAGACTGGGATGTTCACAGGAGTTTTTGTTTCTGTGCTGGGACTTCCCTGGTCCCAGAGCTGTCAGCCATATCTGAGTCTATCAATCTGGTCCACACTGGGAACTCCACTCAATACAATTGGCAGCCCCACCCAAGCTGTTTGCAGCAGATTTTCCATAAGAATGGCCTCCCTGGCTCAGGCTTCAGACTTTGCTAAAATCTCTCAAACAAGCTGCAGCTGGTGACACTGTGCCCCAAATCTATCAATCAAGACCCGGCACTGGCACCAGCCTGCCTTCCTTCACAGCTGGGCCTTGCCTGTGCACCTCCAAGCCCAATAGAAATAGCAAACAGCAGTTGTCTTAAAATCCCTCTGTAGCTTTTGCTGGGGGACCCCAAGCAGTGGCTGACTTTGCACCACCCTGGAGAACCAGTGGATAGCTTTAGACCAGCGGTTCTCAACCTGTGGGTTGCGAACAGCTAGCAGGGTCTCCTAAGACCATCAGAAAACACAGATATTTACATTAAGATTCATAACAGTAGCAAATTACAGTTATGAGGTAGCACAAAAATAATTTTATGGTTGGGGATCACCACAACATGAAGAACTGTATTAAAGGGTTGCGGCATTAGGAAGGTTGAGAACCACTGCTTTAGACCATAGCAGATTACAACTCTACATGTCCAGAAGCACCACACTCAAGAGGCAGACTCAATGAGCACCAAAGTCCCACTGAAGCAAGTCCTGCCCCATAGAGATGTTTCCTGTACAGCAGCTCTCCTATTATAGTCTCAGCTGGTCCTCAGAGCCAATTAGCATGGAGGTCAACTCCTCCCAGTGATGCCAACAGCAATCAAGGCTCAACTATAAGACTGTGCACACAACTCACCTAGAGTGCCAATCTCAGGTGACTGGGGAGACTGAGCCACTGAGCCCTATAGGACACCTCTACACAAGAACAGAAGGGAGTGGCAAGAAATATTCAAAGTGATGAGTAGCAAGGACCTACAACCAAGATTACCCAGCAAATCTCTCATTTAGAATGGAGGGTCAGATAAAGAGCTTCATAAATAAGAAAATGCTAAAGGAATTCATCACCACCAAACCAGTATTACACATTGAAGGGTATTCTTTAAGAAGAAATAAAAAAATATGAACAATAAAATAGCAACAAATACATGGCTATTAACAATTGAATCTAAGCAAACAAGTAATCTAATGAACAAAATAAAATGGTGAATAAAATAGAATCAGAGGCATGGAACAGACTGACAAATCTCAGAGGGACACAGACTGTAGATGGTGAAGGCCTGGGGTAGGGCAGAAACCAGGTGGAAGGGGGACAATGAGAAAAAGGGGGACATCTGTAATACTCTCAACAATAAAGATGAAAAAACATAAAAATAAAAGGACTTGCAACATTTTACCCCAGCCCTTTGTACTAACCTCTGTTATTACATATTGTCTACAACTAGTTTACCTGGCTAGTTCCCTTGGGAGGCTGTGTGAGTGCTTCAGAGCCAGAGTCCACAGCTTCCCCATTATCAGGTCCCTCCCTCAGGTCTGAGCACCCATGCCAGCTGCACCCCAAATGCCTTTTTGGTGGATGGTCTTGAGTTACCTGTTGTCCTGAGGTCCCTCCTGCCAAGTGACATACCTGAACTGCGCTGAACGCTAGTCCGGGACTCGGGGTGGTGGACAGACTGGAGGAAGGGAGGCTGCACGATGAGGTGGTTGACATGCTCATTGTCTGAGACTCTGACCTCATGGAGGAGGCTGACCTGGGTGAGAAGGGAGAAGGGTCAACAGTGGCAGGTGGACCAGTGGCAGCAGTCCTCCCGAATACATGAGAGGGGAAGAATGGATGAGCCTGGGCTTCCCTTACAACCGCAGGGTGCACTCACCTCCAAGTTGAACTCGTTGCTGGTGTAGCGCCCATTGAGTTCTGAGCATTTGATCCTGAACCGCCGGGACTCGAGCGAAGCCGGATGCCAGTTGCGGTAGCGGATGTGACGTAGCACCTGCTCGTAGCGGCTCATGGAGCCCACACCTGCCAAGAAACCACACCTGTCTCAAACAGGCAGAGGAGGAGATGGGGAGACAGGCTCCAGCTACAGAGGCTGATGGGTCTCCTGAATTTGTTCAGCCTGAGAGCTTGAGATGTTTAGGGGCAGACAATGTACTAAAGCAAAATTTCTAAGGAGCTAATGCAATGGACCCACAGGATTTCCACAAACAGTGGTCTCTGTCCAAATGTGTGGCCACAATTTGCCAAATGTTGCTATAATATCTGTTTCTACAGGAGATTCTCCCAGTAGTGGGTCTATGGTCCAGGTTCTCAAGATGCTGGAGTAGCTCACAAAGGAAGGGCCAGAAGCTCATGCTCTGAGGTCAAGGGCCCCCACCTGACATCATCATAGGAGATGAAGTGCCTCTCTGGACGAGGCCACTCTAGGAGGAGACCCCCAGGAGAAGGGGCTGAGCGTGGCTTACCGTAGATGGAGTAGCCTGCCGTGGAGTTGGTGGCGTCGAGGTGGCGCTGGTGGAGCTCACTGTGGTTAAGCTCCAAGCACTCCTGTCTTGGGTCCAAGTCCCCTCCCAGCACCAAAATGTCACAGAAATCTAAGTTGTGAAGCATTTCTTCTAAGACTGCTGATTTGGGGGCTGTGGGGAAACCAACACAAGGGAAACACATGCGTGAGGACCACTCAGACAATGGAGGAAGATTGGGTATCGTCTCCCTTCTCTGCAACTGCACCCCAGGTGAGGGCTGGGTCAGGAGAAGAGACTGTGTAGCCCTGGGTACCACCTCCACTGCTTGGATGGGAGTCCAGCAACTCCCGAGGTTGGGCAGCATGAGTTTGTGTGTAGACATGAATACAGTAGTCAAGATGTGGATTTGAATACTGCTACTGAGAAGCTGTGCAGTGTTGGAGAAATAGCTGTCCCTCAATTTCCTCACCTGTAAAGAGGGCAAGGATCTTGAGAGGGTTGAAACAGTGTCTGGCACATAGTAGGTGCTCAATAAGCAATAGCTCTCATTTGAGGCCAGACTTAAGTACCCCTCCCCAGTCAGCTTGCAGTCGTGGTATGTATCTGTTGTCCCCAGAAGACTCTGAGGTCCTCAGGGGCAGAAGCACTTTCTATGACGAGCCCTCAGTAGCCAGCCCAGGCCCTGGCATGCAGCAGTATTGCCACACATGGCTCAAATGAAGCAAAATTGTTACAGTAGTTAAATACTTAGGCAAATTGGTCCTGATTGATTATTTTGGGCCCTAAATTTCCCAAGGGTATGTCTGAGCATTTGAATGCTGGGCAGGCTGGCAGTACTCCCTTAAAACCTCACCTTAAAATGAAAGTGATTGGTATGTATGGAGTGATTGCTGCGTACCAGGGACTATGCAAATGAAATCCTAACAGACATTGGAGGGGGTGCTATTATTATCCCATGCTACTGGCGGGAAACGGAAGGACCGAGCGGGGAGAGTGGATTACTTAGGATCACACAGGTAGTAGGGGAGGAGCTGGACAGAAACCATGACTTTCTGACTCCACAGTTTGTCAGCTCTTCACCTCTGGGCCAGTAGTCTCCAAATGTTTTTGATCTTGCAGCTTGTTCGTGGAAATGTGTGAACTGAGATCACTGAAATAAGTACTTACTTATTTATGAAGACTAATATACTTTGTGGATTATAAAACATTTATAAAAATAGAAATTTAAAAGGATTCGCTAAAGATGAGAGAATTATGTTAAATAATATTTCACTTTTTTGTGAAATCAAAAATATCTTTTCCTCTCCCTAGAGAGCTATTATTGTAAGTACTTTCCAATGCTTCATTTTTAAATGCTTGTCAATCTCAGTGGCTTCACATATCATTGGCGAAATGTAAAAGCACATTCATATACATTTAAGCCAGACCAGTGTGGTTTGGTGGTGGAGCGCTGACCTGTGAACCAGGAGGTTATGGTTCGATTTCCGGTCAGGGCACATATCCAGGCTGTGGGCACGATCCCCAGTGTGGGGAGTGCAGGAGACTGTCAATAAATGATTCTCTCTCATCACTGATTTTTCTAGCTCTCTCTCCCTCTCCCTTCCTCTCTGAAATGAATAAAAATATATTGAAAACAAATAAACAAAATACACATTTAAGACAAGGTCTGTCATTTGCAATGATGCATGTGTATCTCTATTTCAAATGGTCTTCTCATGGTTTCCGGGCTTTTTCTGCCAGCTTCTGTCAGGTTGGGTGAGGGCAGGGGTCGGCAAACTCATTAGTTAGCAGATCCAAATATCAACAGTACAATGATTGAAATTTCTTGAGAGCCAAATTTTTTAAACTTAAACTTCTTTTAATGCCACTTCTTCAAAATAGACTCATCCAAACCATGGTATTTTGTAGAAGAGCCACACCCAAGGGGCCAAAAAGCCACATGTGGCTCGAGAGCCACAGTTTGCCGACTACGGGGTTAGGGCATGCGTGCTCCACCTCCCCATGTGGCTGATTGATGGCTCACCTGGGTACGGGGCCATTTTCTCACTGTTCCCTTGTGCTTGCATGTGGGTAGTATGTTCCCTCTGCACTTTCATTGATTCCCACTGTGCTGAGGAGACTGTGTGGGCTCAGGGACTCAGAGCTGAATCAGCCATGGCCCAGTCCTCATGGAGCTCCTGGGTCGTTTAGTAAACCCATGGCAAAAGCTGTGTGCTAGAGGTTTCCTTAAACCAGTGGTCGCCAACCTTTCAGACCCCATGGACCACCATTTGGTGACCACTGTACAGAGCAGGAGACCTGGCTCAGGCTGAGATCGGGGTGGTGGAGGAGGAGGCTTTCTGGAGGAGGTGTGGGAGGCCGAGATGTTTGCCAGCCATATTGAGGATGGTGCAAGAGGAACCTTCCAGGCAGAGGGAAGAGAAAGAGCAAACATACGAACTGACACGGAGATGTGTGTGTGAGAGAGGAGGGCCGTGCAAGGGGGACACACCGGTCCTTGTACTGAAACAGGACAAAGAGTGAGTCAGTGGGGGCAGTAGATGCTGGAGTGCGTCTTTCAGGTCTAGTGGCAAATGCCATTAGCCTGCTTGTTTAAGGCACCCAGATGAGGATTATTCTAACAATAGGACTCAATTTTTTTAAAAGCACTAATATAGGCCCCGGGCAGTTGGCCCTGTGCTCTGCATGTATCGCTCATAAACAGGAGGTAAGACAGGGACCCAGGCAATTGCTTTTCCCGACCTTGTCCGTGTGTTGCCATCCGGCCTAGCAAATCCCGCCGCTCTCAGTTACGGCCTGAGACCACTGAGGTCAGAGGCCCTTTTTCTGTCCATTTTAGGCACAAATGAGGGGAAGAGGGAAGGTCGCTTGACCTAATGCACCTTGGGAGAGTAACTAGGAAACTGCCCTGCCTGAGAGGCGGAAAACTCCCTCTATTCTGTGAGCTAAGAAGGGCTGCTTTGTGAACCCTCACCCGCCCCCACGGCCCCATGGGCTAGGGGCCAGGGTGGTTAAGGCAAAGGGTAATTAGGGTTACTGCAGAAGCAGCCCCTGGGGACTCTGGCCCACTGGCACCTGCACATCATTAGCGGCCGCCTTTGGAGAGGGAGGGGGCAGCAAAGGACAGTTCTCAAAGGAGTGCTTCCTGTAGGTCCGAACCCCCGGTTCCCCCCCCCCCCCCCCGCATCTCTTTCTTTTCCCCGCCTCCCTCCACCTCCCTCAAGTGAGCAGCTTATCCTGTAGCTTCTGTGCAAGTAAGTGTTTCTCCCGGGCAGATAACTCCAATTACCTACTTTTACTGAACAGCTCTTCCAATAATGAAACCCTTGGAAAGAGCAACAGGGAAGTTTCCTGAGCGCTCAGAGTACTATTGCCAAACAAGTCTTTGACTTGTATATATTGGGATGCAGTTATGTGGTTTTCTTTGTGCTGCTTTCACTTTTCCTCTCATCATCAAAACAATCACACTCCCTTCAGAACATTCGGCAGTTGCCGAAAACGGAAGGGGAGCAGAACCTCTGGGCCCGCAGGCTTCCCGGAGCATGTCTCTGTTAGTTTAAGGCGTGCTTCCCGTTGGGCGTTTTCCTTCATGTGGCTGAGATCAGTCTATGCAGAGATACTCTGTAATTTGCATCTTGCTTTTTGTCACTTACCATTTAGCATAAATGCCTTTCCTCCAACAGCACAGCCGGCGTGTGGGGTAGACGATTCGCTGAGCCGTTCATTCCCCCTCCTGTTATTTGTCTGTTTTGTTTCCAGGAGGGGTTGCCTGTTTTGCTTATTGTCACTACCTTGCTATGGGGCACCCTACTGTTGTCCTGAAGTGAGATCTGATGTGGCTGCGAGAGCTTAAAGCCCACTGCCCACAACCCAGGATGCACCGGTACCTGTGGGCTTCAAGTCACCTGGGGCCTCAGCTTTGGCGAAGGTGCTCACGATCTTGATGTCGGGGAAGAGGGTCACGCCTCGGGCACTTTCGAATTGGGCGGCGGGTCTCCAGAGGCGGTCCGTGCCGTGGAGGGTGATCTGGGGCTCCATGGCCTGCAGCACCATCACGTAGGCGTCCATGTCGGGGATGCTGATGCACACGTCCTCTCCGAAGCACCTGGGAAGCACACGATGGGAACACATATCATGCATCCAGGGACAGGGATGCAGACAGCCCTTCCTCCCTCTGCCCCGACAAGACATCCCGATTGCCTGCAAGGCTCCAGGATGGCAGCAGACATTTCAGTTTAAAGATGAATTATAGTCAAAATGACTAGCAATCTAGGCACTCAATAAGATTGGCTCCTGGGAGAAATGGGAATTTTCTACCCCAGCCACAAGTAACCATGAAACCTTTAATTATCCTTTAACAGTAATCAATGGCAGTGTTAATTAGATAGCAACTGCTTGTTTTGTGCATTAGGAGTTGGTAAGCAAATGGTTGTCTAACTGGTTGGTTACAGCCATCTTTATTGAGACCACAGGGCTAACCTCTCCTGCCACCACCCGTCTGTGATCCCTGTGAGGATATCACACAAGCACACCTGTCCCAGGTGTGCCAACGGAGTGCTACTGTAACCACATGTACTTCCCCTGATACACACGGAACACCCGGGGAGCAGAATGAAGTAGTGACAGGAGCAAAGCCCGGGAAATTAGACAGACAAGGGTCCCCGGCCTGGCTGCCCCTCCTGGGCTGGGTGACTCTGAACACGGTGCTCAACCCCTGGGAACCTCAGCTTCTGCATCTGTAGAATGGGAATGACGTTAGAATAATTCACTGTTGGTCATCTAGAGAACAATTAATTACTCATCACAGGAAGGATTAAATGTGACAACGGACAGTGAGGAGCGGACCCAGAGCCGGCATCAGGGTGGAGCTCAGTCAGTGTTGACAGACCGGATGCCCTCGTGAGAGCCCGTCAGGTGTGCCTGCCATTGGCAGCTCTGCTGGGCATCTCGGCCAAGCCCGAGGCTACCGTGGAGAGCCCAGACGGATGCTCTGGGAAGAGCGGATGGGCTCCAGTGCGGCAGCCATCGTCAGCCTCCCTGGGAAAGTGCATGTCTCTGAGGAAAGAGGAAGCTGGGTGGATCCCACGCTGAGCTCCCCTGTCGTCTTCTCTGGGTGGGCGAGGTGTGGCAGTGGTGCTGGGTTCCTGTTCCCAGTTTTCTTTGGCCTTTGCTGCACCAACCCCCCCCTAGTTCATAGAGGACACCCCTCCCCTTGCCAGTTTAAGGGAACCTACCTGGTCCCAGAGCTGGAGACGGGCCAGTCTGGTCCCGCTTCACAATAAAGTGAAGCTGACTTGGAGGTGCTGGTCCCTACCCCAGAACTCCAGGGAGGGCCTTAAGAGAGGATGGGGATCCTGTACATCGATAGGACTATTCAACATTATTGCTGTCTGTGGGCTTTATCCTGGCACCTCTCCCAGACCCCAGCAACGGTCAATCAGCAAACCCCATTTCCCACCCTTGCTCTGTCTTTCTGGGACCTTCTCCTGGCTCCAGGTACCAGGAGATACCTTTCTACCTCCCAGGAATTTTTCTGGAGTCCCCTTTCTAGCCATCTGTGGCAGCTGCTGTGGCTAAGAAGTGATTGACAGGTGAGTAAGGGAGCTATCCACAGGCTTCAGTAACAGTCTCAGCTCCTTAAATTACCTCCGCTCCCTGGGGACAAGAGCGTGCCTTCTCTTCCTCAGGCACACTCATGCCATTTAGGAGCGCTTCGGGGCTGAGCTCCTTAATTTAGTTAATATACATTGGTCAAGCACCTACTACGTACCATGCGCTGTACCCTTAAATGACACCACTTAAAATCCAGCCCCTGAGAATTGACAGAAAAAACAGTGCCTTCCAGGCATTTGAGTTAGCAAAACAGAATATTTTCTTTCGGAAGAAAACAGGAGAATAAAGATCTATGGGTGCAGCCTCACAGGATAGCAGAGAAGCTGGGAACGGCTGAGAGGGGTGAGTCCTGTTTTGCAGGGGGACCATCCCACTCCCTCAGCCGGGCCCTGGCCACGGGCCTGCACTCACTGGACTTTGGACGAGACTTTGAGGCGCCGCACACCCGCGGTCGGGAACTGCCTGGAGTTGATGTAGGAGACCTTCTGCAGGGCCCGGTTGATGTTCCCGATGTCATCACCTTCCATCACCAGGACGGACTGTGAGGGGTTGAAGTGATACTGGAAGACAGGAGAGAAGGACCACCAGTGTACCCAGTCCCACGGAGACCCTCCCTCTCCAGGAAAAGGCCACGGAAGCCAGCGCCAGGCACCTGCAAGGTATGTGCCCGTGCAGGAGCCGAGTGCACAGGCGATGTTTTAACCCTCCAGCCACTCCTGTGACCCTCTGGTGGGTTTTCATACTGGTCTGAGTTAGTGATCTTGACATAATTCTGAGCAAGAATTGTTAGGAACTGCTGTTAATATGTCAGGATCATGTCTGTGGGTTCAGATTATGTTCCCAGTGTTCATGTGACAGAAAAGAGGGACATGCATATGTTTTTATGTACCTATCTGGCAAGTTTTTTTTTTAATAGATAATATATCCAACTGGTTCAAATGGACGTATGTGCTAAGTGAAAGTGTCCATCTAATTTCTGTCTCCCATCCACCACCTTCTCCAAGCTCATCCCACAGGTAATCACGGTGATACTAATTTCTTAGTGACAAATTCTATTCTTGTTCATAATGAGTTGCTCCCCTTTCTGGTGAGAGGCTTATCCATGCCTGTCTTATTGTCAACAGGCTTGATCATGTGACTTATGGCACCCTTCCCTGCTGGATATACTAGTATATTTTTTGCCCTGTTGCACTCGGTGGGGATCATGTGACTTGCTTGGCCACCAACATACGGGCAGAGTACTGTTTGGTGGATACCTATGTGGGAGATTTAGTAGCCAGTTCATGGTTTACTGTGTCATTTTCCCTCTGCCACGGAACCTGCACAGTTCCCTTAGGGTCTGGTCCATTAGCCTGGGCCTCACAGGGAGGGTGCTATGATCAGAGCTACAGCCCATCAGTAATGGACAGGCAGTGTGAACAATAAAAAGATTATTAGATAAGCCACCAAAATAAGTCATTTATTACTGCAGCATTGCTTAGCCTTTCCTGACTAATTATTCTGATGAATATATAATCTATGGACATTGATTTCCATTATTCTCTTTTCTTAAGAATAACTTCTTTATATACTATGCATAATACTATACCTTTGCTTTTTTCATCTTGCTTATATCTTGGAACTCTTTCTGTAAGCTTCCTTATTTTATATGCAGTATGGTATTTTTTAATATCAATAAATTAGTTTTTTAATCATTCTCCTAATATGATACTTGGGTTGTTTTTAATTTTTCTCTAATAATGCCACAATGAATAGCCTTGTACATGTAACATTTTATAAATGTGTAAATATATCTGTAGAGTTATTCCCTACAAATGAAATTGCTAGGTCAAAGAGTATATGCATTTAAATTTTAGCATATGTTGCCAAATCCTTCATGGCTAGGGATTATAGCAATATACACTTCCTCTCACAGAGTATGAGAATGCCTCTTTCCTCAAAACCTCAACAACTGTCAGACTTTGGGACTTTTGCCAATCTGGTAGGTGGTATATATATATATATAATCTTAGTATAGTTTAAATTTCTCTCACCATGAAGGAGACTGAGTATGTTTTCATAGACCTAAGGAAAAATCTATTTGAGCTTTTCTCTGATATGACTTGTATGTCTTTATAAGTTCCTTTTTCTGAGTGAGCTTGGACATGATGGGAGGTGGATGTCTCATGAACGCTATGGTGACACTGACCCACATACGTCCCTTGCATTGTGGCCCCCGGCCAACTGACAGCCTCATCTCTGTCTCCTTTACCTGGCATGCGAATGTGTCACGGTTCCCTCCTGAGGCTTCCTGGTCTTCCCCATCTAGGTCCCCAGGAGGCTCGTAGCATAATTATCCTGGTGCAGTGACCAGGAGCTCACGAGTCTTATCCCTGAATCCCAGAACCTATCCTGGTGCCCTGTAAGCCCCCGCTGGATGAATGGGTGAGTGGTCCCCTCCGCCTACATTTCACTCAGTATCACCTCCTGTTACTCTCCATGGGACTCTCTTTTTGCAGTCACGCGTCTTTTCAGTCAAGCCTCTGCGGGAGTCTTTATTGGTGCTCATCAAATCCTGCTCTTTCCTTCCAGGGCATCCTGTACTTCCCTGCTCCCCTTTGCCACTTGAAGGCAAGGCCATGTGACTGCATCTGGCCAATGAGATGTGAGAGAAAGTGAAGCGGCAGCTCTGGTAAAACGCCCTGCAGGACACTCCAGCCTTTTTCTTTCTCTGCTCTGGTGGCCTGTGGCATTCTAGGCAGAACACCGCCCTCCCCACCTCCCCCCGCCCCCGACTTACTGTGAGAAAAATAAACTTTTAAGCAGGAAGCCATAGAGATTTTGGAGTCATTTGCTACTCAGTCACTTAGCCCATTGGGGGAACTGGGCCCCTCCCAGGCGTGACTGTAACTTCCCCCAGGCTGTGTGGTATTCCTGGAAGATGATGGGTTGTGTGGATGGCCATCCTCCAGTTCTGGTACAAACTACAGATGGAGCACAACTTTGGAGTACAGGTCTTCCTTCTGGACTTTATTTCCTCATTTAAAGTAGGATATTAGCATCTCCCTGCCTGGGGTTTCAATGTGATAATGCATATCAAGTGTCAATTTATGGTAGCTCTTGTCATAATTCTTAACATCGTAATTATGTTTGCACTGAGACTTGTTGCTGGTTCCCCTGCCCTCGCTGCTCGCTTTCCCCACGCTCCAGGTCCCTCCTGTCCCGCAGGCCCTGAGCAGGGTCTCTTTCAGCTGTGACGTCTGGTCACGAGCAGCTCTCCCTGTGCGGGCCGCAGAGTCCCCTGGCCTAGAGCAGGGGACGCTGCAGCCAGCCTCCGGCCAGCTTCTCTCCTGCCCGGGATGATTCACAGGCCGCCACGCACTGATGAGTCACGACACAGTAGTTCTGAGTGTTCATCAGTCACCAGTTCAGATTGGAGCAGATTCAAGGTCATTCTTCTAAAGATACTACTTATGTTCCCAGAGGTTTCTCTGCCCCATCACCTCCCTGATGTAGGAGAGTAGAGCTGCTGTCTGTCTGTCTCTCTGCCTGCTACCCCCGGCAGACTGTGAGCACCTGAAGGATCGGGTCTACTAACCTTTCTCAGCATCACAGGGTCTAGCGCCTGAGAAGCATGAAGCAAGGGGATGAGCCTGCAGAGAAGGCCAATCTCGGAGCCTCGCACAGGCTGAACAGGCAATGAAGTTCTCCCCCAGGATGGATGCGCAGTTCCCCGGGATGTCAGCAGAGGGCACATTCCTGCCGCAGCCTCCTCGGGGAGGGCGGGTCAGGGAATGTGTTGGATCTCCAGGGAACACTCTCCTCTGGTTGCCAGAGCTTTCGGAGGACTACCACAGCCTTCGACTTGTAGGATCAATAATGCCTTCTGTCGAAGAGGTGTTTGCTTCATTTTAATTTTTGAACTGCAATGTCCACAGGCCTGTGGCATGACGGAGGTTGGTCTCTAGTTGTGTGGGACCCAGGGTGATACTGGCATTGCCAGAAGGATGGCTTTGTGGGGACACAGCGTTCACTCTGCCCTGAGAAGCGGTGTGGTAGCTACGGTGATTCCTTTCTTTAAGCCAAGAAGCTGCTGGACCGGGGTCTTTGCAGAGTGGTCAGCTCGGGGGGTTGGCTGGTGACACCAGCCATTACCAGGCTGGAACAGGGGTGAAATTCCTGTCCAAAGCTCTGACCTGTTCTCGAGGACAGGCTGGACATGGCAGTCTGGGCACCTTGCCATTATTCCCTTGGACACCTGCCAGCCTCTCTGGACTGGGTCAGAAGATTGGCCGCTGTGACAACTGTCACCCAGGCTTACTTTCCAAAAGACGTGCAAGCTCAGCCCAGCTGGAGAAGGAAACTGTGATTTTTTGAGATTTTTAGGTTTGCTAGGAGAGATCTATGTACCTATATCTATGCCTATGCCTATGTATCTATATCTACATCTACCTAAATATACCTATATGTCTATTTTAATCTATATACCTAAATCTATGTCTACATCTATATCTATCAACTATATCTATATTATCTATATCAGTATCTTTATATCTCTCTCTCTATATATAGACTTACAATATCTATATCTCTATCTACATCTACTTCTATAGCTATAAATATATATGTAATTTATATTTATATTTCTTTTTTAAAAAATATATTTTATTGATTTTTACAGAGAGGAAGGGAGAGAGATAGAAAGTCAGAAACATCGATGAGAGAGAGACATTGATCAGCCGCCTCCTGCACACCCCACTGTGGAGATGTGCCTGCAAGCAAGGTACATGCCCCCAGCTGGAATTGAACCTGGGACCTTTCAGTCTGCAAGCCGACGCTCTATCCACTGAGTCAAACCGGTCTCGGCTATCTATATTTCTATAGCTATAACTATATTTATGTCTATATCTGTGTGTATAGCTACACCTTTGCTATATCTAATATATAAATATATATAAAGATATGCATAAAATTCAATTCTTACAACATCTCTGCAAGAGATTAAGTCCATTTTACACGAGGGAATTGAGGATCACAGGAGAGAAGCTCCTTGCCCAAGGCCACCCAGCTAGTCAACGTGGCACTGTGATCTGAGCCCCGGATGGTCTTGTTCCAGAGTCCCCGCTCCGCCCACTCTTCCTCACTGTGCAGATGACAGCCACAGGGATGATGCACGGAGATCAGAGCCGGGCTTTCCTCAGGAAGGTGGCTATCTCCCAGGGTTTTGTGTGGATAGCAGACAGCAGCCACCCAACCACTTTAATGACTCCAGACACACTGCAGAGGTACTCAGAAATGTGCATGATCCGGGGAACATCAGTGAAGAAAAGAAACCAAGTGGGCCCTGTGAGCTGATAGCAAGTTTCCTTAATCCCAGGGGGACTTCATTCTTCCAAATAGCCAGAGAGGAGGCAGGCGACCAGGGAAGAGAATAACAGCCGCTATTCAGCAACAAAATGAGGGACAAATGGAGGCAGGCAGGAAGTTTTAATCATTTTAAGAATGCTTTTAATCCGAGTTGGGACAAGTCCCTGAGCCCCACTCTCCTTATTTCTGAAACGGGGTCAGACTGTTTAATTTGCTGTGAGGAGGAGGGATAACGAGCTTAAGAGGGCCCCAGTGGGTGCGCTGTAAATCGTGCGCCTGTCATTAACTTCTCACACAGCGCTCCAGTTCTTGTGAGCGGTGCCCTGAGGATGTAAAATGATCCTTTGCACTGACTGGCCATGAGCAGGTGGAACCCTGAAAAATCAGACCAGCCTCCCCTACGGCATGATCCGGCAAAGAGGCGACCCACTCAGGGGCTGGGAGCAAACCCAGAATCTGACAGAGAAGGGAGGGTTGGTGGAGGGATTTGTGCATCGTTGGTCTGACAACACACTGAGGAAACAGCACAAACCACAAAAGGCAGGTCCAGGATCAAACCCCAGGCTCTGCAGGTGAGGGTGTGTGTGTGACATGTGCCATGAGGGGCTTGCCTGGATGAGCTGCCATAAAACACTGCCTTTCCACTAGGAGCTAGTCTTCGGAGTTTCCTTCCATGGTGGTGATTAGCTACCGAAGTGTGTGTGTGTGTGTGTGTGTGTGTTTAATGCATGTTAAACAAGCTTCCGGAGAGCCATTCTTGCCTTACCCTGGGGGTGTTCTACCATCACCCCCCTCTGACCCAGTCTCCAGGTGAGCATCCTAAGCCCCACACGGGCCCAGATCATGTTCCCTTGCCTGGAGTACCTCATGGCTGCCTGTGACTGACAGAACAAAAAGGAAATACCTAAACATAGTTGGCTAGGTTCCCTGACGTGGCCTCTGTCTACCTCTCTGATCACACTTTCTACCTTGGTCCTGCAATTTGGGCATTTGAACTTTGGCCTCAGAGTCCCAGGGTGCACTGCAGGTTCCTCAGCCCTCGCTCCCACACAGGCTCTTGGCTCAGGCTAGAATGACCACCCTGCCCTCTCCCCCTTTCTCTACCCGCTGCTTTTTTCCTGGTTGGTTTCTACCCATCCCTAAGCGTTTTATTTTTAAAAATATCTTCCTGCATGCTGCTTCAGTTCCTGTAGTGGAGTAAACAACCAACCAACGAGCAGGTAAAAGGTAACAGCTCCCTGTGGAAGAGCCACCTTCCTGAAAAAGCCCAGCTCTCATTTCCGTCTCATAGTCGCTGCCTCCTCCAAGGAGCCTTCCTTGACTGCCACTCCCCAGGTTCTGGAGCTTGAAGGAGGACTGAGTTTCCTGAAGACAAAAAGCTGAGGACATTCCTTTTTGCACCCCTCTACCCAGCCAAGACCGAATGCATGAGCATCCATGGACTGTTGCTGACTCGACCTTGACTTAGACAAAAGCACGATGTGCTCAGCTCACCAGCCCTTCCAGAGCCACCCATCAGAGCTGCACAAACCCTGTGCAGCTTCAGTCAAAGGGCTCTCTGCTCCTGGGCTGCCTCCCAGCACAGAGAAGCAGGCCCAGGGCTGGAGGGCAGTGGAGCTCCACAGGAGCTGGGGTCCTGGTGATGGAGTGAGGGCTACCAGGATGTTTATCCTGCTCTTTGCTCAGGACCCAGAGCCTTCATGCAGGCAGGGGCTCCTGTGATCTAGGTGAGACCAGAACCATGCCTGCCTGTCAGGCAGGTGCTTGCTGAGGCAGAGTCGGCCACATCCTGCCCTCCCCTTCCCTGCCCTCCCTTCTCTCCTTCCCTCCCTCTTCCCCTCTCTCTATTCCCTTCTCCCCCTCCCCTCTACTCCCCTTCTGACAGGAGGAGCTTTGCTCAGAATGCAGCTTTGATTCTCTTGGATTATTCAAATGTTTGTGTTTCGCATACATGATCAAATCCGAAGTCTGTCTACATTCCCTTTGATGGCCAGAGATTGCTTGGGGCTCAATCTATGCCTCAACTCAACAATGAAAGACCCAGCGACCTCTACATCTGCTTTCTAATTCTAGTCCACCGGCTCTGACCTTCCTTTCTAATGAGCACCATATTTGGTCCAAACGTTTTATTTTTAAAAATATCTTCCTGCATGCTGCTTCAGCTCCTTTAGGGCAGTGGCCGGCAAACTGTGGCTCGCGAGCCACATGCAGCTCTTTGGCCCCTTGAGTGTGGCTCTTCCACAAAATATTACGGCCTGGGCGAGTCTATTTTGAAGAAGTGGTGTTAAAAGAAGTTTAAAATAAATTGGCTCTCAACAGAAATTTCAACCGTTGTACTGTTGATATTTGACTAATGAGTTTGCCGACCACTGCTTTAGGGGAATAACCAACCAACCCATGAACAGATGAGACATACAGACTCCCACCAGGTAGACACTGACCGTGTGCCTGATTATCCACCCACAGGGGCTTTCTCCCGGAAGTTCAGGAGATGGCAGCAGGGGTCCATTTGGAATCACAGTCACCAACCTGCCCCCAGTGGCAGCCCTTTTCCTGACTAGAAGGCATTCTTAAAATTATTAAGAAACTTCCCGTCTCTGTTGCTACTGGGCAGGAAAAGACTCCATTTCCCAGAATGCACCGGCTCTGGGCCGAGTCCCACTCATAAATCTGTTTGGGAGCGACGCTGGCTCCTTCCTTACCTTTATTCCTTGGCCGAGGCTTTCCAGGGAATTAATATCCAGCCCTTCCTTGCAGGCCTGCAGGCAGGAAATCACCTTCTGACTCTCCATCTTTCCAGGGCGGATGGTGAGACTGGCCAGGCTGCCGTGGAAGAACTGGGCAAACCGCGGTTTGGTGACTTCTCCTCCTGGAAGAGAAAGCGGCACTGTTGTTTCTGTGGGGATGGGGGATGAGACACCTCTTCAAGGCACCGCCTGGCTCTGGAGTCAAGGACACAGTGACTGTGCCCCTTACACCTGAACTTTTTCTTTCAGGTGGTGAGCTTGGTGGCCGGGTTCTCCACAAGAGGATGTAATATGCCGCCAATGCTCTGACACTCCCAGCTGCACCTGTGTAGGAAGCCTGGAATCTGTGAATCTTAAAATAGTTACTTTCAGACACACACACTATCTGACAAGACAGAATAGGAGGGAGGAGGAAGCCACCATTGATTAAAAGTCTGCTGTGCGCTGGGCTGTGTGCAAGGGATTATCCACTCACAGGGCCTACAAAGATGGGATTGTTATTTCCAACTGACACACAATGAGTCCCTGGCTCAGAAAGGTTGAGAGACTTGCCCCAGGACACGCAGCTACACGCTGGGGCTGGTACTCTTTGTCCTGGCCTGTCTGGCTCCAAAGTTGGCCTTGGATCCCCTATGTCCCACTCAGAAGTGGACAGGCACTTGAGGAATCCCAGAAAGCCCACACTGAGGGGTGCTGGCTCTCTTGAAACGAATGGACTTCACATCCACTCAAATTCAGGTTCTTTGGCTTATCAGGAAGTGCTTGATCCGGTTCTACCTCCACCTTTCTTCTCCTATTCTCTACTGTTCTCCACTGACTGAGCTGAGTCCTATCTGCACTGGGGTCCACTTCTCGGCACATGAAATTGTCCAATGTGGCTTATGTTGCAAAGCCAGCCTGGAAGTTTTCTCCATAGTTTTCCAAATCACTCCCCACCTCCTCAGGGTCCATTTGGATCCTCACTTCCCCTAGGAGGCCTTCCCCACTGACGTCACTGAGCACAGACCCTTCCGTCTCTGGACAACCTACTCCAACACACTTAACCTTGATCTTGCACTGCCCTCTCCCTGCCCTCAGCACCCTGAGTGTGGGAACACTGACAGTTCACATTAATGTACCCCTCACAACTTGGCATTGTTAGTTACTGGTTTATGTGTGTTTTATGTCTTCTATCACCTGTAAAGGTGGCTCTCGACCTTGACTGCACATGTGAATTATCCGGGGATATTTAGAAAGACAAACAGGTTCTGGTGCTGAGAACCCTCCCGCAGACCTCTAGGGTCTGATGTAGGTTTTTAAAGCTCCTCGAGTCAAACGTGAAGTCAAAGTTAAGAACCACTGGGCTATACGCTTCTTGAGGTTGGGCCTTCTGCAGACTCCTCATGTGATGTCTTCTCTTTATGCCTGCCACCCACAGGCTTCCTCCTGCCACTCTTGGCACACAGCTGGTTTGCTGTGTCAGTCTGTCTCACAGACGGTAGGGAGCACTCGACCATGATCCAGGGAATGAAGGCCATACCGAACAGGTATAAGGGGCTGAGGGGTGCCGCAGTTGCTTCGCACAAGTGGCTCATTTATTCCTCTCAACAACCCGGGCCCCTTGTTGTCCCGGCATCCTGCATTCTGCCTGGTACCCAGCAGACATTTCACGATTGTGTACAGAATTGCAGTGTCTCTCCAGCACCCATCTCACTCTTGCCCTCTGACAATGGCAGCCCTGAGGTGGGAGGGTGGACTCAAGCTCCAGGGGTGGATTCGATTTAGTCACAGCTACTCAGGTTTTCCTGTCTCCATTGCTCCAGGGACTGAGTCAGCAGGTCTGGGCTCGGAACCCAGTACCAAGCTGAAGCCAGTCAGCACCCGGCATCCAATAAGCCATGGGTTTGATTCAGGAATAATCATGAGGCCGAATTTAGGTTAGTGAGATGGGAGGAGAATTGGACTGGCTGATTCTAGGAAAAGAGCTTTCATTTTCTCTCCAGATAGCTTCTGGGACCTACTCCTGTCCCTTCTCCCTGGAGATCATTATGTGAAGATGTCAGGCTCAGAGATGCCGGACCATCTCACAGGGAGACCAAGGACAACCACAGCAATGAGTGGAGGAGGGTTGAGCTGGGAGAGTCAGACAAGCCACGCAGAAGCCCGAGTGGCTCTCTACCACAGGACGTCCCCACTCTCTACCACAGGACGTCCTCAGCTGTGGGTGTCCATCGCCCGTCCCTATGGTTGGAGCCAGTCTGACCCCCTCTGCTGTTACTTTTCACCCAAGCATCTTCACTTTGGAGTGAAAGAGAAGGCTCTACTGCAGAGCTCAGTCCACAGGGACGCTCAACAGATCTGGCTTTGAGGAATGACCTGAGGTGGCCATGGCTTGAGGTGGCCAATTTGGAGCCTTCTGTTCTAGGCCCTCAAAGCCCCCATGGATAATATGCCCCACAAAGTCCTTAGCACATTCCTGCCCCAGCAAAAGGGCACTTCTGTTGACCTGCAGGAAGAAGGGTGCGAGCTTGGTATGAACCGCAAAGCTGCAACTACCAGGGCATTGAGATGGTCATCTCCCAACTGGGTGTGGACTGTGTTTCTAACACCGGTGACGTCCTCAACATACATTCTATTATTGACTCTTCATCAGACTCTTGGGAGGTGGTGCTATTCTATAGTTATAAGTGAGCGAATTCAGACTTTGAGAGGAGCAATAAGTGACCCAAGGCCACAAAAGTAGGAAGTGGTGAAGTATGTGCCTCACAGTGTGAATATATCCATCCAGTGAGGCCTCCTGGTGGCAGTGGCCAGCCCGGTCCAGTGAGGCTCAGAGCCCATTCAGCAGCTTCATCCTTAAAGACCAAACTCTGTAACTCTTTTGAATGCGAAGACATTTTCCTACACATTCTTCTCTCTCAGCAAAGCATCAACGTTCTATATTTTTGACTCAGAAATCCCAGATCTGTGATGTACTCTATTTATCAGCAATGCAGCTCCAGGAAATCAATTCAATTAGCATTTTGCAATAGGAGGCCAGCATAAAATTTGAAATATATTTGCACTCAGGGGTTGTTGTGATGCAGGACTTTAAAATATAATGGATGCACTGAAAATCTCTTTCTTTTTACTATCTAGCCCAGGGTGTCTGCAGATACCACATGGCTCCTCTGTTAATATTTAGATATAAACATGCTCATGAATTACCTTAAGAAAAAAAAAAAAACCAACCTGATTTCTAACACAAAGGACCTTCGTCAAATCTTTGGGAACATGATGTTGAATTCCTGGGGCCTAGATTTGCACACATTTAAAAGCATTTGCTGTATGCCTACCCTTCTGTTAGATTCAGTTAATTGTAAGATGTGGCCTATGCTCTCCAGGAGCTTACATTTAGTTGGGAGAAACTGGGAAAATATAAAAGAGCAAATTGCCAATACAATAGATGGTCCAAAGCTAAGCACTTAATTTTCAAAAAAGTGATATAGATAATGTGGCCAACAAATCACAGGGGGGGGGGATTATAGCCATAACACATGGTGAGTTCCCCCATATACCATTTTATTTAATCCTTAAGTGGTAAGAGAGTATGTTTGAGATCTTAGCCTCTCTTCTCTTCACTCCTCCCCTCTGCCTTCCTCTCTGGCTTCTGCTCATTGACACAGGGAGGGCTGTGACAGGGAGAAGAGCAGGCAGGGCTTTAAAGCTGAGGCTCTTCCCCAGTTTCATTTCCAGAAACCAAACCTCCTAAGAGGGCAGGGAGGATCTGGATCAGGATCAACATTGGGGGGAAATAGAGGAAAAAACTTTGGATTCCCCCAGACAAGGAAATGATTCCCCAGACAGGGGTGTGTGGGGGAGGTTAGACAACAGAGATGCAGAGGGAGGGCACCTGAGCCTGTCACCTGGGCTGAGCACCAACAGGGGTGTATGATGTTGGGAAGGGATGCTGGTCTGGGCATCTGGACGGATGAACAGATGGTCTTACAGAGAGAGCATGAGGAGCCGTGGAGAGATTTCTGTGCCTCTAAGTCAGGCAAGGAGACCCTGAGAAAGCTGCCAGTCCTGAAGCCCCATTAGGAACTGAGGACCAGAGAGGTGAGCACCCCTTAGAAGTCCCCTCAATACCTGAACATCATATAAATCCCCCTGAAACCAGTTTGCACCCTAAGAGAACGGCAGGACCCAAATCTGTGAAGATTAAGTCTCCCTACTCAGATGGAACAGGAACTTGCCATGATGGATGTGAAAAAGAAAAAACAACTAATTTTTTCCTTTGGGAATCCAGATTCTTCCCTGTTGCACTGATAACTCCTTTGACAGGTGGTGCTTTCAAAGTCCGGCTACTTGTCCCAGGCAACAGAGCCAGAAACTAGTGAAGCACAGGTTCAAATTCAGGCCTTGCGTGCTCCCAAGCCTTTGCCACACAATGGGATGTGGCCGGGAGGGCTCCAGCAGCATTTCTTGGAGGTGTCATAATCGGCCTGCTTCATAAGATGGGGACAGGCGGAGACTGACAGCTGCCGGGAGAGAATGGCCAATTATACTGGGCTCCGTGGATCATGAATGAGTTCAGCAGCAACTCCCAGTGACTTATGCCAGGTCTGCTGGGAGACATGCCTGTGCCTTGAAGAACAGCAGCCTTTGGAAGTGTGATTTAACACAGCCAGTGTTCTTCAGAGCCAGAGTTTGCACTGGGAATGAGTCCCCCTCGGCTTCTTTCCAGCGAGAGGTGGGCCTACCCACTCTAAAAAGAGTTTTTGAATCATGAATGTCCCCTTTCCTTTAGGGGTGAGTAAAAGATCAATGTGTCCGAGCGTCCTAGGTCCCCTCCCTTTGCGGAGTGTGTGCTGGCGCTGCTGGCCTTTTCTTCCCTGCTGTCATTCCCGTAGCCAGTTAGTCAGAAACACCCGGGAAGGGCTGGGGGCCATGCTCCCTCTCGCTCCAATCGGATGCTGCTCTGTGCGTGGTGCTTGGTGGGTGTGCCTCTCCGTGAACACAATTTCATGGATGGCTGGGTATCAATTTTGAGCAATGCAAATGGTGCCACCATCTGAAATCTTGCCTCTCTCTCTCATTTCCTCATTTCAGCGATAGAGACATCCACAGAAACGCAAAGGCCAAGTGAAGTGTGTAATAGACCCTATAAGCTGCAGCTTAAACATTGTCCACATGACCCTAGGGGGTGGCAGTTGTAGGTCACAGGCAACTTGTGGAGACACATTCTCAGCAGGCCTTCCCAACCGTTCAGTGTTTACATACCCATCTCTCTAACCTTCCCACAAACATTTATATAGCATGTTCTAAGTACACAGAACATACAGCTCAGGAATGACCTTAAAAGTCAGCTCCCTGGGGACCTACATTCCTGAGGAATAAATGAAAGGGCCCTCGTAGGTCACCGGTAAATCCTCTTCATTCTTCAGATGAAGAACCAAGGAGCACGGTGGCAAGATGCCGTTTTCAAAGACCCAGAGCAGAAAAAACAGCAGCAGCAGCAGCAGCAGCAGCAGCAGCAGCAGCAGCAGCAGCAGCGAGGATTCGGAATCCTCCTTTTCAGATGCCAAACTTCCCTTCCTACACTAAACCGTGGGGCCAGACAGGCCTGTGCCCACCTTCAGCCCTCCGCTTGACTTCCTGTGATCTGACATGACCCTAGAAGCAGAGGTGGGGTGGCAGCATACGGAAGGGTGGGGGCTGTGGTGGCACAGACCTGGATGCAGAAGGAAAGTAGAAGGAAATACAAGGAAAAGGACTCTTTGTGACCCTTACCAAGGGTCTAAGTCTCAGTTTCCTCATCAGCAAAATGGGAATTGTAATCAGACCCACGCTGCCTGGGTGTTAAAGGAAAAGGTGCAAAGAGGTCAGCACAGAGCGGGAGCTCAAAAGGGGCAGCTAGTTCAAGTGGCATGAAGAACCCAGGAACTCCTAGGCAGGGGGACACCATTCGGGTTTCTCCATCTCTCTCTTCAGTGGCCGTTCTCCCTTCTTTTTCTCCCCTCTGGTGTGTCATTCAGAGAAGCAAAAATGATATTGTTTTTACTCTAAGGCCCTCACCAAATATTCTAATGAATATAATCTTCAAAATAAGATACAGTTAGAATTATAACCCAATTATACTGTGTTTCCAGGTATGAATCGTTGAATTTTAAAGCTGATTTAATGTGTGTTCCCTTTAAACCAATGCACGCTCATGTCAAATTAACTCCAGGGCCTAGAACAATCTTTCCTTGATTTTTAAATATAGACAATGCTAAGAGACAGCCTGTTAATCATTCCTGTCTGTTGGACCACGAGCCATACACTTGTGTCAAAACAGCCTGGAAAATGGGCTGTAACAAAACAAACATTAATTATTAACCTACTCTAGATCCCGGAGCAGGGGGAAAGGTGAAGAGAGGAGAAGCCGGGACAGCACACGGCCCTTGCCTTCTGCAAACGCCTGGCCTAGTAGGAGGTGGAGACCTGAATGAGTAACTCCAGAGGGATGTTTTCCAAAGAGTGATCCCAGGCCACTACTCCATAAGATGAAGGAATTTAGCGTTGAGGAATGTCTAACTGATTGCCTTATTGGCCGGCTTTGGAGGGCTTTTAATAAGCTAACATGCACGGCGACTCTCAAGCTTGACCCTGGCCTCCTCGTGGAAGGAGCCCCTGTGGCAGCAGAGCCGCATAAAGCCGCCTGTGGGAAATGCCACCTGAACGCAAGGCAGACTACGCTCGCACGTGCCTCCTTCTTACAGAGCTCAGACCCTAGGGATGTAGGATAATTTCAACACAGACTTTATTAAGATAATTTGTTCTACATTAGACCAAGCTGATTAAATAAAGGCATGTACTTCACGTGTCTGCGCTCATTTTAGTGTCTGGCAGAAAGGGACCTGGGGATGCACACCAGACCTCAGGACCACCTGCGGTTCCCTTTCTCCCCTGGCTCAGGATCACGCAACCTCATTCCTGCAAGGCTCAGGGCTATTTCTGCCTTTCATCCCTTTTGGACCATTCCGATTCTTTGCCGTGGCTCCTCCCAAATGCCACTGTGGGGGTTCCGTGTGTGTCCCTAATTTACAGAACCATCCCCTTTTCTACCTCCTGCTGCTTTACTCATTAAGGAGGGGTGGGACTCAGTAAGAACAGGAGCTAAGGCAGAGAGCCTTCCTTATCTGAAGCCAGGGGGATATGACAGTCAAGAGTGGGCAAAGCTAGACATTCCAAGGCTCGGAATGCTGGAGGAGAGTCCCCAATGGAGGGGGATGAGGTGGTCAGTAGGGACATCTGTGATGAGATCTACCAAGAATAGATGAGGACCAGGCACAGACTCTAGAGATGCAGGGGGCTGGACAGTGGCTTCTTGAGGGGGTGCCATGTTTTATCATTTTTGTTAAAAGTACTCTTGCCCAGATGCTGTTACAATAGATAAAACAGCTGCTCTGGCTGCCCTGTGGGGAGAGGTGCCCTGAAGTGTTGTCTGCGGGAGCATCTCCCTATAACCCCAGGGGCTCCCTAAGGCCCTGGTCTGGCACAATCTGCAGCCTTCCTGGGTCACTCCCATGGAAGCTGGGTTAGAGGACCTGGGTGTTTGGGCCCAGTTAATGGGTCCAGGGGTGAAGCAGATGTGAGTATACAATCTTTATTATTCATGAGTAGAACTTGAATTTTTGTTCTTAGAAATGGATGAGTAGGAGACAGAAGGAAAAGGACAAATTAATTAGTCTTTTCAATGATCTTCTCCCATGGCCTGACCCAGAAAGAGACAAGGAAACTGGTGTTTGTTTAACGGCAGCCGTTTCTGAGTCTGCACAGACGGAGTGCGGCCATGAGGGGGAGTCTGATTCTGTCCCTCGAACCCATGAAACCAAACACAGAGGGGATGGTGAAGTGGTTTGCATCGGCCACACAGAGAAAGAAGGATCCCTTTGTGACATGTGGCTCATCCTGACACAAGTTTTCTACAGTGAAGGAATGCTATGTGCTCTAGGCGGTGCTGGTGACATTTCTTAAGTGTAAATGAACTTCTAGATCTTTTAATTACTAGAAAAATACCAATGAAAATGAAGGTCCACTGATGACTTCGGCTTTAAATCCACTAACAGAACACAGCAGGCTAATTGGGGCTGCAGAGCACTGCCCAGCGACAGTGCGAGAGCCAGTTCCCAGGAGCCCCCAACGAGCAGCTGCTACACAGTAATTCCCAGCCCCATTTTTAAGCCCCAATTGGACATTTCACAAATGGGAGCCAGTTTCCTTGCCAACCTCAAATGCACCTGAAAAACTCCCCTCAATTGCAGCCCCAATTGGAGGTCCACACCGAGGGCATATGGTACGAAGCTAAGTGGGCTCTGGCAGGTTTAGAAACATGCTGAGATGAGGGCTACAAGGCAGGTCATTAACTTCACCGCACCATGTCCTATTGAAAGAGCTTTTAGTCGAAACCGGTTTGGCTCAGTGGATAGAATGTCAACCTGCGGACTGAAAGGTCCCGGGTTCGACTCCAGTCAAGGGCATGTATTTTGGTTGTGGGCACATCCCTAGTAGGGGTCATGTAGGAGGCAGCTGATCGGTGTCTCTCTTATCTATCCCTCTAACTCTATCCCTCTCCCTCCTTCTCTGTAACAAAATCAATAAAATATACTTAAAATTTTTTTTCTTTAAAAAAAAAGAAAGAAAGGAAGGAAGAAAGGAAGGAAGGAAGGAAGGAAGAAAGAAAGAAAGAAAGAAAGAAAGAAAACTTTCACTGTGTCCTTCCAAGACCAAATGTGGCTCCAAGGAGGATATGAGCATTCATGCGAATCCTCGCTCCTTAAGAAGGCAGTGTGACGTCCTATGGTCTGGTCTCAGCTCTTTTTCCCAGCCTCTTTCCCACTCCTTCTGGTGCATGTACATTCTAGTGATAAGGTACCCTGAGCATGACTGCATCAAGTTTCCCTGCCATGTCACAGGTGGTTGCCTTCTTTAGCTCTCCAGTGAACACCTATTCATCCTACAAAGTCCAATTTTAAAGAGTCAAAGGATTTTCTCCGATACCCAAATCTTCCCCAAGGCCCAAAATTTGCATGAGTAGATTCTTGCCTACACCACAAGTCCTATCTTCCAATACTTGATTTCTGACTGTTCTTGAGCCTCAGTGATCTTCTTTCTGATCTACAGATGGAGCTGAGAAGGTAGGTCTGTGTGGGAGGGTTTGTCCTGGGGAAGTAGATAAAAGTCAGTACATGCCAGGAGCCCTGGAGGCTGGAGTCACAAAAGTCATAGTGTACCAAGATCTTGCAAAGTGTCTGCCATGCTGAGTTTAAGTGCAAGGAGCAGAGAGGCAATGGAGGAGGGGACCACAGATGTTTTCAAATTTTCATTTTCATTTGACTCAAACATGCCAAGCACACTGCATATGCCCCAAACCTAACTGATAACAACTGTGAACTAGGTATCACCCAAGTTTTATGCATAAGAAAATAAAAGCTCAGGGAAGTTAGGATTTCTGCTGGAGGGCCACTGAAGGGAGGATATAGCAGGGGACTCGCAAAGGGCATGTGGCATTCCTGTGGCTTTTTGGTTCCAGGGTTGTCAGATGTGTGAGAAGGTAAAGGGTTTATAGTGCTGGTGTCAATGTACACCAGCTCCTGCATTTTCCTAAACACATAATTACATCAACTTAATGATCAAGTAGCAATAGGGTCAGTGAGCCACAGTGAAAGGAGGACATGCTTTGAAGACATGGGGTCAGGGTGACTTCATGGGGTAACTTTGGGTGACCTGTCAGAGCCTCCGTTTCTTTATCTACAGCCGTAACTAACAACACTTTCTGACGTGACTATAGACATCCCATGTATGTAAAGAGTCTCCTTGCAACACTGGCTCTTAAAGTATCTGCCAAGAAATGACATTAAGGACTTCCACTCACATTTAATTGGCCAAAGCAAGTTACATGACCGCATCTAACTCCAACAAAGAATGGTCCTAATATCTATCTGGCAAGAGGACAGAAATACTCAGTGAATACCCTCGTAGTCATTCTTTCCCTCACATTCTTATAAAATAAACATATACTTGGTTTCAATATTTGAAAACATTTTTTTTGCACAACAGCTTTCAAATAAATTGTAATCAGATATGCGAGCTATTTCTGAAGTGACAATTCTATCATTAGATGTGGCCTAGGATACTAGAGAAGGAAACACCTCACTGAGAATGGATTCCAGGGCCAGAGACAACCCTCCCTACCCTAGTAGGGTAGAGGCCTGTAGAATATTAGCTCTGCGGGATTCCAGAATTGCTATGGACCAAAGACTGCTGTATTTCTCAAATTCTTCCTCTTTCTTAGTGGAATTATTTTTCAATTATTCTTTCTCATTTTACTGTTGCATTTTGTGTGTGTGTGTGTGTGTGTGTGTGTGTGTGTGTGTGTTTAGAGGGTTATGGTTGTAAAAAATAATTCTTTCTATTAGTGCATATTTGGATCAAGTGAAGCCACATCTATGCTGGGTATGGAACCTCCCATGTATCTCATCCTGATGAAGAGATCACCAGGAACCACTCACATTGCCTGGACACTGAGTTGGGAGCCAGTAACAGGTGGGACTTTGGGTTGTCTCATTTGGGGAAGGGTGGTAGGTCTGTTTTAATGTGGGGAGGACAATCGAACAAATATCTGCTGACTAGGTGGATAGTCTGTGGTGCTCATTAATGGTGTTCAGAAAATATTTTTGGTTTTTCTTCTAGGCACCTTATCGATTTCACTTCCCTGTCCTGAAGTATGGCCATATGACTTGCTTTGGCCAATAAAATGTGAGAAAAGGTGATTGGAGTCACTCGTAGGTGAAAATTTTAAGAGCTTGCACACCATTCATTGTGCTTTTTCTTCTTGCTCAGTATCTAGCAGTGTGCCTGCCCTGTCTGCTTGAGATGTAGATGAAGTAAAAGCATTGATTTGCATTGAAGGTGAAACAAGAATTATTTGAAGTAACTGAAAATTGGGGTTTGCTTGTTGCTGCAGTACAACTTAGCCTATTTTTGAGTCAAAGAGATCATATTGATTCTTTATGAAATCTTTTTATTTTGGTGGGATTGTTTTCCTACTCAGTGAGCGTGAAACTAGACAGCAGTGGTTATAACTGGCCTTGTAGAATTGGGGGCAGGTTTCCAATAGGTTGGGTGACAGGAATCCAGATGTGGTCTCTGAGGACCTCTAAGGAAAGTCATGGTAAGGTTCATGGTCAGGACATGAGTAGAACCTTCATATAGTATGGGAAGTATCCAGGCTATGCTCCAAAATATCCACAGGCTGGCTGTGGTGCTGGGTAGGACACTGAGACACACTGGGGTGGGGGGGAGGAGGGGGAGCATCGCTCTAGCACAGCTGTGTTCAGTGACTAATGATTGCTGTGCAACCTCTGAGTCAGTGCCTTGCTATACTAATCAGTTTCAGGGACTCTTGCCAGATGACAGTGTCTCTTTCCTGATATTCCAGGGAATTCTGACAGACTGAAGAAACTCCCATCAAGCTCTATTGAAATGTTTAAGGAACTTTTTACTCTATGTCAGAGATCAAGTAGGTGACCTCAGCTCAAAATCACATTTTCTTCCTTTGCCTCTCTCTTGCTTTATTTCCTTCCTGGGTTTTATATTCCTGCTCCCAGAGCTGCACACTATGCACCAATTCCATCGTTTCTTGCATGGATCTCTCCAGAACTTACTTTTTGTCCCAGAGGGGCCTAGTCTCCTCTAGGTCACCCTTTGGTTGGCTGGTCTTCTGAAGGCATATTCTTATAGTCCACCTCTCCCTTCACTTCTCCATGGTGAATGGTCAAAATCATAAACGTTAATAATTTTCACAGACTCCATCACCATGAGGTGGGTCATCTCAAAGGACTAATATGCTTATTTGGGGAGTGTTTTCTTTCCCTCTGCTCTCTCACTGGTACTTCAAAGCACCACAGCCATTAAGGGAGAAAAACAGAGTCCAATGGATCTGAGTGAGAGAAAGAAGGGTTACGCGCCTGTTCTTTGGAGAGCTGCTTTTCCTGATTCCAAACAGAAGACTAGCCTGGGCTTGTGTGTTGGAGGAAAGGAAGTGAGAAGGGAGCAGAGATCTTTGAACTTGAGAGTGGCCTCCCATGGCCTCATGCCTGGGGGAAATTCATTGCCTAGAGCCCTGCATGTTAGTGAGTCCCAAGAACAGAGGGCTGGGGGCTTGGGCAACTTGTGTGGCCAATGTGGTACTTCAGGGAGCCCACTGGCCATTTTGATACAGGGTTCTGTATTCAACCTTTTCCTATTCATAGCCCCAGTCAAACTGGCTAAGGTTCTAGAACAATAAAAGGCATTAGCAACTCAAGAGGCAATCATGGAACTGCTCAGGATGATCTAAAATTAAAATCTGATTTCAAGCTAAGTATTTTATTATTACACAAGCTTAGTGTCTAGATGGATCCATATTTTTATAAGTTCTATTTTATTAGTAAGTGATAGTACATTTTCTTGGCCAATTCCAACACCATTTGCTTTTCCCTTTTCTCTATCAATACCCTTCATGGGCTGCACACAGATGGGCCAGAGAGAAGGACTTAAGTTAGGATTACCTTGCCAACAGGCGCCGACCGTAAGTTGCATGGCTATGTGAGATGGATGAATGGGCCAATCGTTGGTCACCAGGTATGGTTCATATGTTGCTCCATCCATGTATAAGGTAACCACAGGAAACTCCACATTGATGACGTAGTAATGCCACTCTTTGTCACAAATCTAATGGAAAGAAATAGAAGCAACACTTAAAACTGAATATGCCATGATATACCAAACAGGCTTTTATTCGCATTATCAAAAGTGGAAGAAGGCATTTTGGGTCAGCAGTTTTTATTGCAAAGAACTCAATGAACATAGTGATTGATATACACTGAAGTGATACAAGCTCACATCAAACAGGATGGGGCAAACCATGGGGGAGAGGAATGCCTGAGAATCCAATCATCAGGCAAACATCTGAGTGTGGGCAGGTCACATAATTACCAGCTATGTAGGCTGGCAAGCTCTCGGGGGACAGGTGGGGGTGTGAGCTTAAATTTGCTTTGTATAAAATTTTTCTTACTAGAGGAAACTTAAATTGAAATTATTTTTCTAAGTTTGGGGGTAGATGGAGCTATAAAAAGAAACACGCTAGATCAAAAGTAGGAATGAAGATGGAGAAGGGGATGAGAAAGGTAAAAAAAAAAGAAAAGAAAATGGAAGAGGAAAGAATTGGGAGTTAAAAAAGAGTAAGAGAAAAGGCAACAGACATGGGAAGAGGAAGAGGGATGAAACGCAGAAGAAAGGAGCTCTCCAGTTCCTTTGTCTCTCTCTATATGAAGGCTTGCCTGGGGTACTGTTGTAACCTCATGCTCTGTTCGACTCAAGCAAAACAAATTCTGAGAGAGGCAGTCTTCTTTTAGAGGACTCAGTCTTGTCCCATTTTGGAGTACCTGGAGAGGCTTAGAAGGTCCTCCCAGCCTGCACTTGGTCCCTGTGACCACTAAGATTGTGGTCTTAGGGCTGGGAACCAAAACTGAGCCCTTGGGGGCTAGCAGGGAGTTACAGTTCCTGACCTCAAGGAACTGCACTCCCCCAGCATGCTCCAAAACGTTAAATCAAGATTGGGGTATTCTGGGGAGGGAAGATAGGAAGAAAGGCCCAAGAACAATGCTCCCCTTCCTCGAATCCCCTGAGTGCCTTGGAAGTCACGTTAGCCTTTCTCTCCTCCACACTGCCTCTCCCTGTCATCCCTCGGCGCCCCACAGAGTCCAGATCCAAAATGTCTCTCATCTGTATCTTCTTGTCTCCATGGCCCCTGCCATCTGTGGCAGCAGAGACAGATGAGTTTTGCATGAAGGTGACCCCAAGGTGAGGGCATCAAAGCCCCGCACACCCCACAATGGATTAAATGTGCTGTTTCTCATGAATAGATAACACCAACAGGGACGCTAAATGATCTTTTCCCTTTCATTCCGCAGGAAGAATTTTTCCTTAATGTTCTTTTTATATTGTCCTATCTCATGTCTCAGAAAATTGCTCCTTTTGAAGCCCATTAGGCTGATAAAGCCTGATGAATATTTTAGGGGTTCATGGAAGATAAGCAGAAGGGGCCCAGACAGATTCTCCAAAGTCCTGTTCCGCTCCACTGACTGTACAGCTCAGCGCCTGTTACCGCTCACTGGAGGCCCTAACGCAATTACACTTGCCTCTTGCTCCATGCCTGAGCCCAGACGCTGGGCTGGGTGCAGAGCCCACAGGCTGCGCCTGCGTGACTGGGTGTGACTGCTCCAGGCGTGCAGATGTGGCACAAAGAAAGACCTGGAGACGGAGTCTAGGGGTAATGGGAGAATGAGAAACTGGGAAGAGGAAACATCCATCTGAGGAGGCCCAGTGCACCCTGGACTTGAGGTTTGCAATCAGCCAGGCAGCAGATTCCAGAACCTGGAATATGGTTGACACTGGGCATGTCCTCCGAGGCATCAGGAAACCTCTGGTCAGGATCAGAGTGCAGAGGGACCCTGACCATACCCAGTGCCCCTTGAGATGTAGGCAGAACATAAGCATCAACCAGGAAGCCTTGGGGGTCACCCCCATCCTGGCCCCTGCCACCACCCTCCCGGGGACCACCCTCTGGAGCATGACTGCTCTGTGGGATCCACGTGCCCGATGTCCCTATAGCACTCCAAGTCTGCCCAGCTGGTAGGAGGACGGGCCTCTGGCTCCCTTTCTTTCCTTCATAACACTTATACCACCTTTGTGGGATAATACCAATGTTCCCGGGAGGAGTGAGGTAATTCCACAGCTCAGCAGCAGCAGCAGCCCCTCTCCGTAGCACATTCTTCCTAGGCACTCTGCCCCAGCTTTCCTGGAGTGTGAATGGCAGTCCCGGGGCTGCCTGCATAAAACAGTGACCCTGTACACCCAGCCTCATTTTTCTTGAATTTCCCATTTTATTAGCATATCCACGACTCCCAGCAGCCTGACCCTATATGCCTGTAACAACTTCCCCACCTTGCTGGCAGTGGGCCTTTCTGTTTATAGCATTCCTGAAAACACTCCGTGAAACAGTAGCTGGGAAGGCTTGTTCGGATCACCTGCACAAACCATTTGGAAGTTTGCTGCTTTTACTTAACATCAGCATTAAAATGCCTTCGCCAACTTCATTTTACATGGCTGTATAATATGGATATACTGTAATCTACTTACATATTCCTATTTATCCGGTATTCACATGCATCTGCAATTATGACACTATAACGAATTTCTTTGTGTATCAATATGTGTATTTCTGATTAAATCTACAGTAATGATTCCTGGAAGTGGAATTACTAGGTCAAAGGTTGGAGGCATTTTATAGGCTCTTGATATATATTGTCAATTTTTTTTTTTCCTGCAAAGGGTTGTGCCTTAGACTTCTCTGCCCTCAGAGTGGTGCATGGTACCCTTACCGCATTAGGCATTAAAAAATATGAGATCCTGGCAGTTTGGATTTTGTGTGGATCACAAAAGATGGCAAGAATGATAGTATCCAAGGTCAGAAGGGAAGGGCCTCTGGGAGTGGGGAGCAGCCTGAGTCAAGACTCCTAGGTGTGAATGATTAGAAACTTCCCCGTCAGCTTCTAATTGGGCATCCAAACAGGCCTTTAGCTCAGCCTAGGTTTATGCCTGCGGACCTCTCACACCGACTAATCTATGAAGGCAGCTAAAGGAAATGCCTAATTAGGGTTTCATAAACCTGGATCTACGATCAAGAAGACAACCCGTATTAACCCTCGGCTAGCACTGCAGGGACAAACCGCAGCTGAAAAATGATCGAGCCGGGAGGAGGCAGAAGTAAATGTGTCAAAGCATAGCTCAACTGAGAAAGAAGGGGAGCAGGCAAAGTGACCTTTCCTGGGGGAGAGAAGAACTTTAATTCTCAATTGATTGTGGACTCGCTGGAGAATGCAGCCGCACCAAGCCTGTCCAACGTCTCCCCTGGTGCCCAGAGCCTCTGCTGGACCAAAGAACCCCGCTCTCTGAACCCGCAGGTGTGCTCCTGAGGAGAGTGGCTACTTAGCTGGGAGTGAATCAGAGACCAGAGACCCGAGAACAGATGTGGAGGAGCTGTAGCAGGGCAATGTCAGAGGAGGTCTGAGTTGGGAGTAGGGAGTAGGCTGTACTCCAGGGTGAGTCAGGGGCCAGGGAAGCCTCTGAGAGAGGGGAGAGCAGGCTGGGCGGCAGAGGAGTTGGCCCAGATGTCCTTTAAATGCCACATCCAAGTTCTGAGTTGGTCGCCGCCATTCAAGGCGAGGTGCATTTATGTACCAACCACTGTGTGCGAGGGAGTGCACTAGGCGGCTGCACAGGATGCAGCACTTGTCAGACCCGTGCTTTGCCTTCAAGGGCTTCTGTCTAATGGCATCAAGTACACAAAAGACGCCTATGGAATGAGGAGAATGGAGATGAGAGGGATAGACAAGGTGTAAAGCACTGTGAGATCCCACGGAGGGGATAGAGGCTTCTGGTGGGAGAAGGGGATGTGCAGGGCGGATATGGAAGGACTGTTAAGATGGCCCTCGGAACAGACAGCAAGCACAACATTTCGGGTGCATAGAGCAGACAGCTTTTACTCCTTGAATCACCCATCTCACTTTTCTACTGTCAAAGAAAGTTCTAGGTTGGAGCATGTGGAGGCTCACTCATTCATTCACTTCCGCAGGTATTTACTGAATGTGCATCCTGCTCTGTGAATGGAAGAGAGCACTGGCCTCTATGGACCTCCCAGTCTAGTCACAGAATTGACAAAACCCTTGTTGTGACTCATGTCTGCATAGAGTTTTCAAGCTCCCCGGTTAGCCCTGGCGAGGAGGGGGCGTCTGATTACCCTGGCAGGAGGAAAGAGGCAAAGACACAGCTGGGAGGGGCCAGGCTGGCTTGGAAAGGTGAAGGGTGGGAGATGAGGCTGTGAGGGTAGATTTGGAACTGAGCCCTGAGGACGCGGACTACTTCTATTCTGTAGACAATAGGAAGTCTGGGCATGTCCAGGCCAGAGGAGGGGGGTGGTCGTCATAACAACAATGAATCTTAGAACACACTTTTCCATTTTGAAGCAGATTTTCAGATTCCTGCTACTATTTAATCCTTGCTGCAATCTTATAAAGTAGGAGGGCACCTTTAGAAAGAAAGGGAAGAAATGACATAGTTTCTAATCTCAAGGAATTATAAGGAGTAGGTATGACACCCCCCCCCCACCACCACTGTGTGTCTTTCCATTTCACACGCAACCAGTGGCTCAGCTTCATACACTCACCACACACACACACACACACACACACACACACACACACACTCCTCACAGCAGAGGCTGATCTCTTACGAGATGAACCTGTATGTTGTTGTCTCTGAATGGCCCCACTTGACGATCTACAGAGGCTTTTCAAACTCACTGTGTCTAACACCGAATTGAACAACCTCTGTGCTCCAGCCTCAGCTGCTTCTCCTCCTGGATCCCCCTCAGCAAATTTTTCCTCAGCTAGCCGATCATCCAAGCCAGAACACTTGGCATAGCTTGGGGCTTCTCTCTCCCTTCAGTTAATTTACTGCCAAGTTCTAATGATGCTTCTCTTGTCCATTCTCACCCCTCCACCCTCACTCCCACTCAGAACTTACAATACGTACCCGACAGAGGTAAGGTTGAGAAAGTGTGTCTGGAAAGGGGAAAAGCATTGGATCAGAGCGAGGGGACCACTGGCGCAGGGGAACGGCGAGAAAGCTGTGGTGTGAGAGTGAGTGGGACAGAGCGAGCAGCCTGCTCGTGACCAGCTTGCCATGGGCTGGAGGGTGGCAGAATGAGATGGCAGGGCAGCAAAGGAGGGGCCACAGGGGGACTGTGCAGGCCAGGCCTGTGGGTAATGGGCGGGTGTCCCCCTACTTTAGTGATTTCTGGGGAATCGTGTTCTGAGCTTTGGGAAACTAATTGGAACTTCGTAATTCTTGGTCCCTTCACCTGTTAAGTGAGGATAATAATCGTATATATGTCATAGGCTGATTCCATCAATCAAACTAAAATAAACCGTACCCAATACTTACATATATTTTCAGCCTAAACAGTTAGGGAACCCCTCTCCTTTTCTAAATACACTGAGATGCTGGATAAAATGTAACAACATTAAAACAAAATAAAACAAAAATAAGAGAGCTGGGAAGAGAAATCCTTAGATATAAAAGCAAACAAAAGAAAAAAGACAAAGCTGCATCTGAGAGTTGAAACAGGAGCCGCTTGAAGGGCTGTGGCACATACTATTCAGTCATGGTTTCCAAGCCCATGGGAATGAGGAATGGAGACTCAGGGCCTCTGTGCAAGAAAAGCCAGGGGGTGGGGTGGGTGGGCAGGCACAAAGCCCATAGCTGAAAGGGAGTGTCTCAAGCCCAGCCTTGACCTAGGAAAGCAGGAAGTAAGCCAGCCAACTAGCCTGGAATGTATGTCTATGCATTGGGTCCAAAGGTCTCAGCCCAGGTGGTATGGAAATCCGGAACACAGAAATAACTTAAATATGTGCCCAAGAGGTCTGTAGGGATCCCAGCAAAAACATACTCAAAACCTCTCCCTAGATCTAATTGGTTTGGCCCAGTGGATAGAGTGTCGGCCTGCAGACTCAAGGGTCCCAGATTCGATTCCGGTCAAGGGCATGTATCTTGGTTGTGGGCACATCCCCAGTAGGAGGTGTGCAGGAGGCAGCTGATCGATGTTTCTCTCTCATCAATGTTTCTCCCTGTCCCTCTACCTTCTCTCTATAAAAAATCAATAAAATATATTTAAATACATACACATACACACACAAAACCTCTCCATAAAAAATAAATAGGAACCAAGATGGCGGCATAAGGTACACACCTAACGTGCTGTCTCTCGCAACCACACCAAAACTACAACTAAAAGACAAAACAACTATCCCTCAGAACCATGGGAAAGCTGGCAGAGTGGAAGTTCTGCAACTAGAAGGAGAGAAAAAAGTGCATTCAGACCTGGTAAGACGTGCAGAGGCTCAGAAAGGCAGAGGTACAGAGACACTTTCGAATCAGGCTGGCATGTCCTATTTTTTCTTTTTTCTTTTTTTCTTTTTTTAAACTGGAAGGGAGTTACAAATTCCCAACTCTCTGAACTACAGTTTCCAGTGAGATTCTGGGGACTCAAACTCATATAGGGAGAAACTGGACTGTCTGCCATCAGGTCAGAAAGGGAGGGTGGCTCTCTCACAGAGTTGCACACAGGAATCATTGTTTACTGCCCTGGGGAGTGTGATGAGGGACACTGAACAGAATGCAACAGAGAGGGCTGACTGGCAGCCATCACTTTTTGCCACACCCTAGCCTAGTGATTCCCTGAGACCCCGCCCTGCCCAATTTACAAACCCACCTAACAGCAGTGGCTTTTGCATATGACTGGCCTGCCCTCTAGCAGCTTAACCTAACGAATTGCAACTAGGTCAGACAACTCCAAAACTTCCAAACTCCAAGCAAAGAGGAGAAATCTGCAGATCTCCCTGTAGCTCCTGCTGGGTGGCCTCAGACACCAGCTGACTTGCAACTCCTTGGAGATATAGGAACCAGTGTACCTAGAGGTCAATGTGAGACAACACCAGATTTCAACTCCTCACATACATAAGTGACACACTCAAGAGGCAGACTTGGTGAGCACCAAAGCCCCACTGAAGCAAGTCCCGCCCCATAGGGGTGTCTCCAGCACAGCAGTTCTTCCATTAATAGACACAACTAATCCTCACAGTCAATTGGCCTGGAGGTCAATTCCTCCCAGTGTACCAATAGCAATCAAAGCTTAACTACAACAAGACTGTGTACCCAGCCAACAAAGGGGTGCACCACGAATGTCTACCTCAGGTGATTGGGGAGGCGGAGCTACTGGGCCCTAAAGAACAACTAGCACACAAAGCCACTCCATCAACACAGGGAAGCAGCCAAAATGCAGAGACCAAGAAACATGTCACGAATGAAAGAAATGGAGGAAATCAAACAACTGGACATAGAGTTCAAAAACACATTCATAAGGTTACTCAAAAATCTTCTACAAACCACCGACAAACTTATTGAGACCTCTGAGAAACTTAGTGAGACCTTTAAGGATCTAAATGAGAGTGCCAAAAAAATGGAAAAGGACTAGTCAGAAATTAAGCATACACTGCCTGAAATAAAGAATATACAGAAATCCAAAGGCAGACTAGAGGACCCCAAGAATCAAATCAAAGATCTGAAATATGAGGAAGCAAAAACACCCAACCAGAAAAACAAAAAGAGTCCCAAATGTGAAGATAGTGTAAGGAGCCTCTGGGACAACTTCAAGCATACCAACATCAGAATTATGGAGGTGCCAGAAGAAGAGAGAGAACAAGATACTGAAAACCTATTTGAAGAAATAATGACTGAAAACTTCCCCCACCTGGTGAAAGAAATGGATGTACAAATCCAGGAAGCACACAGAATCCCAAACAAAAAGAATCCAAAGAGGACCACACCAAGACACATCATAATTAAAATGCCAAAGGCAAAAGACAAAGAGAGAATCTTGAAAGCAGCAAGAGAAAAACAGTTAGTTACCTATAAGGGAGTCCCCATCCGACTGTCAGCTGATTTCTCAACAGAAACTATGCAGGCCAGAAGGGAGTGGCAGGAAATATTCAAAGTGATGAATAGTAAGAACCTACAACTAAAAGTGCTGTACACAATAAAGCTATCATTCAGAATTGAAGGTCAGATAAAGAGCTTCACAGACAAGAAAAAGCTAAAGGAATTCATCACCACCAAACCAGGATTATATGAAATGCTGAAGGGTATTCTTTAAGAAAATGAAGAAAAAGAAAAAGGTAAAGATAAAAATTATGAATAACAAAGTGATAACAAATACATACCTATCAACAAGTGAATCTAAATATCAAGTGAATAAAAAAATCCAATGAACAGAATAAACTGGTGAGTATAATAGAATCAGGGGCATAGAAAGAGAATGGACTAACAATTCTCAGGGGAAAGGGGTGTGAGGGGTGTGGGAAGAGATTAGACAAAAATCTTATAACTATGATTGAGGGCAGGGGAGTAAGGGCATGGGGTGGTGGTGGGGAATCAGGTGGAGGGGAGCTATTGGGGGGGAGAGGAACATCTGTTATAAACTGAACAATAAAGACTTATTAAAAATAAACAAACAAACAAACAAACAAAAAACTCTCCCTGGAGAGGTCCCCAATAACCCAGGGTCTGAGCAGGACTATTCCTGTTGGAGATGTGTTCCGAGTGAAAACTTACAAAACAAAGAGGAAAGGACTCTGCGTGCATGCGAATAAGCAGACAAAACAAGTGATCACATTCACATTCCAGGAAACACAGAGGCTGGAGCAATTTGAAAGGGAGTAGGAGAAGGCAGGTTTGAAAATGCACCAAATAAAAATTCCAGAAATAAAAGAAAGTGGTTGACATAGATCTATAAGTTAAACAGAAGGGAGTGGCAGGAAATATTCAGAGTGATGAATAGTAAGCTAGAAAGCTGAAAACAGAATTAGGGAATTGGAAGATAGAGGAGATTGTACCAAAATGAACAACCTGATAAAGCAGTTAAGAGCTTTGGATTCCTTGGCTGATGGGAGGACATCCCAGCAGACACCCTGTCAGATGTGTGAGGTAGAGGTGAGTTGGGGTTAGGGCTGGGCTCCGGAGGACTTTGTGTGCCCACTAAGGAGTATGTTAACCATTTTATTGCCTTGTGTTTGAGAAAGCCATTTTTTTACTTCCACAGCCTCATCGTGTGTGAAATTTAGATGACGGTGGATACACAGAGCTATGTCAGGCCCTGGCCCACAGGAGATACATGGAGGGTGAGCCCAAACTGAACTTTGTTTCTGGAAATGCAGGGCTGCTGAACCAGGAGGGTTGAAACCAGGCAGATCTTGTTCTCACAGCAGACTAGCAAGCCCGTTTGGCCTCAGGCCACTATTCTGGAACATTAGAAGGAGGAGGTTTTGGTTAAGGCCAAGATCAACTTCATGCCAAAGCAAAGATGCCAATCTTATTTGCAAATCTATTTAAGATCTTCCCAGGAGGCCGCCGGCACTTCCGCGCTGGCAGGGAGAAGCGCAGCATGTTTTCGGGGGAAGGTGGTTATGACAGCTCAGAAAGCACCCCCCGGGCCTCCTGTCAGAAAGCGATAGCTGACCCTGCTCGGCGGAGCAGGAGACACGAAAGGAAGGCTGTGTCACAGAGGCCAGCCCGTTTGTAATTGGGTTGAGCAACATTTGGGCAAAGCCCCAGGACAGTCCTGGAAAGCTGTCCTTGAAATCTGTGCCATTTGTAGAAGAATTGCCAGCACCTGGGATTTAAACTCATCCAGGGGGAGGGAAACACACCTGTATCATAGGCACTGAGGACATTCTGCTACCTGGCTTTTGCCTATGTGATCAACTTACTGGACCGGCTGGGTTATTCGTTCCCACCACTGCCTTTAAACAATGTCAACCAGCTCTTTCATCTCCACCCTGGGAAGACAATTCCAACTTCCAGCTCTTACTGATAGTCATGTATACACTGAGTGGCCAGATTATTATGCATTCATAGATCATAATAATCTGGTCACTCAGTGTATATTGAAAAATGCATTTCAATTAGTCTCTCATTCAAGTGCAAGCTTCTCTTGCTCAGCCTGGGGCTGAACTGCAAAGCCCCAGGAGGTAGGTTGATGGGGTTGACATGGGTGTCAGAGGTTAGGAAAGAAAGTTGCTGTCAGTGAAGTGGGATTGTGCTCAGTCTCCCTGGGGAGGGAAAGAACCAGGACCAGCCAGGGGAGATGAGGCCTCCCACTTGGAAAAGTGTAGTCTTCAGACCCTGTCAGGCTTCTTTCCCAAATGGAGTTTTGTTAAACATTTCCTGAAACATGTACTATGAATGAAAGTGTCCAGGATCAAAATGTTTTGAAAAAGCTCACTTAACAGAGTTAAACAGATTCCTATTAGCTCAACTCCTTGGAGCAGCTGCTCTTGAAATATGGTTTTTGAGTTAGGAAGATTCTTCTTCTGTAAAGCAGTTAGACTATCTATGTTGCAGGAAGATTTATTTATTCAATGGATATTTACTGGTAGCAATTGTATGTCAGGAATTATTGTAGGATTGAGTATATAAAATGAGCAAAAACACATGTAGTTCCTTCCCTAAGGGAATAGACAAAAACAAAACAAAACAAAAAACAAACAAAAAAACACTCACTCATATAACTAAATGCAACGTTATATCCAAAAGAAAGACTCTGAAGGATAGGAGCGTATGAGCCTGTCATTGGGAGATGTGACCTTCTGGAGCCAGGAAGTGATGATGAAGGAAAGGAGGCAGGGGAACGGGCCAGTTGGGTAAGAACATTGGAGGTGGAGGAACTGTGCAGGCAATGGCCTGTGGCTGGGACAGAGGGCTAAGGGACAGCTTGTGAGATGTTGGGCAGAGTAGGTGCCAGAGAAGTATCAGCCTCTACCCTTTTCCCAGCCCCATTGCTGCCAGCATGCTCCCAGGGGTATCCCAAACTCCCTGTTCCCAGATTAGTCTTTCTCTCTACTCAGACTGGGCTCTGTGCTGCACCAATCTGTGGGGATCCCCATCCTCCACAAAGTGTTCCTCCCTCGTACCCTAATGAGAGGCTATAGTTCAACCTTGAGGTTCCGTAGCCAACCTTTCAGAGTTCAAATTCTAATTTGACCACTTCTGGGCTGTGTGATCTCAGGCAAATCACTTCCCCTTTCTGTGCCTCAGTTCCTTCATCTACAGAATGGAAATGATAATAGCAACTAACTGGTAATTCATGGGATTGTGAGGATTAAATGAATTAGTACATGTGCACCACTTAGAATAGTACCTGCCATAATGAGCGCTCAAGGTGTTCCTAAGGGTATTGTGCCTGCCCTTTTTTCTTTCAAGGGCTTACATTATTCTTGAACTTTCTGACCTTCCCCCATTTGGTCCAGGACATGCCCAACCAACTTGTGCTGTGTCTCTGTTCAACATGCCACCTGGGCTTTGACTGTGCCAGCCTGCACCATCCTCTGCCCACCCTACCCTCCTAAGTCCCCCACAACACTCAAGTTACAAATGTAATTTCACACTTTCCAGTGGTCACATTAAATAACTAAAAAAACCCAGGTGATATTGACTTTGATAATATACTTTATTTAATCCAATGTACATATAATGTACATATTTGTCATTTTGATGTGTACGGGCAACCTCTGAGAGATTGTGAGTTGGGATGCAGATTACTGCAATAAAGTGATTATTGTCATAAAGAAACTCACATGAGTTTTTTGGCTTCTCAAGACACATAAAAGTTATGTCTATACGTTACTATAACCTTAAGTGTACAATAGCATAATGGCCACACCTTATTAAAAAAATACCTTGTTGCTAAAAAATGCTCACCATCATCTGAGCTTTCAGGAAGTCATTTATTTTTTATTTTATTTTTTTGCTGGTGGAGGGTTTTTTTAATGTTGATAGCTGCTGACTAATCAGGGTGGTAATTGAAGAATGGGGTGGCTGTGGAAATTTCTTAAAATGATATGACAATGAGGTTTGCTGCATTGATTGACTCTTCTTTTCATGAGCAATTTCTCTGTGCACATGATGTTTGATGGCATTTTAGCCACAGTAAAGCTTCTTTTGAAATTGGGGTCAATGTTCTCAAATGCTGCCATTGCTCTGTCAACTAAGTTAAGCTAATATTCCAAAGTCTTTGCTGTCATTTCAACAATCTTCAGAGCATTGTCCTTGGGAGTAGGTCCCATCTCAAAAAACCACTCTCTTTGCTCATCCATAAGCAGCAATTCCCCTTCCAGTGACATTTTATCCTGGGGATTGCAGCGATTCATTCACATCTCCAGGCTCCACTTCTAATTCTAGCTCTCTTGCTATTTCCACCACATCTGCAGTTATTTCCTCCACTGAAGTCTCAAACTCCCCAAAGTCATCTAGAAGGGTTGGAATCAACTTCTTCCAAAATCCTGTTAATGTTGATATATGTTGACCTCTTCCATTGAATCATGAATGTTCTTGAATGGTGAATCCTTTCCAGAAGGTTTTCAATGTACTTTTGTCCATCAGAGGAATCACCACCTATGGCAGTTACAGCCTTCAAAATGTAGTTCTTAAATAATATGATTTGAAAGTAAAAAATTATTTCTTGATCTATGGGCTACAGAATAGCTCTTGTGTTACTGGGTAAGAAAACAGCATTAATCTCACTGTACTAGTACATCTCCATCAGAGCTCCTGGGTGACCAGATGCACTGTTGATGAGCAATAATATTTTGAAAGGGATCTTGTTTTCTGAGCAGTATGTCTCAACAGTGGGCTTGAAATATTCAGTGAACCATATCTTAAACAGGTGTGCTGTCATCCAGGCTTCACTGTTCCATTTATAGAGCATAGCAATGTACATTCGACATAATTCTTAAGGGTCTTAGGATTTGCAGAGTAATAAATGAGCATTGGCTTCAATTTTAAAGTCACCAGTTGCATTCGTCCTTGTTAAGAGAGTCAGCCTGTCCTTTGAAGCTTTGAAGCCAGATATTAACTTCTCTCTTAACTAGAAAAGTCCTAGGTGGCATCTTCTCCCAATATAACAGTGTTTCATCTATGTTGAAAATCTGTTATTTAATGTCACTATGTTCATTAATTAACTTAGATCTTCTGGATAATTTGCTGCAGCGTCCACATCAGCACTTGCTGTTTCACCTTGCACTTTTACGTTATGGAGACAGCTTCTTTCCTTACATGTCACAAACCAACTTCTGCTAGCTTCAGATGTTTCTTCTGCAGCTTCCTCACCTATCGCAACCTTCACAGAATTAAAGAGAGTCTGGCTTAAGGGAATGTTGTGGCTGGTTGGATCTTCTTTTCAGAGCACTGAAACTTTCTCCATGTCAGCAATAAGGCTATTACACTTTCTTATAATTAGTGTGTTCCTGTAGTACTTTCAATTTCCTTTGCATTCACACCTTGGCTAACTGGTACAAAAGGCCTAGCTTTTGGTCTGTCTTGGCTCTTGACATGCTTTCCTCACTAAGCGTTATCATTACTAGCTTTTAAATGAGAAACATGCAACTCTTGTTTTCACTTGAACACTTAGCAGTCACTGTAGGGTTATTAATTGGCCCAATTTCAGTGCTGCTGTGTTTTAGGAAATAGGGAAGCCCAAGGAGAGGGAGAGGGATGGGGCAAATGCTGCTCAGTGGAGCAGTCAGACCACATACAGCATTTACCAATCAAATTTGCCATCCTATATAGGCATGATTTGTGGCCTCCAAAACAATTACAATAGTAACATCAAAGATCAATGATCACAGAACATCTGATAAATATAGTAATAATGAAAAAGTTGGAAATACTGCAAGAGTTACCAAAATGTGACAGAGACATGAAATAAGCAAATGCTATTGGAAGAATGGATAGACTTGCTTGATACAGGGTTTCCAAAAATGTTCAATTATATAAAAAAAAGAGCATTACAGTATCTGCAAAGTGCAATAAAGAGAAGCACAGAAAAGTTAGGCACATCTGTAAGCAATATCAAAACTCATTAAGATACTGTACTTCGTTTTGCTTACTAAGCCTTTGCAATCCATTGTGTATGTTATACTTACAGCACATCTCAGACCAGACTTCCCACATTTCAAGTGCTCAATAGACACACATGGCCAGTGGATCTCCCATCAGTCAGGCCTGTCCTTGACTCTGGGATCCGGAGAGCATGGACCAACTTCCAACTTCAGGCATGTAGTCGGTTCTCAATGAATGCTGGTGACACGAATAAATAGCAGCCACACTCTGCAAAGATACCTGGCACACAGCCTTTCAGCTACAATGGGATCACATTCTGGGTACCAAGTGCCAAATGACCTTTCTGAAGACAAGGGGACCCAATATAAATCTCCACCACCCATCTCTCTCTCTTCCCACGGCCCTCTTCTGCTGCTGTTTGGGCCTCTGGGTCCTTGAAGCTCTTCACCAGCCTGCCCAGCCCAGAGAATAGCAGGGACTTGCTCAAGATCAGACAGCTAGTTAGTGGCAGGGCTGGAGCCCAGGACTCCTGTTTCCCATCCTTAGGCCCACGCTTTTGAAAGTTATCTCTTGGTAGAGATAAGAATAAATCATAGGTCCTTGGAAGAGGACCTCAGTGTATTAAGTAAATAGCTTACTGAGATGTAGTTAACTATTCAGTAATATATTTGAAGAAAATTAATTTTTCATTCTGCCACTCAGAATATTAAGGCTGACTTTCCATAAATACACAGTCTGACTTCTCCTTGCAAGTTAAAAAAAAACGGATCTCAGTGGATATCTTTAGAGAAACATAATTATAATTTAGTTGACATATCTCCTATCTTGGTGCTGGTAAATAAACCTCCTCTGAATAATTCAAATAACAAATTCTGTCCCCTTTGGAAATTGAGCTGATTTTGAATGGAACTGGTTAAGTGTTTCCATCTCCAAAGACATAGCATGTGCCAGCCAGCAAATGCATCCTGCATTTCAAATCTCACAAGGACCTTCTCAGGGGTTGGTTCCTCAAACCAGCCACCACCTGGCTGGTTGGCCTGGCCTTCAGCCACATGTCTGTCTGCCTGGTGTGTGTCTGTCAGTTCCCCAGAGAAGCAGCTGTGCACTTTGATCGGAGCTGCTGGAGCTGCACACAGACCCTCCGCCACACGCTTCCCGCACTGATCTTGCTCTGGTGAAATCTGGAGTGCTGACTGTAACTAGAGGCTGTCAATGGGCATCACATCACCGCTCCAGGAAAGATCCACTGTGGCTTCTGTGGATCACCTGTTCCCCTGCAGAGCGATTTCTATGGGGAGGCCAGCAATTTGCATTTCACAGGAGCCTCCAGGGAAGGCCCCGTGAGCAGGTTGCCTCGGCTTGGAATTCTACAGCAGAGAAATAGGGTATTCTCTTTGAATGACAAGTCAGTCCATTAAGTCTGAGAGAATTTGTAGAAATCTTTAGGGAACAGTGGCAGTTTAAAATCCATTAGGACATCCAAGATCTTAAGACCAGGCTTAAGATCTGTTGTGGATATTTGCCAGGTGGAGTTTTCAAACTTGGGTTTTAGTCTCATACAAAGCTTTGGGAACAATCTAAAATCTGGCAATAACCCTCCCTCCACTATGCCAGCACCAACCTTCCTTGCTTTGGAGAGAAGGTGCAGGCAGTCTGACCAGCTCTATGCCCATATTAATCACTCAATGTGGACTGTCTGAGTGCTGATTAGGTACAAAACATGTGCTGGTTTCAAGTTCAGTCTGATTGCAAATGTCAAAAAATATAAATGGCCCTCCATATTCACTGAGATAAGTGGCACTCATTCATTCTGCCTTCATCCAAGCTACACTATTCAGGGACCAGATTTCACAAAGCCTTCGAACAATGCTAAGAACACCCAAGTCCATGCCTCCATGTTGGTCTCTGTATTTACTCTGCTAGGACTGCTACAACAAACTACCACCCATAGGATAGCTGAAAGCAACAGGAACTTATCGTTCTGAGAGTTCTGTAGACTAGGAGTCCGAAATCAAAGTATTGGCAGGGTGGCCCTTCTGAGTGAACATCTGCTCCATGCATCTCTCCTATGCTCTGGTGGCTGCAGGCATTCCTGGATTTATAGATGCATCGCTCCATCTTCCATCTCCATGTGGCCTTCTCCCTGTGTGTATGTCTTCATGTGGCTGTCTCCCTATGTGTGTGTGTCTTCATGTGACCTTCTCCCTGTGTCTTAAGTTGGCCTCTCCCTATGTGTGTGCCTTTTCCTATGTGTGTGTCTTCACATAGCCTTCTCCCTGTGGGTGTGTCTTCATGTGGCCTTCTCTCTCTATGTGTGTGTATATCTTCCCGTGGCCTTCTCCCTATGTGTATATGTCTTCATGTGGCCCTCTTCTTATAAGGGCACCAGTCATATGTATTAAGGGCCTGTCATACAATTAGGTATGAGCTCATCTTAACTAATTTCAGTTGAAACAACCCTATTTGTAAATAAGGTCACCTTTTGAGGTATTGAAATTTAAGACTTAAATTAATCTTTTTTGGAGGGACACAATTCAACCCCAAACAGCCTTCTTTTGTTCCCACCATGTTCCCAAAGTGCAGGGCTAGGGAAGAAAGTGCTCAGAGGATGTGAATAGCACTTGGTCCTATCACTCTCCATGACAGAAAAAGCAAAGTGACTACATAGTGGTCACCATCTTTTTATTATTATTATTATTATTATTATTATTATTATTATATATATATGTAAGGAAAAAAGATTCTTTGATTCTCATACGATAATAGTAAACTCTGCAATGTTATATGTGTTTAGGAAGTGCTACTTTAAGAAGAAGAATCCCTTATTAAATAATTTTAAAAGGCTCCCATTAAAGAGTTTGAGAACCATTTGTTCATTTGTTCATTCATTCATTCATTCATTCATTTATTCATCCATCCATCCATCCACTCAATTCACAAAGGAGTGTAAGTGAAAGGAGGAGGCAGGGAGGCAGCGAAGGTGAGGTGATGATGAAAGCAGAGGTTGGAGAGATGCAGCTGCTGACTCTAAAGATAAAGGGGCCATGAGCAAGGAATGTGGTGGCCTCCAGAAGATGGAAAGGACATGGAAACCAATTCTCCCACAGAACCTTTAAAAGGAGCACAGCCCTTCTGACACCTGGATGTCAGCTCTCTGAGACCCATTTTAGACTTCCGACCTGCAAACTGTAAGAAGAAATTTGTGTTGTTTGAAGCTCTAAGTCTGTGGTAAATTATAACTGTTCCTCCAAAGACACTGCTTTCCTCACCGTGTGTGTGTGTGTGTGTGTGTGTAGTAATAGTAGCAGTAGCAGCAGCATCCATTCTTATATCCCACTTCTGTTCTGCTCTCCCCTCCTCCTACTTCTCCTACCCTGTCAGCCCTTCAAGGCCAGCTCCCACCACTTCATTCCCCACACCGCTCCTGTTAACAGGTGGGAGAGGGCCTTGCTTCCTTTGGTTGTTGCTGGGGATGGGGTTCTTGTGATATTCTGAAAAAAAGGAATTTTCTGAGACTCACACAGGAGAACAAGTGAGTTGTATTTACATGTAATTAAATCCCTAAATTTCCAAAGTCCCAGTTCCCTAAGTCCAGTCATAGAAAAAGTGTAGCTGGGGCTTCAGTAGAGCTAAAATTGGAGCCAGTGCCCACAGCTTCCTTTCCATGTTGGAGCTGGATCCAATACAGCATCAGACTAGCTTAGCTGGTATTTCCCATTGCAGTCCATTGCATATGGGGGTCCACATGGCAATGGGCCACATGGGCAAATGCAAGAGAACCAAGGTAACACACCCCAAGCAACAACAGCAATAGGAGAAAGTTCTTTTGTTTAGGGGATTATATATTTCTGAATTTTGGTGCATGTGCAGTGGCCACGCCAATTCTGGCCAACCACCTTTGTTCCAGTTTTAATGGCAGGCAAGTACCTTCCATAGTCCCCTAACTTTATTGGGCCTGCATCTCTCTTCCCTGTGTGATTCCCTGCGGAGTGCAAAATTTCAGCTTCCTGGTGAAGGTACCTAAATGACATGCCTATACTGTCTGGCCTTCCCACCTTGCTCCTTTCCTATCTATAATAATAAAAGCGTAACATGCTAATTAGACCGGACATCATTCTGGATGTGATTACGGACATCCTTCCAGATGAGGCCGGGACGGAGTGGCAGCAGCCGGGGGAAGGAAGGCCTACTCTTGCACGAATTTCATGCATTGGATCTCTAGTTATTAATAACTATCTAATCACAATGGTATCACTCCCACCATTGTATTCCCAATTCCCAAATCCTTTGCTGATGCCAAGTACAACACAGCTGGAGACCCTACCGAATCTTCCCAAAGCCAAGGTTCCCCATGAACTAAATGCATTTAATTCAGGGCTCAGTTTCCTGAAATGCCCACAGAATCTCTCTGCATGGAAAGGGTGCATTATGATGTGGAGAGCTTAGCAGCTGTCTTTTGTTCACACCTTATGCAAACATGGACAGCTCGGCCTGTCTGAGGTGTGTTCCATTGCAACAAGGCTTTCCACTCAGAGTATGGAATTCGCTGGCCTTGGACCCAGGCATGGTTAAGCCTGAAAGATGTGCTCTTCAAATTCTCTGAAATATCTTCCCAAGGAAAGGCCATCTTAGGAGAAGGCTCTTGTTTCATCAGCCGTGAGTACTATCCTGTCTCACTTGGTTTGTGCCACTCACTGAACAAAGAACTTTGCATTCATTGCCTTATTTAATTTTCCCAACAACTCTTGGATGCAGTACTATTATTCCCCCATTTTGCAGATAAACGGAGGCTCAGCGAGTTTAGGTAACCCGCCCAAGGTCACACAGTGAGTTTGTGTCTACAGCCCTTCTGGAAAGCCTTGCTGCTCAAAGTGTTAGCACCAGCCAGCAGCTTTAATATCTGCCAGCAGCACTAGCATCACCTGGGAACTAATGAGAAGCTGGAATCTCAGGCCCCACCCCTCCTTCCAGATCAGAATCTGCATTCTAACAGGGTTTGTAGGCAAGTTGCATGCACACTGAAGTTTGAGAATCTCTTCCCAAAACCATTATATGGTACTATCAAAAACAACAACAATCATTTATTGGATGTGAATTGGAATAGCTTGTCTGGTAGAGATTCCTGCCAGGCAAGAGGAAGTAGGCTCTGTGGGAGGCTGGAGGGCTTTAGGAGAGGGGATGAGGCCTCCAGAAGCATTCACGAAATCCCTAAGCATTTAGCTGCCAGGGGAGTCCCTCCTCCCTGTCCTCAGGCCAGGCAAGATAGGGTGGCTCCTACAGCTGGAGGACTACAGCTGGAGGACTGATGCCTTGGGAGCTGATGCCTTTCAAAGGGCATTTGAGTGTCTGGACTGGATCTTCAATCTCTTAGCCCAGTGTCTGCAAACCGCTGTTTGCGAGCCATATGCGGCTCGAGAGCCGCGGTTTGCCGTTCTGTTGACTGAGTTTGCCGATCACCGTCATATACTACCCTTTACCTCTTTGCACACAATATGCCACAATTGCCTAATCCTCATTTAGTCTAGTCCAGTGTTTGGTAAACTCATTAGTCTAGTCCACTGTCTTAGCTTATGGAGGAAGTCGGCTAGGAAGTTCTCAGGAGAGAGTAAGTGAGGGAGGAAGGGAAGGAAGGAAGAAAATAGGAAGGGAGAGAAGGAAGGGAGAAGAGAGAGAGCATGAGCAAGCAAAAGCAAAGTGGGTGAAGGGATTGATCGATTTGGAGAGGTGCCTTCTGCACCAGATGAGTTAAGTGAGGAACTGGCTCTCTCAACAGCCAGACTCACTCCATTAAGTAGCATCAGAGGGTCCCCCCTTCACCTCAATACTCAACTAGAAGCGAGAGGAGCAAGACTGGCACTCACTATCATTATTGCCTTTACACCCATTAATTTAGATCTTATTTATTCATCCCCACCTCATTCCTCATCAGACTTAAGATTAATTTGTATTAATAACAGACCCTTAATAACCACCATTAGTGACAATATTATCCCACTTTTTCCTCAGAGTCCCTAAAGGATGAATGGGTAAATATTATATGCACTCTACAAAAGAAGTAAGGCCTGCAGAAGCACAATGATTTCAACAGAGGCAGCTATGGAGTGTGGGGATTGGGACTGAGTCAGATCTCCTGAATTCTGGGTGGCGTTTCTTCCTTGGCTGGCTGTTTCCAGCCAATTAACAAACATGAAAACCAAACCATCAGTAAAACACAACACTAATTATATAGATCAAACTCTGTATATGGTTCAGGAGTACTTAATCCAATTTCCATGCTCTAACCCAATCCATGTTTTAGATTCACGACTGTAGAATCCTATGTCAATGGTGGGATCACCCATGTCTATTAGAAAGTTTCTCTCCCTCACAGATGTTCTAAGTTATTCCCAATTTTCACATATGTCTTTCTTCTGTGGTGATCTTTCTCCATTGTCGTTATTATTATTTTGGCTTGGTTTGTTTTCTCAATACCTAGATATTTTTTGGGCCCTTAAACAATTACCAGCAAGACTGGTTTTGAACCAGCCTCTAATATTAGAGGAAATGCCTGTGTGTTATGCTGAGTGGGGAAATAAGGTGGTATTTATGTCCAGAATCTTTGGGATTACAAGCTGGCTCTGAATTCCCAAGTCCCCACTTGGGGGCCCCTTAACTTGAGCCTCCCTGAATTCCCATGAAATGCCTTGATTTTTACCCCAGCCTTCCCCTCAATGAAATCCGGTGCATTTCAACAGTAGTTTTAGGTATCTGTACCAAGAGTGGCAAGGGGTAGAGCTTTAGGCACCTGGCAGGCTAATCAGAGCTACCCAGTGAGAAGTACAGCACTCAGAGGTGGAGGGATTGTAGCACCCATGACACTGTGGCAATTCTGTCAATGAGCAGAGCTGCCCCGCACAGAGGCCAGCTTCTCTGTCCCCAAATGCGGGCCCGGCTTCCCAGGCCATAGGGCAGCTCAGCACCAAAGTGGGTCTTTGTTTCCAAGGTTACAGTCTCAGGCCCTCAGTGCAGAGAAAGAAAGAAAAGTTCTACCCCTCCCAGGTGCTTGGCTGACCATTTAATTACCAGGTCCAATCAAACTAATCACACTGTGGGGGCCTTGAAGACTTTAGGCAATTAAAGGCCGCCTGGCTGCCGAGTCCCTGAAACGAAGATTGTTTTCGCTGCAGTCTACCGATGGGGCTGTGAGTCGCACACTGAAAAGGCAAAGCTTGAGACCAAGGGATCTGGAAAAAGAGAGGCATCTGGAGACAGCCTGCTCTCTAAGGGCTCAACATGGGGTGGATGGGGCCGCCATGCTTTTCCAGTCAGGGAGGAATAGGGATATTTTAAGGCAAAATCCATTACCATGGATCACATGACTGAGTCGCAGCTGGCAAGAGACGAGTTATGTGTGATTGAAAAAGGTAAACCAGCCAGGGAAGTGCTGGCATCTAGCAAATGCTCAATAAATAGTCATTGTGATACAATCTTTGTTATTTCTGTGAGTGAGGGCATCCTGTGCCCAGGATGTCAGGCACAATCTCGGTGTTAGAGATTCCAAGGACATCCTGTCCTTGCACATTTCCAAAGACAAACATAATGGAGGCTGAGAAGACAAACACTTCAGCAAACAAAAGCCTTCGAGTTGGCATGACATGTGAGTTCAGGGCTGCCCTGCTGGGAGAAGAGAGAGGGTGACAACCGCTACTGGCTGGATCGATTCATCTCAAGGGCCCAGGAGAGCCACTCTTGGGGATAAAAGAGAAGGGGTCCCTTGATCATATGACTCTTAGTGGAGAGACCAGGTTAGCACACAAAAAGTAATTACCGCCTTTTATTTATACTCTGGCCCAAACAGATGAAATGTGGTTTGTGAGGATAACATCAGCACAACATAAAAAGAAGCCAGGAAAGGAAAGAAACCACGGAAAGGAAAAGTAGGTGGAAAGCCTGTCAGACCCCTTTTTGGGGCAACTTGGATCTGGGCACGATCTCTTTGAGAGAGGAGATGAGGAGGGGCCATCATTGGTCCCAGCTGCCCTGGTGGTAAACTCCTCTGCATGGGCACCCCAGCTGCCGCCCAGGGATGGACTTCCCAAAGGTATAGATAGTCCTATAGTCTGTCACTCTGCTGTTGGGATCCTCAGTCATCTCTGAGGCACAAGGCACAGCAGGAGTCATGCCCCCAGGCATCCAGGGGCACGGATGCTTCTGAAATATTGGCCAATGGAGACAGGTGCCAGTGCACACATGCCGTTTCCTTTCCTTCTCTGCTCACATACCACACAGTAGTTCATTATGAATAATTCATCACTGGGCTGGAAGAGCCGTCAGCTGAACTTGATCACAAGCCATGTCCAGCTTGATCATATACCTTTGTATGTATCTCCCTCATTCCTGGCCTTACTTCCTTTCCCTCACAAGCATCTCCTTAGGCTTGTACACTTTACTGTAAAGGGCAAACTCATAACAAACTTCTGCCCCAAGCTTCGCTTTCTAGGGGTTCAGGTTAAAACAGGACGTTAAGGGGAAGTCTTGGAGTGAGTGCGCGCGGTTTGTCCCCTAAATATAGGCTGAAAGGGTCTACACTGTTTCAGCAGAGGCTGCAGCCCAGGGTGCCCAGCTTTGCAGAAGCCAAGGAGAAGAGGAGGCGTGATGAGTCACACTGTCTCACCACGGCCACAGCAGGGAAAGGAACCTTCTATTGAACAGAAGTGGAGGTTTTTTCTTATACAGAGTCCAGACAGAAGTCTCTCTTGGGGGTTCTCAAAAGAAGACATTGTGTGATGCAGACACCATTGTCCTCAGCATCGCCCTTTATTAATCTCACAATGAGTTTTGGGGCTGGTTTTTATAATACCCTCCAAAGTGAGCTGGAAGGTCAACATCAAGGTGTATTCCAGGAAGATCATGGGGTTCATGAGGTATGACAGTCAGTGCAGGGGTTGGCATCAAAGGCTTGGAAGTGGCTAGGGTTTAGCTATGATTTCCAGTTCTGCTGCCCGCTATCTGTGGAACCTCAGCAACGTAAGTGCCCCAAGTCTCAGTGTTCTTCATTTGTCAAAGGGATCGTGGTAAGTAAGGATAAACAAGATAATGAGTGAAAGCTGCTCAGGCACACTCAGCACACGGTGAGTGTTCAGTAGAAGCTGCTATTGATAGAGCTATTCTGAGAGAAGCCCTGGAATGAAGTCCAAGTACAATGTGGTTCTCAGATGGTCTATCTTAATTCAAGGACTAAGTGTAGAGTAAGTGTATTTTGAGCTATAGCTCTCCTTCTCCCCTCCCCCCATCAATAAGGGCTGCTTTTGAATTTCAAGCACTTCAGGTATTATATATAGTTATTTTAATACCTAAGTTCTGAGAGAATAAGATAGTGACCTAGAGCTACCCTTTACATTTATATGAATATGTTGTTTTATTAATGACCATACCATTTGAAACCCAGAAGTACCCGCAGACTATGTGTGTGACATTGCTAGCAGGGCAAGGAATTATAAAACCCCTCAAAGTTACTCAGGGCCCCATGGTTTGGGGATCCTAGGGACTGAGATATAACAATTATTTTTTCATATTTCAGTCATTTTGGAGAATAACTAAACTCTAGGCTGCTATGTTTGTTTTTACTGCTTACAAATGTTAGAGAAGTACAGAGAAAAGAATACTGGGGAGGGCTATAGCAACCATGAGGAGCAAATTTCTCTTTCTCTCTTTCCCTCCCTCCCTCCTTCTCTCTTTCTCTCTCTCCCTCTCTTCTCCCTCCCTCCCTCCTTTTTTTATTTCCATCCCTCCTTCCCCATTTCCTTCCTTTTTTCATGTGTTATTCTACAAAGACTCTGAGACAGTTACTGGGCTAACAATGCTGGAGATTCAATGGTAACCACAACAGAGGAGGTTTCTGCCCTCATGAAGCTCACAGCTGTAGGAAAGGCAGATCTCTCTATATAACAGCTTAAGTGACCATGCAACCGGTTGCTATGATGAACACTGACCATCAGGGGGCAGACATTCAACACAGAAGCTGACCCCTGGTGGTCAGTGTGCTCCCACAGCAGGAACCACCACTCAGATGACCTATGGGTGTCAGGGTGTCAGACACTGGGCTCCTGGCTAGCTAGCACAGCTGTGGCCATGTGAGTCTCTCCCATGGGCACTCCCCCTGCATGGTCCCTCCCACCCCCCTAATCAGGACCAAACTGGGAGCAGGATTGACTGGGCAGGAGCCCATGGCTGCTTCTCGGTCATGGGCTCGTAGGGACCACAGCAGTGGCGGATGAGCAGGACCTGTGCCTGGCCAGGGCTCAGGCTCCTCCCCAGCCGCCTGCCACTTCACGCACTACTACCTGCCAGTTTTAGCCTGATCCCTGCAGGCCATGCCGAGGGACCCCACCGGTGCACAAATCCGGGCCTCTAGTATTAAATAATCATACAAACACTATATATTCTGAATTGTGACAAATTCTTTGAAGGCAGAGCACAGGAAGTGACAGTTTTAATAGGAGGTCCTCGAGGCTGGGGGCCAGAGAAAAGCGAGCTGAATATGGGCAGCAGTTCCTGGTAGAGAGTTTGCCTGTGGACATGCCTCCCTCCTCTGACTAGTACGATGGACCATGGGAGTCACAGCTGTGGGGAAAGCCAGCCTTCACAATTGTGGACACAAGCTCTTAGCCTCCCAGGAGGCAGTGTGTTCAGTGGAAAGAACACTGGCTTTTAGAGAGACTGTGTGGCTTAGGATGAGCCACTTCAATGCTCCGAGCCTCAGCTCTCCCATCTGTGAAATGGGGATAATGAATCTTCTTTGCAGACTGTTGTGATGATTAAAAGAATAAATGCAGGAGCAGATCTTAGCAGAGAAAGACTCAGTAGTGTTCATTCCCTTTATCCCCTCTTCTCCCTTCTGTTTTAGTACAACCTGGCAGTCCGCTAGCTCCCGGTATGATAGGGCAGGAACGTTGACAAAGATCTCTTTGTGACCCCCACAGAACCTAGCTTAATGCCTAGAATAAAGTGGGTACACACAGTTGGTGCTGCTCACAACATATCTGACTGAAGAAGCAGACTTGACAGAATGCCCTTAGATTCCATGACTAATGCCATGGCAGTAAGAACAGCATGGAAGAGAATCCCAGCAAACCCCATAATGCATGTAAATGCTCCTCCACCATCCTAAATAATAACACAGATTTAATTAAAAACACTTTAAAGACATCCTTTCAATGCCTCTCCCTAACCCTCTGCTCCTTTATTAGACTCTCAATTTGCTGACTGGAGTGTGAATTTTGCTGAAACCTCTGAATAGCAAATCACACTTTCATCCCAAAGTGTCAGAGATAAAGCCATGTCAGAGACTGGAATAATTAAAGGCCAAAGAGGTAAGCCCAGCCAGAAGTGCAGCAGAGAAACATGAGCGAGCCAATGATGCTCACAGCCTTTTTTTTTTCCTTCTTTCCTTTTGCTGATTAAACCAAAGGTCTTGGCTGTAAATTAGAACCACATTCTCCTGAAATATTAATCTACGTCTTAAGAAAAAAAGGGGGAAAAAAGCCTCCTGGGTTGATTGTAACAATTTAAACTGCTGGTGAGTGTCCTTGGCAGCGATGAGTAAGGTTTGTCAAACTATGTGAAATATTCCTTCATGGTGGGAGGCCCCTGCTTCCAGTGGGAGCAGAGTTTACCTACGAGCTCCTGAGCTCTTCCCACCTATGATTTAATTTTCATCCATGTCCCTATCCACCCATCCACCCACCCATCTACCCACCCACCCACACACCCGTCCATCCCCTCATCCACCTACCCATCCATCCATCTATCCAACCACCCCCTCCACCCACACACCTCTCCATCCCCTCATCCATCCATCCATCCATCCATCATCCATCCATCCACCTACCCACCCACCCACATCTCCACCCCCTCATCCATCCATCTATTCATCTACCCACCCACCATCCCTCCACCCATTTACCTACTCTTCTACCCTCCCACCCCTCCTCCCACCCACCGACCCACCCACCCACTCATCCATCTACCCATCCAGCATACACTCACTGAGCCCCTTTTCCAAGCCGGATGCTGCTCTAGTCCTGGGACTAGACAGATAAAGTTCCTGCTCTCCTGGAGAAATACTACATAATTACCTAACCAAAGAGTTAGAGAATATAACTCAGCCCTGTATTCCTAGTGCCTAGCAAGGAACCCAGAACACAGGATACACTCAGGAAAAGTGTGTTCAATGATGAGATTCCACTCTGGGGCTAGTCAAGGACAGGGGTAAGTTTTAGAGTGCTCTAGAAGAACTTTTAATTAATTCAACTAGCATTTTCCGAGACTGATCAGTTTCCCAAGCATTGTTTATGCCTTTTAGTGAATGTCTGGGTGTGTTTCTGCTGCTTAGAAGAGGAGGAGTAAAACTCTGGGTCTATTTGGGAGGGAACTGCCAGTTTGCCAGTGTGGCTAGGCAATACATAAGAGTTCCAGTGGTTCTGTCAAATCTTTTTTCTTTTTTTCACTTTATTAAAATACTGACTTTATTTCACAAGAATCCAACTCTTTTTTCTTTTTTCTTAGCCATTCCAATGAATGTTTAGGATGACTTCTTGTGAATTTAATGCACATTTCCCTTATGCCTAATAAATCTGACCCTCTTTCCTGTGTTTTTTGGCTATTTTGTATAATTTCTAGGAGGTGCCTGTTTAGGCCTTTTTCGAAGGCCCAAGATTTTTGTCTGCTGTTGGAACACGTGAAGACACGGAAAAACAAATGATCACTTGACTCTGGCTGTGGTGTAAAGGATGCTTTCCAAGACTTGAAGTGACCAGTTGTGCTTCACTCCACAGAGGAAAGGCCTACGTGTTCAGCTTTTATGACACCAACAGGCTTTCACTGTTCTCTCTCCCTAGATAAGCTGTTGGGAGATGAAATACAAGAAAAGGCGCCAGCTCGAGTAATAATGTGTAAGGAGGGCCGCCCTGGCTTCTTTAATCAGCCATTAGCACGAGTGCTCGCAGTCACATGTCAGACAGGCTGGGCCAGTGGTTGGCAAACTCATTAGTCAACAGAGCCAAATATCAACAGTACAATGATTGAAATTTCTTTTGAGAACCAAATTTTTTAAACTTAAACTTCTTCTAACTCCACTTCTTCAAAATAGACTCGCCCAGGCCGTGGTATTTTGTGGAAGAGCCACACTCTAAGGGCCAAAGAGCCACATGTGGCTCCCGAGCCGCAGTTTGCCGACCACTGGGTTGGGCTGTGGGAGCCCTGTGGGGTGTGGGCTCTGGCCCATGGTGACTGAGCTGAGGATGGTGTCAGTGTTCAGCCCTCGTTGCTGCCTGCGATGATGCCCAGGGAAGGCTCCCGTCAGACCAGCAGGGACCACGGCACTGGGCACTTAGGGATGGCTTCTCTTTAGCTCCTTAATGCAGAAGCGACAGGCGGTGCAATGTGCTGTGTGATCACATTTAACCCTTCCAATCCTATGAAGTAAGTGTCATTCTATCCTTTCTCCAGATGGGAAAGCTGAGGCACGGGGACCTCAGTCAGCTTCCCCGAGGTCCACACAACCAGTAGGGGCCGAGCTGGGATTCAGGAAATCGGGTTCAAAAATCCCTGCACTTTGCCACTAGGCTGGGCTGCCATCCACAGGAAAGTATGCCAGAGGGCATGGCCTGTTGTTTCCAGAAAGCCTCGAATTCCAGAATCCGAGTCCAGGAGATGTGGACTGGTTAAGCCAAGACAGATCTCCATATGGGCAAAACAAAGGGAAAGAGTGACAATGATAAAACGATGCAATTTATCATCATCTGGCAGGAATCCACTGCTTTATGCACATTATCTACTGCTCACAGAGCTCATCTTATACATGAAGATGGGGAACGTGGAGGGGTTGGGCAATATCGCGATGTTCCCACACTAGTCCCCGCAGTGAGATGGGAACTTGAGGTTCCGCACACTTTCTTCTGCCCTCACAAGGCCTTATATGTCCTCCAGGTATACCACACGTACACCTGTCCTTCCTCTCCCAGGGGCACCTGGGACGGGGCCTGCAGGCCTGAGGATGCCCTGCCAGTCTGGGACAATCACACGTGTGCCCCTAGCGGCATGCCTGTAATGCGCCCTTGCCACACTTGGTATTCTCATGAGAAGAAACTCCACTTTTCTATTTTACTTGGTAAAATTAGTTTTTAAAAATAAACTGATGAACAAAATAGACCCAGAGACATAAAAGCATGGGACAGACGGATGGATCTCAGAGGGATGGTGGCGAGGGAGAGGTGGGGCGAGATTAACCTGGGAATTTATATGCATAACCCATGGACACAGACAATAGTGTGGTGAAGCCTGAGAGGGGCGGGTTCGGGGTGGGGGCTGGAGGGGGGTGGGGCATCCATGGGAAAGAAAGTGGCCCCTCTGTAACATTTTCAACAACAAAGACACATTTAAAAAAAACCTTATTTGTGCTTTTCTATCAATAAGCCCTTTAACTGCCTGCTCCTACAGACTAACTTCTTGGACCTCTGCTCTCCTGGAAAAACAGTGTGGGTCTGGTTCAATCCTCAGCTCCTCTCTTTACTGGCCAGTTGGCACAGTGTTAGTTGTTTATAGGGTTATACCCTCTCTAAGCCAGTTCCTGGGGTCGAGTGAGAGGGTAATAATGCCTGGGGAGAACGGACTGAGACACTGAGGTGAAACTGTGCAAAGTGGGTGGCACGTGACCAGCCTGCAGCCCCTCATGGAGCCTGTACTGGAGCTCATTAGAGTCAAAATACTGTCAGTGTCACCCCTGTAACAGGGGCCTCCCACCCCCAGCTTTCTTTCTGCATTTCCCTCTCTCCTAGCCCCCATGATGGTATTCTAATTACCCTTCTCTCCCATTCAATCCTAAACTCCTTCAAGGCTAGGATTGAGCTATAACAACTGGCACTGCCTCCAGCTCCCCAGCAGCCCACCCTGAGTCCCACGCACCCCAGGGGCAGCCACCCACCTCCTGGGAGGGTCCCCTCTTCTGATCTTTACAGTCTTCCCTTCTCCATACTTTACCTCTCAAATCTAAATCCCAGGGCGCTATAGTTCCATTTCTCCCCTTGAAAAGTGAATGTGTTACATTTGTAAGTCTTTTTTAACCTGCAGAACCCCCGTCCATTGCTTTCTTTTCCTTAAATTTCTCTGTTGAAGAACCCAGGCAGGTGACCTATGGCGTTTCTAGCCTGGGTTTTGTTAGTTGCACACTCACAATGCAGTGCAAAATATTGCTCTGTCCTAGCTTCCCTGCAAATAGGCCACCGGACCCAGGCTCATTTCCTTCCCTTTCTGCCTCAAACCTGAAGCCAGCTCTTCCTTTTCTTGTAGATGATACTTCAAGAGGACTGTCTGGATAATGAGATCAGAGACCTATCTGCTTACCTATGTATATTGGCGCTGGCCCAATCAAACACTTCCTGTTGCCACTTCCTTAGTAACCTTGCTTTCTATTCATTATATTAAAATCCTCGGAACATTTCCAAGGTGTTAACAATTTCCCTCACATCACAGATGAGAAAAGTGAGGCTCAGAGAGGTGATCGGACATACCCAGAGGCACACAGGATAACATTGGGCAGAGCTGAGTTGCAGAGACTCAGGTCTGAGAGACTCCGAAGCCTGCATGCTCTCGCTGCTCCTTGATGAAACATGTTTGTTCATTTTTAATTGACTCTTGATTAATATTTGTTGTTAAGTGAGTGAGTGAGTGATTGCCTGACTTCTTGGGGCAGAGTGTAGATGCAGCCCGGCTCTGTGCTCTGCCCACTAAAGAATGCTTTATTTCCCTGTCATTATTATACTTTTTTGGTCCCAATGTGACATATCTTTGCTAGATATGTCAGAGGGATATTTTTAGTATTCTGGAATAAACCTTAAGGTATATTTTTATTCTTGGCTTGGAAGGCTCATTTTATTTATATGCTTAAAGATGAGAAATATAAGTCGATGACATCCAGTAATTCTTCAAGCAATTCACATCTCAATTCACATTTATATTTTAATTATGGGCTCACTTTTTATGTGAGGCTAGGTAAATAGGTACGCATCTCTCTCTGCTTTGTGCCCACATAGCTAAAGCCTCCTTCTCCCTTTGTATTTCTGACTGGAATGAAGCCTTCTGACAAGGTTGCCTTTGATGGATAAGGTATGTGTCTCTTTTAACAGAAGCAGACCACACTGCAAGCTCACACCACACTCTGTTTCCAGGCAGTCTACACAAAGGACATGGGCTACTGGAATGTCACATTTCATATGGTGTCAAGAAGGCAGACTCTGATTTTCTGATGAAAGAAGAAAGAGTTCTACCTTTCCCCTGAGCACCCGGCAGTTACCACCTACCCTCCCAAGAGAAGGAGGCCTGTGGGGCCAGAGGGTCAAGCATAGGGATGGCCTCAGCCCTGTCCTATCTTGATCGTGGACACTGGAGGCAGGACTTGCCTGTGCATGGCACATTCTACTTTATTCTCCAGAGCCACACAGGCGCCGACACAGCACGGTCCAGTCTGCCTGTGCTAGGAATTACATGGTGGCAAACGATTCCTCTGTGTTTCTGCTGAGATCAATGGGTGGAGAAATATGGTGAAGGCTGGGAGGATTTCCAGCTCTGCCAAGGCATATAAGTACTTCTCCATATGCTATACCTCAGGGAAAGGAACGTGGAGCTTTAGAGAATGGTGGACTTGGTCCAACACCTCAGGCAAATTACTTCATCTTTCAGAGCCTCAATTTCAATATCTGTAAAAATGAAGTTAAGAAATAACTTCATTTGTAACTGTGCAGCTTAGAAGTAATGTATGTAAATCAACAAGTTTAGGGATTGGTACACAATAGCCTCTCAAAAAATGCTCATTTCCCTTATTTCCCTCACATGTAATATATCACTGGCTAATGGTTTGCCATTCTTCTAGAGCTACGAGGACATAATGCAATCACATGGCTTGTCTTTAGACTCCCATTTCTACTACCCCAAGAAAGCTACCATCTTCTAAGTAACCAAGGGATGCAGAAGCTGTTTCATAATGAGGCCTTGCTTGCTTCTGAATATGCGCTGATTGTCAAGGTGATGGAGGAGGTTCATTATTTAAAGGCATAATTAAAGGGCACTTCCTTTAACTAAACTAATGAGTAGGAAGTGCAGCAATATTTGCATGTTTAGACATTAAGGATGCAAACAGATGACTTACAGGAGATTGGAAGTAAGCTGGGGCAAATTAATCTTATAGCCAAGGCCTCTAGGGTTATTGCTTAGCGAGACTTCCTGAAAGGAGTGGTCTTCCCTGAGGAATCAACTCTTCAGTCTTCTCTTGTTTTATGGGATGAACTGCCCTCTCATCAGGTACCTCAGAAGCAAGTTGATCTTTTCTTCAAAAGATGTTAAAACGTGATTTCTGGCCCTCTGGGCTTGAACTCTGCTTCTAGATGGACATCCATGCCCTGTTCTAAACACTTAGGTATCAGTATGGATAAGTGTGGATATTGGTTCATTCTTGTTATTGTGTGTATTCCCTAAAGCTGTAAGTTTTCCTATGTCAATAATGGTGTTTTTTATTCTCTTGGAGTATGTGTGTTTTGAGGTTATATTCAAGGTTCTCCCATTTATTAGACAAGAGATATGGAATGCACCCTGCTATATTGCCCATTCTCCATCCCTAACTTGGGTATTTTGCCTAAACTGCAAGGTTTTTGTTGGAATTAAAATGAAGGGCCTGGCACAAATTAAGAACTGAAGCAATGCTGGTTCCAATTCTCCTCTCTACATGGGACTTCACGGTGGTCAGTGCCTTTGCCTTGTGTCTCCTAGATGAGGGAATGAGTGTCAGAATTTCTCATTTTATATTAGGATTCACTATCATCAATTTCTTGTCTTTCCACAGTGCGGAAGTGACAGAGAAAAATATCTCTCATGTAACACATGCAGGCATTTGGGTTTGATGCCAAGGAGGGGCCGCCCTCCCACCAGCACCCATCCCCACAGCAGTCTAGAGAGGCAGGAGCAAGGCAGTGTGTGGCCCATTTCATGCTGCTCCCAAGGGGACCACTCCAAGGCTCGTGAATCATCATTTATTACTGAAAAGGTAATTTGATTCGCTAAATATTTTAATTGTGTTGACGTGATTTCCTTATCAATATTAAATTAAGAGACACTGATTTTAAATATGCATTTTAGGATGTCTACTGAAAAATTAAAAAAAGCATTCATTGCCTCTGGGCAGATGTACAGGCTAAAACACAAATAATGATTTCACAGGAGTCAAAGAAACTGCTGAGCAAGTGCTCGTCAGGGGAAGAGAGACCAGAAAGGAGCTGGGTCTGCCAGGAAAGGGAGAAAGGTGTCGAATGATTAGTACCTTTGATTTGTTTAACTGTAACAGTTGTTTACGAGTCAGGATGAGGATGTGGAAGAAGCCGGTGAGATTGCAGCAGGGAAGAGAAAGACATTCCTGTGGCTCTGAATTCTCAGAGAGCACAGGCTCTTCAGAGGAATTAAAGGAAGTCCTTTGAGTAATAATGGACATCCAAGAAAGCCTGGAGAAGTCAGATCTCTAAACAAAGGCTCAAGACGTATTGATAAGTAAGGCTATGGGACCCTCAGTGGGTTTGTGGAGACTGTGTCCAGAATAGGGCACACACTGAGTGATCTACTTGTCATCAGATCTTACTCTTGGTGAAGATGAGGGTCAGCTCCAGTAACAGGTGGCAACAGTGCTCTGCACTCTGCTGGACTTCCCTCCCTTCCCTTTATTTGCTACGAGTTAGGGTCTTGATAGCATCCTCCTTCCAGTCATGGTTCTGCCTGTGGAACTCTGGAGAATACTCGCATTTCTTCCCAATAATACCAGCAGCTACTGTTTGTTAACTGTCCACTATAGATGGGGAACTTCCCAGAGCCATAGGGACGAACCAGGGCAGAATTCATTTGGGAGGTGGTTCCAGAGAGGATAAAAGACAAAGTGAAAGAGTGAGTCAGAGAAGGAGGCCAAGCCAATAGGGTGGCACTATCCAGGTCATCATTGTGGGAAAGGGCCTTGCCAGCCCTGAGACTCCTGGGAAGAGTGCAGGAAGCCACCCAGAAGTGCTCCCCACCTCCAAGCCCAGCTGCTCCTTGCCTCTGTGGGCCAGGGTAATGCAGGGCAACAGTGCTGCCCATTCTGCACTATCCTCTTGCCTTGATCAAGCCCTGGGGCAGCAAAGTGAAAGCCCAGCAGAGTGAGGGGTGAGCTTGAGAGGGGACCTCCCAGTGAAGCAGGTTTCTATGGTTCGGGGGAAGGGCAGATTTATTTAGTGAATCTCATTGGTGTATCAACTCTGACAATGTTGAGCTTCCAGGTAAGGCTCTGTCAAGAGAAAGGATTTTTTCTAAGTTTGCTTTAGCATTTCCAGAAACAAGCCCAGAGGACTCAGCGCTTCCTCCCTGAAGGCAGAGAAGGTGCCTTTTCTATTTATAGTGGCTGACAAGGAGGCTGACACCTTAGGCTGGAAGGAGAATATTGGCTTAAAGGGGAAGGAAAGGCTAAATCTGCCCTTGGGGGTCCTCAGCCAGAGGCTTATGAGGAAGCAGGCCTGGTGAAAAGCAAGGAGCAAGAAGTGAATGGGGATGCTAGGAGGCAGTGCCTCTTTCTTCTGTCCTCCTAGGGCCACACCTCCAACCTGCAGCACCTGCAGCAGAGGCAACCACATGTGGGGGTGAGTCTGGGGCCTGCCAAGCCTAGGCCTTCCCAATAACCTCTGCAGAGTTGGGAGGTGACTGGATCTATGAATCTGAAGCAGGTCCAGGCCTCCCCAAGTCTCATGAGTGATGTATGAGTTTCCTATTGCTGCTGTAACAAGTTACCTCAAACTCTGTGGCTTAAAACAGCATGAACTGATGATCTTACAGTTCTGGGGGTCACAAATCTGACCTGAGTTTCACGGGCTAACATCAACGTGTCCAATTTGTCTTTTTTTTTTAGACCATAGAGACTACCACAATCCTGGGCTCATGGCTCCACATCACCCTGCTCCCATAGTCATGACTCTGCCTGTAACTCTCCTGCCTGCCCCCTGTAAGTACCCTTGTGATTACACTGGGACCACCTGGATAATCCAAGATAATCTCTATCTCAAGGGAGACAGAGTTCATACACCAATGAGATTCTCTAGGTAATACCTGATATTTAATGTAATCATACCTGTAAAGACCCTTCTGTCATGTTAAGGTAACATATTCACAGGTTTCAGGGATAAGGAGGTAGTCACCTTTGGGAGATACTATTCTACCGATCACAAGTAGCTCACAGGGTGTCTCAGCATAGAGGTGATTGGCAGAGATGGGCATGATGAAAGGTTGCCATGGAAGGGACTTCAAGGTAGAGGAGACATGGCTTAGGCCATGGGTTGGCACCCTCGATAAAGTAAACAGAACCATGTCAACAGTGACCCTTCCAGAGAGCAGAAGATCCAGTCCCTGCACAGTCCTGATCTGGGAGAAATAAGTGTCCTGGGTGGTTCTGAGACCCTCCCTGCTAACACCATGAATCTGTAGAAGCGACCTGCTCCAAATGTCTGGAAGCTCATGGAGATGGAAAAAGAAGGGAGAGGAATTCTGAGAGAAGTGGGGCCTTGTCAGGGACCCTGATTTATGTACTGTAGAGAAATAAAGAAGTGGGAGTCACTGCATTTGTAACTCTCCTCATCCATTATTCATTCAGAACCACCCTTCAAGTTGGCATCCTAGAAAAAGCAGGTGTTCTGCCTAAAGGAGAGAAAAAGTAAAGTTCTAGGCGTCTTCTCCACTTTGTTTAGGACACAGGTTCCCGAAGGAAAGCAGGCTCCCTGAAGGCCAGTGTGCAGGGCAGGCCAGTGAGCAGAGTGGAGGCACTGCGTTCGAGGGAACATGGCCAACGTAGCTAAGAGTTAGTCTTTAACAGCAGAAATTAGAGTGCTGACAATGCCCAATTATTGTGCTCATTAAGATGACTGGTCTGGACTGGACTAACCATTTTCCAATTAACTCCTTGGCACTTGGCTATAATAATGATTGAACTAACCCATTTGACTCCCAGTGTGGCTGAAAGAGCAGATACGAAGAAACTGACTCTGCATCATCCTAACACTCTTTCCTCATCAAGGATAAAGGATTTATTCATGTGTGGCTTTTTCTAGGAGCGTTAGAATCCTAGGCAAGAAGAATGGACTTGATGGGCAAAGGCGTTGGCCTAAGACAGATGTGAGCATTTGGGTCAAATCATAACTGTTAATTTTTCCTGGAGATGAAGCCAGCACCCAGCTCCAGGCCACACAGAATCCGCAATTGTTCAGAAATTGGAAATCAGATTTGTGTGTGAAATCTCTCAATTTTTAATATTTTTCTCATGTAAAAACATATTACCATCAGACCAAACTAGTGGTATACAGTTTCACTCAGTCTGCAAACATTTCCAATTCCAGGGATAATTCTGATCTTAAAATGCTTTAAATTTAAAAATTAAAACATTATAATTTGCATCTCTCTGATGATTAGTGACTTTAAGCATTTAAATCAACAACGAGGTATCAACTCACACCTGTCAGAATGGCTATCATCAACAAACAACTAGTGCACTGCTGGTGGGAATGCAGGCTGGTACAGCCATTAAGGAAAACAGTATGGGGCTTCCTCAAAAAAATTAAGAATGGAACTGTCATTTGACCCAGCGATCCCACTTCTAAGAATATATCCTCAGCATACATGCACCCTTAGGTTCACAGAAGCACTATTTACAATAGCTAAGATCTGGAAACAGCCCACGTGCCCATAAAAAAGCTGTGGTACATATAAATAATAGAATAGTATGCAGCTATAAAAAAGATGAATCTCTTACTCTTTAATAGAGCATTGAGGGACCTGGAAAGTACTATGCTAAGCAAGATAAGCCAGTCAGAGAAAGATAAGCATCACATGATAGTACTCAGATGAACAAAATAAACCAGTGAGCAAAATAGATCCAGAGACACAGAAGCATGGAACAGATGAATGAATCTCAGAGGGAAGGGAGGGGGGAGGAATTAACCAAAGAACTTATACACATATATGCATAACCCATGGACATAGATAATAGGGTGGACCTGGGAGGGTATGGAGTGGAGAGGGTCAACAGGGGGAAAAAGAGGGTATCATTAATACTTTCAACAATAAAGATAAATTTAAAAATGGAAAACGTTTTAAGTTAGCCGCTCACCAAAGCAGCAGCAGCATAGCATCATGGAAAAGGCAGGTCCCCCCAAGGTGTGCTGCGTGACCTTGGGCAGGTCACTGACCTCAGGTGGGACTGGGCAGGATGGTGGCGGAGACCACGATGAGCTCACACGCACAGTGTGCCTGGCAGGATGGTCAGTGGATCTCAGCCCTCCTTCCATCACCACTTTGGGAACACATTCCAGATTTCTGAGATTCACCATAGCTTTATCTGCAGAACCAGAACTCCTTCCTCACTCAGTTTTATTTTCAAACCCTGTGACTTCATTTGCCTCTCTGACTCAATCCCATCTGAGCAAATGCTGCAGGGCGTCTATACAGAGCTCAGGCACTAACTAGATCAGTGTTCTTATTAAAAGCCCTCACAATATGGAATTTATTTTCATTCATCTCAATTCATATTATGTATTTAAAAACATCTGATATAAGCCGTATGGCACTTTTAAGAGGTGGCTGGGAAATCAAATAAACAATGTCAAGATTTCATCACTTCGGCACGACCTCGAATCCCTAGTTCAGAGAAACATACACTGCTCAGATGCCATATTTCCAAACCCCCAGGATCCAGCCAAATGGGATTTCCTGGGAGTGGATTAGTCAGTTGTGACTGGGCTCCCTCAGACTTCTTTCCCTAAGCTTCTTTCCCTGACCTCAGCGCGCTGTATGATGTCCCGTCACAGAGAGGCTGCCTGGGGACAGTGAGTCTCTCTACGAAAGCACGTCGGCCTGTGCTCCTGTGTGGGTACAGGGGGCAGCCGTCACTCTCATCTCAGGGTAAATGGGTTCCTCTCAGAAGACTGCCCAGGAACACTCTGAGGTCAGCTCCCCTGGGGTCTGGGAACTTAGATAGTCCCCCGAGAGGGTGGGGGATGTGGTAATAAGGAGAGAGAAGGGAAAGGATGAAGGGACATCCAGCCCTAGACAAGGTGAGGCAGGAACACACAGTGGTTGTGGAGGGAAAAAGCAGCCTGCGGTCCCCAGCCGTGCTCAGGATATGAATGGGCAGAAAAGAAGCAAAAGGAGCTGCCGAGGCCCCAGCAGTCAGGCCATGGACGGAGCATCCTTCCACCTGCTTCATTCAGCAGACCCATCTGCATCCCCTTCCCTGCCTGCTGGCCACTCTCCCGCTTGGTCATTTAAAGCCATTTTGTTTATTTTTTTAAAAATACATTTTATTGATTTTTTTACAGAGACTAAGGGAGAGGGAGAGTTAGAAACATCGATGAGAGAGAAACATCAATCAGCTGCCTCCCGCACAACCCCCACTGGGGATGTGCCCACAACCAAGGTATATGCCCTTGACCTATTTTTAAAAGTCACTCCTCAAGCCCCACTGAGGGCCAGGTCTCGGCTCCCTGCACAGTGCCTCTTCAGGGGCACAGCCACACAGAGAAGTGAGTACCATCTCCCCAATCTCAGCGCTGCAAGTGTCGGAAATAGGCACTTCACAGCTTTTGATTCACAGGAGACATTTCATTTGTCATTGACAAGTGTGACACAGGGGTCCTTGTGATCACAAGTCATTAGGCTCTGAAGTGAGTCATAGTTTTCCACTTCAGATGAGAGCATGCGTTGCTCATAGTACACGTGTCACTCACAATGCACTGTTGTTCAGAGTACACACATTGCTCACAGCACACTATTGCTCAGAGTGTACGAGTGGCTCAGAGTGCAGGCGTTGCTCAGAGTACACACATTGCTCAGAATGCATGCGTTGCTCACAGTGCATGCATTGCTCAGAGTACACGCATTGTTCAGAGTATACACTTTGCTCAGAATGCATACGTTGCTCACAGTGCACCATTGCTCACAGTGCACACATTGCTCAGAGTACACATGTTGCTCACAGTGCTCCATTGCTCAGAGTATATACATTGCTCAAAGTACACATGTTACTCACAGTGCACCACTGCTCAAAGTATATACATTGCTCAGAGTACACGTTACTCACAGTGCACCATTGCTCACAGTGCACACATTGCTCAGAGTACACACGTTGCTCACAGTGCTCCATTGCTCAGAGTATATACATTGCTCAGAATACACATGTTGCTCACAGTGCTCCATTGCTCACAGTGCATGTATTGCTCAGAGTACACACATTGCTCACAGTGCACGCATTGCTCAGAGTATATACATTGCTCAGAGTACACACGCTGCTCACTGAAAGGACAAAGCGGGACTGACTATCCACCATCTTGTAAAGCTGTATCCCCACCTGACCTCCCATCCCGGAAACACGGCCAAGTTCCCCAACTGCCACCCTTGACCAATCAGGAGGTAGCGGGACATAGCTCAGGCCCAGGAATGTGTTAATCATTCCCTGCCTTTTGTGCTGTAAATCTCTGCCATAAGTTCCTGCTGTAAGTCCCTGCTGTAAAACCCTGGAATCAAACCCTGACCCGGAACCAACCAATCACTGTCGCCCACCCCATCCACCTAAGCCCACCCACATGATTAGCCCCATAAAATCTTTGTCCTCTTGAAGTTTGGGGCTCTCTCACATCCTGCCACTGCATCGGTAGAGGCAGAGGGACCGGGCTCGAGCTCCAATAAAGGCTCTATGCTTTTGCATTGGACTTGGCTCCCTGGTGGTATTTTGGGGATCTTGAAATCTGGGCGTAACACTCACAATGCACCATTGCTCACAGTGCATGTGCTGCTCACAGTGCACCATTGCTCACAGTGCACGCGTGGTTCACAGTACACTGTAACACTCACAATGCACCATTGCTCAGAGTACACGTATCACTTATAGAGCACCATTGCTCACAGTGCACGTGTAGCTCAGGGTACATGCGTCATTCACAGTGCACCATTGCTGAGAGTACATGCGTCACTCACAGTGCACCATTGTTCACAGTGCACACGTTGCTCAGAGTACACACAGTGCTCAGAGTACACGCATTGCTCACAGTGAACCATTGCTCACAGTGCATGCGTGGCTCACAATACACCATTGCTCACAATGCACACATAGCTCAGGTTACACGCATTGCTCACAGTGCACCATTGCTGAGAGTACATGCATCACTCATAGTGCACCATTGCTCACAGTGCACACATGGCTCAGAGTATACACATTGCTCAGAGTACACGCATTGCTCACAGTGCACCATTGCTCACAGTGCACGTGTTGCTCGGAGTGCACACATTGTTCACAGTGCACGTGTTGCTCACATTGTACCATTGCTTATAGTGCACGCGTTGCTTGGAGTGCATGCATTGCTCAGAGTGCATGTGTTACTCACAGTGCATGCGTTGCTTACAGTGCACCATGTCACTGCTCACTTCAAAGTCCCCAGGCCCCTGCTCTCAACCTGTGCCACCTACAGCCAGGCTGCACCTCATCCAAAGAAGATAACAGAGCACCCGAGAGGGAGACACAGAACATTTATGACACACAGATGTGCCAACAACGATCACACAGGGAGCCTCAGATGAAAGGAAAGAGAACCGCTTCCCAAGTGTGCAATGCAGAGCAAAGGGACGAGATCCAGGTTAGCTGACCCTCCCCACATCTGCCTGGTCTTTAAGGTGGCAGTTTCCATGCGGACTTTATCTCCTGGAGCTAATTCTTCCCCAAATCAGCAAATGACCAAAGGTGCCTACCCAATGCCATCATAATTGGAACACACCGCCCACCCCTCACCAAAGGGATGAGCAGGGGAGACCGGCCAGGTGGGAGGCATACCTGGTCCAGCTTCCAGTGGAACTCGGCCGGGCGGAAGGTGTCGGCCTGGTCGAAGTCCTTCCGCAGGAGGAAGACCAGGCGACAGTTGTGCACGTACAGGGCGTAGTGGTGCCGGTTCATTTCTGCAGACAGAATGAGAGTGTGGTAGGGGAGAGGGCCCCTGTATCAGTGTCAGTCTCAGCAGAAGAGTCTTCCTGCCATAGCATTTAGCACCCCTCCAAAGACCCTGGCATTCCAGTCTCTCTTACAATCAGTTCTGAGGAATGTTCTAGAACTTACATGGTGGAGCTCATTGAAATGCAAGAGGAAGTTCCAAGAAAGCCCACAGTAAAACTCCCAAGATGTCATTTGGGCTTTAGATATCAACTTACCCTAAGCTCAGATACTGAATCAGACCCCCAGTAAAACTGACTTAGGCCAGCAGGGTTTACTTATTTATTTTTGGTACCTATACTTCTGAGAGAGTTAAGAGAGCCCTCTGACAAGCCCATCATTCACTCTGGGATCCTTTAACCCAGCTGGTTTCTGCTCAGTTCCAGGCTTTGATTCATCAGGCTTGACAGGTGGGCCACCAGGCACATCTCCTTCTCTGATCTCTGTGCCGGGCGGGGGTGCTGTCTCACTTTAGTTGCTAGCAGCAGGGGACAGATTTTCCAACATCACACAGAGTTCTGTGACTTTCCAACCCCTCTCCTCCATGCACAGACAATGGTGGGGGCGGGGGTGGGAGGGGAGGCTTTTACCTTCCCTGATACAGAAACTTCCTTTCCAGCTTAGAAAGCTTCGTACACACCCACTGGGTGGGAGGAGGAGTCTTTTGACCTCACAATTATGACAGAGTAGCCCACACAGAAATATCCCACATGGCACATGCTCCACAAATGAGGGGTGAATAAGCAGGTGACTGGGGAAATAGGCCCAGAGAGCTTAGCAGCTTCTCAAAGGTCACACCCTACCAACTCTGGCTGTCCATCAGCAGAGACTGAGCTGCCAGCCATCCTTCTATGGTGTCTTCCCATTGCTGTGGTTATATATTTGGGGTAACTTAATAAAAGCAGCATTTGAAATGGGAAATTATGAAATTATAGTTTAAGATGGAGTTGTAAACTTTGCATAAGATAGCAGACTGTATGTGCATGTGTTTGCTTGTGAGGTGTACAGAATACAGGATTAGAATTAGCTAACTCTACTAAGCATGTCAAACTCGTAGCCGGCGGGCTGCATAAACAAGGCGTGTGGCTTGCTGGTTGCGAGTGTGACATGCTTGCTCTACGCTTACATTCTAGTTGGCTGTATAACAAGTTACTGAACTTGTCAGGGATGCTTCCTGACCCTTAAAAATGGGAAACACTGCAATGCTTTTATAAACTTGTTTGTGGAGATGTGAGACACTGGCGAGGGGAGTAACAGCTGACACAGATTGCCCTCCTGTATGCCAGGCACTTTCTAAAGCACTATACATACACCAAGTCACTTAATTCTCACCAAACCCTGCAAGTAGACAGTACTCTAATGCCCATTTTATAGACAGGAAAGTGAGGCACAGAGGGCTGACAACTTGCTAAAGGTCACAGAGCCAATAAGCAGTAGAGAGTTTTTAACCACCACACTGTGCACTGCCTTGCACAGTAGCATGCTGAAAAGGCCTAAAACAGGTTAGCCATCATTATTATGTACTAGAGGCCCGGTCCACAAAATTCGTGTATGGGGGTGGGGGGGGGGGTTGTCCCTCAGCCCAGCCTGCACCCTCTGCAATCTGGTACCCCTCTCACAATCCAGGATTGCTTGCTTCCAACTGCTCGCCTGCCTTCCTGATTGTCCCTAACCACTTCTGCCTGCCAGCCTTATCACCCCCTAACCACTCCCCTGCTAGCCTGTTTGCTCCTAACTGTGGGCTTGGTCACCCCTAATTTCCCTCCCCTGCAGGCCTGGTCCCCGCCCCCTCAATTGTTCTCTTCTGCAGGCCTGGATCCCCCACTACTGTCCTTCCCTGCAGGTCCAGTCACCCCCAACTGTCCTCTCCTGCAGGCCTGGGTTCCCCAAAACTGCCTTCTTTGCAGGCCTGGTCACCCCCAACTTCCCTCCTCTGCCGGCCTAGTCACCCCTAACTGCCCTCCCCTGCAGGCTTGATGGCCCACACTGCCCTCCCTTGTAGGCCTGGTCCCTCCCAATTGCCCTCCCCTGCTGGCCATCTTGTGTCTTGTGGTGGCCATTTTTTTTCTATATGGAGGCAGGATCTTTGACCACCTGGGGGCAGCCATCTTGTGTGTTGGAGTGATGGTCAATCTGCACATTACTCTTTTATTAGATAGGATAAAGGCCTGATGCATGGGTGTGAGCCAGCTGGTTTGTCCTGAAGGATGTCCCGGATCGGGGTGGGGGTCCCTTGGGGCATGGGGCAGCCTGGGTGAGGGGCCTGTGGTGGTTTGGTCAGCCCTAATTGCCCTCCAACGACCCAAGTGGAGGCCCTGGGATCTGAGATTTATCTTCTACAATTGAAACTTTGTAGCCTGGAAGCTGACCCAAGCCTCCTGCTTGCTCCATGATGGCAGCCATTTCTGTTGGGATTTATTTATCTTCTATAATTGAAACTTTGTAGCCTTAAGCGGAGGCCAAGACAGGCCAGGGCTGCAGAAGCTTGGCTTCCTCCAATTCTGGGGGAAACCCTATCTTCCTGCTCTCTCTAGCTTCATGACTGCTGCCATTTTTGTTGGGATTTATTTATCTTTTATAATTGAAACTCTGTAGCCTTGAGTGGAGGCCTGGGCCTGCCAGGGTGTGTGGAAAGCTTGGCTTCCTTCATTGCTAGCGAAACCCAAGCCTCCCTCCTGTTTGCTCCATGGCCGTAGCCATCTTGGTTGGGGTTAATTCGCATACTCACTCCTGATTAGCTGGTTGGCGTGGCTTGTGGGTGTAGCAGAGTGATGGTTAATTTGCATATTACTCTTTTATTAAATAGGATGCCATGGACATTCAAACTACTCATTTAAACTGTCAGGACCCTATTATTGAAAATAAACATTTGGAAGTCTTATTATACAGGGGTGGGCAAAAGGAGGTTTACAGTTGCTCTCGTGGAAAAAACATGCAGGTGACGATTATTACAATAGCTTTATTGTACTCACAACTGTAATCTCCTTTGCCCACCCTGTGTATAATACAATGAATGTGGCGCTGCTTTGCTTGAAGTAAGGGTGCATCCTCACCTGTCTTGAGTCTAGCAGCCCCAAGCTGCTTCTGGGAGACTGGGGCTCTGAAGAACCCAGTGGAAACCACCAACCCCAGAGTCAGCTTTTGCCTTCTTTATGTCTGCACATCTACTTTCCCCCCTTTCCTGGTCCTATTCTACCCTGAGCCCAGGAATCAGCAGCCAGAGACCAGAAGCCTTTCCCAGGGCCCCTCACCCCTGCCTTTCTCCCACCTTTTTGGTGGCTGTGTCTCTGCCTATCCTGCAGGGACACCACAGGGCGCACCGAAGGGTCGGGTGAGACTCACCAGTCTTATCTGAATTGCAGAGAATGGTTTCCTTCTCGGCTCTCACACCAGGGCTGGGGGCGTGTTTCATCCACATGGTGATGGTGAACTGGTCCGTCAAGTTCTTGGGCACAATCCCATCAGGGACCTTGGCACCCTGCCTGCCATCAAACTTGAAGATCATCTCGCTGCTGTCCACCAGCAGTCCTGCAGTCCAGTTTGAGGCAGCGCTGGGGGACGGCAGGAGGTCGATGATGCCAGAGGAGGCTCCTGCAGGGGTAAGAACCAAAGGGCAAAGGGTTATTCCTCTGGGAGTGGGTGGCCTCACCTTCTGTTTTTTGCTCATAGGTCAGGATAAGCTATAGGTGACCCTTAAACAACCCTAGTTTGAACTGTGTGGGCCCAATTATATGTGGATTTTTTTTTCAATAAATACTGCAAATGTATCTTCTCTCTCTTATGATTTTCTTTTTTTTAAATAATATATTTTATTGATTTTTTACAGAGAGGAAGGGGGTTGGGATAGAGAGCTAGAAACATTGATGAGAGAGAAACATCCATCAGCTGCCTGCTGCACATTCCCCACTAGATATGTGCCTATGACCAAGGCACATGCCCCTGTCTGGAATCAAACCTGGGACCCTTGAGTTTGCAGGCTGACGCTCTAACCACTGAGCCAAACCAGTTAGGGTGCTCTTATGATTTTCTTAATAACATTTTCTTTTTGCTAACTTTCTTTATTGTAAGAAAAAATATTAATACATATAACATTCAAAATACATATTAATCAACTATGCATGTTATTGGTAAGGCTGCTGTCAGCAGTAGGCCATCGGTCATTAAGTTTTTGGAAAGTCAAAAGTTATACATGAATTTTTGAGTGCACTGGGAGTCAGGACCCCCAGCCCCCACATTGTTTAAGGCTCAGCTGTACTCAGTGCACTTATTCAGAGGTCTGGCCCAGTCCTGAGCTAGGTGACTTAGAAATGCTTATGTTCCGCTCAGGGAGGCATCAGTAACTTACAAAGAGAAGTGTTGCATGTGGCAAGCCAGAATGCAATGAACTATCATACAAGAAAGAAGTACTGGAGGAATTCAGGAAAATGGGGTTCCCCTGCAGGCTTTCATAAGTAGGCAAGGTTCTTGGAGAAGGCCAGGGTTTATTGGGATCCATAGATTCATTCACATATTCATTCATCCATTAACCTGTTCAGCTATTGATAGAGCACTGACAAGATGCCAACACCCTCTGCAGGTGCTGGTGATGTAAAGGAGAATCAGCACCATCCCTGGCCTGGAAGAGCACAGTACCACCAAGTGGTCAGATAATTGTGATACAGTGTGATCAGGGCCGTGAGGGGAAGGTCTAGGTCCTGATCCCATCAGGAGTATAAGCCACTTTGTACTCACCACACTTTTTATCCTTCCTTTTTAATCAACCACTAGAAGCCCAGTGCATGAAATTTGTACATTTTTTTGGGGGGGAGGGGTGTCCCTCTGCCTGGCCTGCGCCCTCTCACAGCCTGGGAACCCCCAGGGGATGTCCGACTGATGGCTTAGGCCTGTTCTCCATAGGGTAGGCCTGCTCTCACATGAACATCTTTAGCACTGCTGTGGAGGCAGGAGACATTCCTGCCACTGCTGCTGTGCTTGCCAGCCCTGAGCCTGGCTTCTGGCTGAGAGGCGCTCCCCCATGGGAGCACACTGACCATCAGGGGCAGCTCCTGCATTGAGCGCCTGCCCCCTGGTGTTCAGTGTGCGTCATAGCCACCAGTTGTTCTGCCTTTTGGTCGATTTGCATATTAGCCTTTATTATATAGGATTTGTTTAGACCAAATGGTATAATGGTTGAGTTCTGAAGTCAGAATTCGATGCCTGGCAGAATGATTTGTAGTCTTGTTACTGTGCACAAGTCACTTAACCTTTCTGATGTTCCACTTCATTTTCTACTATCTCCCTTCCTGGGGTGTTGTGAGGACTGAACAAGAAACTGCATTAGAGCTTGCAGCAGCATGCTCATCACAAGGTGAATGCTCATTCCATGTTAGCTATAACTTTATCATTATAATAATCTTCTACCACTGTGATTCCACTCTAATGCATGGACTTAACCAAAGAAGTGGTAGTGTAGGGGCAAACTTGTGTCTTAGGAGAAGCACACCTGAAACTTTGTGGAGGATGGAGCTGAGGTGAGTGGGATAATCCTTGGGCCTCCAATTACTTCCTATTGAAGCTCAAATGCTGCCCCAATCTTATGTTCTCCACATCTGTATGTTCCACCCAGGAGCAGGCTCAGCTACTCAGGAAGGAGGAGGGCAGGGGGCTTCCTGATACTATCAAGAAGGAAGAGGCAGGGAATCTAAGGTGTGCACGGTGCTGGGGGCCACCACTGTGGAGCTGTCTCCTGGCTCAGGGCTGACCAGTTAGTTATAAATGCTGATGAGTTTAATGGACAGTGGCTGGGTGTATTACCTGCTATTTGTCAGGGATCATGGACTTCTGAATTCTGCATATTAGAGCCTAATGATTGGGCTCCTAAGTTAACAACCACAAACATCTCCTGTAGTTAAAATGACCCTTGAAATCTCTCAGGAAAGTGACATATTGGAAACCAATATACTTCTTTGCAAATGTTCAACCTCGCTAGTTTTGCCTCCAGCCTTGGAACAGATCATTGGGCGTGAGGTTGACCACCCATTGGCTTGTAATCAAAAGATATGCTGTGTGAACAGTATACTCTCTTCAGCACGGTGAGAAGCTCACCTTGGAGAGGCCTCTGAGAACCACAGAGTCTGAGAGTGGAAGTGTTTGGGCTCCCAATTCATGATTACCTTGTGGTTTATGTGTATCAAGGGCAAATGGGGGCAGTGTTGACTGCATTATTTACATGCATATTTTTGAGAGTTTTGGGTTGGTACCATGTCTGACACACAGCAGACACTGCATTAATGTGTACAACTAACTGCCTTTCCTCTCATCTAGTGCCTCCAAAAGATGCTTCTGGCTATTTACCCAATGCTCCTGTGAACCTGCCCATCCAGCCTATTGTCCATGCCCCACATCACTCATCAGTATTTGTTCTCATCTATTCCACTAGAGACTCCTTTGGTATCTATTTTACCTACCTGTTGATTCAGACTAATTTTCTTTTTAACACAAACATACACACACACACACATTGATTTCAGAGAGGAAGGGCAATGAAGGGAGAGACAGAAACATTAATGGTGAGAGAGAATTGGCTGCCTTCTGCATGCCCCTTCTAGGGATTGAACCTACAGCTCGAGCATGTGCTCTTGACCAGAATCGAACCTGGGACCCTTCAGTCTTCAGGTTGATGCTCTATCCACTGAGCCAAACCAGCTAGGGCAAGATGAATGTTTTAATGATCAACAAAGCCTTAAGGGTTATCATTCTTCAGAGCTATTTGAATGAAAAAAAGCTACCAAGATGGTAACAGGCTAAGACTTGGAATGATTTGGGAGGTATATGGTCTTTGGAACAAATTGTTAGAACCCCTAGACTAGTGCAACATGGCAACAGTTTTTTTGATCCATAATTAAGTTGGCTCTGACACTAGAATTTGTTCAGCATGAAGACATCCTGCCGACTGGGGCACAACAGAGTGTGTGTCGGTTCCTGGAACTTCAGGCAGCCAGGGAGACAGAGGTGGAGGGCTCCTGACTTCTGGCTCCAGCCAATGCAGCAACACCATGTATCAGGGCCTGGTGCGGAGGTCTGTGGGTGGCCAGCACACAGTGGAGCCAGGGTGGGGACTGCCAGGGATCAGAACTCTATAACTTGAAGCTTCTTTTTGTCTAAGGACCTTACTGTTGTTCAGCAAACATTCCTATAGAATCCACACTGCAATCAGCACCTTAGGCTAGTGAAGGGGCTGCCTGTAATTCCCCCCCAAACAGGTCTGCATAGAGGAAGAGATGTGCAATGTAGGTACAGGTGTGAGGTGATAGGGGTAAGACATAAAGAGATTGGGAGGCAAGATCAGTTGCATTTGCTAAAGGCCAGCCCTGGTCAGGATTATTCTATATATATAGCCTATACATACAGTACATTATTTTTCATAGTTACAGGTCTTTATTATCCTTTCCCTAGGAAACTTTTTGGGGGCACTGAGTGCCAGAGCAGAATGAAGTATTTCAGTGCTTTTTCTTACTCAGCTATGCAGTTAATACTATTGATTCTGGTTTGCAGATAAGAACCCTGAAGCTCAGCAAACCCAGGGTCACAACCAGCTAGGGAGTAGGCACATCATCAGGACTTTCCAATTCTTTCCTCTCCCCTTAGACCTCCCCACGTATCATGTCACTGAACCTGGAGGGGAACCTTAGAACCTCCTGTACATTTTACAAACATGGAAACTGAGGCCCAGGGAGGGAAAATGACCAAGCTCACACAGCCACACAGCAGGCTAGAGGCAAGCACCTGGCTAATGTTCTTTCTACCACAGACACCTAGCTAATGTTCTTTCTACCACACAGTAGAGTGTTCTGCCAAGCACAGCCCAGGCACCTGGAACCCGGCTCCCTGTGCAGGCCGCTGTCTACAGAAGGGCATGTTGAAGACAGCGTATGACCTGCAAGGCCATCCATGCAGGGCTCCCCTGTCTTCCCTGGTGTGGGGAGCAGCAGCCCACCCTGCCGCATCCACAGATGTTGCAAACAGGGAAGGAAACATCAAGCTGCATTTAAGCAGATGGTGCAGATTCCTGCAAACTCAACATCTTGTATTTCTTTTCTCCGTGCAATTAAACAAATAGAGATTTGCCTTCTCCCAAAGTTGTTCTCTCTCTCTCATCACCCCAAAGGATTCCATGGAGAGCAGTGTGTAAATGGATGTATCATTTGCAAAGATGGGATGGCATCATCTGCACACTTGGGTGTATTTCAGATGCTCCTTGGAACTCTTCCACAAAGACCCTGGGACTCAGCTGAGAGGCCACATGATCTTGGGTACAGCAGCTGCAGTGGCGATGAGGCACGGGAGGGCTGGGAAGCAGAGGTGAGGTCTGATTCAAGGTCTCTGAGCCCTTCAGGGTGGGGAAGCTTCTCTGAGGCAGTGGTAGAGCTGGGGGTAAATGAGGCAGATTCCAGGGTACACTGTGATGTGAGAACCCAAATAAGCCTGGAACCAGTTGTCACTGTCTGGACTTCTTAATTGAAAGGTTTGCATTCTGCTCTGAATGGTCTTGGTGAGGGCAGGGAATCCTTAGCATCTCCAGCTGGAATTGTGGCAATGTTGATTGACATGCCTCCTCATGGCCGACCACAGCATGGGAAAGGATGAGGATAAGCGGGAAGGTCTCAGGGGAGAAGAACCATTGTAATTAAGAACAGAGGCCTCATTCCCACGAATGGCAATATCATCTCCACATTATTTCAATAAATGTTTGTGTAACGTCTAAGTTATGCCAGGTACCGAGAATGCAGCAATGAAGTAGACAGAAATGGGTCCTACCTTTAGAGATGCAGTAGACAGTCTTATTTTTGGTGGATGGAGCAGTTCAGTGATAGAGAGTCTCAGGGGAAGCAGGAGGCTCTCTTGACAAATGCTCTATTAGGACTTTATGATGGGAGGGTGCATCCTGCTCTCAACATGTTTCTCTGACCCACTGATATCACTTGTCCACGTGACCTGCTCTGACCAATGAAATGTGAGTGCAATGGACATGTACCATATCAGGGCAGATGCCCTGAGAGCCATCCCATGGTTCATCATGTGTCTCTTCCATGTACCATGAGAGCCACAACACCCTAGGAAGGCTGCTCCTTTAGCCTGATCCCAGTGGGAAACTAGCATGGAACAGCGTCACAGTCAACCCAAGAAAACATGGGTAGAAACAATAAGTGAATCCCTATTATTTTAAGCCAATGAGATTTTGGGGTCATCTGCTACCACAGCATAACCTGCTATCCTAACCAATAATCCACGAAAGTGACTTCAGCAGCTGTAATTCCCATTTCTCCATCTGCATACCTTCAGTGTGGACAGGGATGACTTTGTTGTCCTCTCAGGAGCTCAAACCTATGGTTCCTACAATCACACTATCATTGTTCCTCTGGAATCCTAGACAAGAGGTGCTCCTCCAGGGCCCAGGATCTCTAGATGAAACAAGCTGGGCTTTGGATGAGCGGCCAGCCAGTTTTCTGGAGCAGGACCACAGATAACCAGTTACTGACCAGCCTGGGGAAGGTCACTGTAGACAAAAACCTTCTCCTCAGGATGGGAAGCATGCTGTATGGTAGCTGCCTCAAAAACCTCAAAGAAACAGGTCTATCAGGAGAGGAATTCACCGCTCACAATCATCATCCGCGAGTCAGTGTGTGCAGCTTTTGGCTGCTGTATGATTAGTGATTGAATCAGATTCCCAAAGGGTGTGCACAAGTTTTCCTTAAAGTCAGAGACCCACTTCAGCCCTCTGGGAATAGAAGCACTAGCTACGACTAGGGGACCAACACTGTCCCTTGGAAGCCCCGGCTCTTTAGGGGTGCACTGGAGACTCCAGCTCCTTGCAGTTGGGCCATTCTGAGGGTATAAAGCCTCTGTCGGTGATTCTTGCTGAGGGCAGCTATTAAGCTGCCATGTGTAGTTTTCGGCACTTGTGTCTTCCCCAGGAGTCTGAATTAAGTGGTCTTTTACTTTACAAAACCTCAAGAGGTACAGCATGTGGACAGTCCACAGATGTCTGCAGAATTAACAAATACTTAAATGAATAAATGGATCCTCTATGAAAGCCTCCTGGGTCCCAAGTGTGTGAATTCTGAGAACAACTTAATGTCCAGTGACCCGAGCTGCTCAGAAAGATCCATCGCTTGATTTAATAGCTCTTATCCTGTGGCCTTTCCTTCAACAAGACCTGTCCTCACAGTTCATGCCTCCACGTATAAAAGAGCTGCAGGGGTGACGGGTGCAGGAGGTGCCTTCGCTGCCAGCACTCTGGTGATCCCGAGGAGGAGCAGACCCTGGCCTCAGGGCTTGGAAGGCATGTGCGTCACAAACTGCTTTCCTATTTACCGTAATATGCAGTGACTGAAGGTCATCGAAACAAGCCTTTTCTTGGGCCGTTGTTAATGTCAAATTTAATCTGGCCAAGAGGTCTTCCCAAAGGTTTCCCCACGCGTTTCATACTCAAGGCAGTTCTGTGACACTTCACCTCCGAAAAGCCAGGGGCTGAGACGGCAGAGACCTTCATTTAAATCTCTGAATTAAGAGGAAATATTGTGCAATTTGCCCAACTTCTCCCAGAAGCCTGGCTCTTTGCAAAGCAAGGGCAGCAAGGACTATATCCAGCCCCACAAGGTGAAGGGGCACAGGTTCGGGGCCCTGATTATTTTTACTTCAAGGCGGAGTGGGAGAATCTCAGTGTACAAACCTCAGGCAGCAATATGCCTGCCTCTCAGCACTTCATTGGGAACAAAGACTGTGGAATCTCAGAGGGAAGGCAGGGGTGGGTGGTGGGTGGGAAGAGATCAACCAAAGAATTTATATGCAGTTCCCATAATCCATGGACACAGACAACAGCGTGGTGAAGGCCGGGGTGGGGGGTTGGTTTGGGTTAGAAGGGGTCAATGAGAAAAAAGAGGACATATGTAATACTTTGAACAATAAAGACAGATGAAAACAAACAAACAAACAAACAAACAAACAAACAAACAAAAAACCAGGCCATTTCAAGTGCTGCTGCACCTGCCAGGTACCTCCTGACTGTAGGCTTTGTGCAGTTACTGTCTGACTCCCCCTAACCGGCATTCTATCACTGCTCGTCATGGAGCTGATGCTGCAGGTGGAGGAAGCAGGTGGGCAATGACCAGACATCCACGTTCCTCTGTGGAGACACCCCTGCTGGAGTCCCTGCATAAGCACAGCATCATAGAAGAGATGCAGGAATGCAAAAGCACAAGGGCAGGATCCCAGGACAGGCCCGCCCCCTCCCCAATGACCACAGAGGGCAGGAGAATACTGACTAAAGGGAAGGGTTTAGAAAGATGAAGGGGGAGAGAGACCATCCTAGCAGAAGGAAACACAAATGAGTCTTAACAAGCCAGGCGCGGATGGGAATAAGCCTGGTGCAGAGATAAAGGAGACAATGCTGGCCAAGAAGAGGCAGAACATCAGGAGGAGGAAATGGGCCGTGAGGATGGATGAGGAGGTGGAAGCAAGTCTTCAGGAGGGTCAAGGGTAAGGCTAGAGCCAAGCACCACACCTGGAGGTTCCACAGGTGACTGCCACCATTGCCCCCTAACTCTGCTCTTGCCCTCGGTTCCTAGCTCTCCTGGGAGGCACTCTCGTCCAGCTAAATGCTCATCCCGGAGTCATCTTAGACGCCTTTCTCACTCCTGACAGCCAACGAATCATTAAATCTTGCCGAATTGGCCTCCTAACTCTTGTCTTAAATTCATCCCGATTGCAGCTGCCCTGGTTCAGAACTCATTATCTCTTTCTCAGACTGTGGCAATAACATCCTAATTGGTCTCCCTGTTTCCACCCTAAGTCAATAAAGATTTGTAGAATAAAATATGCATGAATGCTGAGGCTTATGGTGCCATGGCAGCTCCCTGGTTGAGAGACCCTGTAGGAAACTCACCTACCATCTCCTGAAGGCACACAGAGGCTTGTCTCCAGCACCTCGAGTTTCCTCAGGGATCAGAGACCCAGGCTCCGTTTGAGGAGCCACCAGTCTGCGCTTCCCTCGTGGCACAAACCACGGGGCCCGATGAGCTGCCTCCTTCTGAAGGAGATTCTCGCACCAGATAGGCACCTGAGTCCCACTCATTTGCCTCTGCCCCTTTTCCTGAGCTCCACCTCAGCAGAACACAAGATCCAGACTCGGAACAGGGAGGCTGGCGTGGCCCTGCCCATCAGGGCTACTCAGACAGAGTTCCCGTCAGTGTGGAGGGTGGCACTCTCGGGAAGGTCACCAAAAAGACACGCGGGTTTCTCTCAACAAAGGGTCTCCCTGAGCACCAGGTAATCTTGCGTGCACCTTAGGGAAACTGCTTTCTTGGCTGAATTAACCTGCCCTCCTGCAAGGCGAGCTGGCAGTCTAGGGGAATGAGCTGTGTTAACACCAGATGCAATTTTGTGCTCAAGTTTCTTCCCGCAGAAAATCCTTTTCACTCTCCATATCTCCCCATCTCTCCAGCAACATTCAAGATCAAATCACAAGTGTGTGCCCTTGGGCCCACCTGATCTTTAACAAGCCGATTCCATCATGGCCTTGCAACCTGGAGGAGTTTAGGAAATGGCTGTACCCCACAGGGTGGCGTGGGGTTGAATGGACTCATAATTCAGGTGATCATTTAGGTGCACAGGGAGCGAAACAGGATATCCATTCAAAGTAAGATGTTGTCTGTCTGCAGAGTGGGGGAGAGGGCTGGAGGCAGTTTTCTGAATATTGCAGGCCCCTTATATCCATTTTTGAGATGTTGGTGGTGTATGATGTCCCTGCTCAGCTACATCGTTCTGGAGAAGTCGGTGTTCCCCCAGGCCTTCCTTGCCAGCCTGGTGACATAATAAATGGAACACAGTGATACCTAAGCAGAGTTTATTTCACATGTAGTTCCAAAAGTTTCACTTGGCTCTTTGGCAACCAGCAATTTTGATGAAGGGGTGTAGGAGTGAGTGAGTGTGTGTGTGTGTGTGTGTGTGTGTATGTGTGTGTAACAATGTTGATGGGGAAAATGTTCCAAATATAGTAGTGGAGGGACCCCCAGGAGGAGATGGCAGGCTAGACTGTGCTCGGGAGCCCCCATTCCTTTGTGGAAATGTAGTTGTCCCCCAATACAGGCCTGGTGCAAGGCTAAGCTCCCGATAGCACTGCTTCAGAGTCCAAGTGAGTTCCTCAGTGTTTTTGAAGAGAACAAAGAAGAAATATCACATATTCGGGTGGGGTTGAAAGAGGCCCATCAACACATCAACAATCTCATTCTCTATGGGGGTGCATTCCAACCACACTGAGCATCCTCTCATTCCACAGGCAGGCTGGACAGGTTCCCCTCCTACCTCCCAAGGCCTGGCCTAGCATCTCAGATTCCGAGCTGAAGAGATGTTCCTTCTGAGAGGCCCACCGCCACTTTCTGGCTCTGTCACTTTCTATCTGTGTGACCTTGAAAAGTCATGTTTCCTCCCTGGGCCTCACATGTTCCATTTCTAAAGTTGGTAACACCTTCTCACAGTGAGAATGAGAAAAGTAAATAAAATAATACACGTCTAGAGTCTGGCTAATGAGGTGCTCAATAAAGCGAAGTGTCCTGGGTAGCACCCCTCTCTCAGCCCTTGTCCTAGGTGCCCGGCCTGCTCCTTCCTGTGGCTCCATCTCCCTGCTCACAGCAGTAGGCCCCTCCCCCACACTTGGACACCTTCACTCTGCCCACTCCTTTCCCACCCAAGGCCTTCTTCTCTGATGTGGGCAGCCAGGCCGGGCTTTACCGGCATTCGACCTGAGCCGCCGCACAGAGTCCCCAGCTTGTTTGAATGTGTTATGTTTTTATTATTAAAATTCTTCAGGATTTTTGGCATAAGGGTCCCACATTTCCATTTGCACTGGGCCCTGCAAATGATGTAGCTCTCCCCAGGTAACTGGCAGCACCCTTCATGCTGTCAGGTGCCTCTATAACCAACACATGGAAGGAAAGCCGCATTTCCTCAGGACCTGCTCCAGGTGCTCTGGAACCCATTGTGTCATTAATCCCTGTTCTACTGATAAAGAATAGAGGCTTTGTCACCTCCCTCACCCACACAATGGGTACATGGGGGGGGGGTCAGACCAGGTGTGTCTGATGCCAAAAGCTGTGCCTTCTGACCCTTTAACCACATCAAATAAACTCAATATCCACCCAGGAGTTACAAGGCAGTGGGAAGGGCTGACACTCTCATAAAATAATCAGATGTGCTTTGTATAGACCATTTGAAAGGAATTCATTAAAGAAAACTCCCACAGGGGACAACCTACCACACAGTTTCTGAAGGGATTTCTCCGAGTAGGTCTCCCGGTCACATCCCTTCCCAATGTAATTGGTCTGCAGCTCCGTGGTGATCTGGATGGAGGACACGGCCCCATCGCACGTCTCCAGGTGGATGCTGGGGAACAGGGGCACACTCCCCGAGCCAGGCTGGTACTCAATCCTCTTGGTCCAGTCTGAATAAACAAGGGGAGGATGAAAGTCAGTCAGGTACAGCCAGTTGTGCGAGGACACTTGTTTTTAATAGATGAGCTTGTTCCAACACAACTCACATATGAGGGGATAATTGGAGGATAACAGGACTTTCCCATTTGCTTATGAAACATTGCCTCGCTGAGAAATACTGGGCGACAGCAGGAAACTGCCCGGCTGAAGTGAGCCATTGGGGAATGTACAACGTGTGCACACGTACACACCTCACACATCTACCAGCTCCTCGGGCCACCTTGTTAGAAACTGCGCCCACTGCACCTGTGGCTACAACTTTGCATCCTGTTCAGACCACCCTCCTTCCACCCATTCACAGTAATGCACAAGCCACAACCCTCCCCACGGCCACTTCCATGAGCAAAGGTCAGGTCTCTTCAAGGTCAAGTGCCATACTTATTGTAGCACCTATGCTTCTTAGACATGAGGCCATGTAAAACTGTGCTAATGTCTTCCCTTTCATTCCTTTTTCTGCATCACTGATGAGGTGTCTGAGGGTTGTGCCCCTCGCCCAATTTCCTCATTTTTCCCCAGTGTGTCCATTTTTAGGAACACTCACGTCTTGTCATAAACAAACAAACAGAAAATGATGGTTCAAGAATCACACGAGGTCCTGAGGTGCGGTGCAAGAATTCTTTCCCAAATACTCGGGACTGTGACCCACTTTGCTAGGGCTGATGGTCCTCAGTGTTTTTTAGTGGAAGAAAAGATTTGGGGACAAAAAAGCCTTAGAGAGGGATAAAATCACAATTAAGATGGCACCACACGAAACACAGCAATCAACCAACATAAACACTAAGAGTGAGTGTACACATGAACGGACTGAAACAGCAATACGCGCACGTGAAAGTCAGAGCCAATACAGAGCAGCATTCATAGCGACCGCTAACAGTGCTTGCTGACAACAGCGAGCTTCTCATGCTCTGCAAGGATGCGCATCCGAGGTTGGTGCAACCCTAAGGCTGACTCAAGGGTAGAAAGAAGAGTGAATCTGGGGGAATCCAAGATGGCGGCATAGGTAAACACCTACACTGCTGCCTCGCACAACAATTTCAAAACTACAACTAAAAGACAGAACGGACATCATCCAGATCCACAGGAAAGCTGGCTGAGTGGAAGTTCTACAACTAGAGGGAAAGAGAGGGGCTCACGGAGACCCAGAGGAGCTGCAAAAAGCTGAGGTATGGAGACGCGCGTGAGGAGAGAGCGGGTGCCGGAGTACCTGGCTGGCTTTCTCTGGCGGGAGGAAAACGGAGACTCTCAAAGGCATTGAACCCCTTCTCTTTCGACACTAAACCCCAGATCCAGCCGAAACTCATACGGGGGGAGTTTGGACTGTGAAAAGGGAGAAGTGCACGGAAATTTAGGGGAGTCGCAAAAGATCAAAGGCCTGGTGGCACACAGGGCACTGCGTGCAGGACAGACTGCTGATTGTGCCGCTGGCTTTTGCGAGTGGGCGGGAGACAGACCCTCCCAACTGTGCCACTTCTGAGTCCACTAAGCCCCTGTTTCGGGCGAAACCCTGGGGACCTAGATTTGTGTGGTCCTGGTGCGCAGGGGAGCTGGAAAGGCAGCGGTTAGAGGCACTGCGGGTGCACGCGCGCACAAGGACCGCTCCAGCCATTACCCAGGCACATGAGACTCAGGGGCCGTGGAGGGCGGGGCCGACTGGAAGGCAAGGCGGTCCCTTAAGCCCTGAGACTCCACCCTCCCAAGCTCAACAGAGGCTTCTGCGGTTTTGCAGTCTGGTATCATAAGGCTGAATTCAACACAGAAGTTTTCCCCCCGGCATAGTGAAAATGCCGAGACAAGGGAAGGGATTACAAACAAAAGAAATGGAGGAAAAAAAACGACTGGAGATAGAGTTCAAAACCACGCTTATAAGGTTTTTCAAGAATATGCTAGAAAAGATGGATAAATTTAGTGAGACCCAAGAGGAGATGAAAAAGGTCCAACTAAAGATGAAAAAAAGGCCAACTAGAAATTAAACATACACTGACTGAAATAAAAACTATTATACAGAGTCCTAACAGCAGACTAGAGAAAGGCAAGGATCAAGTCAAAAATCTGAAATATAAAGAAGCAGAAAACATTCAACTGGAAAAGCAAGAAGAGAAAAGAATCCAAAAATGTGAAGATAATGTAAGGAGACTCTGGGACAGCTTCAAGCGTACCAACATCAGAATTGTGGGGGTGCCAAAAGAAGAGAGAGAGCAAGATACTGAAAACCTATTTAAAGAAATAATGACTGAAAACTTGCCACATCTGGTAAAAGAAATAGACTTACAAGTCCAGGAAGCACACAGAACCCCCAAAAAAAGGAATCCAAAGAGGACCACACCAAGACACATCATAATTAAAATACCAAGAGCAAAAGACAAAGAGAGAATATTAAAAGCAGCAAGAGAAAAACAGTTCATTACCTACAAGGGACACCCATACGTCTGTCAGCTGATTTCTCAACAGAAACGATGCAGGCCAGACGGGAGTGGCAAGAAATATTCAACGTGATGAACAGCAAGAACCTACAACCAAGAATAATCTATCCAGCAAAGCTATCATTCAGAATTGAAGGGCAGATAAAGAGCTTCACAGAGAAGAAAAAGCTAAAGGAGTTCATCAACTCCAAACCAGTGTTATATGAAATGCTGAAAGGTGCTCTTTTAGAAGATGAAGAAGAAAAAGGTAAAAGACAAAAAATTATGAACAACAAATACATATCTATCAACAAGTGAATCTAAAAATTAAGTGAATTAAAAATTTGATCAACAGAATAAACTGGTGAATATAATAGAATCAGGAGCACAGAAAGGGAGTAGACTGATAATTCTCAGGAGGACAAAAATCATAAAGCATCAAACAGACTGAAATTATAGCAGAAAGATTAAAGTTAGGTGAGGTAGATAAGTGATCAATCAAAGGACTTGTATGCATGCATATAAGCATAACCAATGATCACAGACACTGGGGGGTCAGGGTATGTCTGGGAGGGAGGGGGGGCAATGGGGAGATATGTATAAAAATTAATAAAAATTAATAAATTAACAAAAAAAGAGAAAAAAAAGAAGAATGAATCTGAATCATCCAGAAACATAAGTTGTGAAAACTATTCATTTATGAATCTCAAATGTTTGTTACATAGAATGTGGCTGGACAGTCGCTTTACTGAAGCAGAAATGAAAATCTATGCAATTGCTTGCCCTGACCCATGAGAAGCCTAGAAAGTCCCGAACTTAGAAAGTCAGTCACCAGGGGGCTCCAGTCCCAGTGGGCCACTGGCCACCAGCTTGAGCTATACCAGTAGAGTGCAGAGGGCTGGGCATAGGGGCCAGACAGATGGCTTTGTTCATGAAGCAACCATTTGCTGGGGGTTTCCATGTCCCAGGCTCTGCTTGGAGCATCATGGATAGAGCAGTAAAGGAGTCTAGAAAGGTCCCTGCCTCGTGGAGCTGGGGGAGAGAGGCAGATGAAGCAGCAGCTGGGGCTGTCCTAGCAGAAAGGAATGAATAGTGCTATGAAAGGAAGCACGGTGGCAGGGGGGCCTCTTCCGATAGAGAGAGTTCCCATTTGAGCTGAGGCCTGAATACCAAGGATGCATGTGTGGAAAGCCTCAGAGAAGCAGGTGTGAAGCAGACATAGCTATGATCTGGGCTTGACTCTATCAGGACAGAGAGATCTTGGGCAGGTTAGTGAAGATCTCCAAGCCTCAGGCACCTCATTGGCAAAATAGGGGCCACTGCACAGACCTTACAGAGTTGAGTGATGATTAAGTACAACAATGCGAGCATGTCCTGCAGTAGGGCCCTGACTGATATTTGAGAGAAGAAAGGAGATGTTTGGTCCTTGGGGGAGAGGGGGAGCAAATCTCCCTGCACGGCAACCTTGCCACATGCTTGATAACTGTGTAATCTTGGTCTATCTCCGAACCCCCACATTAACCAGTTGCTCTTTATTTTTTAAAAATGTATCTTTATCATTAAAAGTATTATAGATATTCCCCTGCTCCCTCCCCGCTGGCCCCCCAAATTGAACAGAGCACTCCATGAGCAGAAACTGCACACCAGGGGCGTGAGATTTGTCTCCAGGGAACTTGCCATGAGAGGGCATTTGGATGAGGGTGACTATATGCGAAAGAGGATATACCCAATGACATGTTTTTCCTCATAGCCTCCAGGAGCTGTGCCTGGTCTGGCCTATTACCTTCCTATGGCGCTGCTATAGCCTGTGCTCCAGGGGCTCCACGTTTGGGCTTAAGGACCAACCACTGAAGGATGGACACCCAGCCTTGTGGCTTCCCATGTACAAAATAGTTTTAGGCCACTGTGCATTGAATCATGCTCTTCCTTCCTTTCTACCTCCTTCTGTCTTGGCATCTCCACACAACTTTTCAGGATTTTTCCATGTCTGGGTAGAAACTCTCCCCTGTGCTCTCACAACATCCTAAACAATAGCCAATGACATTAGACTCCAAGCTTCATGGTCACTCTGAATCCCTGTCATGCAGCACAATACCTGGCACAGAGTAGATGCTCCCTAGATAGTGGTAGAAAGTGGAATGGATCCTATAAGATATCCATTTGTGTGCCCGCCTCTCCCAGTAACTGGGAACTCTCTGAAGTCAGGCTTTGTGATGTTTATTTTTAATCCTTCCACATCTAGCTCAGAGCACAGGAAGTATTAGCCACATGAATCTGGGGAGCCCCAGACATCTGACATTCATTGTTGCCCTGACAGCCCCTCTTGAATCACAGACAGAACCCATGGCCTGTGCGAAGCCCCTGCCCTCAGTCCTACAGAGCCAACCATCCCAAAGACAGCCATGACATGCTTGGTTCTCTTTGTTCTCATTGGGGCAATTGGTTCAGAAGTGATGTGGAAGAATCTGCTTCCTAATAACAAGAAGTGACAACAAAGAGGTCTTTCTCCCCCCCCCCCCCTCCCACTTGCTCTGGTGACCTCATGAGGCTTGTTTTTGAGGGTTTAAGAGGAGCAAGCACTTGATGAAGCTTTCTGAGTGTGGTATCCTGAAGAGAGCGGGGAACTCACACAAACATCATTCATTTCCCAAGAAGGAGTTGGATGGGGATTACAAGAGCAAAAGCAAGTCATCAAGGTCAGCCTTGGCCACATGAAATGTCTATCCATGCTTATTTCCTGGAGGGTCAGATAGCATGATAGTTAAATATGCCCTCTTAATTCAGCATGTGTGGGTTCAAATCCAAGTAGTCCCACTTCCTGTGTAACCTCCTTGAGCCTCAGTTTCCTCTTCTGTAAAAGTACTACCTACCACCCAGGGATTAGATACAGAGTCATGTCAGCACCAAACCCAGGGCACATATTCAATAGATATATTATTGTTCAAATACCATTTATTCAATAATATTTATTGTAGGAATTAAGAAGACCTACAATTATTAAGCACTGACAAGGTGCTAAGCTCTTATACATCTATTTTTTTTTTCATTTAATCGGCCAGCAACCAGTTAGTGGGTGTTATCTTAATTGCACAGATGCCAAAGCCATGGCTGAAAGTTGATGTGACTTTGCCCAAGGCCACACGACTCTTTTAAAATAACTCCTCTATAATTCTGAGGATTTGCCAGAATTGAGAACAATGGCAATTTTTACACATTCGTTTTTGGACATTCAATTTATACTGATATAAAAATGGAAAAGGTGGTAATCTCTGAGGTTGGCAAGGGATCCAGAAGGGTTGCCTGTTTCATCACTGCTTGACCCTAAGGGCAGTTTGTAGGCTGCTTTGGCACTGAAGGCTGGAGATATCGGACATTGAATCTCAACTCCCTCAAATGCAGGTCATGTGACCATTGCAAAGCAGTTGTCATCTCTAGGCCTCCATTGCCTCATATGTAGATGTGAAATAATTACACCTCCTTGTGGGCTTGCTGTGAGCATTTAAGGCTATGGGTCCAACACAGATATCCTCCTCTTGAAGTCTCATGATAAGAACATTCCATTCCTTGGTTCACAAGCTTCCCAAACTTCTCTAAGCTGTCCTGCTTGGAAATAAAATCTTCACAGTTTATAAAGGGCCTAGAGACTAGTTTATGAATTGTGGTTCATTTTTTTTTCTTCTTCACTTCAGTGAAGAGAAAGGAAGCAGACCACCTATTGTTTTAATAATAAGGTTCAATTACACTGTAAGTGTTCCTGAAAAAGCTAACATTGGAATGCCTTCAGGCATTAAAATCCTTCCCTGTGGATTAAGGATTTAGAAACATGATGATTTTACTCTAACTCCCATTAAATTTGGGGCACATATGTTTTCTTATTAGGAGAATGTTAACTACTTGAAATTCTCATGTTATATGCCTGGAGGTGGAAATAAGCTAATCTGAGACTTCTGGAAGGCATAGGCTTTGGGGTTTTTTATAATCCAAGACATTCAGGCCCATTCTTCCAATTCTGCATGACAGAAAAAGACATAAGTGTGTCAAAACATTCTTCTCTCCTTAACTGTGCCCATTCTGGGGCCTCCAGCTCTTCCTGATCTCAGCTTTCAGCAGCTGAAAAAGCATTAGAACTTTAGGAAATTGCTGGGTTCCTATAAGGTGAGTGGCTGGATGTGGGATGCTGGGGAGTAGGAGAAAGGGAAGGGGCCTCCCTGAGTACCGATTGTTCAGGCAGCTGACTGTCTAACCAATCTCTGCAGGCACCAACCATCTGGCATCTTTCAAGACTTTCTCTAAGAGATTTATGACTTTGACTTGAGTATTAAGAGACTTCCTTTTCTACTGGGAGAAGCTAATGAGCTACCTTGACTCTTATCTCCACTGGCCAGCCAGTGCATCTGAATTGGAGGTTTGGGAGGAAGTAGAGATGGGCTGGAGAGGTGAGCAGAGGTCAGGTGAAGAATGCTAGCTAAAAGGTTTGGATTTCATATTTGAGCCAGGGAAGAGCCACAAATGGGTGGTTAGTGAGAACATGAAGTCTCCAGACTGTGTTTTGGAAAGGTTACTTGGCAGCTGGATTAGGCCTGGTATTCATCTGCAGAACATCAGAATACTCCTGATTAGCCACGGAGGGTTACTTCTGACTGGGCCACACAATGGGGCATTAGCTTCAATTTAATTACATCAAGGAGTGTTAAGTCTGCAGCTGGACAGACTCAGGTTTGAAGCCCGGCTCTACTTCTTCTTGATTGTGTGGCCTTGGGTAAATCACTGGACTTCTCTGATCTTATTTTCTCATCTGCAGAATGAATACAAATCTACTTTCCCCTATGGCTTTGGGAACTGGAGAAAAAAATATGCAAGGCACCAGGAACAGAGACCTGTTGTCACTACTACGTACTATGATTATTTTTGTACTGTTCTTCCATTATTCCAGATTTTCTCTTCACATTTTCAAAACTGCTGTGTGCTACTGTGAGGTGGGACTTTCAGCTGGAAGCGGGTAGGAGGAGATGAAGATTCAGAAGCTGGGCATCCAATCCTGGCTCCAAGACTAGCTTCACGCTCAGAATGGCCCCATGGTTGGTCTATGCTCTGCTGTCACTGCCTTAAAATTCTTAATAATTTTAAAACAAGGAGCCCCCCACTTTCATTTTGCATTGTGACTCATAAATAGCTGGTCCTGCCCTTCCCACTGAGTAACCTTGGGCATGTTGCATAACCTTTCTGAGCCTCCCTTTCTTCATCTGCAGAATAGAGATATTCATTAACTACCCCAAAGGGAGGAACTCAGGCTATGCGTCAGACCCAGCTGTGAATCCAGCGATGTTACTTGCTACCATGTACTGTGGGCCAGTCATTTCCTTTTCCATCTGACTTAACACGGGCAGACACTGGCGATATTGTCACCTATTTCAGAGCTGCGGATAGGGTTTATGTTCAGTAAAAAATGCAAGCTGCTTAACCCTGAGCCCAACACATTGTAGGCACATTATTTTTGAGGAGTAAACCATGTGTTTTTGTCTTCTCCAATGACAAACAATTACACTCGGGCACAACTCACAAAGAACCAAAACACAAACTCTCTCTGAACTCAATGTACTAATGTAAGAAGTCTTCTCTTCCTCTATTCCTGACCCTATTCCATTGACTGCATTTTATTTCCACAAGAGCATTTCACTACCTTTTAATTCCCACTGAAAGGAGCCATCTTAATTAACTACAACAGAGAAGGAGAAGGTGCAGATATTCTTGTGCATAGAGGTTAAGCCTCAAGGCTGTCCCTCTGGCTGTTGCTCAGGCCCTGCCCTTCCTGCAGGAAGGTCAAGATGCCAACCATTCCAACCCGGATCATAACAGAGACTGGACCTGAAGCAAGATGCCGCCAATGTTCTCCCTTTGCTTAGAGAGACAGGTTGGGAGGTTTCCAGGGGCAGCACTGGAGTTGACTGTACAAAGCACTTGTGCTTCGGTGATGTACAGTAAACCGAGTCTGTCTCAGCCCACCAGGTGGGATCAGTCACCCCTCGTTCCTCCTGTGGCTGTTCCTCCTTGAACTGGAGGAAAAGTTCCCTCTAGGGATCATGGAGGGGAGAAAGGGACTCAGCTTATGGGCCCACCTATCCTGACCTGACCACCATAAAGCTCTGGGGCTCCAAGTGGTGAGACAGGTGGGGAGCTCCCTTTAGGACCCACTCCTGAGTTCTATCCCTCTCTCCTGGGCTGTGCTCTGTGCCTCACACACACAGATGGTTTCTGCTCATCATATAAATAAAAGTGAGTGCTGACTTAGAGTCCGTCTAGATCACTTAGTTCCCCCTGCCTTCTCAGAGCATCATCTCCCATCATTCATGGTACCATGCTGGTTTCTAACAATTCTTGTTTGTCTGTCTAAACTCTCCACCCACCCACTTCCTGCGCCCATCAGATGTCCCACAAGCACAGGGATTATGTCTGTTTTATTTGGTTTTAAATGTCCACTGCCTGGTACAATTCCTGGAATCTAGTGGGTTCTCACCAAGTGTCTGGTGGGTGAATGACAAGGGTGCTTCATGAAAGGTGCTGTGTGCAGACTCTGGAGCTCAGGGAACTCCCCTGGCACCCTGCTCTGGCTGCACTTGCTTCTTGTTGCCATTTCTTATGAATTTTCCTGCTCAGTCCTGTCCCTCAGAATTGAAGGTGTTACTGCCAGTCTACTGGGCTAGGTTTAGGGCTGCACACTGCCTCTCTAGGGCCCCAGAGATCCAAGTTCTGTCCTGCCCCCATGCCTAGACACTGCACCCCAATCCTGGCTGCCCACAATGTTGTGAAGGGGTCATTTCTCTTCTCCAGGGTTCTCTGGTGCCTGTCTGAGTGCCTTAGCTCCCCTATAAGCCTCTAGTGTTAGGTATCATTACTTTAAACCCGTGGCCTCCCCTTTCACCTCGATTCAAGCTCTCTCCTGGGCAGTTGGACGGACCCCAATGCTGCCCCTGAAGAGAGCCCTCTGGTGTTCAGAAACCAGGACCCTTGCCCAAAGCTTGGCTGCTTTCTCCCCAACCCTTTCATCCTCTTTAATCCCCTCAGCTCATGTGCTTTCCTGTACCCAAACCAAAGCATACCTGGCAGAAATGATGCTGAGAGGTACGGAAACCAGGCGATTTAAAAGCAGGCCTTCTAAAAGATAATTTCCCCAAAGGGGAAATCATTAATTCAACCAGCCAGGGTACTTTCTCTTGGATTTATAGAAGCTCTTCTCTCCTATGTCCAATAAACATGAGCATTTTCCAGGCAATTTTCTTATCTTGGGACAAATGTGTGATTAGTGAAAGATAAAGTAGCTATTCTTCAAGAATCTTTACTTTTATGGCTTTGAAAAGCATTTACAATGCAAGAGTATAGTTTTTCATGCACACATTTTCAGTCTTTTTGTAAAAATGGTTTATGTATATTTTCCATATTCCAGAAGTGTAAATCTCTTTAATCTGTAGATAAGTTGTACATGATTGCAAAGCTTACCTTTTAAAAAAAATAAAAATAGAAGGGCCATTATCTAGGTGATAAAGTCTGATTACTGAAACTAAACAACCCACTTGTCTTAAGCTGTGGCTGCAGATGAGGTCACATTTACGCTAAATACTGACCTGCCTTAACCAGGTTATCAGAAATGAGCCCTCTCAAGAAAAGGCTCCCAAATTAATTTTACGAGGCCAGCATTACCTTGATACCTAAACCAGATAAAAACATAAAAGAAAAAAAATTATAGGCCAATATTCCTGAGGAACATAAAGGCAAAAATTCTTGACAAAATATTTGCAAACCAAATTCAGCAATACATTAAAAAAATCATACATTACAATCAAGTGGGATTTATTTCTGGGATGCAAAGTTGGTTTAATATCCACAAATCAATAACATGGTATATCACATAAACAACAAGAAGGATAAAAATCATATATCATATCAATAGGTATAGAAAAATATTAGACAAATCCAACATCCATTCACTATAAAAACTTTCAGTGAAGTATGGATAAAGGAAACATACCTTCATATAATAAAGGTCATATAAGACATACCCATAGCTAACATCATACTCAAAGGTGAAAAGCTGAAAACTTTTTCTTGAAGATCAGGAACAAGACAAAGATGTCTACTTTCACCACTTTTATTCAACATACTATTAAAAGTCTTAGCCACAGGAATCAGACCAATAAATAAATAAATAAAAGGCGTCCAAATTGGAAAAGAAGAAATAAAACTGTAATTATTTACAGATTACATGGTATTATATAGAGAGAACCCTAAAGATACCACCAAAAACAATTATAACTAATAAATGAATTAAGAAGCAAGATACAAAATTAATATTCAGAAATCAGTTGCATTTTTATGTAACAATATTGAACTAATGAATAACAAAAAAAAATTAAGAAACTAATCCCATTTACACTGCATCAAAAAGAATAACATACAGTACTTAGAAGTAAATTTTACCAAGGAGGTAAAAGACCTGCATTTGGAAGCCTATAAAATATTGAAGAAAAAAAGTGAAGACACAAATAAATGGAAGGCTATATTGTGCTTATGGATAGAAAGAATTAACATCATTAAATGTCCAACATTGATATTACCAAAGCAATCTACAGATTCAATGCAATCCCTATCAAATAGCAATAGCATTTTTCAAAGAACTAGAACAAATAATCCTAACTTTTATATGGAACCACAAAGAATCCAGAATCACCAAAGCAATCTTGAGAAAGAAGACAAAGTTGAAGGTGTCACACTAATATCAAACTATATTTCAAAGCTGTAATAATAAAAACAGCATGGTACTGCTATAAAAACTGACACAGATCAAAATAGAAAGCTCAGAAATAAACCCATGCCTGTACGGTAAATTAATCAATGACAAAGGAGGTAAGATTATACAAATGGGGTAAATAAAAACAGTCTCTTCAGTAGATGGTGTTGGGAAAACTGGACAGATACATGCAAGAAAATGAAACTAAACCACTTTCTTACTCCATAAACAAAAAATAAATTAAACTGAATTAAAGGTTTAAATGTAAGACTTCAAACCACAAAATTCCTAGGCAATATTTGACATAGCTATTAGCGATATTTTGAGGGGGCGGATATGTCTCCCCAGGCAAGGGAAATTAAAGACAAAAATAAACAAATGGAACTACATCAAATTTAAAAAGTTTTTGCACAGCAAAGGAAACCATAAACACAAAAAAGACAATCAATTAATCGGGAGAAGATATTTGTCTGAAGGCACTCACTCGGGCCTCAGGAGCTGAGGCTGGCTGGGCTCCATGGAGAGGCAGGTTGAAGGGCCCAACCCAGGAAGGCCCGCCTTGCCACCTTTGGTGAAGTCAGGTTGTTATGCCCACAGCCCTACAGAATCTCTCTGGAAAGTTCTGTCTATTTCACACACTGTCTGCACTGGAAATCTCACCACATCAGTCATGAAAACAGACAAGGAGACAAACATAAGTCCATTTACCTCTGATCCAGGGACGCACACCGATTCCTGGAAGGTGCAGCTCTCCGGGGGATATTCCTCCCTGCCCTTTCCCCACCCCTCAGTGCACCTGGTGAAGCGCACTGACCCCCTCAGATCTCAGCTTCAGTGCCACTCCCTCTGGGAGGGTTTTCTAAAGGGTCAGGGGTCTCTGCTCTCACAGCTCCTGGGTTGCCTGTCTGGTCACTGCCCTGATTTCCGGTCCTGGGATGAGTGGTTCACCTGCTTGCCTTCATCCAGGATGCCAGCTCCAGGGCCTCGGGGCCTTCTTTCCCACCTGACACAGATTAACTGCAGAGGTAAGTTCCTTGAATTGAATGCAGCTTTGAGAGCATCTCTGCTGTGCTGTGAACACAGCTGTCCCTCCGAATCATTAGAGTAGGGTCAAGGCTCCAACCCCCTGGACTGGCATTTTAAGGCTCATAATACACTTAACCTTGGGAATCTGGGGCTCCCTGGCAGACCAGAGCTGCCTCTTCACTCTCCAGTCTGTCCTTCTATCCACCAGGAGCCATTTGAAGAGAGAAGGGTTCTTGGAGATCCACGCGGGGAAAAGGAGGCAGTGTCCTGCTCACTTTCATTGAGGAAGAGTGCAGCAAGGAGAGGTGGGTGGCCTGCTGTGGGTGACATTCATCAGTAGAACCCAAGTGTCTGGGGTGTGCAGATGGTGATGTTGGTTTCCAGGCTGCCACCACCTAGTGATGCAGAGAGCAGGGAGGAAACCTCCATTTAACGGACTCGTCGCTGGGCCTCTTACACGTGTTATCAATTTGCCTGAGGCCAGAGGTGGTAGGAGGGCCATTTCACCAATGAGACAACTGAGGCTGAGGCGTCCAATAACCTGCTCAAAGGCACACAGCCAGCAAATGGCACTGACAGGCTGGCCTGACTCCCAAACTGACACTGGTATCCTCAATTTCTTCTCCTTCAGTTCCCTCACTGGCAGCAGTGAGCTATTCCTTGCCTGATGAGACCTGAGTTTGAACCCTGATCTTTCTGGCTTCAGAGAAAGCCCTCTGAAGCCCTGCCCTTGGCTGACTCCCTACGGGGAAAAACTCAAGCTGGCTGCAAACATTTACAAGAACTGTCCGAGGAAGAGGTAGTAGGCTGATCACATGAGGCTCAGGGGCAGACCCAGGTCCACAGAGAGGTAGGGCAGAGAGTGGGGTTCTGAGTCAGGAGACCCGATACCAGCTGTGGTTCTACCTCTCACCATGTGTGTCCTTGAGCAAGCCCCAATCTCTTCCTGGACCCCAAAGAGGGAAGAAGCCCGAGAGATGGCTCTTCTATCCTGAATGAAAGCCAGTCCCAGTTGTGGCTTGTGGGGGCAGAGGGACACCCCCAACCACACTTCTCTCTCAAGGCTGCCCTGCTGTGCCATGACCCATTTCCTTCATAAAACGAGGGAAGGATTCTAACTGAAGAATTTTCCTCAGAGTAGCTTTCCTCCAATGGTCTCAAAAGATGGCCGGTGTGTCCTTCTTTGCCTGGAGATGCACTGCAGGTGAAAGGGCAGGAGCTCCGTGTGCAGACGGGCCAGAGTGGGGTTGGTGCCGGTCCTGCATGTTACTAGCTGTGTGGCAAGACTCTTAACCTCAGTGTTCTCATCTGCTAAGTGGGAAAATAACCACTGTCAGGTGTGGTGAAGAGTAAATGAGAGCGTGCACACAACACCCTTAGTCTGGGCTTGGCTAATAGTGAAAACTGTCAGTGGTGACTGCATTGTCTTGAGCACCCTTTGGGGTGAGCAGTCCATGCACGCACCCCTCCTCCCTTAGGGTTGAGATGACCTGATCCAAAAACTCTTGAGGCCCATTGTCCCGGGCTCACACGGGAACCACAGGGACAGGCAGGCTGGAGCTTGGGCGCTTTTATCCGGCAGGTCTTTAAACACATTAAGTTGTCGCCGAGTAGGTAAATCAGCATCGTGCACAGAGCTGTTTGTTTCCCCTTAATGATCGGGGATGTTAGTGATGTCAAACAGGTCATACTTCACGGAGGAGAGCCCCACCAGGCCTCAGCCAGGAACACGAGGCTCGTCTGGCAGATCTGAGCAAACCCAGAGCATCTGCCTGGGTCACTGCGGAGTTAGTGGAATTCAGGCCTCAGCGATGGCTCTTCCAATTATTTGCAGGAAAACGGCTCCATTGTGATTTTAAGCTTTGAAATCAAGGGAACTAAAAAGAGCTGCTAGCAGCCTTTCACCCTGTCCTCACAAGAAGCCCACATTGTCCCGTTTTCTGCTGGGGAAGCTGGACCTGTCAGGAGAGACATTCCCAACGCTGCAGGTGGGGCAGAGCTGAGCTGGGACTGAGGCCTGGGTTCCAGGCCCTGGACTGTGCTCTTTCTACCCACCCCACTGTCTCCTTTTAGTCCCAGTCTTAAGCTCCAAAACCAAGATCAAGGATGTGATGGTCAAGCCACACAGCCATACCCAATTCTATAGATTTCAGTGTGTGTGTGTGTGTGTGTGTGTGTGTGTGTGTGTGTACAGTGATTTACATTTTGTAGAGCAATTCCATACCTAGAACATCATGTGGCCTTCTTAACAATCCTACAGAATAATATAGCCAAGGATTATGATCTTCTTTACAGCTGAGGTAACCTAGGTCAGCCAGGGAAGCGGCTTCAGCAAAGCCTGTGGACCATGATGGAGCTAAGGGCTGACTCCAGCCCATACCCCCACTTACCTCCACCTTCACCACTTGGTATTAACTCCCACACTCCACACTCCATTGCCTTCTCCAGCGTTGGGTTCAGGGCTATGCTTGGGATAAGGGAGGGGGAAGGAGCCAGAGCAAGAATAGGGAGGGAATGAAAGGGGAGGGGTGAGGAAGGTAGGGAAGGGAGACACAGGAAAGGAGAAAACATTGACGAGGAGGAGAGTCAAAAGAAAGGAAGTCTCCAGAATCTTTGGGTTGGAAGCCTAACATCTAAGACTCAGGCTCATGTTTTGTTTCTCTGGCCCATAAGATAACCAGAGGCAACTCTACTAGTAGGTTCAGGCAAATAGTATAGGCAGTCTGCAAGCATGGGATTAGTTCTAAAAGAGTTATAATTTCAAGAGGATAATGCACTAGGCTCTATCTAGGCTCAACAGGGGATGTGAGTTGTGGAGGGAGGGGTGTGGAAGGAAAGAGAATGAATATTAGGGCACCTCTTAGGTACTACTTTTTCACTCAACTCTTGCTATCCTGTCAAAGTGAGTTTCACTGCCATTTTATAGATAAGGAGTCCGGGAGGTTAAATATGTTGCCTACGGGCACACAGGTTATATCTTTTCTGAAGAGTTTTCTGAGATGCGCTGTTGAAGCTGGTTACCTGCTCCTTTGGGAATTCCCAACCTCCTTGTTCAATCCTTCTTCCTCCTGATACCTTGGTGCCCTCTTGGGATAGACTGACATGAATTTGAATTCTGTCTCTGTCATTTACCAGTGGTTAGCTTTTGGGCAAGTCACTCAATTACTCTTAGCCTAAGTTTTCATCACCTGTAAAATGGGCTAAAATTGTCTTGAACTTTATACTCTTTTGCCTGCATCTACATGTGTTCATTTTATGTCTATGCATTCTTAGCTGTGATAGGTACTCCAATAAACTACTTCTCACTACAGTGTCAATAGCTTCATGCAGTTGTCAGCAAACTTCTGTAAAGGACTAGATAGTAAATATTTAGTCTTTGAGAGCCATATGGTCTCTGTCAAAAGTATTCAGCTCTATTGTGGCAGTGCCAAAGCAGCCATGAGCTAATATGTAAATAAATGAGTATGGCTGTGTGCCAATAAAACTTTATTTATGGGCACTAATATTTGAATTTCATATAATATTCATGTGCCACAAAATATGATTTTTCTTTTGATTTTTTAAAACCACTTAAAGTGTAAAAAGCATCTTTTTAGTTCACAGTCATACCAAAACAGGTGGTCAACTAGATTTAGTTTGTGATTTTCCTTTGCAGACCCTTGGCTTATTAGCAGCTCCTGCTGGAGTCATTTGCATATTAGGTGGGGATCATCCCGTGGAACAAAATGGTGGGATCTTGGACATCTGGCAGGACAGTGAAGGAGAGAACTGGGGGTTCTCTCCTCTGTCTTTCTGGCCAAGTCCCCACACATCAGCCTGTAGAAGGGTAACATCGTCATGAAACCTGATGGACACAGCTGTACCTCTGTTCAGCTCGATCATTCCTCTCAGCAAAGCTGGGCACCTTCCCGGGCTTATCACCCTTTGATTCGAAATCGATCTTTTCTTGTAGTACTGTGGTGGGCAAACTCTAGTCAACAGAGCAGCAAACCTCGGCTCCTGAGCCGCATGTGGCTCACAAGCTGCAGTTTGCTGACCACTGTTCTAATAAAACCTAAGCCAGCTTTTCAGTGTTTTGATCAATAATTGGTGTGACTTCTGGAAAGGGCAGGGTGCAGCCATCTGACCCCAAGGGCCTGGGCTTTTTCTCCTTGGCAGGGAAGTAGACAGGTGGACAGCTGTAGAGGGGACTGGGAAATACACTTGACAAGGCTTAGCAGGGGTCTTTTCTACCTCACACATGCCTGACTGCCAACCTGTCTCCTTGTTTACGGAGTCTCATGAAATGAGCCCCAAAATCTAGCCTCCTTTGCTGAGCAGCACTTTGAATTGGTTTTGGGATAAATACAGGACTTTAGAAGCGCTCCCATTAAAAGTGCTCTCAGGAACAATCATCCTTTTCAGCTGGTCTCCCTGCCTAATTTAATTTCTGCATCCCAGCAACCACCTGTGTGGTTGGCCAAGGCGTCCTTCTTCCCCAAGAGGCCCTCGCCATGCTTAGGCATGAAATCTCTGGGCTCCCCACTGTCCTTGGGGTAACACAGGAGGCCCCCAATGGCCTCTCCATCTTCCCTCCATACTTGAGCATTATGGCAGAACGTCCACCTTGCTGGCATCTGCTCCCTCCTGTGCAACACCCTTCCTCTTTACCCTGAAACTATTAGCTTCCAGAGTTGGCCCAGATGCATCCCCGGGAGGGCCCTGCAAGGCAGAGAGGCTCTCCTCTGTGTGCCCACAGCTCCCTCCACAGAGCTGATGCCCTCAGCATTGCCATCATGTCCTTCTAAATGATGAGTCCTGGTAGGTCGGTGGGCACATCTTCAGCACACAGTGGGCCTTCAGTAAAGGGTTAATAAATTCACTACAGAAATATTTCCCAGGTATATCGTGTGTCAGCTTCAGTGAACTCCCAATGCAGATGACTCAGGGAAAATTAATCTCAACCAGAACTTTCCTGCTGCTATCCTTTGCACACAAAAGTGTTAGATGCCCTGTAGAGGGCAGGAAACATTTCCTGTGTGGCCTTCTTACTCAAAGTGAAGGCGACAGACCAGCAAAATCCAGACCTACCCCAGGCTGACCAAGCCAGAGTCTGCGTTACACAGGTGCTCGGGCGCACATTGAGGTTTGAGAAGCTCTATTCTAAATGACACCTCACCTCCTTCATAAAGAAGGCCGGATTCCTGGAATGGAACAAACATGAGACCAGCGGACACATCAGGAGAATTACTCACCCCCAAAGAACAGGGAAGAAATGGTTCCATTGTGTGACTATATCTCCTTTTCTTTCTACCTGAAATGAGACACCTTCCCGTGAAGGTGGCAAGAACAGGAGGTGGCCTGTGGAAGAGTCCCTGGGAGCTGATGGTATTGGGTGGCCTGGCGCTGGCCCAGGTGTAATTATTGCCGTGGGATCATGCTCAGGGACCAGGCAGGCAGGCAGGAATGAGGTTCTGCAGGAGTTTGAGTTTGGAGAGCTGACACTTTTATTTCTGTCTGTCTGTCTGTATTTATTTATTTGTTTGTTTGTTTATTTATTTATTTATTTATTTATTTATTTAAAATATGTGCATTGATGGCAGAGAGGAAGGGAGATGGAGAGATAGGAACATCAATGATGAGAGAGATAATTGATCCTGCACTGGGGATCAAGCCCCAAACCCGGGCATGTGCCCTCACCAGGAATCCAACCATGACCTCCTGGTCCCAGGTCAATGCTCCACCACTGAGTCATGTCAGCTGGGCTGGAGAGCTAGTTCTTGATAGAGGAACTTTGAGACCAGTAGGACTGGATGTCCAGACGGCAACATGCTTGGGAAAGAAGTGATGCCGGGCCATGAGCAAAGTCTGCGGTGGTTCTTTAAAGGGGAATTATCTCTGCATAAAGGGACCATAAGATACTGATTTTGGGATCTAAACTGACAGGGACAGTAATAAACACAACATCTGATTTGTAACAATAAAAGGGGACATATACTAAGTAAGCATCGTGAAGACAAAGTTTCTAGCTTAAAACATAGAAAGAGATGGGCCAAGGGCCTGTAAAAAACAATAAAGGCATAAAGGAGGTATGTATCTCATAATTAATATTACATGACATAATACAACATAACACAACATAACCAGACAAACAAAACAACCCAAACCACCAACTCCATGACCAACGATCCTGTGATACAATCTGTGGCCCCATAAGGAGGGCCAGCAGGTCATCTCCATAGGGTCCCACCGCTGCTGCTGTTGCACAGTCACCCTGAGGCACTGTGTCCTTTGTGATGCTCTGCGCTTCCGCAAGGATGGTCCTCAGAGCCCACAGGAGCCGAGGCCTGGGCAGTTATCACCTCTTGGCAGAAGGGAACAGACACCAAGAAGACTGCAACCCCAGAACACGTGGCCTGCTGTGGGCACACCTCTTCCTGTTCCTGCTCTGACCTTTCATCTCCTTGAACGGGAGTCAGGGATACCATGGTTCTCAAAGCTGAGAACAGAAAAAACGATTCACTTCTGCCTCCGACTCGCACAGGTCTAGGTGATGCTGTGGGGACTCTGGACAACTGAGAATGGGGGTGACATTCCCTTTGACAAAACTCCACCTAGTCTTGCAGAGTTCACTGATTCAGAACCATAATCTCAGAATGCAGATTAGACAAAACTAGAAGACAAAGACAGCACATGTGTGATATCCTGGGGTCATTTTTTGGGTGCAAAGCTTTTCTTCTCCCAATGAGCCCCACTCTGTCATTGGCGAGTGATGCTGATAAGTGAGCTTTTAGTTTATGCTTATGTGATGGATGCAAAGTTTAGCGAGGACCAGGGAGGGGCTGTGAGAAGCATGGTTCTGCCCTCCAGGAACCCAAACTGTTTCAGGGAAGGTAAGTCCAACCCATAAAAGAAGACAGAAAATGGAACCAGTATAGTTGAGAGTTGAATCAACATCAAGTTTCCTAGATGCCTCCCAAAGGAAAAAGCAGTCCTGGAAAGGGTGGAAAAGGAGGAGCAGCATCTGGGAGTGATAGTTCTGACAAGAAGTCTCCGGGTCCCAAAGGTGGTGGCAATGCAGTAAAAGTCAGACACATTTTGTGTGAAAAACATGGAAAAATCATGGAAGCTTTGGAAAAGTTAAAGTCTGGAATAAGATTCAATGAAGTGGCCACACAATATAGTGAAGATAAAGCCAGGCAAGGGGGCGACTTGGGTTGGATGACCAGAGGGTCCATGGTGGGACCATTTCAAGAAGCAGCATTTGCCTTGCCTGTAAGTGGGCTGGACAAGCCTGTATTTACAGACCCTCCAGTTAAGACAAAATTTGGATACCATATTATGGTTGAAGGCAGAAAATAAAATTGTATGGAATACAATAAAAAAAAAAAAGACAGAAAATGGAAAACCACCGCCTGAGCAGAGATGCTTTTGCCAAGGTATAGAAGGTAGTGGGCAGCAGAGCCAGGGTCTGGGATGCCTATCCATGCAAAAGGGGAGGGGAGGGGAAGGACGCATGGCAAGGGTGGAAGCTAGCAGCATGCTGGGAAAGGCTGGGCTGGAAAATGGGGCCTCTGGCCTGGGCTTGACTGGTGTCTTATCAAGCCCTGTGAAGACAGGACCCCTTGCTCTTCGGAGACAGCTGGCAGCAGAAGCGGTGCTGACTGGGAATTCTCCAGGAGACAAGAGGCTCCAGAACATGATGGACTGCTTTCAGGGGCTACAGTCCCCTCCTGCCTGCAAGGAAATGACTTGGAACAGGTACAAGAATCTCAATTGCCAAACTGTGTTTGCTTGGTGACTCTGGGTGCCTGTGAGAAGTCAGCTCAGGGAGGAACCTCTGTTCCGGACAATTATGCCTGACATGTCCCGGCAGACCTGTCATTCACAGGTGGGCTGAGGAGTTTGGGGACTTTTTTATTTCAAATAAAATAATGTTACATGCAATAAACACCAGTTATTTAAGAAAAATACTTTAAATATAATATTACATGCAATAAAAATTAATACTTTAAGAAAAGAAGGATTTTAAGTATAATAATATTACCAAAACTACTAACATAGTATTTCAAAAAGTTGTAGGAAATATTAAAGATCTGCAAATAACAGATATACTCTGTTATATTCTAATTCCACCCCCCCCCAATCCCCTCTGGCTCTACTTTTGTTCATCAGTTTATGTTGTTCATTATATTCCACAAATGAGAGAGATCATGTGGTATTTATCTTTCTCCAGTTGGCTTACTTCACTTAGCATGATGCCCTCCTGGCCCACCCATGCTGTTGCAAATGGTAAGAGCTCCTTCTGTTTTATAGCAGCGTAGTATTCCATTGTGTAGATGTACCACAGTTTTTTAATCCACCCATCTGCTGATGGGCACTTAGGCTGTTTCCAAATCTTAGCTATGGTGAATTGTGCTGCTATGAACATAGGGGTGCATGTATCCTTTCTGATTGGTGTTCCTGATTTCTTGGGGTATATTCCTACAAGTGAGATTATTGGGGCAAATGGGAGTTCTATTTTTATTTTTTTGAGGAAATGCCATACTATTTTCCACAGTGGCTGCACCAGTCTGCATTCCCACCAGCAGTGCATGAGGATTCCCTTCTCTACACAGCCTCACCAACACTTGTCATTTGTTGATTTGTTGATGATAATCATTCTGACAGGTGTGAGATGGTACCTCATTGTCGTTTTGATTTGCATCTCTTGGATGATTAGTGACTTTGAGCATGTTTTTATATGTCTCTTGGCCTTCTTTATGTCCTCTTTTGAAAAATGTCTATTTAGGTTCTTTGCCAATTTTTTTTATTGGATTATCTTCCTTTTGTTCCCTGTAAATTTTGGAGATTAAACCCTTATTGAAGATAACATTGGCTAATATGTTCTCCCATGGAATGGGCTTTCTTGTTGTTTTGTTGATGGTTTCTTTTACTGTGCAGAAGCTTTTTATTTTGATGTAGTCACATTTGTTTATTTTTTTTCTTTAGTTTCCACAGCTCTGGGAGCTGTATCCATAAAGATTTGCTACGACATATGTCTGATATTTTGCTGCCTATGGCTTCTTCTAAGATTTTTAGGGTTTCCCATCTTATTTTTAAGTCCTTTATCCATTTTGCATTTATTTTTGTGTGTGGTATAAGTTGATGATCTAGTTCCTCCCTCCCTCCTTCTCTCCTTCTTCCCTCCCTCCCTCTCTCTTTCCCTCCCTTCCTTCTTTCTTTTTGCATGTATCTGTCCAATTTTCCCAAAACCATTTATTGAAGAGACTATCTTGACTCCAATGTAAGCTTTTGCCTCCTTTGTCAAATATTAATTGAGCATAATGGCTTGGGTAGATTTCTGGGTTTTCTGTTCTGTTCCATTGGTCTATATGTCTGTACTGGTGCCAACACCAGGGCAGTTTAGAGAACCATGGCTTTGTAATATAGCTTGATATCTGGTACTGTGATCCCTCCAACTTTGTTCTTTCTCAGAATTTCTGCAGCTATTCTTTTTTTATTCCAGATGAATTTTTGGAGAGTTTGTTCTAGGTCTCTGAAATATTCCACTGGTATTTTAATGAGGATTGCATTGAATCTATAGATTGCTTTGGGTAGTATGGACATTTTAATGATGTTGACTCTACCAAACCATGAACAGGTATATTCTTGCATTTGTTTATGTCTTCCTCTATCTCTTTTTTCAACATCCTGTAGATTTCTGAGTATAGGTCTTTTGCCTCCTTAGTTAAGTTTATCTAGGTATCTTAATTTTTTGGTGCAATGGTAAATGGTTTTTTTATTTTTTTATTTTTATTTTTTAGTTTCTCTTTTTGTGAGTTCATTATTGGTATATAAAAAAGCCATTGATTTCTGGGTGTTCATTTTGTATCCTGCTACATTGCCAAATTCATTTATTAAGTCTAGTAGTTTTTTGATGGAGTCTTTGGGGTTTTCTATGTACAATATCATGTCTATCTGCGAATAATGACAGTTTTACTTCTTCTTTTCCAATTCGGATGCTTTTTATTTCTTCTTCTTGTCTAATTGCCATGGCTAGCACTTCCAGCACTATGTCAAACAGGAGTGGTGAAAGTAGGCATCACTGTCTTGTTTCTGTTCTTAGGAAAAATGGCTTTAGTTTTTGCCCATTGAGTATGATGTTGGTCGTAGGTCTGTCATATATGGCCTTTATCATGTTGAGATATGCTCCCTCTATTCCAACTTTGCTGAGAGTTTTTTATCAAAAACTAGTGACCCAGTGCACCAAATTTGTGCACAGTGAACGGGGGGGGGGGTGTTCCCCCCCCTCAGGCCAGCCTGCCCCCTCTCACAGACTAGGAGCCCTCGGGAGATGTCCTACTGATGTCTTAGGCCTGCTCCCATTGGGGAGTGGGCCTCAGCCGCAGTCTGGCACCCTGTGTGAGAGGTGACCGAGCTGATCAAGGAAAGGCACCAGCCTATTACCCTGCCAGCCACTGCAGCCGCCAAGGTGTTTTATCAACACGGAGTCTAGTCCCTTCACTGTGAAAAAAATGACAACTTTCTTTAGGCATTTTTAAGATGTGTCTTTCATAGGATATGACATTTCTTTCTTTCTTTTTTATTTTTAATCCTCACCTGAGAATATGTTTCTATTGATTTTTAGAGAGTGTGGAAGAGTAGGAGAGACAGAGAGAAACGTCAGTGTGAGAGGGACACTTTGATTGGTTGCCTCCTGCATGAGCCCTGATCTGGGCCCTGGTCAGGGAGGAACCTGTAACCTAGGTACATGCCCTTGATCAGAATCGAACCTGGACCTTGCTCTGAGCCAAACTAGCTAGGGCAGGATATGACATTTCTTAGCCCGTTCAGCAGCAGACCTTCATTTTTCCCTCCAGGAGTGTGGTGGAAAACCCTAGATCACCTTGGATTCTTATAACCCAAATTACTAAGAACACTGCAAATGATGGCATACAGGGAGCTTAGCCAATGATCAGTCAGAAAAGGTGTTTACGCTCAAACTTGTTTGGCTCAGTGGATAGCCCATGGGCCTGCAGACTGAAGAGTCCCAGGTTTGATTCCTGTTAAGGGCATGTACCTTGGTTGGAGGCAGATCCCCAGTGGGGAGTGTGCAGGAGGCAGCTAATTAATGTTTCTCTCTCATTGATGTTTCCAACTGTCTATTCTTCACCCCTTTTCTCTGTAAAAAAATCAACAAAACATATTTTTTAAAAATGGTGTTTCTTCTGCAGCTCCTGTGGCCCCTGCATTGTACCCACTGGGCTAGAGGGGTGTCCTTGCCACCCAGTGGTGGCTGCTGGGGTCTCCGCACAGCCAGAGACCAGCAGCCAACCCCCTTCTCCACCCCCCCATCCCATTGCGGTCACTGGACTGAGGGACATGTTGGGGGACCCCTGGGCTGTGTACAACAGCAGCCACCGGGGTCTTTGCATGCCCCAGAGGCCATTAGCCAGCCCCCCCCACACACATTGTGGGCGTCAGGCTGGGTGTCATGCAGGGACCACTGGACTGCATGCGGCAGTGGCCACCAGGGTTTTCATGTGCCCCAGAGGTCAGCAGCCAGCTCCCTGTCATGGGTTCCTGGGTGGGGGCGTGGACCCGAAGGGCCACTTGGCACCGGAGCATGTGCAAGCAGCTGGGGGGTACACCTATAGTCCCAGAGTGGCTGGGGGTGTTCTAGGACCCCTGCTGCTCAGGGCCTAAGTGCAGGCCTACAGGCTAGGAGTGGCCTGGATCCCCAGAATGTTCTTGGGAACCAAGGCTGCTCAGTGCTTGCTTATGCAAATTAACCATCATCTTTGTTGGGTTAATTTGCATACTCACTCCTGATTGGATGGTGGGCGTGGCTTGTGTACATAGTGGAGATACGGTCAATTTACATGTTTCTCTTTTATTAGATAGGATGGGTGTTGGATTTTGTCAAATGCCTTTTCTGCATCTATTGATATGATCATGTGATTTTTGTCCTTTAATTTGTTTTTGTGATGTATCACGTTTAGTGACTTGCGAATATTGTACCAGCCTTACATCCCTGGAATAAATCCCACTTGGTCATGGTGTATGATCTTTTTAATATATTGCTGGATGCGATTTGTTAATATTTTGTTGAGAATTTTGGCATCTCTGTTCATCAGATATTGGCTCTGTAATTCTCTTTCTTTGAAGTGTCTTTATCTAGTTTTTGAATTAGGATAATTCTGGCCTCATAAACAAAGTTTGAAAGTGTTCCGTCCTCTTGAATTTTCTAAAATAGTTTGAGTAGGATAGATGTTAGTTTTTCTTTGAATGTTTGGCAAAACTCCTCTGTTAAGCTGTCTGGACCTGGGCTTTTGTTTTGTGGGAGTTTTTTTTTTTTAATTTTTTATTACTGATTCTGTTTCTTTGGTTATTATTGGCCTATTCAGGTTTTTTTTTAAATTCTTCCTTGTTCAGTTTCAGGAGTTTGTATTTTTCTAGGAATTTGTCTATTTCATCCACATTGTCCAGCTTGTTGGCATATAGTTATTCATAGTATTTTCTTATAATACTTTGTATTTCTGTGGTGTCTGTGGTTACTTCTCCACTTTCATTTCTGATTTTATTTATTTGGATCTTCTCTCTTTGTTTCTTGATGTGTCTGGATAATGGTTTATCAATTTTTTTTATCCTTTCAAAGAGCCAGCTCTTGGTTTCATTGATTTTTTGTATATGTTTTAGTCTTTATGTCATTTATTTCTGCTCTAATCTTTATTGTTTTCTTCCTTCTACTTACTCTGGGCTTTTCTTGTTCTCTTTCTAGTTCTTTTGTTGTAGGGTTAAATAGTTTATTGCTGATTTATCTTCTTGTTTTTTTTGTTTTTTTTTTTGTTGCTGTTCATAGCCTGTAGTGCTAGGAACTTCCCTCTCAGGTCTGCTATTGCTGTGTCCCAGAGATTTTGGGTTGTTGTGTGTTCATTTTCATTTGTTTCCAGGAAGTTTTTGATTTTTTTGTTGATCTCCTTGGCAACCCACTCATTGTTTAATAACATGCTATTTAGCCTCCCTGTATTTGAATGTTTTTGGGTGTTTTTACTGTAGTTGATTTCTAAGTTTATTTCACTGTGATCTGAGATGATCGATATGATTTCAATATTCTTGAACTTGTAGGGACTTGTTTTGTGTCCTAACATGGGTCTTTCTGCCTCTTCTGGCACACCTGCTATCTTTGTGAATGATCCATGTGCATGTGAGAACAATGTATACTCTACTGCGTTTGGGTATAATGTTCTATAAATGTCTATTAAATCCATTTGATCCAGTGTGTCCTTTAGAGTCTCTGTGTCATTAAGTTTTTGTCTGGAAGATCTGTCGAGTGAAGCTATAGCAGTATTTAAGCCCCTACTATGCCTGTATTGTTGTCAACCTCTCCATTAAAGTCCTCTAGAAATTTTTTTATATATTCAGGTGCACCTATATTGGGTGTATATATGTTTACCAGGGTTATATCCTCTTGTTGGATTTATCCCTTTAGTATTATGTAGTGACCTTTGTTGTTTCTTGTGATGGCCTTCATTTTAAACTCTATTTTGTCAGATATGAGTATTGCTACTCCAGCTTTTTTTTTCTTTTCCATTAGCCTGGAAATTTTTTTTTCTATCCTTTCACTTTTATCCTGTGTATGTCTTTTGTTTGAGGTGGGTATCTTGTAGACAACATATAGTTGGGCCATATTTTATATCCATTCAGCTACCCTATGCCTTTTGATTGGAGCATTGAATCCATTTACATTTAGGGTTATTAAGAGGTGCTTATTTATAACCATTTTAATTCTGTATGGCTAGGTTTCTCCCTCTGTTTCTTTTTCTCAGCAAAACCTTTAGCATTTCTTATAATGCTGGCTTAGTGGTGATAAACTCCTTTAGCCTTTTTTTTTTTTTCTGTCTGGGAAGCTTTTTATTTTACTGTCTATTTTGAATGATAGCCTTGCTGAATATAGTAATCTTGGTCTCAGATCCTTACTTTCCTTACCTTGAGTACTTCATGCCACTCTCTCTGGTCTAGAGAGTTTTTGATGAGAAATCAAGTTTCAGCCTTTTGGGAACTCCTTTGTAGGTAACAGTTTTCTCTTGCTGCTTTTAAGATTTCTTTGTCTTTATTTTTTTGGCATTTTAATTATGATGTGTCTGAGTGTGGGTCTGTTTGGGTTCTTCTTGTTTGGGGTTCTCTGTGTCTCTTAAACTTGTGTGACTTTTTCCTTTACCAGATTAGGGAATTTTTCTACCGTTATTTCTTCAAACATTTCTCTTTTCCTCTCTCCCTTTCTGCCTCTTCTGGCACACTTATCATTCTAATATTGTTATGTTTCACATTGTCCTCAGCTCCCTTAAACTGTCCTCCTATTTTTTAATTGTTTTTTTTTAATTTTTAGTTCTCTGATTGAGTGATATTTTCAAATCTGTCTTCTAATTCACTGAAATAGCTTCTCCTAGTCTGCTGTGTATCTCTTCCAATGTGTCCTTTATTTGTGTTATGTCGTTATTTATCTCTACTGTTCTTTTTTCATAGTTACTACAGTAGGTCCTTGTGTTATGTCAGAGATCCATTCCTATGGTGTAACGTAATGCGATTTTTGCCATAAGTCAGAACCCACCTACATAAGCACCTACATCACTCACATGGAGCACATACACAGCAGTAATGAAGTGAGACAGTAAAAAAAAATTAAAAGAAAGATAACAATTCCTGACCTTTACTTGTGGTAAATACAATAACTAATAAAAAACATATGTACATACATCAAAGTGACGGAACTCTTCTTTTAAAATAAATAAATGGGAGATGACTATGTAACCACAAAACAACATACGTTGAATCTGACATAACCTGAGGACTGTCTGTATATCTTTTTTTCATACTATTGAGCATTTTTACCATCATTACTCTTAACTCTGTTTTCGTTAAATTTCTTATCTCTGCCTCATTTATCTCTGCTTCTGGAGAATTCTCTAGTTCTTTCATTTGGGGGTTGTTTATTTCTCTCCTCATTTTGCCTATCTGTTTGGATTTGTGACTATGTTTTAGGTAGATCCTCTACACTTCTCAATCTCTAGTTCAGGACAGTGTTGAAGGCTGTTTCTGACTAACTGGATCAGGCAGAGACTCAAAGCCTCCAGAGATCACCTCTGTCTAGAGACTAATAAGATTCCACCTTGAATTGCCCCCAGGCAACCATCCTCAGGTGTAGGGAGAGTTTTTTTCAATAGGGTGGGACAGTTGGTTCTGCCTGGAGGCTAACTATTAGTTTTAATCACTTAAATGGCCTTAGGGAAAGGATATTCCCTAAGTTTTAATCAGTTAAATGACCTAAGGGAAAGGATATTCCCTATTTCAAGAGAATATCCAAACTTTCAGCTGACACACCCTGGCTGACACACCCTGGCAGACAGCACCCTACTGCTTTTCACAGCTAGATATTATGTGGTTACCCTCCTCAGATTTGGTGCTCTTTTCTAGGGAGTCCAGCTTGGGGATTAGATCCCAGAGTTCTCAGTGGCACCCCCCAAGCTGAGATATTTCTCCAGGATTTCAGATGCTATCTGTGGGCACCTGGCCAGCCCTTTCACGCCTCTGCCCCTCCTACCAGTCTCTATGCAGTCTCAAATTCCAGTCCTCAGGCATGAGGGTTCTCTCTTGTGACTTTTCTGTTGATTCAAGTTTGGGAAATTTGCAGCTCCTCACTCTGGCATTCATAATCTTGACTGCCCACCCCATCCTACCCCTGATCACTCCAATCTGGCTTCCCATTTATCCCCAGTCCCAACTCAAGCCAGACTGGCTTCCTTATACTGTTCACTGGTGCCCTGAATAGCCTCCCTTCTCTTGCTCTTCTCCTATTCTATACTGTGCAGGCTTCACCCACAACAGCTTCAAGAAGAGCCAATCCTCCTTTTCTATACTGTGCAGATTTCACCCACAACAGCTTCAAGAAGAGCCAATCCTTTCCCCCAGGACCCAGCTACCTCTTACAGTGAGGAGCAGCCTGCCTTGTCTGCAGTTAGCAAAGAAATCCAGTAAACTGTGGCTCCCTCACCTTGCCCTACAAAGCTGGGAGAGGGGCTGAACAAGAAACACATCTGGGATGAGTGGAGGTTTTCTTGTCCCTGGAGAAAGATGTATTTTCAGGTACAAGGCTGTTGCCCTGGCTGAGGGTAGAAGAGAGAAAAAGCCCCAAGATGGGTTGGTCAGAGATGAGGTTGCCCAAGTGGAAGAATGATCTGAAAGCCTGCTGGGACAATGGCTGGGAGAGGTATCCACAGCTGTGTACAGGGGTAAGCTGTGTTGCAGAATCCAATGTCAGCTTCTGCCACCTAAAGTGGTTGATTCTGATGTTACATATGCTTGAGTCACTTTGCTGACGTGGTGATCTGATACATGGAGTTGCCACTTCCCACTTTCCTTTGTTCCACAGAAAGCTTCATATACATATACATATATATATATATACACACACACACATATACATATACATATATGTATACATATACATATACATACACATACACATACACATATACAGTTAATCTTCACCCTAGAAGTTTTTCCATTCATTTTTACAGAGAGTGGAAGGGGGAGGGGATAGAGACAGAGAGAAACATCAATGTGAGAGAGACACATGGATTGGTTGCCTTCCACCCATGCCCCAGGGCTGGGGATTGAGTCTGCAACTCAATGAGAGACATGCCCTTGACCAGAATCAAACCTGACTACTTGAACTACTGAGCACCCGGCTAGTGCAGAAAGTTATGTTTTTTCACCATTTGTCTATTCAACACTTGCCAATCACTTGTGCCTGACCATGTGCTGGGTGCTGGAGACACAATGATGAATGGGCACAGTCTGTACTTCAGGAAATCACTGTCTAGAGCCGCAAAGAGCACTGTGCACCATTGGGGAGGTGCCCCTCAGCCTTCACACACAGAACTGAACGTCATTAAAATGTTTTTCTTTGCATACATTTAACACTGAAATAAGCACCAATTCTGTTAGAAAATTACATTTAAATACAGTTACAGAAATGTAATCCCAAGTCACAGGTGTCTCATTTATCAAAGACAAAAGCCATTGGGACCATTCTCCAATGAGGCTTGGCTTTGGTTTTCCTGCTTAAAACCCCCCCTGTGAGCTTCTTTCATGCTTAGAAAGATTTTATCTTCTTTCCAGGCTTTCTTTTCAAAAGCCAGACCTTCACTGAGGCCAGTCCTTATAAGTTAAAATAAAAAAAAGGGGAGTTCTTTACTCAGCTAGCTCCTCCATTCATTTATTCTTCAATGGCTATTTCTTGGGCACCTAACATCGGGACCAGACATGAGGAATTCACTGGTGTACAAGAGAGACAGAATCTTGCCCTCAGGGTCCTCGGTGAATTATCCCCAACCAGAGCCCAGGCTCCCTGAGGTTGGGAACACAGCTTGTCACGCTAGCTTGCCCCTCTTTCTCTGTTTCTTGCTTTATCCTAAACAGATCGACACAAAGACATCTCTGCTTTGTTCTTCACGTCTCATGTGTCTTACTGAGCTCATCGCCTCTTTGTTCAAAGGCAAATGACCCCAACTCTGTCCAGAGGTGGGTTTATTGCTCCTCCCAGTTTTCCAGCTGAAAGATTAAGAGGAGGCAGGCTGTGCAGCAGAGGGCACATTGAGAGCTGCCTTCTGAGGGGAGTGACCCCAGGAGTCCTTGCTTTGCACCCCGAGGTACCATTCAGAGTTTGGCCAGTAACCTAGATGGCGGCCTGACATCAGTCTGCTTCATGGGGATGTGAGTGACCAACACAGCGAATTGCACCCTCTATGAGGGAATTTAAGAATGAAAGATACACCCATCTACCTCCCCCCGACCCCCCTCCACACACACACACAGAGAGAGTGAGTGAGAGAGAGAGAGAGAGAGAGAGAGAGAGAGATAACGGAGGCCTGAAGCTTAAGGACACACCTAGAGACGGCAATAAACAGCAGCCACACAGTGGAGGACTCCACGAAGCATAGTGAGTCATGGATAAGCAGTAGCCTCTCATAGCATCAACCCATGAAGCAGAAACAGGAGCAGTCAAACAGCCAAAACAGTGGCCCAGAGGTAACTGCTCTGCCACCGGAACTATCATGTCACCGAGAGAGGTGTCCTTATTCCATGCACCATCCATCTGTTTCTCTGTTAAGACCATCTGTGCAGCTGGCCTTGCCTCCTGGCTTCCTCTTAGCTCGGTGACAAAGCTCCGCCATGGGAGTGTAACCCAGACCTTTGTTCTGTCCCTGCACCCTAAAAGATCCAAGTGAGCACAAAGTGGATCCTCCATCTGAGGCGTTGTTTTCGCCATTCCCAGAGCCAACGTTTTAGAAACCCCTTAGCCTAGAGGCTGGATGTGGCTCTCAGCCTCTGCCTAGATGCCCTTGGTGCAAGCCCACCCTGCCTGGGGTGTTGAGTAATGAGGCAACATTTGAAACGCACCAGCCCGACTCAGCACTCTGCAATAAAATGAACAGGCTCGCTGGCCATCTGCTGAGCACCGTGGGTAATTACTATTGATCCAAAGATGCCATGAGATCTGAGAAAGAGCACACTGGACCAACTGAGCATGCGACCTTAGACAAGTTCCCTCGGGCATTCTCACCTAGTGAAATGGAGACACTGTAACCCTAGGAGCTGTGAGAATAAACCGGCTACTCTATTTCCTGCAGCAGAATGACTGCACTTTAAAAATTCCTCTAGCCATGAGCAGTGCCAATTGGAGGAGAGGTCTAGCAGCTTCCATGCACCAGGTCAAGCTGCCTTTCCTCAGAGGACTGACAAAAGCAGGCCCACCTTGCCAGCCAGGCTTGCACACTGGCTTCACGTCCACCTGCACCAGGGTGTCCTGAGCAGCAGGCTTCTGGCCACAGTCGTAGGCGGTCACCAGGATCTCGTACTGGTGCTGCTTGTCATAGCTCAGCTTCTCAGTGTTCCTGATGTTGCCTGAGGACAGAGACAGTCATCATTGTTCCAGATGTTGAGCACGCTGCAGTTCTCCCACATCCCTTCCCCACTTCTCCAACCTCCACCAGAACGAAATGAACCCCTTCCCTATCCCTTTGTAAGGTCAAGGGTACAGGAGGCCATGGCTTCCACATGCAGCCTGCTGGTTCCTTGGTGGCAGATTCCAGGATCAATTGACTGGTGCCACCCCAGCTGTGGGGCAGGGCTGCTTCGAATTCGAAGCACACATTTGGGACCCGACTGGTTTGTGTTCTTAAGTAATGGGTTGCTGGAAAACTCTCTCTTAAAGAGCCCCATGTGGCTGCAGCCCTGATGTCAGACCCAGAGCTCATCTGCCATGAGATCTCTGGGAAAAAAAAGATGGAATTCAGAAATGTCCTGACACATATTTTTTAACATCTGGGCTCATTGCCAGGAATGTTCACTGCCTCTTCTCACATTATTTTGCTACCAAATAGGAAGTAAAATCAATAAGAAAATGTGTGACCTCTCTTGCAAAGCTGCACAGAATAACCGATTCTTTGCCCTGGTGGCTAAGACATTTTTCTTCTCCAAGAAAGACCAAACCGTTTTTATGAGCCATTTGTGTGTTTTTATCCCTGTGGGTGTGATATTATGATTCAGGAATAAATATTTGATAAATAACAAGCAAAAACTTTAATTGACAATTTTTGCTAAAATGCCATTTTGTTTCCAAGAAACTAATGAGAGGCCCAATGCGCATTGAATAATTTCTAGTTTTTGATTCTAAGAGATGCAAGTCTTCCTTTGTTGAGAGTAATTTCGTGCTTGCATTTTTTTTTTCTGATGTGGAGCTGACAGCAAATTAGAACTCAAATGTTATCATCATCCTTTACCAGAAGTGAAATTAAGAAAGTGGAAATTAAAAGCAAAACAAACTAAAAAGCAACTAAACAAGTGTGGAATGGCTGACGCACGCAAATTTTTAGATTTCATCCAAACTAAGGGAAAACTACCTAATGAGCTTTCTTCCATTCCAACTGATTATTGTTCGTGTGAATTGAGATAACAGGGACTAAGGCAAGAAAGCCTGGGAAATTAGAAAAGTCACATAATGTTTGAAAGATCGGACAGGTTGATCCACCCATCACCCAGTCTTAACCTGTACTCAGTAGCAGGCCAGGAGCAGGTACAATAAATGTGAGTGCCTGTGAGGAGGAGGAGGGAGTGGAGGCAGCGGTGGTGAGGAGGGATGAAGTTGCCCATGACACTGGACCAAGCATTTGAATCATTTGCTCTGCTATCTTCTCTGGATTGTTTCTAAAAATGTAACTGCAGCCATGGATTTGAAGTAAAATTTACTTTGACAGAAGCAGCCAAAAATCTCTGAATAAAAATGGTTTTGAGGTACTTCTGGCCTTGTGGCTGGTATTCAGAATCCCGTTTATTTTCGCCCCCCCACCCCAATATTTGTTTCCGTCTCAGCCTGGGGCCCGCACAGGCCTGGGATGGCTCAGAATCAGGTTGGTAACACTCCCGCGGGGTTCCCTTAACAAACTCATCTGCAGTCCCAGTTATCACAGGGGAGGGATTCTGCAGGTGCAGGCACCGTGATATAACCATTAGAAGGAGGTTTCAGAGACATCGGATTGAATTTTCAACAAAAAGTTTTAACTTTCTCTTTCTTTACAGTGAAATGGCTCTCTAAAGATACGTCTCTGAGGAGAGGAAGGCTTAGGGTTTACAATCCGTGTGACATAGGCAGACCCAGCACTATTGATTGCGCTAGAAAAATAAACACACGGGCCGGCAATCCTTGCCTCAATTTGTTGCAGCTCCTCTCCAGTAACTGTCTTAATGAAACTGTCTGAGAAACTAATTTACTTTCCCCGCCACCACCGCCTTCATGCGTGTGAGGATGAGATTCAGAGCACAGATGTGCAGCAGTGGGTCACCATGAGAGGCCATGTTGGGAGCCACCCACCATCCTGTGGGGAGGGCAGCATCTGGATAAGACACCCCTTTAACACATTTCGATAGCCCAGAAGAAGCCATCGTTTTGCTTCTGTTACAATTCTATTTTCCCCTCACATGTGAATGATGTCTCAGTTGCTGAGTCCACAGTTAACCCAGGTGAATGGCTGTCCCAGGGCCTCTTCCCCTGTCCACATGGGCCTGGACAGCTAACTCCCAAAGAACAGTCAGCCCCTACCTTGCGTGTTGGTGAAGGTAATTGTTTTAAAACTCAGGTGGGGAGGAGGTGCAATGAGGCAAGCACAGTGACCTGCACACTCCCTCCCCTGGAACCGAACTTGGAACAACCCTTTTGGAAAGCTATACGGGCCAGTCACTTTGCAATTATTCATACCTTTGGGGCATGCAATTCCACACCTAAAAATTGGTTCCAGAAAAATTTCAGATGTTTATTGTGAAAAATTGTAAATACGGGCGAAAATATGTCCATCGCAGCGTTATTTATTACCTCGAAGAAAACGGAAGAGAAACGGCATGTCTGGTTGCAGGGAATAGCTAAGGGTAAGAGTCTGTGTGAGATGGAGTGTTGTTCAGCACTGAAAGTGGTCATTATGAAGCACTTTTAAGGATGGAAAAAATCCATGTAATCGAAAGTAAAGCGAAAGGAATGGGAGGATAAAGAAATGTGGGGCCATACTTCTGTTTAAAAAGTCAGAAAACTACTGGTAAAGTATCAATAGTGGTTATCTTTTAAAAAATGTTTAATAGTGGTTCTCATTAGTGGGATTATATGTGACTTATTTTCTTCTTCACACTTTCCTATACTTTCCAAAATTCCCACAAGAGCATGCGTTATCTTCTATTCAGGTGGAAACAAGTGTTTTCATTTACTGTAAGAATAAAGAGACTCCAGGATGCACTTCACTCAGAGGCATCAGCCCCATTACTCTGTGGATAGCCAGCTGGCAGAGAACTCAGCTGAGATGGCGGTAAAGAAAGAATTGTACCATCTTCCGCACCACCCATGGGCACCCCTGAGAATCAGACAAGTCTGTTCAGTAGTAAGTGGGTGTCAATGAGTCCCCGCTGTTCCCTCTGTGGTCAGGCTCAAACGTGGTTGAGAGTTTGGCTGTGGCAATGCTCTGGTGAATGCCTCCTTTGCTGTTTATCCACCCCTTACATGGGCAGGATACTTAATTCCCATTTTACTGATGAGTAATTGAGCAAGGTTAAGTAACGGATCAAGGATCTCTCTCTCTCTCTCTCTCTCTCTCTCTCTCACACACACACACACACACACACACACAAAAACAAAACAAAAACACAGTGATGGATGTAGGATTAAGATGCAATTTTGAGTTTTTGAACTTAAAGACCATTGCCATGCATTCCTGTCAAATATCAGTAAGGAGAGTGATGATGTCACTGGTGGAAAGGTCTTGGGGCCACACTCAGGGGACCTAGACTCTAGTCCTAACTCTGCCACCTGCACGATAGGTGCTGGTAGGCAAGCTCTTTATGCTTTGGGGACTCAGTTTTTCCATCTGTTCAATGGAAATGAGACAAGCCAAATACCAGAAAATGGGGGCCTGGCAGCCACCTGAAATCAATCTAGAACTTCCCAGGAGGTGGGTGATGTCACCAGCTTAGAGTTATCTGTTCATAATTTCAGCCTGGACACCCACGGTGAGTAACCATCTTGTCCCAACCCCCCAATAAATGGCACCATGAATAGAGCACTCTCTATATGCCACGTACCCTGCATGCAATATCTCCGGGCACTGCCTCTCCTCGAGGCCTCACAACCCCCTCAGGGAGGCAGGAACTATTACTGCTTTGATTTCACAGGGGAGGGAGGCTGAGGACCTCTGTTGGAAGAGGTTGAGTCTTCAGTTAAGGCAGGTCATTCTGACTGCACACTGTATTCTGTCCTCCTCCTTGTGCCCTGTTCCCCTTCCTTCCCTCACAAACAAAGAGTCTGGCAGGTTGGGTTGGGGGTGGGGGAGCAGGAGCCATCCACTTGAAGCCCCAAACTCAGTAATACTTTCTTTGATATGCATGCAAAGAACTTCTTCAAGGTGCCTGTAAGGTCGCTGGAGGACTGATGGATAAGAGCCAAGTGGGAAGCTCATTAGAATGGGAGCTGTTTCTGTGTCTGCCCGTGGGTCCTACCTTCATTACTTCGAGAACTGTTTTTGTAAACCTCACTGTCAGGGGCCCACACTCTCTGGGAGTGCCCACTCTCCTCTTCATCTTGCGTTGTAAACCAATGTTGGAGGCAGAGGCCTGGCAAAGAACCATTACTCACTTTTAATGAGACAGCAAGGGAAATAAATTGGCATATGTTAGTGAAATGGCTCATCAAGGTGAGTAATTATCTCCATGACTGGGGCAGTTTACCCTCTGATGAAAGAATTTGCATCTCATCTCTCATTGGCTTGTGGCTCTCCAGGACTAAGGCAGGGAGGGGGTCAAGGGGAGCTTGACCACTCATTACAGATACCTCCTTCTCTAGTCCTGCTCTTCATGAGGGACTTGTCACTCCCCAAATACTAGTTTTTGCAGACATAGAACCAAATGCTGATCATGGGGGAACAGAAAAATACAAAAGAGTTGTTCATATTTTATGAAGTGGTGTGTGTGTGTGTGTGTGTGTGTGTGTGTGTGTTGTGAGATACGTGTCTGTGTGGTGGGGATGGGCCACCCATCTATAGGAAAAGCTAACAGAAAGCAGTTCTGACATGCTCTACTAGTTGAAACGACCTATTTCTTAGTCCTAAATCAAACATTAATTGAAGTCTAGCATTTTCTATCTTACTTTTTTTAATGCACTGATCTTGTGTCCTACACAATTAGCATCTGGTAATGTCCAGGTGTCTAAATGTTATTTCCATGTATTTTAGCATTTTATAAGGAAACTGCCTTCTGTTAGGAATACTGGTTTCCTCTTACAGGACACATCACAGACCACTGGAGGTCAGGGAGGAGGGTTTCTCCTTGGCTTCCTTCCCTTCTGGCATCTGCTGCAGTTCTCGGGATGCAGAAGACACTATCACAGGGTAGGTTTCTCCCTGGTCTCAACATCGAGAAGCATTGGGATCACTGAATATTTGCAAGCAGGTGACGAATGATATTTCCCTCTAGGTCTTGGCTGCGAGGAAGCTCAGAGCTAATTTGCTCTGCATACCAACCTTGATGCCACCTGACTTTGTATCTTTTATTTTGAATTTTTCCTCACTCGATGGTAAGCTCCATGTGGACAGGCCCATGTCTGTGTTAGGTTCTACTCTATCTCCATTCCAGTTCCAGCACTGTGCTTGGCACTGAATAAATATAATTATTTACAGAGTGGGCAAACTTCAGGTTTTGCTGCTTTTGAGTCTTTGTGTAGTACTTAAATCCCATTTGAAACAAAGGGGGGTAATATATATGTACCCTCACACTCATGCTAATAATTAAATAATATACTTGACAAATAATTTTCATTTGATTGATGATATCAAGTTATCGAAAATTACAGTTAAAAGGGGCTGCGTTGACTGGGTCTCTAGCTGTCATGTTTACACTACAATGAGTTTTTAATTAATGGGATGGAGAAATGTCCACAAAGCTTTATTAGGATTGTTTTTACTTCAGTAAGTTCAGTTTGAGATTGGGATGTTATGGGAGGGGTCTTCCATCCTTCATTCTCAGCAGGGTAGAAATTCTCAAAGGATTTTGACAAGACCTTTGAAGATTCCTGAATGGATCTACAGCTTAGAAGATGTTTTGGAAATCTCCACCTTCCCTTTGTTGTGTGAGGTGATGTTACAACTGGTTATGTAAGAAAGGGACTCAGACATGGCAGAGTTGAGGGCATGACTCACATCCAGATGACAATTGAAAAATTCCACCAGAAAACTAAGTTGTGTGCAGATAAGTGGCCTTGTGAGCTCTATAGGCTGTACCCACTGAGCTGGTGCCTGGCTGAGCTGCTATAATGTCAGGACATCTCTGCAGAGCAAGACTAAGTTTTGGGTTTTAGAGCCTAGATCAGGGATGGCACAGGAGGTATCGCCTTCTGAGTACATTCAGGTCCCCGCGTGGCCTTCAGAATGGGGGATGTTTGCCTGCCCCCACTGGGGTCTTCTCAGGACACTCACCATTTCTGTCAATGGCAAAGGGGACATCAGTGGTGACAATTTCATAGTTGCAGATCTGGCTGTACTGGGGGGAGCAGTCCTCATCGACGGCCTCCACTTGCAGGATGCTGTCGTAGATCTTGCCCTCGGTCACCACAGCCTTGTAGGAGGGCTCTTTGAAGGCGGGAGCAAACTCATTGATGTCCTTCACCTGGATATGGACCACAGCCCTGGAACCACACACAGAAAAGAAGAGATGGTGGTAAAGAAAGAATTGTGCCATCTTCCACACTGCCCATGGGCACAGACTCAGGCCCCAACACCAAGAAAATGGAGAAACCACAAGCCAGTCAGGCAGTTGTTGCCTGGGTGTCCTGTCCGCCATCTCACTGGAGACCCTTTTACCGGCCCTCGCCCCGATCCCCTGTGATAAATCCACCCCAGAGAAACTCCTCCCCATTCGTTGACTTTCCTTGTCACCCTTGACAATAGCATTCCTCTGGACTGTCTCTCCTCTCCCTTACCCATCTGTCACCTGTCCACTCACTCCTCCATTGAGTAAGGATTTAAGTATTCTTACACTGTGTTAGTCTCTGAATCAAAGTCCATAAGGGAGAGAGTTGCAATCCAACATGAAGAATGCAAGGACAGAAAGCAGCATGTGGTATGGCAGAACCCAGGGAAAGTCTGCAGGGCTGGGCTGGCTCAGGGAAGGCTTCCCAAAGGAAGTGACACCTGCACTCAGTTCTGATGGTGGAAGAGTGGAACAGAGGGTAGAGAGGGTAGAGAATTTCAGGTGTAGAGAGCGGCCAGTACCGGTCCCTGCAGTGGCCTAGGAACTGGCCAGCAGCTGTGTAGGCCAGAGCACCATGGTATGACCACTGGGTACCCATGTCTGCAGAGTAGTGTGTGACCGAAATGGTGGACAAGAATAGGACGGGGTCCAGGAGCTGTGTCAGGTGACTCACTTGTGTGACTTCTTCCAGGCTGTCTCCCGGGGCCCTGCACCACAGTCATAGGCCTGGATGATGAACGTGTACTCCTTCTGCAGCTCACAGTCGATGGGGCTCTTGGCACGGATCCGGCCCTCTCCCGATGTCTTGTTGAGCACCACAGCCTCAAAGGGCAGCTCCTGGCCGTGGATCTTGAACGCACAAATCTCGCCTGCAGAGGGATGAAAGAAGAGCAGTGAGCGGCCATCCTGAGAACTGCCAGACTGCAGATGGAGCTTCCATTGCACCTGGTCTGCAAAGCTAAGGCCTCCAGGCCATCTCCTCCGCCCAGAACTGTCAGACCAGAAGAGGCCTCCAGAGACCCAGCCCAACATGTTCACTTCATGGATGGTAAAACAGAAGTGTTCCACACATGGAAGTGTCACCATCAAGTGTATGTGGGAGAAGAAAAGGGGAGAGTCATGTGCGAGACTGGCTGATGACCCTGGTTTCCCACTTTTCCGATCAAGTTTCCCTCTGCCCAGTCTGACACTAAAAATGTGCCCACATTGGCCAGTGTGGCTTAGTGGTTGAGCATTAACCCATGAACCAGGAGGTCATGGTTCGATTCCTGGTCAGGGCACTTCCCTGGGTTGTGGGCTCCATTGCTAGTGGGGGGCATGCAGGAGACATCTGATCAATGGCTCTCTCATCATTGCTGTTTCTCTCTCTCTATCTATCTCTCCCTCTCTCTCTTCCTCTCTGATCAATAGAAAAAAAAAACAACTGTCCACAGTCAAAAGACAAATGACTGTAGAGGAAAGATGGAAAGGTCCAAGTGTGCACAACCTTTGGTTCTATAACCACATCCTTGCTATCTGAACGTGTTTGCTGTGAGCAGCTAGTTAGAAATGCAGGTGCCCAGGTCCCACCCAGACCTCCTGAGTCAGAATCGTCATCTTAACAGGGTCCCCAGGTGATTTGTTTGCTTGCCAACCAAGAGCCGCACTGCGCCGCTCTGTCCTTTGCTCCAGGTTTACACATCCCACGTTGCTGCAGCCACATCCCCCCTGCCCCTGCATGCCTCTCCACCCACCACTTCCCTGTGGGGAGAGGGACTCCACTCTGAGTTGCAATTTTATTTCAAAACAGTGGGGGTGAGTCTGTGCGAGTTCTAGAATCCCTGTGGAGCCCGAGAAGCTAACTTCTTAAAGGGTTGAACATGTTGTGAAATTAATGCATTTCTCCCTCTCAGCTGGGTTAATGTGTATTATAACTATTCCTCTGCATTAAAATGATAAAATACCTTCCTTGTCTCAATAGGTGGATATTTGTTTCTTGAAACCTGACAGCAAGTAAGCCCTGTTACTGCCTGCCTTGGGAGGTACTGAAAATTTGAAACACACCCCTTTCTGTCTTGAGGGGGTTTATAGATTTGCTGGGGAGACAATGTCTGGGTGTCTAGAAAGGCCATTCAGAGTGCAAAGGGAGGTGTGAGTGTCACGTGGCCTGGGCAGCAAGGAGTAAAATGTAGGCTGGGTCTGGAGGTCTGGATTCACGCTCCAGCCTTGCCACTTACTCCATGACTTGGCCAAATTATATTGCTTCTCTGGCTCTCAATTGCGTCACTTGTAAAATCATCCCGGAGATAGTGTTGGGAGGAGGACACCTACCCTGAGGTACCCCAACGCTGACATTGCTCCCGCTGCACGGCTGGAACCCCGGTGAGGCATCCCTTAGGGTGCATAGTGTAGGGGGGCCCTATGCCCCACTGCTGCAAAGTGACAGTGTGAGAAGAAGGGATAACAGGCCTGTTCTGTGCCAGGTACTGAGCTTTGTACCTACCCCACCCAGCACCTCCCAAGGCAGGCAGTACTGGGCTTACTTGCTGTCAGGTTTCAAGAAACAAATATTCTCTCTTCCTAACAAACCTGCCAGCTAGAGATTTTATACTGTTTTGTACAAATTAAAAAAAGAAGACGGATCAGAGACATCATTACTTGGTCAAGGTCACAGAACTAAAGTTGGTCTAAAACCCACATGTGGCTGACTTCTAAGTTTATGCCCTATTTTACTGCATCCTCTCCAAGCAGCCCGGTAACTTTTATTTTTAATCCTCACCCAAGGATATGTTCTTATTGATTTAGAGAGAGAAAGAAAGGCAGAGGGGAGGAGAGAGAGAAATATTGATGTGAGAGAGAAACTTCAATTGGTTGCCCCTCAAAAGCTCCCGGACAAAACATCAAGCTCACAAACTAGGTCTGTGTCCTGACTGGGAATTGAACCGGCAACTTTTTTAAAAAAAATTCTTTATTGATTGTGCTCTTACACATGTGTCCTTATTCCCCTCAAGGCTTCCTCCCCATTCATGTCCTTACCCCCTGTTATCTGGGTCCATTGATTAGGCTTATATGCATGCATGTAAGTCCTTTGGTTGATCTCTTCCCCTTACACTTTTTGGTGTACAGGATGACGTTCCCACCAACTGAGCCACTTGGCCAGGGTAGCCCCATAACCTTCGATGGACCACTGTGAGGACTGCTTCCCGTCCCATTCTATATCCCTATTCAAGCCACTTTCAGGGAGAAATCCCCCGTTTTACATGTAGGAAGCATGCCCTGATCTCTTACTAACTACATTTTCAGAGACGGTCAATCGATAACAAACTTACCTTTAGGCTTTTGATTTTCATTATTTCATTGATCCTCAATTTCATTATGAACACTCCACTTTCCTGGCCATTTCTCAAATGTAGTTGTGGAATAATGGACAGGATAGACGGCTGTGGGCCAGGCTCTAACAAGGAGCAGTGTTCTTGGGATCACCAGCATCTCCTTACTGCCTCTCCGACAGAGCTCCTCTGCAGCCCTCGGGGTGGGAGGACCGGTTTCATCCTATCCTCAAACTATTTCTGCTCAGAATTATCTAGGGCTTAACTGGATGAAGTTCTAAAGTGCCTGCCTTGTGATTCTATCCAAAGATCAATGCCAATAGAGGAGCATTACTGCCGAAAATGTCCGAACTGGTTCTCGAACATTATCTTAAGTGCCCAACCACTGCCACGATTATAAGACTAATCAGACCATTTCTCTTTGAAGAGACCAGTTAAACCAAAAATAAAAGAGGGCAATTTTCTGTTGGAAACACTTGATTGCAATTAAAGTAGTTCTCAAGACTCAGAAATCCTTCACCAGAGGAAAGGAGAGGAAGGAGGAAAAGGAGAAAGAGGAGGGGGAAGAGGAGGCACAGGGAAGGGTGAGATGAAGTAAACCTCGGGGCGACATATTTTCATCTCACTCAATGAAGCTCAATTCAATTCGATACACCCTGCAGTTTCTGAGAGTGAAGTGCCAGGCACGATGCTGGGCCTGGAGACACAGAGAAAATGACTTGAACACCTGAAAACAGAAGGACACTCCTAAGCACTCATCCCTTAGTAGAAGAGACAGTCAACCAGGGCAACACAATGCTCACCTAGTTTTCACTGGCTCAGACAGAGACAGGAATTAGTCCCACTTGGAACAAAACTTGGAATTCATGTCACCCTCCTTTATCCCACCACTTCCTCTGACATTAGGTTTCTGTTGCAAAGACTTTCATTCATGGACTCCTCCATTCATTCACTTTGTAAATGTTTATTAGGGACTATGTGCCCAGCACTGGCGAAACAGTGATGAAGAAAACCAGCCCAGCCCTAGCCTACAAGCTGCTGGCAGTCCCTCAGGAGAGGGAAATGAGCCCCCAGAGAATCACATCCCTAAGTGAAGAGTGGTGACTGTGAGAGGTGGATGGTGCTCGGAGAGTCCTGACTTGTCAGGCCAGCAGGGCTAACCTAAGGATGTGGCCTAAGGATGTGATGCTGAGCTGAGACCACAGGAAGAGACAGAGGAACACAGCCTGGCTCTGAGGAAGGGAAGTGAGTGTCAGGCAGTGGGGCCAGCACACCATAGGGCCTTGGCAGGAAGGACCATATCAGGCCCTGAAGAAACATCAGCACCAATGTGGCAGGCATAGAGGCAATGGGGAGGGGCCGACTTCATGGAGATGTGACCAGAGAACCAGGTGGGGACTGGGCTCAAGCAGGTGCTGAGCTTGGTTTAAATTTCTGCTGTTACAGAAATTTGGCCACTTTGAGGACTGCTTCCCGTCCCATTCTATATCCCTATTCAAGCCACTTTCAGGGAGAAATCAAAGTGGCTGTGTGTTGTCCCATGCACTGAGTGGTTGGATTCCCAGTCCTCACAGTGGTCCCACTTTGTTACATCTAGAAAATTGTAATAATTTTATCTTTGAACTTTTGTTTTGTAAATGAAGTTGGATGGATGGTGGAGCATGTTGTGAGCAGAGATGGGTGCGATATGCCCATTCGTTGTCCTTGCTGCCCCATTCAGGTATAGCATTCAGATTGCCCCCTGAGCACAGCATCCGGGTAGACCAGATGTGTGGGCGTTCAGCAGGACTCAGGGATAACAAGGTAAAAGCCTGTGACACTGAGGACCAAGTACATGGAGAGCTAACAGCCCAGACAGGCCATCCCTTCTATTTGAACCAAAATTGTTTAGGTCACAGAAAGAAGGCAGGGTATTTTATGAAACATGACCAACCAAAGAGCCCTGTCCTGTCCTTTCTCACTCCTGTTACTTCTCAGTAGTAGCCAACAACTTAGGCTGACAATGATGACAGACAGGAGAAGGAAAGGTAAGACACCCCACAGTTCCTTTTCTGTTTGGACTGTCTTTTCTGTCTGTCAGCCAAAGGGAGAGAGTGTTAGAAGAGAGTGTGTACATATCCAGAAGTGAAGTAAAAATAGTTGAGTTTGGTTTGCATGGCATTTACACTGATCTGGTAAAGGACTAAATACATATGCATATGTGAGCTACAGAACACAATTTCTTCAATGCTCAGAGATTCTGCACAGCACTTAGCTGCTCTTCTACTTACATGGGAAACTGGCATTGCACAGTATAGAGATATCAATGGTAAAATTCATACTAATAAATTACAATTTTAATATTTCTTTATTCAGAATAGCTTCAAACAGCAAATCTACAGCACCACAAGATGAGAGAGTCAGAGAGAGAGAGAGAGAGACAGAGAGAGAGAGAGAGAGGCTGTTGACAAAAAGCCCCAGAGTGGAGCCCTGAGAAGGAAGAGTATCTAAAGCTGCAGTTCCCAGTGTCAGTGTGTGACATATTGGGTTGTCTTGGTCTTTCGGGAGGCCTGTCATTAGAAGTTATTATTATTAATAAAGCACTGCAATGGGAGGATGATGCACTTAGAAAGGAAAAGATCAGACTTAATAATTGTTTCCATATTAAAAGATCACTTTTTAAATCTTGCTTTCCAACATACTTTCTTGGGTGGAAGAGTGGGTGTGCTGGGAACTACGTGTGGGAGTACAACACCCAGCTGGCCATGCCCTTGGGACAGGCCATGGGAAAATGAGGCCAGCAGCTGCCAGACCTGAGTGCTATCTAACACTAGCTGTGGCCGAAGGTGGCTACGGCTTCACCAAGAGGCCCCATGAGGTCCAGCTCAGAAGAGGAGGCCCAGATTCCAGCCCCAGTGGCTCTAGCTCTCCAGTCCCCTCTGTGCCTCCAGATGCCTTTTCCTCTGCAGTAACACGCCTCTCCACATAGCAGCAAGCACCGATGTGGTTGTCTCTTAATTCCTCCCATAAGAGTTTGGGGAAATTTATGAATTCACTGATGAATAAATGAATGACTAACACTGATCTTTAGTGTTCCTACCCTTGCATAGCCTAGAACCGTGGTCGGCAAACTGCGGCTCGCGAGCCACATGTGGCTCTTTGGACCCTTGAGTGTGGCTCTTCCACAAAATACCACGGCTTGGGTGAGTCTATTTTGAAGAAGTGGTATTAGAAGAAGTTTAAGTTTTAAAAATTTGTCTCTCAGAAGAAATTTCAATCGTTGTTCTGCTGATATTTGGCTCTGTTGACTAATGAGTTTGCCGACCACTGGCCTAGAACTATAGATTGTATTGATTCCATTTTTCAGATGAAGAAATTGAGATTCTGAGAGAGTCGGATAGTAAGGAGCGGATAAAGGACTGATGTCTGGATCTAAATGCACCCCCCCCTTCGTTCTTTCAGGGGTTTATCACTGGGCAGTTGGGATGTTCTAGGACAGAGCTTCTCAAAGTGCCATCGGTACATCCCTGGGGTCCCCAAGACCCTTTCTGCAGGGTCCACAAAGTCCAATTTAGCATCCTATTAGCACTAAGACATTATTTGACTTTCCCATTAGTGTTGATGTTTGCATTAATGGTATAAAAGCAATGGTGAATGAAAGTGTTGGTGTCTCTGTGCCCGTTTCCTCATCTGTAAGATGGAGATATATTGCTAATAATTAATAATAATATTAGTAATATATTGCTAATAATAATAGGGTTGATTATTGTTGGGAGCATTAAGTGAACTAATATAAGCAAAGCACTAACAGTGCATGGTATGAAGTAATTACTATAGGCGTTAGCTCTTATCATGGTCTTTATATTGAAGAAAAGTAAGTCACACACTTCTGGCACACTCTGTATTTGGGAGCTGACGCGATCATTTTGTCATCAGAAATGTTTTGCATGTGTCATTAAAAAACCATCTGGCTCCTTGAAGAATCTTGCACCTACTAGCCGCAGCTTACATATATTTATATTCCTGAACATCACTGGCCAACGACTGTATCCTGCATCCTGTGCATTTGCCAAATCTCATCCAGGACCAATACTGTCCCATGGGGAGGGTTTACTGCGGGTGGGTGGGTGCTGTTTGTTTGGTTGATTTTGCTTCTCACAGTGACTAGAAATTGCTAATGGCCTTGATTGTGAAGAGTGGAGGATACTAAATATCCTGCCCTGGGCAGGTCTGTCGTATCACCAAGAAGTATCTCACCTAAAATGGCTATCGTCCCCCTTGAGAAAAACTGCACCTCAAGCATGCAGCTATTCTGCAAGAGGAAACGCCAGGTTCATGACCTCAGGTTTGAGGACAGTAACAGGTGAGGTCCCTCCAGAGGGAGGATGACACCATCTGCTTTCAGCCACACACTTTGTGCTCCTCAGTTCACACATTGGCAAGCAGTGGACACTGACTACACTGTGCAATCTGGGCAGATGAGTTTTTTAATGTGTACTCTGTACCTCCACACCAAATCATCTGCAGTCACTTTAGTATGATAAAACGGGAAAGGACAAATGCCAATCACATCAAGAGGTAATCATGCTCAGCATAGCAAATTAGGGTTGAACTTAGAAATAAGTCTATACTTAAGCCCTTGCCAGTGTGGTCAATCGGCTGTGTGTTGTCCCATGCACTGAGTGGTTGGATTCCCAGTCAGAGCACATGCCCAGGTTGCAGACTTAATCCTCAGGAGAGGGCATGCAGGGGGCAGCCAATGGATGCTTCTTTTTCCCATTGATGTTTCTCTCTTTCTCTCTTCCTTGTTCTCTCTCTAAAATCAATACAAAACATATATTTTTTAAAAGAAGTAAAAAAAATCCAACGTCTATACTTAAAAAAGAAAATGGAATTTAAGCCCTTTCACTTCCGGTAAAAACTTAACATTTCCCAAAGTAGAAAGTGAAAGGAAAAGACCCAATGGACTGTTACTTTGGCTGTTCCCTTGTGTGTCTGGGTGGCAGGGAGATCTCGCACAGGCCTCAGTTCAGCAAACAGATGACCTTAATCTCGGCCCCAGCTCCTCCTTTCTGGACTGCATGACCTTCTATGATTCATTACAGCTAAGAACATATCATGCCTGATCAAAGTGCTATGAGGCTGCAATGCCACACTAGAGGAGGAGGAGCTCTGGGAAGTAAAAAGGCCTATCTGCTTTTTATTATTATAATAAGTCTGCCCTCAAGCCTGAAGGAGCTAGATGCATATTGGCAACTTAGCTTGTTTCTATTAGAAACCAAAGGGAGGGGGTGGTGTCACCCTTTATGGCTTTCTGTCTACTTAATATTGAGCAAAGTAAAAATAACTCTTTTATTTAAGAAGTCATTTTCCTAAAGCTTTAGCTGAAATCAAAATTTCCGTCCCTTGGGAAGATAAACATAGCACAATTATTATGTTGCTAAAAACCAATGAAGACAATGCATTTTTCATTCTTTGGCAGTATTGATTAAATGAATGAATGATGTAACAACTAATATATATGGTCAGAGACTCACAGAGGTCACTACTGTCTGGGTCAGGCAAAGCTTGAAGACATGCTGGGCGGGCATTGGTTTTGAGGGTGCACAATAGTCTGCAGTTGAAGGTACAAAAATGTGCTGTATTTATCATTCATTCAGCAGACCTTCCATGGGCATAAATAATACGGTGAAAAAAATGAGTGAATAATAAACATATATAATCAACTGCAGCTCACATTTACCATGCATTTATGATGGACCAGACACTTCAACCTACTGTTAAAAACGATCTGCATCCCTGAATGTGCTGACCTGCCTGGCCAGCGGGTGGAGATTGGGATGAATCAGAGACCAGGTCTGTCTTCACGACAGGAGAAGGAGTCAGATGAGTGCGGAGTTAAGCGCAGTAAAGTACTGCAAAGGCTGCAGTAGGTGTCTGTGCTGGGTGTTGTGAGAACACAAAGGATGACAGAGCAGTCAATCTCACCCCTAAACACTAGCAATCAGTTGTTTCCTGTCATGTAGCCACACGAAGAAGGTGTTAGGTGCAAGAAGGAAGAAGTTTCAGCCTAAATAACTCTGTCTGAGACAAGACCCTGCCCCAGACAGGCCAGTCTTACACCACCTACGAACACTCTCACATCTTTCTCTTGACAAAGGAGTTGCGGTGCTTCTATTCCCAGTAGAAGGGTAGTGCAGGTCAGTGCCCGAGAGTTAGTCAACCTAAATTCAAACCCTAACTCTTCACTTGTCCTCTCTATCACTTCAAAATGTTCATGTTTCCATACCTCCATGTCCCCATCTGTGAAGTGGGAATGAAGCCATCTCTCTTCTATGGTAACATAATCAGAATAATACTTAAAAAACAAACAAACAGAATTTACTATGGCATAAACTGGGTTGAGTGATTTGAGCAAAACAATATAACTTAATTCTCACTACAGCTGTATGAGAATGCCAACAAAGAGTGACCAGATCAGACAGGTACATTCCTGGTTCCACCATGGTACCCTTGCCAGGGTTAGCAACTCAGGCCTCCTACTGACCTCAACAGCTGATCACGAGGTGTCCACCATGCTGGCCAGATATCAGATGGGAGAGGAGGAAGGAAGCCACATTGAATAGAACAGTGACTGTGTTTATAATGGCGGGATTTCTAATATGTTTGAAGAGAATTTTAAAACCTGTGTCTCAAAAATTATTAGCCTGGATGCAATTACCAGATGGCACTAAATATTTTTCCCACTGCCAAGCAAAAGCAGGGGCCTGTCAAATCAGTATGGAGCATCTTATTTAAAAACAAGTGATCTCGTTTGTCTATAGCTGTTGGGTGGAGTTCAGTCAGATCCACCCCACAATCATTACCTGAAATCTGTCTCTACTAACTCTTCCTTATCCTTTTGGGAAAATAATGCACGTGGAAGTGCCTCAGAGGGTGAAAAAATCCCATCCAAATCCATGTCCCTTTACTGATGTTCAATTGTCTCCATCAAGAATATGTGTGTGCGTGCGCCCGTGTCTATGTCCTGCAGGAAGAATGCTAAGGGTCCCAGAAGCCTGAGACTCTATCCTTACTCTCCAGGAACTTACATTGAGTTTCACACCCAGATGGTATACATAAGACCAAATAATTAAAGGTGTTTGAGTTAATGAGGAGTAATGAGTTCTTGAAATAGAGGGGCTATTGAAGCCTCTTCAACTTACCAGAGGAAGACCCAATAGTCAAAAAAATTTGGTACAGATCATACTCACAGGTAAGAACTTTGGAATAGTGTCCTCTTCTCAGTGTCCAAACGAGGGTTTCACATGTTACCTTGAGACTGAACGTTCAGAGGTTCCAACGCAAGCAAACCTGAAGTCTTTGTTTGTCCCCATCCCCACCCCCCACTTTATATATTTATTTTCCTCTACTTCATTCCAGGTTTTCTCATTGAAGTGCCTAGGAACTCGGAGAGGCACAGGATAAATTTCCCTTCAAAGGATGTACTCTTACACTTCTCAATGTGGAAGCCACTAGCCAAAATGTGGTTCTTGAACACTTGAAATGTGGCTTGGAGTGACCAAGGAAGTGGACTTTTAAATTTTATTTAATTTTGTAATTTTAAATTAAGAACAGACACTCAATTCAGTTACTGGAAAACTTTTTAAAAAGCTTGGGTACGTGAATCAATTTTGTTAGCTATAAATTATGTAAAATATAAATCAAGTGTTTCCGATGAAAATTAAGAGCCAAAATTGAAATGTCTTATAAGTGGAAAATATGCATCAGATTTGAAAAATACTTTTATGAAAAATAAAGTGTAAAATTTCTCATTAATACTTCTATTTGATAACATTGAAATGAATTATTGGGCATGCTGGGTTATATAATATACACTATTAAAATCAATTTTACCTGTTTCTTCTTATTGGTTTACTGTAGCTACTAGAAAATGTATAATTGTGTATGTGATTTGAATTATATTTCTGTTGGACAGTGCTGCTCTACATAATTAATAGTATACATCACTAGAGGCTAATTTTCCATGGAAATAAATGTATAGGGAGTGCATTCTACAATAACTGTAGAATTGTCCTGCTTTTATGCTGATTTTTATTTCTCAGCATTACTCCTAATATTTAGGATAATGTTTCCTCTTAAAATATCAGCCCATCTGCCCTTTTTCAGATGATTAAGCCAAATTTAGCTCAAGTTCCCGAAGCCCTGATTGTCAGGCATTGAATTAGCATTGCCTCTTAATGAGAACATTGTTATAAAGAAAAAAAAATCTTGAAATTTTAATAACATTGAATATTTAAATAATAGCACATTGGTCAATTATAGAAATTTAGATGTATGCATTGACAAATGGTTTTTATGAATTATCAGCCAATACAGAAATCTTCTGGCAATAGGATTCTAGCTTCTAATCCACTTAGTCATTGGAATTAAAAATGTATAATTCTTTATAAAGAAAACTTTATTTTTAGAAAATAAATTTAATAACATTACATTAGTATATATTAATAAAGTAATAATTTTATAAAATAATTATTTATCACATAGAAAGTCATTATGTGAATATTCTTATTGTTCTTTTTCTAATTAGAATATTCAAACTCTCACAAAATGTATTGCTCTGTACTTGTTTCTCTACAAATGGGAGGAAAGAAAATGTGAGTTGTAAAATGTAAACATAAAGGTATCTAAGCAACTGTGGTTCTGATGTGGATGAGTAAGTTCCTGACACACTGAATCTCTCACAGTAACACTTATAACCCCTGACAAATACCCCTTTATCTCCCCAACCTCTGCCCCCCTTCCAAATACAACCAAGAAAGGGAATGGAAAATTGGAGAAAACTACTAGCAATGGGTGAGTTTTCTGGTTTTTATCACTAAAAAATTGTAAAATACACAAAACATAAATGTTATCATCTTAACTATTTTTAATTGTATAGTTCAGTATTACTAAGTGCATTCACAAGTTTTCTGTTTTGATCCTTTGCCCTGAGGGCAGCTATAGCCTCTGATGGAGGGGTTAGGGGTGGTGTTTAAAACTCTGTTATCTTTCTGGCCAGGTAAATTGGAATGCCAGCCTATGGGGTAAAAATCTGGGAGAGGAGTGAGCCAGGGAAGGCCCAGTTCTGTTTAAATCTACCCAAGTCTCTAACAGGCTCCAGAATTAAGCATAATATTAAGATAATATTTATTTGAAATAAAATGCCCACTGGAGGTGATGACAGAAGAATAGATCATTATATAAATACCCAATGTTAAGAAAAAAGAACAAAGATCAAAAGAAAATAAACAGAGTTTTGATGACCTGTGAGAAATCTGAAGTAAAAAGATAAAAATAATTGAAGAAAAATATAAACGCAGGAGCCATGGTTTGTTATAAAAAAGTTTTACATAACAGGTAATTGGAGTCCCAGAAAGAAAGGAGAGGAAGAACAAGGCAATTGTGTTGAAAAAATAATGGCTGAAAACTTACCTAATTTTGGTAAACGACATATCCTATATAATAAAAGGCTAATATGCAAATAGATTAAACGACCAAATAAATGGTCATTATGACATGCGCTGACCACCAGAGGGCGCGCACAGAACATGGCAGGTGTTGGCCATGGCGGGACGATGGAACAGGTGAGCAGGGGCACCAGACCAAAGCAGGGTACCAATTGCTGTCATTGGAGCGAGCCTCTGGTAGTTACCGAGAATTATTTGCTCCCATGCACCATGGTCCCACCCAATGCTCACACCTGCTGCCTGCACTGGCCCTGTTCACACATGCTGCCAATGCCAATTGCCCCTCAGGGTTTCTCCACCTCCCCCTGCTCCTAAGAGGCAATTGAGCCCAGCAGCTGCCTTTCACACCCACGGTCGGTGCTGGAACCACCATTGGCACCCACTGCCAGTGCCAGCCTGACTCCCCCGTGCTGATGGTGCCAGCCCTGCACACACCCACTGCTGGCGTCAGCCCCAACAGCTTCACACTGTCAGCAGACATGAGTGGGCTGGTGCCATCAGTGCATGAGAGTAGTGGTGGCGAGAGTGGGGCTGCCAGTAGACAGGGAACCTGAGGCAGTGGTGGGAAGAGTTGGGCGGGGGCGCAGAGGATGGGCCGAGACTCATCCCTGTGCCCACCGCAACTTCATGGCCCACAGTTCCTTTCAAGGTGCATGAATTCGTGCACTGGGTCCCTAGTATTTATATATTCAAGAAGCCAGTAAAGAGGAATGCACGTAAGGGAAACCACACCTATGCACATCAAAGCCAAAGTTAAAGAGAAAGCTGCCAATTACATACAGGGGAGCGGTAAGTTGGATGACTGTGAACTGATCACACACCATGGAAGCTGGAAGGCAGTAGAACATCTTTCAAGGACCAAAAGAACAAAGGAAAAACTATCAGCCCATACTTTGATAACAAGAAAAAATAGCCTTTGAGACAGAAGGTGAAGTGAAGACATTTTTGTTTATCTCTACAAGACATCCTAAAGTAAATTTCTTTTTTCTGGCGAAAGAGAAATGATGCTGGGGAAAACATGGAACTTTAAGGATGAAGGAAGATCATCAGAAATTCTAAGTATCTGGGTAAGACTAAGAGATAATTTTTTCCTCTTAATTGTTAAAACTACCTATGTCTGTTTAAAGTAAAACTATAACATTGTGAGGCTTATAATATGTTCAGCTACAATACACATGATCACTATAGCAAAAAGTATGGCGGGAATGGTAAATGGATCTATATGGTTGCAGGGTTTCTGCAGTTTATATAAAGTAATAAAATAGCAATTCTAGGAAGACTGAACATTTGTAGATATATGTAGAGAGTAAGTAACCATTTTTAAAAAAGAGATAGCTAAAAATTCTATAGAGAAAGTGAAATTCTAAAGAATATTCAAATAATCCCAAAGAAAGCAGGAAAAGAGCAACAAAGAAACAATCATCAGAGATTAAACAGAAAACAAGCAATAAAATGGTAGATCTAAATTCAATCATATCAATAAATTCATTAAACATTCCAATAAAAATGCAGCTATTACTAGAATGGATAAAAATGCAAGACCCAACTACACAGTCATGTGACAGGGATATGTTCTGAGAAATGCTTTATTAGGTGATTTCATCATATGTAAACATCATAGACTATATTTATACAACCTAGATGGCATAGCCCATGACACACCTGGATTACATATACACCTATTGCTTCTAGGCTACAAACCTGTACAGTATGTTGCTGTATTGAATACTATAAGCAATTATAACAATGGTATTTTTGCATATAATAATATCTAAACATTATTATGTGCTGTATACCCTGAGTGGCCAGATTATTATGATCTCTGAATGTATAATAATCTGATCTCTCTCTCTCTCTTTCTCTCTCTCTCTCTCTGTCTTTCTCTCTCTAATATTATATATATATATATATATATATATATATATATGAATATATGATGCCCAGTGCATGAATTTGTGCATGGGTTGGGTCCAGTCTGGCCAGGGGGAAGGGACATGGGCAATTGGCCAGCCCGCCTGCTGGTTGAACTCCTGGTTGAGGGGACAATTTGCACATTAGCCTTTTATTATATAGGATATATACTGAGTGGCCAGATTATTATGCATTCAGAGATCATAACATTCTGGCCACTCAGTGTATATTGTGGTATATGCTATACTTTTATACTACTGGCAGCCAAGTAGGCTTGTTTATACCAGCATCACTACAAACATATGAGTAATGTGCTGCCCTACAAATTACAATGGCTATGACATCACTAGACAATAAGGATTTTTTAGCTCCATTATAATCTTATGGGACCACTTTTGCAAACATGGTCTGCTGTTAACCAAACATCGTTATTTGGAGTATATGTGTGCTGTCTACAAGAGATGCACTCCTACTATAAAAGCACAGATATGTCCAAAGGAGTAAGTGAGAAAGGTAGCTGACACAGATTGTAATACAAGGTGGCTGGAGCAGCTAAATTAGTATCAGATGAAAATGATGATAAAACAAAGAGTATTACTAAAAAAGGACATTTCATAATCACAAAGGGAAGAGATAGCAATTGCAAAAGAACATGCACCTAATTTTGAAGCCTTAAAACATAGGAAGAAAATGGATAGAATTAAAGGGATAATTCCACAATCATAGTAGGAGAATTTAATAATTGATTGAACAAGACAAAGAAACAATCAATAAAGTCAAAGATAATCTAAAAAACACTATAAACTGCTTTATCCTACCTGATATTTAAAAAAACACTACAACCAACTGCAGAATACATATCACTTCAACCTCATTGTCATGCTCACAAAGACCATATGTTGGGTCATAAAATGAGTCCTAATCATCTTAAAAGGCTGAAATCCTAGAGTATGTTCTCTGACCTCAATGGAATTAAATTGGAAATCAATAACACTTAACAATAAGAGGTCTAGCGAAACCCCAGGCATTCAGAAATTAAACAATACACATTTAACCAATACATGAATGAGAAGAAATTGAAAGGGAAAGTAGTAAATAATTGGAACTGAAGAAGATAATATAACACAAAAATTTGTGGAATGCAAATAAATCAGTGCTTAGAAATTTATAGCTTTAAATGCATATATTATGGAAGGAAAAAGATCTAAAGTTAAGAAGCTGAGAAAAAAAGAGTAAAGTAAATCCAAACTAAGTACAGTAAATAATTGCCATTGATTATTATCATGCTTATAGCATGAATTAAATACTTTGAAGTTTTTATTAAAAAAATCATCCCACAAAGAAAACTCCAGGACTAGATTGTTTCATAAATCCAAAGAAGAAATAATACCAATAATAGATAATGGCTTTTTAGAAACAGAGGAGGCTGTTTAGGAGGCTGCTGTTACCCTAATAGCAAAACCTTTTAGAGATATAAGTAAAGGAAATTATAGACCTCTACCTATCATGAACACAGACACAAAACATTCTTAACAATATATAAAAAGGATTATGACTAAAGTAGAATTTATCCCAGAAATGCAGGATTCAGTCAATGTAATTCACCATATTAACAGGAGAAAGGAGAAAACTCATATGGTCATTTCAATGGATGTTAAAAAGAATTTGCCAAAATGCAACACCCTTACATAATAACTTCTCCGGCAAACTAGAAATAGAACAAAGCTTGCTCAAACTGATAATAAGCTTCTGTGACAAACGTACAGCTGTCACACCGACAGTGAAATGGTAAATCCTTTGTCCCTAAAAATCAGGAACAAGGCAGGAAGACTGCTCTCACCTTTCAGAGTGTTTATTTTGCTCTCACCTTTGTTGAGTGTTTACTTTGTGCCAGATACCGTGCCAATGGCTTTAGAGCAACCCTTATGCAAGTACCAAGTTTTCTGCCATTTCCAGAGGAGGAAACTGGAGCACGAAGAGGTTAAGAAACTCGCTCAGTGTCACAGAGTAACCACAAGGCAACATTTAAATTCAGATCTCCCTGATGTCAGAGTTCACCTCTTATCACAACCGTCTTCTCCGGAGTAATTATTACTGTTGGGATCTTAGAGGCAGGAGAGAAACCTCTGTGTCAGGCTTCTTCACCTTTTCTGTTCCCACAGACCAAGAGGCAAAAAATAATGCTGACACAGGCCACCAGGGACAAAGCAAACAGGCTAAAAGGTTTGTGGTTTCCAGGGGATGCTAGAGAGCCGCCGCCTGATTTACACGTCGCGATCGAAGACCCCTGCTATCCATCAATGGGAGTACTCAGATTACAATGGTATTTTACTACTGAAAGTGAGTCTTATTTGCCCATTTTCATTATTTAGAGGCAGTTAATGAAAATCCCAGCTGATATTTATTTTGCTCCCTTCACATCACCAGTGATTTCTTGCTGCTGTGCTTTTACAAGATTGCAGTTTTATGACTTGACAGGGCCTAGAGTGGGGTTCTTATGTTCGAGTCTCCCATTATTTTAATTTCAAGGAAGACATTAAACCACTGCAAGAATCCAGCCATCGCTGGTGAAGCATGAGAAGCAATTGTGGTGCTCGTCTTTATGAAAGAGCAGACACTAAAGGATTATACACCAGGGAAGGCACCCATCTACAGGGAGAATGTGGCGGTTCAGCTTTTGAACAAGTATAAGATTGACTGCAAGAGTGATACTGGCCAGAACTGGCAACCTCTATCCTAGGCCCATTTAGCCATTCATTATCACCTCATGACGGGGAACGGCTTGCTCTGTCAAAAAATGGCCCACGTCAACTGCGACGTTTGTAAGAAAGCAAATGTATAATTTCTTACTTTTAAAAAAAAATACATTTTATTAAATTTTTACAGAGAGCAAGGGAGAAGGATAGAGTTAGAAACATTGATGAGAGAGAGACATCGATCAGCTGCCTCCTGCACGCCCCCTACTGGGGGTGTGCCCGCAAACAAGGTACATGCCCTTAACCAGAATCGAATCTGGGACCTTTCAGTCCACAGACCAACGCTCTATCCACTGAGCCAAACTGGTTTCGGCACAAATGTATAATTTCTAAGAGCCATGTTAATTTTGCAATTCACTCTATAAAATATCTAAGTATCTTTTAACGAAGCTGATGCTGTTTGCTCTTGCATCTTTGAGTAGAATTAACGTTCTCAGAAAATGTGCCATGTTTATCTGGCAACTTGATGCCTGCTTGGTGAGGGCACCTCAAGCAGAGACAGCGGGGTTGGAAATTGCTGGTTGAAGGTTAGAATATCGGAGCCAACTGGCAGTTAATGCACAAGGCTTTTAAATATGAAATGAAGGGGGAGGAAGAAAACACCCTAGTAAGCAGGCGTTTGCAGTTTATCTGCAAACAGGGACCTATGGAAACAGAAAGTCTTACAAGCTGTCCAATTGAGAGGTTGGGAAGCAGCTGTTACCGCCATCAGCAGCCTTGTTGCCAAGAAAGCGAGCCATCTTAGTTGTTCTTGATCAACTAACAAAGCACTCTCCCTTATATCACCTAGAACTCCTACATAAGCTACAAAACCCAGCTTACTAGTAACATCATCTCCTTTGAGGAGCCTGTTCTGGCTCCTCAAGCTGATATGGGCACCACCTCCTTAGTGCTCCCCTTACCCTCTACTTCCCCGCTTTTTTCTTCCCAAATTGGCGATTGTGTACACCATTTTCCTCTTATAGGGACTCCAGAGTAAAAAAATCTGCCCTTACTCATCTCCCGACTTTACTGCCTCTCTTAAAGCCTGACTTAACAAAGGTGCTCAGGGAGCATTTGTTGGATGTCAGTGCAATAAGGTCCCCATCCATTCAAAGGGAGTGTGGCATCGTAGCTAAGGCCGGAGTCTTCAGCATCAGAATGCCTTGGCTTCCAGTAGCAGCTCTGACATTCCTCACTGTGTGACCATGACCCGCATGCGTTAACTTTCTTAAACCCTAACCTCCTGGTGCATAAATGGGAATCCTACTACTAGTATACTGAGCTACTGTGAAGTTTAGAATCAACCAGGCAGTGTACATAAAGTTCTCGAATAATGCTGCCTGGAGAAGGTGCATAGTAAATGATGGCAATTGCTAACATCTGTGGCAGTACCTTCACATGGAAGCGGAAACTCGTTTTCTTCTGATTTTGACTTCCTTGGAGGGAAAAAGGCTCAGAGAAAGTTACCATCTGGTGTCAAGGAGATCCCAACAAGGGCATCACTAGGACCTCACCTCCAGGTTTCTCTTCCATAGTTGTCAAGCCCTACTTCTTTCAACTAGCCCCATTGCAAGGTTTGTTGAGCCTCTGCCCCAGGCCCCGGCTTGCTCTGGGATCCTATGGGGTGAGCTGTCATCCAGGGGCCAGGGCCCCTTTATGTCTGATGCCACCCCTAAGCTCATGCCATGGCGCACATCTCCTGAGCTGAATACAACTGCTCTGTCCTCCCCAAATTCACTGCCAATGCCTGGGCACACGCCCTGCACCATCTCTCACCCTACCAACAATCCCCCGTCGGGGTTATTCACCCCATTGGACAGATGAGTTAGCTGAGGAACAGGGCAACTTAATGACTTGTTCATGGTCACCCCGGGACCTGACCCCATTTTCCTGCCTCTGCTGCTCACGCTCTACGCCAATCTGCCTCCTTGTACGGCGAGGAGGAAATCGATGAACAATTGCAGGTACATGAGACCGCATATTTCCACTCCCTGACAAGTTCTGCCATAATCTATATGTTGTACTGAAGTTCCCAAATGTTCGGGTGGGGAACCCCAGAGGGGCAGAGACATATTTTAAATGTTTAATTCAAGTTAGGGCAAGTGTCAGGAAAATCCATATTTTGAGCTGCAGAAAAAAGAGAAATGGCAGCCCAATCAATAGTACAGAAGTATATGGACTCTTTTACTGTTCTATCAATTCCTGGAGCTAATAAGTCAGCATCTCAGGGGACTGCTTCGTCATTTAAGACAAAAGTTCAGAGGCCGCTGCCTGTCAGGCGTGAGTCCAGATTTCATTCTGATCAAGGTGAGAGGGAGATGAAGGGCCTTCTCACCCGTGGACCAGACAACCCCCGGGCACCTCTCATTACAGCTGGGACTGCTAGGCTGATAACAAGCACCTCCGATGTGGCTGGCTAATTCTTCATTTCCTTGTCATCAATTCTGCCAGCAAAAGCCCCCACAGAAGGCATGCAGATTAAAATGTTAAATCAAACTCGGAAGAGAAATTTGAAAATCAATTTTAGGTTCCTGAAGAAAAGGCCAAGGAGGATAATTAAGACTTGTAACTCCCAGCTTCAGCTGCTTCATTTTCTAATTCTGGGGCAAAATGAGAGCATTCTTTTCTAAGGAATTGGCTGGAGAGGGAATCTATGGTAGAACTGAGCATGCTCCCCGGGCTGAGAGCCACGAAGGCCAAGGCATTCCCAGTTCACGGACACGCACTTGGGCGAGTCAGTCTATCAACAAATTGACTTTTTCTTTTCATGGACCATTCCTCCTCCACCCGACCCCCCGCCTTTCTCCCCACCTTGCAAAGGAAGCCAATGCAAATGTGAAAGCTTGGCTGCTTCTAACTTTACAGTAAATAATTTGAAAGAGCTGTACATTACCTGGGCCCTCGGTGTCAGGAGCTAAAGTGTCCTAAATGTAACCCATTTCCAGCAAAGCCAGAATCTGCTTTGACATTTCCCTTCGCCGCACACAGATATTTGTATTATCACTGCCTTGCTCTGGCTCTGATTTGCCTATTGTGATTCACAGCGACCAGTAATGCTAACAGGATGCTTCATTTCCCCCTTGGGCCAATGCACCATGAATTACAGCCTCGTGATCCAGCTCACTGTACAGTAAATACCCTTGCGCTGCTTCTTACTTTCCATGCAAAACAAGAGAGGGAGAGAAACAAACATCAGTGATGAGAGAAAATCTTTGATCGGCTGTCTCCTGCACACTCCACACTGGGGATTGAACCTCCAACCTGGGCCTGTGCCCTGACCAGGCATTGAACCGTGACCTCCTGGTTCATAGGTCGACACTCAATCACTGAGCCACTGGGAGGGCTGAAGTTCGCTTTTTAAGCTCCCTAGAAATGGACAGACAGATGGAATTCCAGCCTCTCTGTGTAAGGAATATTTGTAGAAGACCCAGGAAAGTTTAATGCCCAGCTTCCAGCAGTGAAGGCCACATCATTATTTGATCCCCAGTGAGATCCCAAATCCTGCATGCCTGAAATCCACAGGAGGAGTCCTTTCTCAGCTTCCAGGAATAGCTTGTTTTTATTGACTGGGAAGTCATTGCATGTTTCTGCACACATTTATCAGCGATAGTTTTTCATCCTGCTCCTAGAACGTCCATGATACGCTTAGAATTTAACCACTTATCTCTTTTGTCACTTGTTATTCTCCCAGCCAGCCGTGCTCATACTTAGGATATTAGGGATAATTACTGAGCATCTGTTCATACCCGGCCCTGCAGAGAAAGCGAACTCCATCCCTGTCCTCCACACTGACATTTCCGCAGGGAGTAGGGGGCACATAGCACTCGGGGTTTCAGACCAGAGAAAGGTTCCCAGTTTTTATTCTAACGTTCCTCAGCCTTCAGTTTTTTTAAGGATCACTTTTATGATTTTGGCTATGATTGAGGAAGACTTGTAATATTTTTACTTCATACTTTTAACTAGATTTGCTTGTGTTTTTTTTTTAATTTAAAGTTACTTGTAAAGGAAACTAACTATTATTATAGTTTAAAGAATAACAGTCTGCCACAAGGGGAAGGCAATGCGTAGGTATTATTTCTAGTTTAACAGTGATACCCTCATAGTGAGGAGACAGACATCTGTCCATCTAACTAACGTGGATTGCGATAAGTATAACAGACAGAAGAGGGGAGGGAGCAATGAACCAATGCAGGGAAGGCTTCCTGGAGGAGGAACAGCTAAGTTGGGCTGGAAGGAAGACAGGAAGACCTTCCACATTTCCTGTGGTCTTCCTCGTGTCTATGGAGCCAGCTAAAATGTCACGGTGTTGATTTACCTGCTGTCCTCTCTGGAACAATGCAGACACAGTAAATTACTGATGACCCAACCTGGACACCAAAATGGATTTCTTTCTTTCAAACTTTCAAATGGCTCATGCGTTACAGTGACATGACCTGATCACTTGTTCTGTGGAGCAGCTCTAAAATGTCTGCCCCCACATTCAGCATCTCCATTAGTGTTGATGGGTGGGATTTCGTTTAGAGACCCCGTTGTGGCTGCTCACACTTTCTCTGGGCTCTGATTCTCTGTTAGGGTGGAAATCCCAATCTCTCTGATTGCCCCGAACCTCATAGCTCTCCGAGTGCACCGAGCTCACAGAGGCCTGCCCTAGAGGATTGATTGGCTGTAGTGACAGCTCTGAGCTGTTGAATCCATTCCTGGTCACCGGATTGTCATTTAGAGGATAATCCCCTAACCTTTGAGCTGGGATTCCTTCCCTTCTCCTCCAGAGGGACTAGAATCCTCTCACTACTCTCCCAGTGCACACTCTTGAAGGCTTAGAGTTTGTGCAAAGAATAGCAGGCACTGGTGTTTCCTCTTTGGTTTATATCACTCCTCCATAGAAGGCTGGTTTTAGCAGGGTTATCCCGTTAACCAAAGCCTCAAAAGACATAAGGTAGAGCTCAGCCCATTGGTACAAACAAATATGGTGCTGGCTGCAGGGAGCTTGTCAACTTCCAGGAAAATGAGCTGACTTCCTTGACAAATCACATTGATTAAATGTTACTCACTTGAAAGTAGAGGCTCTGAATTATTCATTTTCTCTGGATGATCAGCTTCCTTCAGTTTTCTAGAGCCACATACTGTATGGGGAAATAGTGACTGCTTCCATCCATTGCATACCCTCAAAGCAGTCCCTCGCACCTGCTGTGCACAGGATCTGAGCCAGGTGGTGGGTAAAACCAACCAGGGACCCTGTAGTCTGGGACCTGTTCTAATGAAAGAGGCAGCTATCAACTGAATAAGTACAAGACTGAAGATGTGGTTGCAAATGGGGTTAAAAGTTAGGAAGGGAATGAGCAGGGCAATAGCTGGGAGAATGGACAGTGAGTAAAGAATGAAAACAAGTTAGACACTTTGGGGAACTGGGAAGGAGGATGGAGGCTAGGTGCATTGTGGGTAAGGGAAACAGCAATGCAAAAGCCCTGAGTGGGAGGGTGTAAGCCTCTCTTTATGGAACAGAAAGGGAGTCTGAACACAGTGACTTGCTATCTATCGATGGCACGAAGAGAGTCAGAGAGGTAGGTGTGAACACATCATGTTTTTCCAACTTATGGCTTTCTAATCTGACCCCAAGTGTATTCTCTGAAGACCTTATGACAAAGGCGGCCTGTGTGAGACTGTTTTAAAATGGTGAGGTCCAACTGTTCAACTCAGCAGACTTTGAGACGTCACCAGCATTGTGCCTGGCAATGTGCTCGCTGGTCCACCTGGAAGGCCCCTGCTCGCCTGTTGCCCTCGGACTCTTGGTGTGAAGCCAGAGTCACAGTGTCAGCCTGGCTGGCCCAGCCAAGGCTCTCCCCTGAATGCTGTAACCATGTAATCGGTAACTAGCTTGATAATGACCAGATGTCACACCTAGGAGGATGCAGGCGCCATGCCATGTGCTTCACACATGTTACTTCAATTTGACCTCACAATGGCCTTCCAGGTAGACACTCTTTTACTCTCCTTTTACAAAGCAGGGTGTGGCTGAGGTGCAGAGGGGCTGGAAGATATCCAAGGCCCCACACTCAGTGGTAGCTGAGTCAGCCAAAGAACCTGCTGTGATTGCACTGTGTCCCTTCAAAATGATATGTCAAAGTCCTATCCTCAGAATGTGACCTTCTTTTCAGGGAGGGTCTTTCCAGAGGAGCCAGGCAGAGATGAGGTGAGCTCTAATCCTGTAAATGGTGTCGCTATAGAAAGGGGGATATGTGGACATAGAGGCAGACATGCACAGAGGGAAGACACAGGGAAAAGGTGACCATGTGACTGGAGTGAGGCATCCCCAAGCCAAGCAATGCCAGGGATTGCCAGCAAATGCCAGAGCTGGGAAAGATAGAAGGGTCCTACCCGGTGCATCAGAGAGGGCACACCCTGCTGTTACCTGACATGTGACTTCTAGCTTTCCAAAGCCCGAGACAATGCATTTGATTGTTGTAGGCAACTTAGTTTGTGGCACTTGGTTATGGCAGCCCTTGGGAACTAACAGAAACCAAACCAGAGGCAGACACACCCTGTCTTCTGAGTGGCGGCCCTGCCCTTTGACTCCACCTGGGTCCTGTGCGGAGCCCTGGGAATGGAGATGGGGGAGGTCTTGGGAGGAACGCCCAGGCAGCCAGAGATGGTCTCTCATCTGTGTCCTGCTCAGAGAGGGTTCCAGCACAAAGGGGACCGACCCAGTTTGGTGTGTTGAAATAAACGGAGAATGATGTATCAGGATCAGCCACAGAGGCCTGGCTGCTGGGCCACAGGTGGGGGCGGAGCTTTTCTTTGTGGGGTGAGCAACTGGCGTCCTTAGGAGAGGCCTTCCAGAGTTCCTGGAAGGTGCTTAACTAGCCTTTATGTCTCTGAATAGATTTTCTTGAGGAAACAAAAATAATTCTTGTCAATAATTCCAAAACTTGGAGGAATTTTAGAATATTAAAAAAAGGAATTCTCAAGGATTTTAATAAAAGGGACCATAACAAAACCTGCTGTTACAGTGGTACCTCGAGATACGAGTGCCCTAACATACGGGATTTTTGAGATACGAGCCGTCAAGCGAGCAATTTTTTGCTTTGAAATACGAGCAACATTTGAGATAGGAGTAATCTCGCGATCGGCCGGCTGCACACGACCCACCAGTTTACCGCGACTTGAGCGTCTCATAGTTTCCCACGCCTCAGTCAGTGTGCTTGTTTACCTCGTTGTCAAAGCATCTTTTGTGCATTTACATACTTCATCACATTTCTTTTTATAACCACGGGTCCGAAGAAAGCGAGTGGAAAGGTCAGTGCTCAGAAGAGGATGATGTCTATTAAATTAAAGCGTGAAATCATAGAAAAATATGAGCAAGGTGTGCGAGTGGCTGACTTGGTGAGGCAGTACAGGCATAGTACTTCAATGATATGCACTGTGCTTAAACAGAAGGAGTCGAAATGGGTATAAGGCCAGCTAAGGGCGTTACAATAATTTCTAAGCTCCGTAGCTCTCTCCATGAAAAGATGGAGAATCTACTGATGGTGTGGGTGATGGAGAAGCAGCTTAAAGGAGATACATTAACACAGGGCATCATATGCGAGAAGGCGCGAGTGATTTACGGTGATTTGCTGGAGCAGACCCCGCGCACTTCCACGGACAAAGCATCGAAAGACTCATTTAAAGCCCGTAGAGGCTGGTTTGGTAACTTCAGGAAAAGGTCCAGCATTCACTCCATCGTCAGGCATGGTGAGGCAGCAAGTTCGGATGTGAAGGCAGCTGAGGATTATGTAGTGTCTCTGGGAAAATCCATGGGCCTGGGGGTGGATGAGAGAGACGTGAATGAGCTCGCCGAGGAGCACTCTCTGGAACTCACCACGGAGGAGTTACAAGAGTTGCAGTCTCAGCAACATGCAGAGGTTCTCCAAAAAATTGGTTTCGAGGAGGAGCCAAAGGTGGAAGAGATCTCTACAAGTGAGATAAAGGAGATCTTAGGAATGTGGGGGAAGGTGTCACACTTCGTGGAAAAGAAACACCCCATTCTGAAAGGGAGGAAGAGGCAAACTTCGTTGGACACGTTTTTTTTGAAATCGGCCAAAAATGCAAAGACCAGTAGCAATTAAGTTCAGTGAAGATTAGTTAAGTTACACTCAGTTTAGGGATAAAGTGTAGCATTAAGAGTGTAAGGAGTAGGTAAATACACTTTATAAAACCAGTTTATTCCTTTACATTCTCTTTTGTTATGTTTTCATACAATATTTGTCATTTATAAATACATTTTTCTTATTCAAAAACACGTAACAAGAACAACTGGGGTGGCATTTTGGGGGCTGGAACGGATTAACGGCATTTCAATTGATTTTAATGGGGAAATCTGCTTTGAGATACGAGCAACCTGATATACGAGCAAGGTTATGGAACGAATTAAACTCGTATCTCGAGGTATCACTGTATTTCACTGTTATGTGTTGTCCTTTGAGGGAGCCAGTCTGATAAGTATTCCAATTTACACCTGGCTGAATGAGTCTCGGAGCACATAAGGATGCATTATTATTATTATTTCATTTTATTTTTTTCAGGAAACAAGGTCAGGCCACAGAGGGGCCTGCTCCCCACCAGGGCCCTAGCACAGGGTCTGATTCCGATGGGGTCCCCTGGCTCTGTGGCAGGCACACCCTCCCACAGGCCCCGCACAGACATTTCTGCTGTTCCCAGAGCCCAGCACATTCAGAGTGGGCTCAGTGGTCAGTTACATAGACCACTGCCTCCAGGGGGTGGGGGAAGGGCTTATTCCATACGCATAAGACAGCTCTTCTGGTGCCTGAAATTCCACCACTCCAGTCCATTTCTTTTAGGTTTAGTATCACTCAGACCTGTATCTCTTGGCTTTAGTGTCTCATTTTCCATTTTTATCTTTATGCTCTGTAGATAAAAGTTAGAAATATAAAAAGGTAAAAAAGAATGGTAGCCCTATTTCTGGGGAACAACCAACCGTAACTTTTAGGCATATTTATGTTCAATCTTTTTGCAGTGAACTTCTGTTAAACAGCGGAGATGAGGCTTTACATACAATTCTGTGTCCTGATGTTTCCCATTAGGAGAGCATTTTCCTAGCTTATTATAGACTTCTTCCAAGTATTGCTTCCAATGGCTGCATAATATTCTATTCTACGAATGTGGCAAACACCTTTAACCTTTTTCCAACACAAATAGCACAGAGATAAACAGTTTTGTATGTTTTTTAAAATACCATGAAAATGATGATTAATTCCTGGAAGTAGAAATACTGAGTCAAAAGGGATGGCTATTTTAAAGCTCTTACTACGTTTGCTATTTTACTTTAAAGTGCAGCCTCCCACTTGCTCTCCAGGAGGAGACTTCATCATCAATGCTCCACACTCCACTGCCAGCCTCCCCATTTGTGGGTGGACTCCTGCGCAGTGACTGTTCTGTGACCCTCAGCACGTCTCAGCCAATGAGCTACTCTGAAGAACCATGGTCCCTTCCTTCCCCCTCTTAATAACCTCCAGAGTGACCTGACCTCCCGGGGATCAGTACTCTGGGAGCACATCCCTTTCAACTGGATCCAGAGGTCATCTGCTTGTTTGGGGGCCAGGCTGATACCTGAGACTTGGCAGCAAGAAAGCAGCAGGCTGCCTGGATGGTGTGGACCATGGTTGAATTTCCTATCAGGGCACATGCCTAGGTTGTGGGCTTGATCCTTAGTGTGGGGTATACAGGAGGCAGCCGATCAATAATTCTCTCTCATCGTTGATGCTCCTATCTATCTCTCCCTCTCCCTTCCTCCCTAAAATAAAGAAAACACACACACACACACACACACACACACACACATTTTTTTTTAAAGGAAAGAAAGCAGCAGGCTCCTGTCTGCCAAATGAGATGGTCTCAGCTCCTGCTGGTAGACACCCAGCAGCAAGGAAAGGGGAGAGTGACTCATCTCTGCCTCTTCCTTCCTCCAGAATGTGGGGGCCCTTTGGGGATTTTCAATCAGCACCCCTCCCTCAAGCCAGCAGGTGGGAATGGGGCAGCATGTGCTATGGCAGGGGAAGCCTGGCTGCTAATCTAATGCTGACAGTCAACCACGGCTGCTGCAGACTTCAGGCCTCACGCGCATTCGGCAGGCGGCAGCGAGGCTCAGACTATGATTTAAGTTGCACTGATCTGAGGGTCCAGGGAAGGGTACAGCCGTCTATAATTAAGCATTAGATGTGGCATTTCACACATGAGCACACTTAATCCCGGCTACACTCCCAACAGCTAGTTATTTTACCAAATTTTAGAGAAAAATAAACAAGAGCTCAGAGAGGTTATGAGCCTCCCCCAAGGCCACATAACCAGCAAGTGACCCTTGGCTACAGTCACCTTGTCATTCATGCTCATGCTCCTTCCCTCACTCTACAGAAGGCCTCTCTGATGAGTCCTAATAACCACCCCCTTCCCCCCCCCCCGCAACCTTCCCTTGCTCCTTTCCCCAGAGTCACTTTCAAATGGCCATGGAGTCTTGGTATCAGTGAGAGAAAGTCTAGGTCTCAGGTCTCTGACAAATAGTATAGGTTTAATGACAGATACACAGATTCAGGTTACTGCATTTCAAGATCCATCTTTCCTAGTATCAACAGAACTCTTAGTCTTTGGGGAAATTCCATTTAGTCTGGAAAGTTGTAGGCACTGGCTTTGTGCAGCCCAAGTGTGTAAAATGCCTGGAACATAATAGATATGTGCAGATATTACTGCCATTCCTCCGTTAGGCTTAGATGGCTTTGCAGTTCACTCATCAACTATTTACTGAGCATCTACTACATGCCATCCAAAGTAATTCTTTTATGGATCTGCTACCAGAAGGAAGGAATGAGGGATCACTCAGAGCAAGAGTCCAATTGGTGGAAGGTGAGCCATGTGAGATTTATGACCTCATCAAGACATGCTGATAGAAGAATGACTCCACACTGAGCTTACGTGCCTTTCATTATGGCTCCTGCCATAATGGAGATGCTGCAAATAGCATTGTGGTTATTTCAATGAAACTGAGACATTTTTCTCCAGTTGGTTGATCTTGCCACATGTCCTGGGATTGTCTAGTCAGACAAGACACTGGATCTATAGCACAACTCTTCACAGGGACTTTAGCAAATGTGATGTTCCAGCATTGAAAAGCAAAATCTATGAAGAGTAAACCCCTGGGGAAGGGAAACTGGTATTCTGGCCAGTTTCTACTTAACTGAATAAATAAGAGAGAGGGATGATGAGAAAGGGCAGGGCATCTTTGGGGGAAGTTATGCAGCTGCTGCAGGATCACTTGGGAGGAGGAAAGCATCCAGCCTCCCTTCCTCCCCTGTCCATCACCTGCCCTTGGTTAGGAAGCATGCTGGCCACAGCCCAGAAGGTGCAGTTATTAGTACTATTTGTTGCCATTCTGATGGCAAAGCTATTGGAGGTGGGATGAGGATTAGAAGTTGAAAACTGAGCCAAGCTGAATGCGATCCTCTCTCCCTGGCATTTGAAACTGGTCAGTTAGATGGTCACACGTCCTGGACTATGGACCTGCCCACTGGAGCTTGGTGGTAGGCTGGGCCTTGGGCAAGCCAACTTCAAGGGCTTGCAGAGGGTGCATAAAACGGAAAGCACAAAGGAAGAAACAAGAGACCTGAGAGTGAGAGGCACACGGAGAAGGTAGTTGCCAATGATAGTCTTCCATTTCTAATGAGGCTTGAATATCCTTATTGCACTTCATTTCTTTGCTATTTGCCTCTATCCTTCCATAAGCCTCCTGTGTATGGAGTTAGCCCAAGTGGCTTCCTATTTCTGACCACTCATTACATCTTTTCTACAACACTGGGCAACCCTCACAACTGCTTCCTTCACCACCCCACTCCAATCTTGCTGTTTCATAATTAAGGAGCACCAAGGACAATACAGTAATAGTATACCATCAACATGAGATAAGTCAAAGCAAATGTCATTTAAAAACAGCATCAGAGGCAAGTGACAAGGCTAAAATCAAAAGGAACGACATAAAAATAAAGCTCAAAATAAAAGCTGAACATGATGAGAGAACCAGATGAACTATAAGCCATGGAAAAGAGTATATGTGAGATTAAAAAAGTCATTTAAATTGTACATCAGCTAAGAACAATTAAAACACAAGAAACAAAATAGTAAAGTGAACACTGAAAGAATATAATCTACCAACTATAAAACTAGATAATCAGTCAATAAAACAAAATGGCTAAGAAGATAGAGCTCACTTGTCCTGGGGCATAGACTCAAAGGGTTAATTCTCTGAACAAAGACAGCCAGGGCCTTTCCAAGCAAGACAATCACTGTGGGATCACAGACTCCCCAGGACTGTCTTCCTAGGGCCAGGTGTCCCAGGCACACATTCTCTGGCTAGAGAGCCCCACGAGTTGCAGAGCAAGATATCAGTCCGTTCCTTTTCCCTTTTATCCTCTCCCCTGCAATGTGCGCCTCCTCCCATGCCAGCCTCTGTAACGCACCAGGATGAAAACTGAGCCAGATCAGCTGCACTCCTTTGGTCCCTCAACTACATTTGCGAGCAGCAGAGAGCAGTGCCCGTTCATACAGTCCATTAGAGAGTCCGGCATCAGGATCCAGAACCACCACCCCAGCTCCTGGAGGAGGAGAGGGATGCAGAAGGCTGAAGGCCTTGGCCATCTGTGCAAATTCTGCAAAATGTTACAGAGGCTTTGGGTTGGGCTGGTATGGCCAGAGGAACTCACTGGGGCGAGAGAGTTGTCTGTGAGCAGCTGGCCTCCTCCCAGCCCTCACCAGTACTGAAAAGGGTCTGACAGCCAACACCATCCAGGCAATATTGAGACAAATTCTGGTGCCATCAGGGAGCTCCCAGCATGGTCAAAGAGAAAGGTATCTGACTATGAAAAATTACTGGTTCCATCTACTGAAGAATTAGAGGATCAGTTCGGTTTTCCATTTTTTTCCTGCATCAATTTGAAAAGTTGTATTTTTAGAAATTTGTTTACATCAGTTACATTTTCAAGTTTATTGTCATAGTCAAGTTAGAATGCCATTTTATTATCATGGAACATCTGATGGCCTCTTTTTTCATTCCTGCTATAGGCTGTATCTTCTTTTTAACTTGATCATCCTTAGCAGAAGTTTGTCAATTTTATTAGCATTTTCAAAGAACCTGCAAACCCAAAGAATAGAAACTCATGAAATAACAAACAAACACACAATAGATATGTTCATTTGGGCAAAAAAGATACCTATGGAAATTAGCTAAGAAGACATGAAAGGAAGGCTAATGTAACTAGCATATTTGGGTGAAGGAACAGAGATCAGTAGGTTCTAGCAGAGATCACTCCATGAAGACACCCCAAGCAGGATGTAGGACATCAGGTGGGTTGTAAAGAAGGGCAGTATTTGGAACAGGAAAAGTAAGAATAGCAAGAGGACACAGACAAGGAGGAAGAGGGGGCAGAGGAGAAGGAGGGGAGTAGAGGAGAAGATAGCGATGAGGAAGAGGAATCAGGAAAGGCCTGAGCACAGGCATAGAATAGGTAGGTTAAGTAACCTAGCTTTTGTCATTGGATTTAAGGTCACAGAGTTAAACAGTAAATGTTTAAGGGCCAGATCACAAAAGTCTGTGATGTGCAAGAGGCACATCCTGAGTTCAGGCACATCTTGAAGTTGAAGATTCTGGCAGGTGAAGGATTCTGTCCTGTAGGAGAGTGCCCTGCAGAGGAGCAGAGGGGATGAACTGGACAGGAGGACTGGCAGCAGACAATGAAGGCCCCCCACCCATTAATGAGGGCCTGCGGAGAGATGGAGAAAAGGGAATGGAGCATGAGCAATGAGGAAGAGAAAGGAGCTGAGGGCATGTGGGATGTCCAGTCCAAGAGAGGCCTTCAGAAAGTCCTGGTAGGGAAGAGTGGCCCATGTTTGTACCCCAGTGCTGTCAGGAGCCTCCGGGCAATTTGCTCTTACTCCTTTCCCTCCTGCTGACGGGGAAGGCACACTCCACTTGACTCTTCAAAGAGACGATTCTGTCTCCCTGACTTGCTCACTGTTACAGCCTCATGTGTGATGGTGTATGTAGGTCAGAATGATTGTTCCTTCGCCCTAAAATAGAGTTCTCTCCCTCCTGAGCCAGCAGCACTGATTGCTTGTGGCCTGCACACTTAGAAAGCTCTTTCCCCAAAGGATGTCTCCACATGCCAGCTGCATAGCTCCCACCCTCATCCAAGAGAGGAGGGGGGTGGGTTTCTTCTGGCTCTTGGTCTCAGATTGTTCTGTTCCTATGACAGACAGCACTTAAGAGCTCAGCACTCAGGTGGACCTTTAGTGGGAGTGCAGTGAGGCAGAAAGCTGGTCATTTTCTATCCGAAAAGGTACTTGTTAACACTAGCCATGTTTTTATTCCTGGAACTCACTCAAGGAGCAGAAGGGGAAAGAAGTCATCATTTCCTGATGGCTGAGCTGAGCTTCCCAAGAATAAAGAACAATAGTCCTCAAAGTTCCAATGCGATTATCTCATGCTATCAATGCTGAAATAGTATCATGACGATCTTTGCTAGAGTATGTTTTGCCATTTCTTCTTCTACTTTTTTTTTTAATGTTTTTCTTGCTTTTTAGACAGGAAGGGAGGGAAAGAGATAGAAACATCAATGAGAGAGAAACACCATCAATTGGCTGCCTCCTGCACGCCCCCTACTGAGGATCAAGCTTTAAACCCAGGCATTGTGCCCTAACTAGGAATCAAACCATGATGTTTTGGTTTCTTGTGTCGATGCTCAACCACTGAGCCATGCCAGCTGGACTGCTTTGCCATTTCTTAATGGATCTCCTACACACTCACAGATCCTTTTATGACTACCTGTGTTTGGAAAATGCTAAAAACAGGTTTCTTAACTGCAAGAGTTCTCAGAACCTTTAATGTACTAATTTGTATTGTCAATTTCCAAGAGAACTAGTGTTTCCAAGACCATGAATTCTTGGAGCTACTTTTTATAGAGTATCTCATCTAACTAATTTGGGAGGATAATCTAATGGCCATCTCACCTGCATGTTGATGGGGCTGCCTGTGTTCTGAAGGTTGTGTTCAGATGTACCTCCCCCTCACTTGCATTTAGAGCAGAATTTCTTGGGTCCGGGGGGTTTTGTTGTATGACAGTTGGTGACGCCAAATGGCCTAAAGTTATTAAATCAGCAAAATGTGTTGGCAAGGGCCTTCCCACCTTCCCCTTCTTTTTTTCTGCCAAGTGCCCTCATGTTCACTCCTGACAAAGCTATCAAAGTTTTCTTTCATAAAAAGGAGGTGATGTAAATAATTCATACTATGACTTCTTACTGGGTCAGCCACCCACACAGGCATCCTTTTGTTTGCTGGTTTAGTTACCCTAGTCATTCAAACCATTCAATGCTGATTATGCTAGGTACTGGGGATGCAGGCGAAAGTAACTTATAGGCCTGCTTTTGAAGAGATCACAGTCCAGTGGGAGAGATGGAGAACTAGACAGATAATTGCTTTCCTGGGCAATATGCTATGGGGGGGTGGGGGGAGATGAGCCCAGAGCTTTGGGAGTAGACAAGGGACACCTCGCCCAGTCCAAGAACAATAGAACCATGCATTTAGAGATGGCTTCCAGAAGGAGGGTCCCCCTAACTAGGAAAAGGGAAAAGGCTATATATAGAAAACAAAAGACATGAGTAAAAGCTGGGAGATGAGATAGGATGTGGTGCTTGGGAGAGAAGAGCAAGTGGCGCACCACAGCTGAAGGAAGGGATGACTATAGAGTAGTTGGAGACAAGGCCAACAGGGAGGCAGAGACCAGATTGGGGATGTTCTCATGGAGTAAGGAATGTTGATGTCATCCTGGGAACGTGGAGAGCAGATGGCCAGGGGCAAAGGCGGGCATCTATAGGTGTAGAATGCCAGGCAGACAATAGTAAACTTCAGTTTCTGTTTTGGAATTTCTCAGACTTGACTCGTCCCTATCTGCTCACACCCTTCTTCAAATGCATCCTACATCTTGTCCTTCAGTTACTCCTGCTCCTCCCAGGAGTTGCTGGCTTGGTATCTCTGGCCCATCATGAAGCAACAATACACAAGTCCACATCTGCGCAGGAAGGGAGAGGCGGGCATTGTGGGTGTGTGCCTAGGGTTAGGGTTCCATGCAGACAGTGTTACTGGCAGTGTTTCTGTGTAATATGACCGCAGCTTTGCTGAACGTGCGCTATTCCTCTGACGTACCATAGCTGGTTTGATGGAGAAACCCTGTAATTAAGGAATGTGTGGCCCTAGTCTAGTCCTATAACCTCACTCAGTTGTAGTTACTCGGCTGAAAATAAAGATTTAATTTCCTTCTCAGGCTTTCTTTAGGAAGGTTACATTGGATGATGGGTGCTGAGGCTGTAGTATGAGCTTAGGCTGGACTCAACATGCCCAGACACAGGTGGCCACCTGGAGGACAGGGCAGGATTTACAGGAAAGTCCCTTGGCGGGCCTGATGAAAGCCAGGGTTGGAGAGTATATGAGGTTCCTCAGATTGTACCACAAGCTGGGTGGCTTAACCAACAGAAACTTATTATGTCACAGTTCTGGAAGCTACAAGTCCGAGAGCAAGGCATTAGCAGAGTTGGTTTTTCTGAGGGTTGTGGGGGAGGATATGTCCAGGCCTCTTTCTGAGCCTTTGGTGGTTTGCTGGCATTGCCCCAATCTCTGCCTTCACCTTCACGTGGTGTTCTCCATTTGTATGTGTCTGAGCCCAAATCCTCCCCTTTTATAAAGACACAGTCCTATTGGACCAGGGGCCCATTTACTCCTGAATGACCTCATCCTAAGTAATTACATCTGCAAAGACCCCATTCCTAAATAAGGTCATGTTCTGAGGTATAAGGGGTTGGGACTTCAGAGAATGAGTTTGGCGGGGCACAATTCAACCCATAACTAGAGGAATGTGAGATGACTCAGGTCATATGAAACCTCCTGAGAACTGCAGAACATCACACCAATGACATGAACAGCCTGAATATTATGAATATGCATGCTACCAGTTACTGGTATGGAGGTCTCATTTATATCCAAGATCAGTGAGGCCTGGGGAAACTAGCTTAATAAAAATGCCGGGCAGGTGTCCGGTCCTTAGTACGCGGCAGCTCCTTGTCTCCTACACCTCACGCCCTGTGTTCCAGCTGTGCATTTTTCTCCTTAGTCCTCTGAAGAGATTTTCTTTTGCAACAAATGTCCAGATCCATGTCTCCCAGGGCCAGCCACCCCTTATCTTTGAAGATCCATCTGCATGTTGCCTGTGGTCCTGAACCCCTCTGCTCCCCAAAACCCTCCAGAGGTAGCTGCCGGGCTCCAACAGGACACACCTTACCTGACGCCCTTTATCTTTTAGCAGCTTCAGTGCCAGGGGACTTGCTGATGGAATATGTCGCCTCTGAGAAGTGAGAAAATTCCTGAGGAAGGTGTTTGCCAGAAAGACAGCAAAGGTGTTGTTTTCACTTAGCAGGTGTTTAAATTTTTATGAGACACACACTTGTGGAAGTTGCAGACTTCCAGAGAGTGTTTGATATCTAGAGTCACTTGGCTTTCCTAGCGGAGTGGCTGGAGGTAGGTGTGGCATGTGTGTTTGGTTGGGTGCAGGAGGGTGTGGTGGGACTGGGAGTGGTGGTACTGGAATTCTGATGGAAGAATACCATGTGCTCACCATGGCCCCTACTGAGAGATGGTCATTCGAAAAAGTCGTTCAGGATCCCAGAAGTTAGCTCATCCTTGAAGTGTGTGTGAGCATATCTTGGAGGTATTGCAGGCTCAGTCCAGATTACTACAATAAAGCAAGTATCTCAATAAACCAAGTTGTAGTTGCCTTCAAATTGTAAAAAATGCAGCATCTGCGAAGTGCAATAAAGCAAAGTGCAATAGAACAAGGTGTGGCTGTATTTGTTCTTCTGTCAGCCAGAATCGCTCTCTTTTTCCAATGTGTATACTTACCCCTTACGCTCTACTCTAAAATGCTCAGAGGGCATGCTGGGTAAATAAAGTGCTCTCAGGCCAGTGGAGTTATATTGGGATTTCCTCCCTCTTCCTTTCATATTCTAGAACTACAAAATCAGTACAAACAGGGGTTACAAGCTTTCCATAGGAATTTCTTTCCTCCCTCCCCTTCTTCCTTCTTCCATCTGTATATACTGAGCATGTGCCAGGCCCTATGTTAGGTGTAGGATACAGGTGAGCATGAAATCATCTTAGGTCTTTGTTCTGGTGGGGCAGACAGAGACCTCACACTCTCCATCCATGAATGCACTGCAGCCCCATGATACTTGACCTTAAGAAGACAGACTTCCATGTACCAATGATGCTCCACCTAGCCAGCCCCTGAGAGTCAGCAAGAGGAGCTTATACGTACACTGGTAAAGGGCTCACCTGAGAGCAACTGAATCAACACTGGTGAGGTGGGGAGGGAGGGGTGGCTTAGACTTCGCATTCTAATACAGAGCCAGGGTTGAGAAGCCTTCCATGGGCCACCCTCAGGCCCCTCTAGACAATTTGTTCACATGTCCTGTCTTCTGTAGCCCTCCTTGGTTAGTCCCATGACCAATAGGGGGTATTTTTGGACAAATCATGAAAATGAACCCTCCCTGAAGTAGGGGCAGGGGGCTTGCATACTGAAGACATGACCCACAAACCTATGGAAATAATCCTTATTAATTCCGACAATAATTATGTCATTTCTCATTTTGGTAATTTTACATACCTGTACCATACAATGATGTCTAGAAACAACTTACAGGGGAGTTACTATCTACTGTGTCTGGCACTAACCATGCTTGATTCGTTACTGTCGGCAATCAGAGATTTCAGCTCCAGGAGGTAGTACAAGGCTAAGTGACAAAGTGAGTGAAGTAGGCTAAGTTAAGGACGACATGTGGTGGTGGGAGCTGTGGCCACAGGAGTGCTAATGCTGGGTCCAAATGGATGGACTATTTTTGGCTCCCACTAATTGTGGCTATGCAGAAATTGAGGACTCATGTTGGCCTCTTCAGATCATTTTTTTATGTGAAATCTCCTGATTTTTAAATGTGTAAAGCAAATAATTTTAAAAAAATATTAAAAGCTAACAAAACCAAACCACATTGGGCAATGCAATTCAGATACGTCAACTGATCAGATTTGGTTTCTGAACCCAAAGGGCAGTAAGTGCATTGGCCAACAGGGCTCCATCCACGCACAGACCTTCTAGGGTAAGGGGGGAGTATCGCTGCTAGTGTCTGTGGCCCCAGGTTTGATTAGTGACATCAGAGGTGGGCAAGCCTTAAGGCTGGAGTCCCTCTGCTGCCTGTTGGGAAATGCAGGGATGAAGCTCATAAAGACTTGTGATATGAAAATACCTTTCCCTGACTCAGTATTGACTTACAAGTGCCTGCTGATGAATTTTACACAAGACAATAACATAGTAAGCCAAAGTGCCTAGAATTTAGTTGAATTTACTAATTAGTCTTCCTCACCTAAACAATTAGTTTTAGCTGCTACCAGGGAACAGAGCAACCATAATCTAGCCAGAAATACATTCATTTACTTAAAAACTGCTACTGAATCTCTGTTTGAGGTGGGCACCGTGACCCAGAAAGGATGGCAAGTCCTCACCCTCGAGGCCCATGCTCTCCTAGAGAGGAGGAAATTGTCAGTTAAAATGCCTCAATTACATGCCCGCTATAAGGGAGGTACAGGAAGGTGTCACCCACCTTTCTTTCTAACTGCTTCCCACATTGTTCTCACTTAAAGCTCTCAAAGAACACTGTAAGAAAATCAATGAATGGCGATGCTATAAAATACAATCCCAAAACTTCCACAGTAAATGAATAGCACTCAGTGGGCTCTCTGGAGAGAGGGCAACTTTTCTGCTTTCTTACTATAGGCGAGAGAGAGGTGAGGGAGGGTGCAGGGAGAGACCTGGGTGTGTGCTGGGTGCTGGTGCAGCTTTCTGAGGACTCCCAGGGATTATTTGGGGGGCCTTTACACATAGGTTGAGACAAGGACCAATTGGGAATTAATGACAACTTGGAACTAGCAGGAAAGATGAGACTGCCTGGGTCTGACACACTAGGAGGGGGGCTCCATTCAGGCTAAGTTCTGTGTCCTCCAATGGGCTCTGGATGGCTCTGCGTCCCACCCTTCCTGCCCCCAGATGCTATTTCCTCCATCCAGGACGACTTCTGCCCTTCCCCTGGTTTCTCCACCTTTGAGCCTTTCCTCCTGGAGTCGCAGAGGCCCTGCCTCCTCTGCACATCCCTAAAGCCACCAACCTGTGAGGTTAGCCTTAGTCCCTTAGAGTCTCCTCCAGGAAGGCCCTCCTTTCTCCCTCAGCCTCCTTGTGGATGCTCCTGCCCAGAAGCATTTGTTAGGTACCAATCATATGCCAGGTGTTTTATCTGTGAATTAGCCTCTTTAATTCTTACCACAACCCAGACTAGGTCACCTTTACAGCTGAGAATACAGAAGGTCCAAGAAGTTCAGCAAGAGGTATAGGACCACCCAGTTAACTAAATGGTGGGTCTGGAATTGGACCTTGTGGTGTTGTCCCTCTCTGCTCCTTGCAGACAGTCCCCATGCACTTGGGGAGGTGATAAGGGCCAAGTGTCAGGGAGGTAACAGGTGAGCGGCTCTGGAAGGAAGAATGTGAGTGAGTCAGACGAAGGGGGTGCGGTGGTCCTGGAAGAGGAGCCAGCTCGTGTTCCCTATGGCACTTCTCTCCGCACTGCTTCCAGGAACAGTTTGATTCTGCATCCAAATCTTTTATGAGATATATGATTTGCAAATATTGTCTCCAAGTCTATGTCTTACCTTTTCATATTCTTTTTAAAAAATATATTTTATTGACTTTTTACAGAGAGGAAGGGAGAGGGATAAAGAGTTAGAAACATCAATGAAAGAGAAACATTGATCAGCTGCCTCCTGCACACCTCCTACTGAGGATGTGCCCACAACTAAGGTACATGTCCTTGTCCGGAATCGCGCCTGGGACCCTTCAGTCCGCAGGTCGATATTCTATCCACTGAGCCAAACCGGTTAGGGCACCTTTTCATATTCTTAATGGAACCTTTTGAAGCACCAAAGTTTCTTATTTTTATAAAGTCCAATTTATCAATGATTTAAGGGTCATGCTTTTGGTGTCATATCTAAGAATTCCTTGCCTAACCCAAGGTCATGATTTTCTCCTGTTTTAGTCTAGTGGTTTAGTTTTATCTCTTACATGTAAGTTAATTAATGATTCATTTTCCCAACAGGCAGCTTTTTGTATTTTGTGAGGCAAGAATCTACATTCATGATTTTGCATGTGGATATCCAATTATCCTAGCAGCATTTGTTGAAAAGACTGCCCTTTCCCCCTGTGTTAAAAAATCACTTGATCACAAATGTGAGGGTCTTTTTTCTACACTCTCACTTCTGTTCCATTGATCTATATTCCCATCCTCTCATCAGTATCCCATTGTTTTGATTATTGTAGATTTATAGTTAAGTTTTGAAATTACAAAGTCTGTCTTCCAACTTTATTCTTCCTTTTCAAAATTGTTTTGGTTATTCTGAGTTCTTTGCATTTAAAGGATCAGCTTGTCATTATCTGCAAGAAATCCTGCCGAAATGTTGACAGGGATTGTATTGAATATGTAGATCCATTTGTGGGAAATTGTCATGGTGTGAATGAATCAAATTTATACCTATTTTTTGTCATATCAAAAATATATTTTTTGCCATGCTCTAGAATTTTAGCAATTAGTTTGAAAAAGGTAGAAAATTGCTGATTTAGATATTTCTTACTTTTTCTCAGCAATTTAAAAAAATAATTTTCACTGTACACATCTTGCATCTTTGTTAAATTCGTTCCTAGGAATTTTATTATTTTTGATGCTATTTTGAATGGAATTATTTTCTTAATTTCATTTTGGATTGTTCATTGCTAGTATATAAAAACCTGATTGACTTTTTTATACTGATCTTGTTGAAGAGAACTTGTTGAACTTTGTCCATTAGTTCTAGTAGAATTTTTATTTTTTATTTTGGAAGACTTTTCTACATCTAGGGACATGTCTCTGAATAAAGACAATTTTTACCTCTTACTTTCTAATCTGAGTATCATTATATTTATATAATATATACATATACATATACATATACATATACATAGAGAGTTATATAGATTTATATATATGTATATATATGTGTGCATATATGTATATATAGGTAACATATATATACATATATATTTAATATATATTTAATTTGTTTTATTTCATTGGCTAAAAAAATCAGTTCAATGTTGAATAGAAGTGTTGAGAGTAGACAGTCTTATCTTGTTTTCATTTTATGAGAAAAGCTTTCAGTTTTTATCCTTAAATATAATATTAGCTATAGGTTTTTTGTGAATTGTAGTTTATTAGAATGAATAAGTTTCTCTATTTTTATTTTTTTTGGATGTTGAATTTTTTCACATGCTTTTTCAGTGTCTATTGAGATAATCATGTGGCTTTTGTCCTTGCTAATTTTGTTCACTCTATTAAGATGGTATTTTACATTAATTGATATTTGGAGGTTTAACCAACCTTTGATTCTTGGAATCAATATCTGACTTGGTAATGGTATATAAATCCTTTTTATATATTGTGGATTTGATTTGTCAATATTTTGAAAAATTTTACATGAGAGATAATGTTCTATTATACAAGATCAGTATAAAAAAGTCAATCAGGTTTTTATATACTAGCAATGAAAAACCCAAAATGAAATTAAGAAAATAATTCCATTCAAAATAGAATCAAAAATAATAAAATTCCTAGAAACGAATTTAACAAAGATGTTCATCTTATTGGGTATCATACTAGCCCCGCATTCTCCTATATTTTCTGAAGAGAAAATTGTCATTATTTCTTTCTCAATTTATGATGGAATTCACTGGTGAAGTCATCTGGGCCTGGGCTTTCTTTGTGGGAAAAGTTTTAATTACTAATTCAATTTATTTGCTTGTAAGTCTCTTCAGATTTTCATTTCTTTTTGAGTCAGTTTTCATTATTTATGTTTTAAAGAGATTCTTCCACTGTCTAATTTATTGGCACAGAATAATTCATAATATTCCTCCAGTTTGTTTGCCTTCAGCAAATTTCCAGAGACCTAGAATGATTGCTTTGGATGAATATTTTTTAGTTTTATTATCTTTTTGCTAAGTCATGCCCTTCTCTTCTGGTTTTGGTGCCGTGTTCTCAGTTCTCAGGGAAGGAGACTGTATGGGCAACTCAAACATTCATGTTTCCACTCAAATGACCACTCTTGTGAGAGGCTGTTCTTAGTGGATTTCACCTCAAAGGTCTCCCCTCCTCCTCTCCAGGTACTCACCATCATATTAGTCAGTTTTATTTTATGACAGCATGTACTACCTGAGCCTATTCTACCTATTCAATCATCTTCTCATTATTTCTTATCTGTTTCTTACTCTCTGCCCACCTCAAGCATCCCTGCCAGAGTGTTAGGGCCATGGATGCTGATGCTCTCCTCCACTAAGGACCCAGCTGCTTGGCCCACAGAGGAACCTCATAAACATGTATTGATGAGTGAGTGAGTGAGGGACAAGAAAGGGAGGCTTATGGGAGGAGATCAATCCTCAAACTAAGGCACTTGATTTCCAGAGCTGTGGTTTTCTAGTCCACGGTTCTTCCTTTCTAAATTACACATGTGCAAATCTGAGGGAAAAATTAATATACACTGAGCTTCACCGCCCTTCGAGAGGAAATAGATATTTTCTGTACATTTCCAAATCCCCCTTGCAGTCAGGTCAGGGTCAAGCCACTAGTTCTCGCCAACAGAATGTAATTGGAAGTGAGCATATTATGCCTCTACTGCCAAAACTCAGCAAGATAGACATCATTATCCTCTTTAAAGATGAAGCTGCTGAGTGTCAGGGGTTAAGCAATATGACCAGCCTTACCCAGCTGATAAGAGGTCCAGCCAGCATTCCTTTTAAACCTATTTCAAAGGCTTTGAGATCCTCCTGTGTTTTCACTATTCCAGGCAACCTACATGAGGGTAATTATGTCATTAAGTTATTATAAAATATTAACACCATGGATGGCTTATTGTGAGTTAGGCAAAGGATCAAAAGCCTCATTTCTTTCTCCTTTTCCTTTCTCAGTGTGAGTACACATTATGTTTAGCATTAGTGCAGCCCTGGCTAAGTATCAAAATGATTTTTTTATGCCGACTTAATTAAAATTTGGGACAGGAAAAATAGCGGAATGCGGAAATGACTTCATCACATGGCGTTCGTGGTTTAGACTGAAGCCTTGCACTGGAGCACTTCCAATGCTTTTGCGTGTTCACTCACACAACCACCCAACAGTCACCCACTGAACGTTTTTCCTAGTTGCACTTCCTCCATCAGGGGATGCAAAGATGAGAGGACTTAGTCAGCCCTGCCCCGAAGAGCTCAGAGTCCAGAGGGAGAGCCCGAATAAAAGGTCTATTTCCCACAAACACCAGCACACAAACAGCCTTCTCCTGCTTCTGCACGAACTCCTGGCCAGCACTGGTGGCAGATGTTGTGGGCGGGTCAGGGGGTGATCACAGACTCAGAGATGACACCTTTAAATGCCAGGATCTTTGCTCTTGGCATCGATGCCTGGATGCCAGAAGGAGGTTGGATTGCCAGCTCTGCCTGGGAGGACCGTTTGGCTCTGGCTTCTGCTCTCAGGCTTATTCTGCATCCTGGTGACTGTGGGAGTCTACCTGCACAGGAAGCCCTGCCAGTCCCTGGCATCAGCACCTACAAAACGTGGGGCTGGGTCCGTTCAGCTTTCCCTCCCAGTGCACATCATCTGTGGCATTTAACATGCTGTTATCCCAGCGCCAGACAAATAGGATCAAAATAGGAAAGTTGGAGAAGGCGGGTTGGAGTTGAGGGGCGGGGGTGGTGGTAAAGAAGTGACACTTCTGAAAATGCTCCCATGTGACAATAATGGACTCCCAGGGTTGAATAACATTCATCCAGAATAATCTCCCAGGTCACTTCCAGCTCTGTGCAGATTCAAATATGCAAGGTGTGACCCAGGAAAGAGTCAAGCCTCTCAAATCACATTTCCACGGCTGAACGGCATTCTTAATGCTTGCCTACTGCCTTATGCTTTTTCTAAGTGCTTTCATATTCATTAAGGGAATGATCTTTAAATACTTGTACTACAGCAAGGTAAGTGTTTCAGGCATTTTCTACATGAAACATCTTCCTTCCCTTTCCCCCTCCCCCAAAACAGTTCAGTCTCTTCCAAGGTCACTGGCAAGTTAGCCACACACTGGGACCAGAACCCAGACAGCAGCGGACCCCCAGCTCAGAGCACTTCCAAGATTTCTAGCTGCTCCCAAAAGCCAAAAAGCTTCCAGAAAGTTTTTCCAAGGGGAGGTGGAAGGGTATGGATCACGTCTCCCTGACACGCAGAGACAGCAGGGCCAGGGTTCACAGAATCCTGAGTGGAGGCCTCTGACAGAGAGTGGGAGCCCCAGCCTGCCCAGCAGGCATCCCTCCAGCCATCAGCTCTGATGGAGGATCAGAGAAGGCTTAACCCAGAGGTGGCTGTGGAGACAGCAGCAGCCTCAGGCTCAGCCTGGCTCCCGCTGTAATAGGGGAGAGAGGTTCAGGGAAGAGAGGTTCTCCTGGGAATCTTTATACTTAACCCCTAGCTTTGGCTAACAAAAGAGCCTGTGTTTCTGCCATGCAATCCAGGAACATACCCTACTTTTCTCAGTATTAACTCACTGAGGCTGGTCAGCTCAGCACCATGTTTAATGGCTCACAGTGGACAAGTCGGAGCCCATGGAGCATCCTGATGACCCTTGGCCAAGCTGGAAATGACGGCACCAGATGCCCCCAAATCACAGTCCTCTGAGCTCTGCATGAGACAGTTTTGGTTCCAAAGGGCCCCTTCCCTGATCCTCATTCCAAAGGCACATGGAGAAAGTATGGAATGAGGCAGATGATCTGAACCCTGCAGCCGCCTCCTGTGCACAGGTTCCCTGTGCTTGTCCATGCTCCCTCCCTTCCATTCAGAGACCATCTTGGGTCAAGTGGTAAGTGCTAAAGCGACAACAATACTAAAAATCTATGCTGGGGTCGGAGGTGATACATACTGAGACACCACCTAGCCCAGCATATGGCTAGGAAGGCCTCCTGGAGAAGATGTCTGAGCAGCAGGAAGAGCGCACAGTAGGTGCTCCCTGAATGTCGGCAGGGATGGGTGGGGTCACAGCTGTACAGCAACCTCCTGAGGAGACCCAGGAGGTGCCCCTTCTGTCTTTAGAACTGCATATCAAGTCATCTCACACCACAGCCAGCATCTGGGTTGGGCTGACAGGGAGCAGGCCTGTGGGAACTGTAACTCTCACACATAAGGGAGGCAGAATGATTTTGTTCCTGGTGTCTTCTAGACCACCCCCAGGATGGAGGCTCCAGAGTTTCTGGGATGCTCTGCTTGGACCAGATCTGCTCTCTGCGAGGTTCTTAGGCTTTATGCCAAGATTTGCTGAGTGCTGAGAGTATACGTTTGAGAGTGCTGGGGGTTGGCGAGGCCCTTTCTCTCCACACTTACCCTCTGCCGAGGCCTGTCATGATTGTGAGGAGCAGGTTGTCCTGCCGGCAGCTATTCTGCTTCCCGTGAGGGCAGGGAGGGGGGGAGGTTGGGGCCATGGTAACTAACACACCAGACCAGAGCACCACAATCCAAAGTGGGTTTGTGGGCTTTCCATCAATAGCTGGACCTCTGGAGTTTCTCTGCTAGGAAAGGAGAGGAGAATGGTCCAGGTGGCAGCCTCTCCCACAAACCTCTGAGCCTGCTCACACCTGTGGGTCTGGCTGTGAATGGGTAATTGGCAAGCCTGTGTGTGTCCATGGGGAAGGGTGACTAGAGGGTGTGCTCGTGAAGGTGGCTCTGATGTTGTTGGTCCAGGGTGGTGTTCAGGAATGTGGGATCAGTTAATTTTTCTGGCCCCTTCTAGCAGGGAAGTCTTTTTTTTTTAAAATATATTTTTTATTGATTTTTTATGAGAGGAAGAGAGAGAGATAGAGAGTTAGAAACATCGATGAAAGAGAGACATCGATTAGCTGCTTCTTGCACACCCCCTACTGGGGATTGTGCCCGCAACCAAGGTACAATGCCCTTGACTGGAATTGAACCTGGGACCCTTCAGTCCTCAGACCGACGCTCTATCCACTGAGCCAAACCGGTTTCGGCAAGCAGGGAAGTCTTTATCCATCTGATAAAATACTCCTTGAATAGAACATCAGATGGTTTTCTGATATTAATGGGAGATAATATATGATAATGAGATATAATATACCATTATTTGAGAAGTAATCACTATTGCTATCTTAGAAGATTCATGGCACCAAATGATTCATTGGTGACATTTCAGACAATTGAACAAAAACTAAGACACCTACTACATCTCTGATTCTTTGCTAGGAAATCTATATATATAAAAGGCTGACTGTCCAATGGTCTGACATTCTGACCAACCAACTGACTGGCTGGTACAAATGATGCAAACTGGCAATTTAAAAATAAATGTTGACTTGCACATGCGCGATACATATAAAGCGCTGAAGTATTAACAGGATCTGTGGAAAGAGATGTTGTTCTGATTCCAAGATTGATTTGTCCCCATCTGACACTGGCTGTCCATTTAAATTAATTTGAAGACAGTTTCCCGTGATGCCAACATTTGCGATGACTATTAATAAATCACAAGGAAAAACTCTAAGCAGAGTAGGAATATTTCTACCTGAACCCGTTTTTGGACATGGTTAGTTATATGTTGCTTTCTCTCTAGTTTGAAGAGCATGTGACATTAAAGTTACAGTTGTAATGCTTCATCACAAAGGAAATTATTCAAGCACTCTGAAAGTGTTTTTACTCTTAATGTGGTGTACAGGAAGATATTAGAATAAGTTTAATTAATTTATCAGTCATTGTTTTTATCAATGTTGTTTTTATATCATGTTTTTGTTGTTATATCATATTGTTATTATTTTTTAATCAATGTATATTATTTTCATATACATTTTACTAATTTTCTTTCATCTCTGACACTTCTATTATAGAGAAAGGGTGAATAGCAATATTAAAATATTTCTTCTAATTAATTTTCTTTCAATGTGCATGAATCCATGCACCACACCACTAGTTTAACATAAAATATCTCATTCCATCTTCATTTTCCAGGGATATGACTTTATTAAGTGGTTAAGCTAAGGTCCAATTTAGGATCTGCTTTGATTTTTATTATCCATGCAGCTTGGTGCTCTATTCCTCTGCAAGTCTCATTTTCCTCACCTGTAAAATGGTGATGCCAATTACATGGCAGGGGCATTGTTAGGACTGATATCACATGTAACATGCCTGTCACAGTAACTGATACCCAGTCTATATTAGTTCTCACTTCCCTTTCTCCTTCTCATTGTTTGAAATGATCATATAAACTTTAGTGCAATGTCTTTTGAAGATTTTTTTAATTGAGGACAACTGTTTTATAGGTGTCACCCAGCTCAGATCCCTGTAGGAAAAAGCTCTCAATCATGTCTTAGCTCATAGTGAGTTCTTTCAGTCATAGGATTTTTGGCTCAAGTACTTATAGGAGTTTTGCTAGATGGTCAAAATATGATGTTTAAGTTTTTATCCAATCTCACACAAGGACAAAAGTTTACATTAATTTACATTATTGAAGGCAACAAACAGGTGTTCACCTACTGAGGAAATAAGCACAGTCCTCAAGTGGAATAAAACCTCCCTCCTGTGATATCCTGGACACGAGGATCCATCCCCACTCCTCCTGGGAATGTGAGTGGGAGGTGCTGTGAGTGGGAGACAGGGAGGAGACCCAGCACAGCCTGGTATTCGTCACCTCCTAATGCTCCATGCAGCCAGGCTACCTTTCAACCTGCCTGGCCCATGGCGTGTAGCACAACACCTTCCTTCTCTAGGACATTTCCTAGGCTGCTCCAAATCACGCTGACCCTTCACCCTGAATTCTGGCAGCATGCCCAGGCTGCCCCAGTATTGCATCCGATCAGCCCACCTTGTTGACAGCTCTCTACCTTCTGACCTTTACAGAGTACCCTCCTTATGCCAGATGCCCAGCTAAGCACTAAGCTTTACAACAATCCTCTGGTGCTAATATTCCCATTTTACAAAGAAAGAAAGCAAGTCTCGAATGATCAAAAAAGTGACTCAGAAATAAAATTGTCACGAGAAACAGCAATGTGGTGGGTAGAAAAGTACCACTGACTCATAATTAAAAGACATAGAGTGTCTTTAAGCATAAACAATACATAATCTTACAAAGTTAGATACACAAACAGAAGGCAATACAATCCATTCCCAGATGGAAGCCTTCAGCCTGCCCTGAGTCTACTCTCAGCATCTCTGCAGTCTGATGCATCCTTGGGGGGAACTCTGAATCTTCCCAAATGAGGCAGGGTAGTAAGAAGCTAGAAAATTCCTTGGCAAGTGGAATGGGGAAACCAAGACAGACAGTTAAATGTCTGAGCAATTTACAGCCAGGTAATAAATCTAAAGGAATTATCTTCCCTAACCAAGGACGCCTAGGAGGAAAAGGTTTGCACAAACCATGCTGGGGAAGGGAGGAGGAAGAGAAGATCTGCCTAAGTCCTGGTCCTTCTTCGATGACATTCTTTGAAGATAAACTGACCAGAGTATGACCCTGACCCCTCTATATGCTCATTTTGATGAATCACCATAATAAAAGACACACCTGAAAAGCTGATGAACATTCTATTGAGATCCTCCATGGAAACTTCCCCTAAAATTGCCGACTTTAGTAAAGAAAGAAAAACAAGACAAAGGACCCAGTGCTTCTCTCCTTCTTTCCTCAAGCATGTATCTTTGCTTTAAATATATCCTAAAAATTATCTGGACTCCTGTCATAAAATCTTTCCTGCACAAAGTCAAGAACCCATACAATCCAGACCATTTTTGGGCTGACCCACCTAGGTCTCGGTCCCTTTCTGATGACATAACTGTGGGTGACATCATCACGAGGAGGCAGGGCACTGTAAGCTCCCTCATGGTTTTTCAGGAGGTTCTTTCATAGCTATTTATCACCTTCTCCACGTCTTCCCTCTCCTAGTTACCAAGGCTATGTGCCTCCTCTCTCTCCAAATGCAAGAAGCCATTGCAAAACAAGCTAGAACATTCCTGAGTGGTTAGTGTGCAATGGATGAAAGGGGCCAATTCCCCAGGCTGAGCATGTTTCAATCCTCTTAGCCTTTAGATCTGACCTGGGTACGCTCTCAGAGTTAAGCATCTCTGCACTCTGCTGCAGCCTCAGCACTTGAGGCTGTCCCTCTGCTCTAGTCTCCAGACAGCCTTTTGGTGAATCTAGGCAAACATGAATAGCACCACATGGCATTTGTATCATTACCCTTAGAGGATGGGGCAGAGTAAACACTTCATCATTATTATTTGTTAACTAGAGGCCTGGTGTATGGATTCATGCATGGGTAGGGTCCTTCCAGCTGATTGGGGCCATTTCGACTAGTCCTGATCAAGGTGATCAGGGCCAACTGGGGCTGGCCAGGGGGAGGGGCTGCAGGAGGTTGGCCAGCCATAGAGAGATGAGAGGTATTGCAGGCAGAAGTTGGATGTGGGAGCACACTGACCACCAGAGGGCAGCTCCTGCATTGAGCATCTGCCCCTGTGGTCAGTGTGCCTCATAGCTACTAGCTAGTCATCCAGTTGTCCAGTCATAACAGTTGCTTAGGCTTTTATATATATATAGATATTTTATGGAGGCATCTGAGTAAGCTTTAGAGCTGCTAACTAAGGGCAGATATTACTAGCAACCTGAGAGAGGCAGAGGTAGCTCTCTGAAAAGATGGAGCCTGGTGGAGGATGCCAGGAGGCTGGGTGGAAAGAGATGAATTCCTCTGCTCTGAAGGAGATAACTGGTCCCAATTAGAAAAAACATCTCCATACTAGGAATAATTTTAAAGAGTGACTTTGAGTAAGCCTGGGACACTGATGACAGGGCCATCAGCAAGAGGGGCTGATATATTTCTTAAAGAATCTCTTAAGGCTTTAATGACTAGGTAGGAATCATGGGTAATTAGCACATCCATTGTGGGAATGCAAATGTGGCTGTTAACCCAGCAGCTTTGCTCTAAATACACTAACTGTGTCCTTGTTTACAAGGCAATTGTCCCCAGAGTGCTTGTTGTTTGTAAATTACTACTGGTGGTGAGGGGTGAGGAGATTCCTAATAGGAATTCCAGGAAACCTGGGCTTCTGCACCCTGCTGGGTCCTGATGGGAAAGATTGAGTGGTTTTAGGACAAAGTCTCAAGGACCAAAGATCTTAAACAATAAGGAAGTGAGCAATAGGACTTTCTACTTTCCTTTCATGATTCCAGTACCCATCCTTCCCAACAGATGGTAATTTATCTAGGACCTCCCTTTGGTTTTGATTAATAAAGAATATTAACAATAATTTTATAATTTAAAACTATTATCTACTGAGTACTGAGAAATCTATCAGTAGATTTAAACCGTCACAGCAACCCTCTGGGTAAATTATCTTTATTTTTTGAAGCAGGAAAAACAAGGTTTTAGTGAAATTAGCTCAGTCCTCTCAGGTCATGCATTGGGATTAGAGTTTAGATTACAACCAAGTCTATCTCACTGTCTTACTTAGGTGTATTACTCAGTATACTTACTGCTACAGGTAAAGAAGATGGGTGATTTCCTCCCTAATTATCCAACTTCATCCCTCTTCATATCACTAACATACCCATATTGGTGTTCCAGGAATTTTCACCTGCTTATAGTTCTCCAATACAATGTATGAGATCATGCCCCAATGCCTTTACACTTGCTGTTGTTTTTGTTTTTTACTTTAAAACTATTAAGAAAAAAAAATCAAAACTTAGAAAAAAGTTAAAAAGATGAGTCGATGTGTCTTTAAGGTTGTTTTGAACACCAATCAGCTATAGCCTATGGGTCAAATCCAGCTAACCACTAGTTTTTGTAAATAAAGTTTTATTAAAACAAAGACATATGCATTCATTTAAATATTAGAGGCATGGGGCATGAAATTTGTGCACAGGTAGGGTCCCTAGGCCTGGCCAGCAATCAGGGTCTATTAGGGACTTCCTTCCCCGGCTGCTGGCTGCTGGTTGCTGGTGGCTGGCTGGGGCCTTCCTTCATTCCAAAGTGTCCTCTGGTGGTCAGTGCACATCATAGTGAGCAATCAAACTCCTGGTCTCCTGGTTGAACTCCCAAGGGAACACTTGGCATATTAGTCCATTATATATATACTAGAGGCCCAGTGCATGAAATTCGTGCATGGGGGGGGGGGCGTCCCCTCTCCCCACCCTGCACCCTTTCCAATCTGAGACCCTTGGAAGATGATCGGCAGACGGACATCCCTCTCACAATCTGGGACAACTGGCCCCTAACTGCTCATTTGCGTGCCTGTCTGATCACCCCTAACTATCCCCCATCTGCTGGCCTGGTCACCCCCAACTGGCCCTCCACCAGTCTGGTTGCCCTTCACTGCCACCCTCTGCTGGCCAGGTCACCCCTCATTGTCCCCCCCACCCCACCCCGCCCTCTGCTGTACTGGTTGCCCCACACAGCCTGCTGCTCAGTCATTTGGTCAGCCCTCACTAACCACCCTGCTGGATTTGTCACTCCATGCAGCCTGCTTGTTCAGTGGTTTGGTCATCCCTCACGAGCGCCGATTGCTTCGGCTTACATATATATATATATATATATATATATATATATATATATATATATATATTATCTAGGGCAGGGCTTGTGCTTCAGGGGTAGAACAGAGATCCTATGGTTCACAAAGTCTAAAATACTTACTTTTTGGGCCTTTATAAGAGTTTGCTGAGGAGAAACCAAGATGACGGCACAGGTGAACACCTAAACTGCTGCCTCGCAAAACAATTTCAAAACTACACCTAAAAGACAGAAGTGACATCATCCAGAACCACAGGAAAGCTGGATGAGTGGAAATTCTACAACTAGAAGGAAAGAGAGGAGCTCATAGAGACTCAGAGGAGTTGCAAAGAGCTGAGGTACAGAGACATGCACATAGAGAGGACAGGTGGCAGAGTGCCTGGCTGGCTTTCTCTAGCAGGAGGGAGATGGAAACTCCCAACTGCATTGAACCCCAGTTCTAGGTGAGACTCATATGGGGGGAGTCTAGACTGTCATGAAAAGGGAGGAGTGCACAGAAACTTAGGGGAGCAGCGAAAGGCAGAGGTCTGGAGGCATGCACGCCAGTGTGCACACAGAGGGCTGACTGCTATTTATGCCACTGGCTTTCTTTAGTGGGAGGAAGACAGAACCTCCCAACTGCACTGAAATCCAGCTCAGACTGCAATGAACCCCAGTTTAAGGTGAGACCCTGGGGACCCAAACTTATACAGGTCCCCGAAGTGCACGGAAATTCAGGGGAGCTGGAAAGGCAGAGGTTTGGAGGCATATGCGCGAGTGCGCACAGAGAGGGCTTCAGCAATTATGCAGAGACAGTGAGACCCAGGGGCCGTGTAGAGTGGGGCTGACAGGAAGCCAAGGCTGTCTGCTCAGCCCTGAGACTCTGCCCCATCCAAGCTGAACAAAGAGGTTTTTGCAATTGTGCAAGTCTTATATCATAACTCTGACTCCAGCACAGAAGTTCTCCCAGCGTAGACACAGCTGATCCTCACAACCATTTGGCTTGGAGTTCAATTCCCCACAGTGATACCAACAACAATAAAGACTTAACTACAACAAGGCTGTCCACACAGTCCACAAAGGGGTGCACCAAGAGAGTCCACCTCAGGTAACTGGGGAGGCGGAGCTACAGGGCCATATAGGACACTTAACACACAAAGATACTCTACCAACTCTGGGAAGCAGCAAAAATGGAGAGACAAATCACAAATGAGAGAAATGGAGGAAAACAAATGACTGGATATAGAGTTCAAAACCACAGTTAAAAGGTTTTTCAAGAATTTCCTAGAAAAGATAGATAAATTTAGCAAGACCCAAGAGGAGATGAAAAAGAACCAACTAGAGATGAAAAAGGACCAAGTAGAAATTAAACATACACTAACTGAAATAAAACATATTATACAGAGACCTAATAGCAGATTAGAGGAACATAAGAATCAAGTCAAAGATCTGAAATACAAAGAAGCAGAAAACACTCAACTATAAAAGCAAAAAGAAAAAAGAACCAAAAAATGTGAATAGTGTAAGGAGCCTCTGGGACAACTTCAAGCATACCAACATCAGAATTATGAGGGTGCCAGAAGAAGAGAGAGAGCAAGATACTGAAAATCTTCTTGAAGAAATAATGACTGAAAACTTCCCCCACCTGGAGAAAGAAATGGACTTACAAGTCCAGGAAGCACACAGAACCCCAAACAAAAGGAATCCAAAGAGGACCACACCAAGACACATCATAATTAAAATGCCAAGAGCAAAAGACAAAAAGAGAATATTAAAATCAGCAAGAGAAAAACAGTTAATTACCTACCAGGGAGCACCTATATGATTGTCAGATGATTTCTCAACAGAAACTATGCAGGCCAGACAGGAGTGGCAAGAAATATTCAAAGCGATGGATAGCAAGAACCTACAACCAAGATTACTCTACCCAGGAAAGCTATCATTCAGAATTGAAGGTCAGATAAAGCACTTCACAGATAAGAAAAAAACTAAAGGAGTTCATCAACACCAAACCTGTATTAAATGAAATGTTGAAAGGTATTCTTTAAAAAGAGGAAGAAGAAGAAAAAGGTAAAGATAAAAATTATGAACAACAAATACATATCTATCAACAAGAGAATCTAAAAATCAAGTGAATTAAAAATCTGATGAACAGAATAAGCTGGTGAATATAATAGAATCAGGGGCATAGAAAAGAAGTGGACTGACAATTCTCAGGGTGAAAGGGGTGAGGTGGGTGCAGGAAGAGACTGGACAAAAATCATACACCTATGGATGAGGACAGTGAGGGAGGGGAGGTTAAAAAGAGGGGTGGGATCGGGGTGGAGGGGAACTATGGGGGGATAAAAGAGGAACAATTATAATAGTCTGAACAATAAAGATTTATTAAATTAAAAAAAAGAGTTTGCTATCCCTGCTCTAGAGGGACTGGACTATGTTTTGTTTTCTTTATTGTTCACTACTGATTAGGACCCATAGTTTTTGCATTCTATAAAGGTTAGGGGCTAATGTATAAAAAAACTGATAACAGGGAGATGCTGCCAGAAAAGAATCTCAAAAGTTATAGTTTTATTGCCATTCAGGCCTCACTAATTTACTTATCTCTTCTCATCATTCCTTTTTATTTCACAGACTATATAAAACTCTAGCTCTCATATTTCTTTTGTACTGATTGTATCACCTTGCTAGTTCCCTCATTAAAAAGTTAAAGGAAACTGATATATATCCTCTCTCTCTCTCTCTCTCTCTCTCTCTCTCTCTCTCTCTCTCTCTCTGTGTGTGTGTGTGTGTGTGTGTGTGTGTGTGTGTCTTCATTTTGAGAAATTTATTTCTGACAAGCTCTTCCATCCACTTCTAATTATATTTCAGTACTTAATCTGGAGTGCTGTAGATAGGAACTCTTCCCCCTCTCTCATCCTATCTTGGTTCCTGGCCCCTTTCTCTGCACTTGCATGTTCCCCAGCACCGATTCTTTCAGTTTGGGAGCCAAACAAAAAATGCCAAGCCGATGAGGAAGACACTGTAGGGTTTGAGAGAAGACACTGCTCAGTTACGCACATGAGAGTTCGAGATTGGTGTTGATGGGTCCAGGTGCTTGTGTGACACCTAATCAGCCTTTTGATAACTTTACTCAATGACTCTCTCCATCTCCAGCATTTAATCTCAAACTCTCCACACCAAGATCCCAGAAGTCAGTAACCTGGAGTCAAAGGCAGAAAATCTTTGATTACCTGGAAAGGAGACACCAGAATAAGTGCCTCCCATCTGCCAAAAGCTAACATGAACTTAGAAGCATGTTCAAAACATGTGGGAAGGGACAACCCAAGTAGTTTCTAGCAAATGGGTAAATGGCACATAAACCGCACCCATCTTTACCACTTTGAGATGGTAATATATCATCGATACCCTCATTACTTAGTGTGTCCTTCAATATTGTATGTTTGAAAAGAGAAAACACGAGGACAGGTATTCACAGTCCCCAGGCCCAGCCCATTTAGTCTATTAGATTTTGTTCTTCGCCACAAGACTGGAACCCAGCAGCCATGGCAAAGCTCTGTGCCAAATGTGGAAATCTGTAGTTGGCTTTTCAGTTTCCATGGGACACTTGCATTTTCAAGTTCGTTGTGCATGAGTGAAACTCCTCTAGCCGTTATTACCTGCTGAGATTAGCTTGGCTTCCTGGTAGCTGGCATTCTTGGCTTCATTAAAGGAAGATTTGGTTTTCTGGGATGTGCTCCTTCAGCTTTACAAACTTATTATCTTTCTTTCTGTTCTCCCTGACTCAAGCTGCCACCAAGCCAACAGGCAGAGCCACACTTGCTATTGCAGCCAGTGCATTTTCCCTGGGGATTGCAGGGTGTGTGTGTGTGTGTGTGTGTGTGTGTGTGTGTGTGTGTAAACAGATTCGTTATACTTCAGCCTTTGCCTGGCTCTCTCCTTTCTGGACATCAGGCAAAGTTTCAAAAACTCAACCAAATGACCCTCCCAGTCTTGAGAGATGTCAGCAAGGAGAATGGCGAGAAGAGGCAGAGAAGGCTTTGCAGAGAGATACCGGGATGCAAAATGCTCATGCAGGTGACTCCCCTTTGGTCACTCTCTGTTTAGGATTCTGGAAAAATTACTGGGGCTCACTAATCTGGTGCAACTCTGGATCAGTATTATGTTAGAAGCCATGAAACAAAACCACAGTGCTGGAGCTTAGGGTCTTCAACTCTTTCATTCCATGTTTTTCAGCAAGGGAAAGTTCATGAGTGGTTCTTTCTTCCTCCCTCCCTCCCTCCCTCCCTCTCTCCCCTTCCTTCCTTCCTTCCTTCCTTCCTTCCTTCCTTCCTTCCTTCCTTCCTT